>JADMLD010001097.1:220000-820000 GCA_017589585.1 Phylloscopus whistleri | reverse complement strand
ATCTCCAGATTTAGTTTCACAGGAAGTAAATACAGATGTGCACTGACGTGTCAACTGGGGTGTGTCAAGCGGTGACATTTTGGAACTACACGTTAGAAGTGTACTTCTGACCTGAGCTGAAATGTAGCATAAATGCACCCATAGGTAGGTAGCGAGCAGTGAAGTTTCTTGCAAATGCAGTGTTTTCAGAAAAGCAGTCAGAGGATTACAAGAGTCATTAATGAATTTTGCAGTCTAAGATAGAATGTATATGCAACAAAGCTGGAACAAACCTGAACAAGAGCCTGAACAAACCACCTGAGCAAACTAAACAGTCTTCAAATTTGTATTTCCATTTTTTTCTTGTCAGCACTATTTTGCTTCTCTTAATCACAGATTTGCAGTTTAATATTTTAAGAACAACTTAAATAATATTCTTATTGTTTAAGATATATTCTTATTCTTAATATTCTAAGAACAATTATGCATTTTCCCTGGTCTACTTCTTTTAAAAAAATAATGCTTCATACACACAATCAGATTTAACTTAAATTTCTAATATTTCAGTAAAATTTACTGAATAGTTAAAATAATAGTGAATCATCTCTAGTTAAATAAGAATGAGATTGATAAACATAGATAATTTGGAACTATTATGCAAATAAAGTATTCTGTTCATGGCTGTTCCCTTAGTGCTGAAGCTAGTGTAGGTGCAGGAACAATGGTACTTTACAACTGTAAATATAACCCATAAATAGATGAAGAAAATATATTCATTAGAAAATTCAGCATAGGAATGGCATCATTTACATCTGGCAAACAGGCTGACTCCCTATTTGAACTTTCCTTATTGTCAGAGATAGTTTGGTTTTGCAAGAGGTTGTTCAAGGTCTTTCGAAGAAGTCAAATGCCAGAGTCTTGTTTGTTGTCTCAAAGAAGTCTCATCTGCCAAAAAGCACTGATATTTTAATTTTTTTCCTAAGTGTACTGAAAAGGAGTAGCCTCTCTATTCTGGCTTTTTTTTAAGTCTGATTTATTATTGATTAATTTTGATGACTAAATTTCCAATTTTAGTCTGCACTCATTTGGTGTTGGTGTAGTCCATGGAGAAATTGTGTTTGGAGGCTTTTGTGAAAAGCCAGTATGAGCTACATCGTTGGGTAACAAGAGCACAAGCCTCTGAAAAGATATCATACATGTACTAGCCAGCCATGAAAAGATTTTGGAATCTTTTTAAATCAGAAAAATTCGAGGTTTTATGCCCCGAACTTTTTTTTTTTTTTTAACCTCAACAGTATTCTTCTTTGCAACTTGGAATTTCTTTTTTATTCCTTCTAAACTTCTGTAGCAAATACTGAATGATTTTACAGAATTGCAGAGCAGTGCTCACTGTTCATAGTGAACATGGTTAGTATGGAGAACAGTAGAAAATAAAATTCCTGCTGCTTCTGCTCTGTTTCATCTGAGATGATATTTTGTTTTAAGGATCAGTTTACAATTATGTTTTGGTTTTATTCTTTTATTTTGTAGACACGATTCCATATCTATTAATTTTTTTCACTTCATCCACAGAAGTTAGATTACTACAGCTACTAAAATGGTGAGGAAAACCAAAAAAATATTGAGCCTGTTCTACCTTTCAAATTTCAGTCGGAATTTTTTAGCAAAATTTGAGTTATGCATTTGTATAGGTATGTGGGTGTAAAATGTTCACTGCTTAACGTACAAAAACATAATAAACCTCATTATTTAGCAGAGTAGTTCTCCAGATTGATTGTTATAACACAGTTATTTCTTTAAAGCTGAATAGGGATCTTATTTGAAATAGCAGAATGTCAGTGTGAGAAAAGAAAAATGAGCATTCACATATTCTGCAAAGTACAATGTATATAGATGGATGTTATCTCCTAGTCTGTTTCAAACACATTAAATCAATCAAACAAACAAAAAATCATAAGCACAAGCTCTTATCCAATCTGATAATACAGAAGCTAATGACTATTCTAAGGATGTATATGATGCACAGAGGGAGGGGTTCTATCTACCTCTATTATTTGTGAGAAAATAAAATGTTCCTCACAAGGAGGACTTGCCTTTCTTAGATCAGTTATGGATTACTTCCCTTGAAAACTATTGATGTGTGGCAGATAATGCTTCTATTTTTCCTTCAGCCTATCATATAGCTAAATCACAGTTCTTCTGAAACTGATGTGATGGGATTGAAATAATAAGCATCTGTCAGTCTGGGGAAGGTATCAGCAAGGAATCCCCATCCTACAGATGCTGCTACTGCAAGATTTACAGGCAGTATCAGCCTACTACGTGAAATGCAAGGGATGTATTGAAAACTTGCCTCCTTGTATTTTAGTAGAATAATGGTTAAATTAAGTGCTCAGAAAATTAGCTTATATATATTTTTGCTGCAAAGACATATTAATGGAGAAAAGGAGTTAATTGTAATTTGAGAAAATTGTTGTAGCATCCACAAATACATCTGTTTCAGTGGAAATAAATTATTTTCTTCCTCAGGGATCTGTTCTTTAGTTTATAAACTAGCAGGTCCTTGCAATAGATGTTTCATGTGTTCTGTATTACATTTAATAAGGTGAACTATAATCAAGGCCTGAAGTGGTGTTCTGTTGCTACCATCAAAGGAAGAAATATTTTTGATGTTATATCTGTAAATGAATCTGAATTGTTCTGTTCCAAATTTCCCATTATAATGAACAAAACTTAGAATAATTTGCATATTTAATGTTTATGCATATATTGCAATAATCTCTTAATTAGTGGTTAAGAGAACTGAGTAGAAAGAGTTAAACATTTGCATGTCTGTAACAATTATCCTCCAAAAAAGGGACTACATGGATGAGAGCAACAGTAAAATATTGCATTTGTTTATTATACCAAATGTATTTGAATAAAGAAAATCTGATGTAGGTGGTTTTGTGTCCTATGACATCATCAAACCTTGAGCACTCATGTTCTAGTGCATGTGGCCATTAGTCAATGACTAAACTAACCATAGATTTTTTTTTTTATTATATACTTTTTGTTCATTCCAGATTTTATATATAACGTGTTTGTAAATAAAAAAGTGGACCCTAACTTTCAAGTTCAGGCAATTATATCGATATCGATATGAAATGCTGTGCTGGTTGATTTCACCTAGATAAATAGCTTGGCAAATTGTTGAAGGTGTTCCACAGACAAAGCTCTCTATGACTAATATATCTCATGAGGTATGTACTTTTGCCTACTGGAAGTTGTTCCAAATTTATAAAAAATACGTTGTAAGCTGTGTGGAAGAGTCAAGCTGCAGGCCATATTTTGCTGAAATTAATGATTAGGACATGGAAAGAAGCAGGAATCTACAGTCTTTTGTAAGTATTTTCTGAAAGTAGGTGGGAAGGAGTATATAAAATAATATTGATGCCTTAGATTTTAGCTTTCATATTTTCAGATTCTGTGCTGCCTAAGAATGTAGTTCTGAGCCTCATATTAAGTGCCAGTAAGCTCTCTTCACAGAGCAGGGAGACAAATCCTTTTCCTGCTGAGGACCAAGGACAACTTTCAACCCAAAAACATAAACAACTGTAGGGAGGAACAAGAAGGATGGGACCTCACAACTTGAAACTTAATTGGACAATTAAACCCCAATATGCAAATAGACCAAAACTTATAAAAATGTAAAATCTCATGACCGGTCAGCCATTTGTGTGACCATTCTTAGCCCACCCTGGGTGCAGCCTTGGTCAGGCTCCTGTAATGCCCAGGGTGACATCCTGGAGGCCTTTTAATAAATATCTGCTTTATTCTCTGGCTCTGTCCAGCCTCCGTTTCAGGTCAGCCTTCCTAAGCATCAATAGCTTAGGAAGCATCAATATCATTAGCAATAAAAGTGAGAAACTATGGAAATATGGTGGAGAGGTGGAGAGGAAAGAATTAAGAAGGAGAATGGGAAACATAAAAGGAATAGACAAACATTTATCCTTATTTTGCTCTAAGGGTAAGGGCAAAAAACTTTAAAATGTTTTCATATGCGGTCTTATTTTTTTCTAAGATACCCTGAAGGCATTCTAGCCCTCACAGAAGACAACTGGAGAAGAAAATCTCCAGAACAGTCCAACATTTTCAAAAAACTCAGAATAAAAATGAACAAAATTGTCTTTCCCTTTGCAAAGTGCTGTAAAATATATCAGAGCATATGTCACAGGCTTTCTGATATATACACAGTTTCTGTATATAAACCAGTAGCTTATATCTCTGGATATACATCAAGAGCTCTGTAAAAACAAAAGAAGCACAATCAGCTGGGCCAAACTGGTAGTAGTAGTGCATTGGTAACAGTAGAAGGCCACCCTAAACTTGAGTTTCTGTAATTTATCAGAAAAAAGTATTTTCTTCTTAATCCTCAAGTCAGAAAAAGAAAACTGAATAAACTAAATAAATTAAGTAAGAGGGTCATATTGTATCTGCTGCTGTTCATGTGACTGGCTCTACCCTTGCTTACCTGGTAGTGTAGCAAATCTTTTATAAAAACAAAATATGTAAGGCAGATATGACCAAACTGTTTACTTCAGTGATCTACATCACTTTTTCAAGAATCTATTTGTAAGAGAGGAAATATAAGGAGAAACAATCCTTTTTTTAAAAAGAAGGCTGAAACTCAGCGACTTTTAAAAGTGAAGCCTTTATCAGGTATCTATTATGTCTTCAAATATGTGGCCAATTTTTAAAATTCTTCAGCATCTAAATTGCGGATATCCCTCTTCTTTGTTTCCTGAGTCTGAATGCGGGGAAAAAGAGGTTTCTAGGGATCCAGCTCAATTTGTATTGATGCCACTGGGAGTGTCTTCACTGCTTCAGTGGGAATATCATAGCACTTTATTAGAATATCATTTTTTTCCTTGTTGGAATCATATCCTTGGCTTGTTTGTCATGTTTTGAATGTAAATTGATGAGGTGTGTGTGAAACAGAGATATGGGGAGAGTGACAGAGGCAGGGCACAGTTTGTTTCCTAACTGTGAAATAAACCTTGAAGTATCTTTGCTTCCACTGAATCTTTTTTCCTCCAAAAAGGATGATAAGCCATCACAACTTTAAAAAGAATTCCCTAAAAATGGCATAATTCATCAAAGAGCAGAGGTGCACTCTGTGAAGGCCTGTATCCAAACATCCACTGATAATACAAGAATAAAATGCAGAACAAACACTGTAGCAAATTTAACTAGAAGCATCATCTGTTATTTACTGATAAATATTTTTTGGTATTCAACATTTCGTTTGGCAACCAGAAAAACAAATTCGGAGTATGCTGTATCATGATACAATGGGCTGTTTTGAATGGTAAAGTTTTGGCCATAAGTCAAGAGTCATGACTGCAGAGTGTCTCAATACAATGTGTAACATGTTTGGTATTGTTTGGTTTGGGGTTTGGGTTTTTTTCAGCTTTTTATTTGTCTTGATGCCAAACATATCTGCTGTTAATTTAGACAGGCAGTACCCCATCTCTTTTGGATTAAAATAACAACAACAAACCAAAAATATAGTATTAAAGGCAAAATTAAAAAAAAAAAAAAAGGAACAAAAGAAGGAACCAAAACTATTTTCTGAAATTTACATGGAACAGAATGTTCCAAGATTACTTTCCCTATAACTTTGCCTTTCCCTTCTCCTGTTCTTTTGTTAAATGTAACAAATAAGTGCCTATCCTCTTCTAGCTGTTCCCTGGATGCTGTGGTGCTCCTTGAAGATGTGTCTGCATTTGTGCCTTGAACTTCATTACCAGAAAAAATAGTAAAGAATTAACCCTCAAAAAAAAAAAAAAATGCACATTCCATATAGCCTCACTGCTTTACAGGGTTAAATTGAGAGAAGTGTTGTAAATGGTTAATCTTGAGGCCGAAAGGCAATAATTTAAAACTCTTTATTTCCTTTTATTTTGCTATGCAAAGCATCAGTCATGACAGACTTTAATTCAGACGTGTTTGAATTCTGAATACCTACTTCTTTCAGCAATATTAATATGAGACCAACAGATCTGACTTGCTTAAAAAAATGACTTGTTTAATCCATTACAGCAGTTCCTAACTTTTAGGCAATAATTCTAAGACACTGAGGCAGCTATTTGCCAGAAACAGTCATATGCAGAGGACATAAGGCCCTTGAACCGAAAGCCAAACAATAATGTAGGAATGAAATATAGACAGATATCAAAAAGCCAAAATAAGCTTTTCTCAAATGAGGTCATAAAAATGGAGAGAAAGATTGCACAGGCAAGCTCCCACCAAAGCCCTTTGTTAATGGACAACAGTTTAATGGCTCCCACTCATAGCATCAGAGAATGATTCTTCAGCAAAAAATTTCTCAAAGGGAGTGTCAAAAATAGCAACTTGAACTTGATGAATAATGGAAAATACTATCTCTAAATACTAACTTGAATTTTTAAATATTTTTGTTAAAACAACATTTTTTCCTCTACGATGTTCACCTTCAAGAATTAGTCCATGGATATGTTTTAACTGTACAGGTGTGTCTGTGTCAGGTAAAAAAGGATTTCAAGGGGAAGTTTTGGATTACGTTCATCTGAAAGCCAAAAGCAGTATCTCAGGACTTATCTCAAACACAGTAATCTCAAACTCTTATTTTCCTGGAACAAACCCATTCTGAAAGTTACTTCTGGAATGTATTCACTATATTACTGGAATTACATAACACATTACTTGAAATAAAAAGCTACCTATGAGTCTTTTATAGGTTTGAGAAGGCTATGACAAAGCTGTTGTGCACTGTACTTAGAAGGGTTTCACCCAAGGTCACTTTCCTACAGAAACTAATCTCAGCTTACCAGCTTTCCATATAAAAGGCTTTCCCATAAGAACAAAACTGTGCTTGTATCCACATTTTAGCTCAGATCTGTAGGTAATGTAAAGCGTTCTAAACATTTTAAATTTCTCTTTTGGAAAGTGGAAATAGAAGAGCAATCAACTTGTTATAGAAAACATATTAATAATATTTATGTGATATAAAACAATCTTTCCTTTTTCCAGGAAAATATCATAGACAGCATGCATGCTCTAAAGGCCTTGGCTTCTTGTTGTGTGGACGTACAAAGATTCAATTGGCAAGCAGATGAGTGAATGCCACAGTAAAGCAGTAACAAGCCATACTGGGTTATGTGGAAGTTACAAAGTGTCTTGGGTATCAATATATCTGCAACTTATTGCTTGATATGCTGAGATGCTAAGTGATGCTACTTTGAAGTGTTTATTTTCTTTTTTTTTTTACATAGTTTACCTTATTTTCCACAAAGACAGTGCTTAATCTCTAGAGAGGGCCCTCTGACTTTTGATGAGAAATCTGTCTTTCTACTGAGGCTTAAATGTGCTTTTTTGTATCACCTAAATTCAGTGTTGTTATTTCTGTGTTTCCTGGAGTCACAGAATGGTGGGGGTTGGAAGGTGGGAATACTCTGGAGCTCACTCAGTTCAACACCCCTGTTAAAACAGGTTCTGGAACAGGTTGCACAAGATTGTGTCCAGGCAGGGTTTGAATACCTCCAGATAAAGAGACTATACATCCTCTCTGGTCAGCCTGTTCCAGTTCTTAGTCACTCTTAATATAAAGAAGTTTTTCCTCATATTGGGATTCAGTGTTCCAGTTTGTGTCCAATACTCCTTGTCCTGTTGCTGAGTACCACCAAGGAGAGCCTGGCCCCATTCTCTTGACACCCTCCCTTCAGATATTTAGGGACATTGGTGAAGTTCCCTCTCAGATGTCTTTTCTCAAGGCTCAACAGGCCCAAATCTCTCAGCCTTTCCTCATAAGAGAGATGTTCCAAAACTTTGTAAAACTTTGCTGGATGCTCTTTGCCAGTTCATTTTTGTTCTCTTGAGCAGTGGACCCCAAAACTGGACACAGCACTCCAGATGTAGCCTCACCTGGGCTGAGTGGAAGGGGAGGATTGATAACCTTCTCAAGATGCTGGCTACATTCTTCCTAATGAAACCCAGGATCCCATTTGCCTTGCTGGCACAAGGGCGCACTGGTGGCTCATGGACAGCTTGTTCTCCACCAGGACCCCCAGGGGCTTCTCCACAGAGCTGCTTTCCAGCAGGTACCTGTGGTTATTCTGCCCTGTGTGCAGACTCTATACTTCCAAATTTTCAGCCTCTTTTTCCTAAGACATAATATCATCAGGCATCTGCATGCTACAACTATCTGGATTTTATATGTGCCTCTCCTTATTTTTCAAGTCCAATTGTGTCTCTTGTGGGATGTAAAAGAGTATGTGTAAAATCAGCATGAATTCAATAAAGGAAAGTAAGGATTTGCTGCTTTTCCACCAGTGAGACAGAGGTAGAATAGGGTAACGGGATAAAAGAGGAATAAAAGTCAACTTCTATCTGTTCTTACCATCCAATAAACAATTCACTACATTTTTGTAATCTATCTAGTGTGAATCCTTGAGTGATTCAGAAAAACTATGCTGCTTTGTGCAGTGTTTGGATCTTTTCCCTGACTAATCTCTTCATATTCTCTTTGTATAACGAAGGTTAATTAATAAATATATTTCTTAAACCTTCTGAGGAATTTATATGAATAATGTTGAGAGACATTAAAATAGGCTTATAAATTTTTTTTTGATGTCACCCTCTCTAAAACCTAGCCTTAAAGCATAATATTAGTGGGTTTTTTGGTGGGTGGGGTTTTTTTGGTTTTTGTTTTGTTTTGTTTTGGGTTTTTTGTTTGTTTGCTTTTTGGTTTTGTTTGTTTGTTTGTTTGTTTGGGTTTTTTTGTGTTTGCTTTTTTTTTTTTTCCCCTGGGAAGAAGCTCTCATTCTCCAGCAAAAGACAAAGGTAAATTATAATGTATTTAATTACTACAAGATAAACCTCATGCAAAGACTTAAACAGTGAGCATTGCTATCCAAAAAAATATTGAGAGATAGGAGGCTGTCCAACTTCAGCAGCATTGTCAACTTATTTATTTATAAATTCTGATTCTCTGTAATTATATTACGTACAGTTCCAGAATATGTAGTAAGAGACTAGAAATTTTTACTTGGTGTGAAAGTCACATAAATCTTAAATGCCACTGAGAATAATTCTAGCATAGTTGTCTGTAGGAACACATGCACTAATAAATTTTGTTTAATAATGTGTTATTGTTCCCTCTATAAGGTTAAGGGTCTATCAGCTCTACCAGGTGCTTTCCTTTCACTTTTCAGCAAAGTACATAAGTACTGACATTGTTAACCATATCAGACATCCAATAAAAAAAACTGGCCAAACAGTTTTATAAATAAAGGTTAATACCAGGTCATATTATATCTAGAATGCCAGAGGAATAGCACTGTAACTGTAATAATTCACAGAAAAGCCACACGTGCTCATAGGGTTGGGCTATCACACAGTGATTTCTACTCCTGCACATTATAGTACTGGAAAAAAAAATACATGTCTCCAGTAATCTCAGTAGATAAAATCTAAAAGGAAATAGAAGTCCTTGACAAGAATGATATTTCTCTGAGTTTTCTGTATTCGCTGGAATAGAACTACACAAACTATTGAATGTTTAAGAAATATGTGGTCCAGAATGCTTCCTAGAATAGACTGTTCTAGTGCTTAACCACAAGTGGGCCATGGGTTATCCTCCTTGCTTTTTGAAACTGGTACAACTCAGAGTTTTCATTTCCATCAATAATCTTAGCATTTTAATCCATGAAATGCTAAGATTCCATTGCCAGCAGCTGGTTGCCTAAAGTGGATCATTAGGAACAGGCAGGAGAGCAAGTATTTATCAGCCAAGAAGGGTGTAATGGAACATTACCTAATAAACAATAATAGACAGTTAATAAGAAATAAAAATCAATATACTGTCAAATGGGGAGCCAGTGCAATGCAGCTAGGTTGAAAAGATGAGTCCTTTTAATTTGGGTGAATACCTGAGCAGTTACATTCCAAATGAGCTAGAATTTATTGACAGCATTCTGAGAGAGACCTATAAATAGAGAATTGTAAAAATTCTGTCTGGACAGTAAAATCCAGAGATCATGAGTGTGCTGCTTTTGGGAGCATTTAAAAGAAAACTATCGCAGAGATTAAGTTTGAGAAAAAAAAAAAAAAAGCTTTTTTTCAGCAACTAGAATAATGCCAGTAGGACAATGTTCACCATTCCTAGCCTCCTACCCTCACGTGACCATCGTTCTAAATGGAAAGTTTACTCAGTCACAGAACAGCTCTAGGCAAGGAAAACACACAGATTACTGTCATCCTGCTGTAACCTACAAGGATTCAAAGTCACCTGATAAAATCTAGATGTACTCCATTACAGGATTTCATCCCTATGCAAAATAGTTTCACAGTCTCAGTGTGGAAACAACATCACTTTTTCTAGATTTCAAGATTTTTTAAGCAAACTTTAAATGGATGGAGAGTGTAATGAAAGCGTGGGGTTTTTTTTCTTAAAATGTTTTTCATTTGCAGAAATATAATGAAATAAATCCTCTGGAATAAGAAATAGGTCCTATAAAAATAGCAAATTTTCTTGTTTTAATTTTTTGCCCCCTGTGGTTAAAGAAAATAACAAATATTTGTTTGATTGGAAGTGAAAATGTCTCATAAAATACAGAAAAACTTTTTTAATAGTTTTGCAGTTGGACTGGTGGAAAAACTATGTATCAAAAATGGCTAATGAGACAAAAAAATTTCTCTTTTTACCCTGTCTTTCCTACTATTTCACACTTTCTTACCTGAAAAAACTCCAATTTACTGCATCCAAACTTTCCCAGAGGGAGTATACCACATGAACTTTCTTCTTCTACATATATTCCCATGGTAGAAGTTTTTGACTGGTCCCTCTGGATATATGAATCCACAATTCAACACCTAGTTTTCTTTCAGAAAGTATTGCAAGGGCAACTTTATATATATGCTCATTAAACTTTAAACCTTTCTTCAGTATCAATATCAAGACTGAAAGATCTTTATCTGGTATTATTATATTTAAAAACTTGAGGGATTTTTGTGCTTTTTACTGGACTGTATACAACTCCAGACTCCACAGAATGTTGTTGTTTTTTTTCCTGATATGACAGTGCTTCCTCCCAAGAAAGACAGCAAGGATATAGAGTTTGGAGCCTTTTTCCAGTTCCATAAACTTTGAATTCAAGTAATGCTTTTCATCTCTGCTATGATGCTGAGATGAATTTGTTTAGGGGATGTCCTTTTTAGCCCTCATTATATATATATATATATATATATATAAAAGTGAGTGTAATGTGAGTAACTATTTCTGATGAGCAATTTAATTATAGGAATCATCTAATTAAACAGGAAAGACACCTTAGTTACAGAGAAGCATCATGTAACTTGCAAATGCCAAATGGCATTTTTTACAAGCAAATATACAAAATTCAGATTAGGCACTTAGTTGGAATATGTATTTGTGTATCTATGTCTGTTCAATTGTCTAATTGTCTGGTTTGTAAATCTTTGTGTTAATTAGGTGATGTCAGCTCAACTGGCAAAGAAAGTAATCCACTAAGGTTGTTAAATATGACGATGCTGGAAACAGTCTGACAGCAAGTGCTTATATCGAATATATTATAAATATGTTCCTCTGGTCCTTTACTCTGTGTACCTCTTAGGCAACTTTGCAATGTAACATGATTAGGATAGCTTAAGTATAGAATAAATTTATATATATATATATATATATATATATATATATATATATATACACACATATACATATGTGTGCTAGTGACATGCCACTGTGTTAGTAACTTAGATAGATACCACTGTCTCTCTGATCTTAAATCTAAAAGTGTAAACAATAAAAAGGAAAAAGTCAGAAATTCAATGTGTGTAGTGGTTTAAAAGGCCATTTTCCTTAATAGATTTTCAATTTATTTTTTCAAGGACTGAGGCACTTTAGGGTCCCTAAATAGGTACAATATTTAAGGACTTCATTAAGTATATCCCGTAAACAGGAACATCAGTTTATATTTAACTAGAGGTTGATTTAAGGTGTGAAAATTGGAAATGGAAGAAAACCTCAACAAAATCAGGATCTTTGGACTTTGCTTTTTGTTGATTTATTTCTCTCTTTTTCTTTGTCTTCCTGCTTCTCTTCCTTGCTTTTTCTCTTCCTTGCTTTTTCTCTTTTCAGGTGCTGTGGCTTTCAGTTAGGTTTTAAAAAGCTCTTGGAGGTCTCAAGCTGCTCTGGTGATTTATCCTGTAAGCTACACTAATAAAGTTAGGGAAAACAAGCACGGGCAAAGGGGGAACATAGTCTAAGGTTTATATGCATGCTTTATGCATATGTTTGTTACCAAGAAGGCAATATAAATCAAGGAAAGAGGCAGACATTTGTTCATTGTGTAGGGATTTGAGATAGCATTTGCAGCATCATTTACATTTATTTTTTTCTTGGAAGCTGTCACCTTATGTCTGTATACCTCAATTTCTGCACTCTGTATGAGTAATGACACTTGAGACTTCCCTTTCCTATAAAGCTTTGAATTTTGTTTTGACGAATAACAGCTAAGTGTTATTTTCTGTATATTGTGCCTAGTGCACTTTTTGAGTTGCATTTTCCAGAATACTGATGTTTTCTTAAAAAAAATAAATCTATTGATAGGTCTGGTATTGTTTAGCTAAGTAGTATTTTTTAACTTTTCTTGAGGGAGAAAGCCTTGATACCCTAAAAATACCACATGCAGGAAGGAAGCATACTGAAAGACCGTTGTACTATTCACTACTCAATCTCCTGTTTCTGAAATCTGATTTTATATGCTCAGTTCTAAAGTTCGTATTGAGGGATGTTCAATTGTGTCCTTAAGCCCTCTAGAATATGATAGCACAGTTTATTTTCAAAAACAAAGTAACTTTTCTAAAATAGGTATGTTTCCAGTGCAAAAGGATAGTATAGCAATGTTGTGATGCATAGGCAGAATACGTCTAGGTCCAGGCTGCTGAGGAAAAAAAAAAAAACAACAAAACCTTAATTAAAACTAACTAATTAAAAATTAACTGAGAAGTTAAGAAAATGGGCGAAAGTTGTTCTTCTGCAGAAGCTTAAGTTTTTGAACTTAATTGAAAGAACTCTCATGACATAAAGATCAACATCACTGCTCAGAGTTGTTTTTTATGTAAACCGGAAAGGGTGCACAGATAATGCAGAACATCAGTATGACAATGACATGTAAAGCAGCTGGATTCTTTAATAAAAACATACGTGGATTTTAAAACTTGATACTAAAAAACAAAACAAAACAAAACAAATCAAAACAAAACAAAACAAAAAAATCAATGTTTTGCCATGATCTTTGTCTACCATCCTTTTTTCTGAAGGTTTCTTTTCTGGAACTGATTATTATGAGATGACACCCTCAATTTCTGATTAAATTGGCTGATATCAATCAACAAATCTCTCTGTAGAGTATATTAATCTCAAGAAGTGAAGGTGGCAATCCAATCACACATTATAGCTTGATTGTGTGAGATACTCAACATCTTCAAGTTATACTGCCACTGTTTTCAATGACTCTGTTTACAGTGAATGTAACGGATAAGATGAAATCAAAATATGGAATGCCAGAACAAATCTGGATCTAGAATGAAAGATAATCTGACAGGACCCTTCCTTCCTTCCTTCCTTCCTTCCTTCCTTCCTTCCTTCCTTCCTTCCTTCCTTCCTTCCTTCCTTCCTTCCTTTGTGATTTCATCATTCCTTCCTTCCTTTTCTTATCTACATCATCTACATCTACATCTACATCATCTACATCTCTCTATATATCTATTTAGCTATATATATTTATGGTACCAGAGGCATAAAATGATGCAAATAAGACCTCAAGGTGTAAATAAATACATTAATAAAGTTTTAATTTTGCTGTTAACTAGAGTGGAATGACAGAGGAAACATAAAAGGTAGACCTTACATGGGAATGTAAAGCTTGTACCTGAAAGGAAGCATCCCTTCCTCACTAGAAGCTCTTAAAATTTTTTAAAACAAGTAAATTCCATTATTCTTTTCCTAACTACCTTTATCTATGTATGAGATGCAAAATATGATAATAAATCTTAGAACAGGCTATTACATCTAAGTTGGTATTGATCACAAGGAATGAAATTGCTATATTACGTGTTGTAAAACTTATTCATATCCCACAAAAATATTACATTAAAAGTATAATAAATTGCAACAGTTTAATCACTTGGCAAATGATTTGACTCTCTCTTTTCAATTTATAGTATCATTTCAATAGCACCTGCTTCATAAAGTGTGCATATTACTGATACTCCTCTGATGGCTTTTATAGGAACGTTATTGGAATAATTTATGCAATTGCTCTCTTTAACTAATAATTCTTTTCTTCCACTTTCCCAGATAGCTTCACTTTTACTTTTTCAAAATCTTTTCTATTATCTTGTATTATTTCTCGTTTTGTTCACCATTGTCACTTTTTGAGCTACTGAAATATTTTTTCTCCAAGTAACTTAATCTTTCATTAGAAAAAAAAATTTCTACTACTTGCCTTAATTATAAATCACAAAAATAAAAGTTTATAAAACATGAGTGTCTCTGAAATTACACTTTTATTTCAGCTTTATGATACTACATCTATTCTTTTTAATTAAGTTCTTATTGAATTTTCCATTGAAGAGTAACAAACAAACCATAAGATGTGAATTATATATAAGCTGAAGCATTCTGCATTAGTCAAAGAGAGAAATAGTTCATACTTATTCAATGCAGAATTTTCTCATAAACATTATAGATAGAATCCTATCTTAAAAAAGAGATATGATCTATTCCACAATGTGCATTTAAAATCTTGATATCTCATCCATATTCTGTGGCATAGAAGTGCGTGCTGTACAGAGAGCTGCATTCAGATTTGATCATGGCCTTCTGGAATAACTTCAGCAACATGAATATCATAAGCACCCTGGAGAGCAGCTGAAATGAGATTATGCCAAAATCCATAGACCAAATACCAGACCCCAAAAGAAATCAAATCAGCAGGGGAATACAAGATAGTCTCCTGCACACTAATCTCTTAGAAAAGCAATAGAGAATATGTTATTTGGGGTGAATTTTTTTTAGTTGTATGCAAAATTAATACAACTATTAATGAAATACATATTTTTAAAATAAAAAACATACATAATTTTAAATAATGGGAGCTATTTAGATTAAAATAATATGTGAATATCCTTTTGTTCTTTCTTATTGAACAGTTTTTACTTGGGAGTGAGAGAAAGGAGAGAGTGTGGTCAGGTAACCATGTTTTCACTATAATTCTCTTAATGTCAAAGCACCTTCTCTTTAGAAATTATTATCTGAAAAGCTGATGTGCATCCAATGTACAAAACCGGGATTATAAGCATGCCATATTCACATCCCAAAAAGTTTAAAAATAAGGAAATGAGTTCTTTTGTCTGACCAGTGAGGCTTGATTTACTCTGACCCCAGAACAGCCAAGAAACAGTCAGTAATACAAAATTTTTAATAAGCCAATAGTGCTGTTTCCAGCCAGTTCAGAATTATGTTTTGCAGTGGCCAGAAAGAGGCATGGCTAGGACATGGAGTTATTCTCTACCACCTCACGTCATTGCCAGGAGCAGGGCAAAGGATTCTCTTCCAGGGTGGTGTGGCCATGGCTTACATATTGTGGGTTCCTGTGTGGAGATTTTTTTTTTTTTTTTTTTTGTGTGTGTGTGTGTCATTAATCTTTCTTCTACACACTTTTATTAATATTGTTACTATTGTTGTTACTCTTTGTTTCTTATCTCATTGCTGTTTCTGGTAAATTGTTCTTATCTCAACCCGTGATCTTTATTTACCTTCTATTCTCCTCTCCATCCCAACACACAGGGATGGGTAGGGGGAAGGAGGAGACAGCAACCAGAGTATGGTTTGTAGATTTTCAGTGAGAGCACTAAATTGGGGAACACTATTCCTAAACCATGACACCAAAGCAGGACTTAAAGAGATAAACTCTTCCATCTTAGGCTGCTAAGAAAGAAGGATTGGTACTGTGAACATGGATTTTCAAACAAATTGAAATCAAAAATTAAAGGTAGCTATTTCTTGAAAATGGGGGCATGATTTCACTCTTTACCAAGGAATTGCCCCTATAATGATCAGTTGCTATTATTTAACGTGATGGAATTATAAAGAGAAGAGAGAAAGATATTTTAGCCTACCTAATGCTTTTTGCTGGTACCATCTAGTTATATGTTTCACCTTAACTATATGACTACCTCAGGTGTGGTAATGCTCTTTGCCTTGACATGCAGTCAGCTCTGTCACTGCTTTTAATAATATAAAAGGAAAAAAGAAAACATACCAAGTAATTAATTCACACAAAAGAGACAACCAAACTTGAGTATTTGAATATTTCAATTAATCACAGGAAAATTGCAGAATATTCCTCTGATGCTTTGTCTAGTTGTGGGGGAGACATGAAGGAGACCTTGAGGCTTACTAAAGGATAAAGCTTTAGATATTTAGTAATTTAAAATAATAACAGTCCATGTAATTAATTTAGCATAAGTAAGAGATGCATGTCTAGGAAAAAAACCAAAACCTCAATAACTATGGTAGTATCTTACACATATAGTATCTTACATATCTAGTACTAAAACCAGGGAAAAGTTCTCATTTTAAACAGTGTGAAATAAGCAGTTCCACTGCAGTACTAGCTCTGTTCATGTGATGGAGAATGTTCTCATGGATAAAGAGACATCAAAGGGAGGCAGATGAGTGTAAACTATACTACACTACACTGCAGTGATGTGTTGGGTGGCAGTGTTATAGACACATTTTACTGAAAGCTCTGTAGTTAAATAATGCAAATGCTTTTCTCAAGATGAATACATAAATATCATATTGTTATATACAAGTTTATAAATAAAATTAAATCAAATGATCAGGAAAATATTGTTCTAAAATGTACTAATGACTAACATCTTGGCTTTACACAGGAAAAAAATTAAAAAAAAGTCCTAAAGCCTCAGTTGTTCTGATGCTTTGAAACAGACTGATACAGAAAAAGATGGCAAGAATGGACCATAAATAGTCTTTCAAAATAGCAATAGTCAAAATTTAATAAAAAATTCTAAGAACATTAACTCCCTGAACTGTGATTCTTTAAAAGAGATGGTTAACATCAAAGCAGCTTCAGTACAGTCTGAAGATTCTGCCTCAAGAATAAGAGTTCACCAGCAGCTGATGAGAAATGTTACTAGCAAAAATAATGCGTGAAGCTGGTGGTAGAAACCAGCAACTAAATGAATATCAGAAAATGAAAGAGACTTTTATAGAAATAAGGAACTATTCCAAGAAGGGAGAACCAGTGTAAAAAAAAAAAAAAAAAAAAGAAAAAAAACTCAAAAAGAGAGAAAAAATACAAGAATATTCTAAAATTAGAGAAGATGACAAAGTGAGAGTTAAGAGCAAGCAAGGACTCTGAACAAGCTGTTCCTATCCTGACTTCTGAAAGAATGGAAAATGAACCGAATGGAAAATGAACCAAATTCTAGTTTAAAGTGCTTTAAAATGTTCTGACACAAGCGAATTTATCTGGATTTATGCTGATGTGAATGAGCTCAACAACTGTTCAATCAAGAAAGAAATACTGGTTTGGGTTGTGTTGGGGTTTTTTTGTTTGTTTGTTTGTTTGTTTTCTTTGGGACTTTTTTTGAATTTTGTTTTCTGTTACTTTGGTTTTTGTTTTGGGGCTATTTGTTTCTTTGTGAGTGTTTTTTGGGGTTTTTTTGGGTTGTTTTTTTGGTGGTGGTGGTGGTTGGTTGGTTGGGTTTTTTTTTGTTTTTTTTTTGGTGGTTTGTTTTTGTTTTTTTTCTGGTGCATCCAGAAACATTAGCATCCTGGGCAAGAGAGAAAGAGTATGTGCAGTAACAGGGCCACAGTTTAACACATTTGGGAAGTTATTTAGAAAATGTATTCTAATCTTAGTTAACCTTCTTTCCCTAATATATAATTATATCACTCTAAATGCTTTTCAGTCTGAATTGAGGGATTGCATAGCACTGGTTCTTTTGTACTAGAGTATCTGTATGTGCTAATAACCAGATAAAAAATAGAAAATGCAGGAATATGCATTTCAGTTCAGATATTTTAAAGAGACACAATGCAAAGAATGGGAGTCAATAATCATTCTTTTTCAGGCTTGTTTAGACCCTCTCTGATTCTACAGGAACTGTCAAACAAAGCTAAATATTAAGGCTATGCCAGTTTTGACATTTTTAAAGGTGAAAAGGTAGACCTTTACACTACAGATAACTCCATCTCAGACTCTCCCTCTGTTGCTGCAGATTGCAGTGTCAATTCTGACCACTGTTTTGATGATGGGTGAGGGATGACAACTGATGATGAGGGGCTATAGCTGGGATGGAAATTCAGATGTGTCCTGTAACACCAGCATGTGATTTAAGTAGCTCAAATGTCTTTGACTTATGTACTATGAGGTTTGTGAAGCATGTGCTACATGGAAGCCTGGTATTTTAAATTCTTTTTCCCCAGACAGGTATCAAACCTGTATACTGTTCCCAATATTAAGAAAACTAACACAGTAAACACAACACTTCCCAAAATTTTGTCCTTTTCTTTATGCTAAACTACATTGTAAAGTATTTTTCTGCTCCTTTACATTTTTCTGTCTATTGATTCAGAACAGAATAGGAGCTTTGGGCCTGACTCTGCCTCAGAATAAATCAGCACAGTCCCATTGTCTCCATTACCACTATGCTGATTTATGGGGCTGATGATTAGACTCTTCCTCCTAGAATAATAGAGAACTAGCAGAGTGTTTTAGATTGTTACAGGGAGACTTTGAAGCAGACGGACCCATCACTTTGAATTTACTTTGAGCCACGGTTTTCTTCTGTCACTAATAACACATAATTCTCTAAAGGAGTTTGCTACGTGTGTTTCAGCAATGTACTGGAAGTGCTCTACTTGGAAATTATCCTCATAAAGACCTGATGTTCCTGCAAGGAAAATGAGGAAAAATACCACAAAAGAGGTAAGAATTTAGCTCAAATTTGTTCTGAAGCGTTAATAATTCTCTAGGAAAAAGATTTTTTTTAGTAATTTATTATGACTTTTAATGAGTAAATTAGATTGAAAAATAGAAAAGATAGGGTGGTTGTTTTGGGGATTTATTTTTTTTCATTTGTTTGAGGGAGTATTTTGCTGTTGTTGTTGTTGTTTTATGAGATCTGTTTTCTAGATGTTAGTTTAATTTTTATAGAAGCATTTTTTTCCCAGTGTGCTTTTCTGGTGATTCATTATTTCAATTGGATAACAATCAGAATACATAACTTCAGTATGATCGTTTTGTGCTTGGCTAATGTAGCTTTCCTCCTTCCCACTGGTTACTGTAATACTCTCAAGATTTAATACTTTTATTTACTTTGTTCCTGTTGATCAGGAGAGTTTATAGTATCATAGTTACTATTTGAATTCTATTTCTAGAATATTCACTTATAGATAAATAAAAAAATGTTTAACCAAAGCTTGAAAGTGTGCTCAGCTATGGATTCCAACTATTTGCTGAATAAGAAATAACATTATGATGTTATGTTTTCTTCCACTCTATATACCTAAAATTTTAAGTGTTTTATGTAACTGAAGGTCACTGAATTACTTATTAGTCAATATCACATGATTGTGTCTCAAACATTGGTGTCTAGAAATATCCAGATATTTTCAGAAAAAAATTGCTTTCCATCATAAGAGCAGCTTTTTCATACTAGCATGGTTTGTTTCTCAGTCTAGAAGTGAGTGCAAATAAATATAACCTGTTAGACTAGCTAGGAATTGACAGTAACTGATCCAATATTTATAGGAATGTGGTATGATTTCAATCTACTGTTTGGTGCAAAAATCAGAGAGCAAGATATTGTGGTAACAGGAAAAGATTGGGAAAAAGGATGAATAGAACACAAATTAAAAAAAATGTTAAAACCAAGTATCTTCACTATTGGGACATCATAGACTTGGTGCTTAGAGCTGAAGTCTTTTCAAATCAAGGTCCAAGCCAAGAGTTTACTGTAAATGGAATTGTAATGGTGGGAGTTCTGCTTAGTGTCTGGGTTGCAGTGCTAAACTCAAGGCCCATTCTCAGTTCAAATCACACTGGATAAACTTACAGATTGTGCTTTGGGAGTCAGGAGTGTTTTATCACTTTTGCCTACATTTCATATTATCATACATTGACTGTGCAGGGAGACCAGATAGTTTTCTAAAAAAAGAAGGAAGATGGATCTTTCCTAAATTTTCTGATGTTAGAGTCATACTTGTCTTTTATATGCACAATTATAAATAGCAATAAGCCTATAGAAAGAAAAACACCATTTTTTTACAGTGCCTGTTTGATTATTCTTGCAAATTTCAACTGAGAAAAACTCATCTAATGAGAAAAAAAAAGACTGATGAACCTTAAAACTGTATTAAGCAGAAACCATTAGTTCCTTAATCATAGCTGTTTGTTTTGTATAAAATGTCATATCTCCAGCAAGACACTAGGGAATATTTTATGGAAGCAAAACACAAAATACATTCTTGTTTAATGTTTTGTGGCTATAACCCAGTTTGTGGTGGCATATATTATCTAGATATGTCACTCTGTTAACCATATTGAAAAAGAAGAAGCAGGTAAATTAATCACACTGTATTTTAACTCTAAGATAAGGAGTCTAAGCTATTTCCTTACAGCACAGCACTCAAATGTGCTTAGGTGAGTCGTTTGATTCACTGCTGGATAGAAATGGGCTTGCGTGACTTTTAGGTTTCTTTACCACTCTCCAAAACATACAGGACAGTTCTTTTGTACAAGATGATTTACTGTGTACTTGAAGTCTACATTTTGCTGAGTACAGCACTTGTGAATACTTCCATCTCCTGTTGATAGCAGAGAGGTTACACTTTGTACTGATGAAAACGTTGGGGTGCACCACCAGGCTGTTGCTCACCAGGGGCATTCTCAGATCTGCTTTTGCTGCAAAACAGAGAGTGACTACAAGGAAATAACTCAGCAGGTAACCACAGGAGCTTGCAAGTCCATGCAGCAGTGCAGAGAGCAGTGTTATGGTTTCTACATCAGTGCATCTGCCTGGACCTCTGCTCCAATATAAGTTCCCTGCTGAGGTGTAAAGCTGTGCTGAAATAGCTATAGTCCTTCTGGTTCTGGAGCAGGTACAGCCTCAGCTTTCTTTAAAATTTCTGCACTGGTCTCTGTTCCTTGATGTAAAACTGCTGAGGGATATATTCAGTGCAGGTATCTCAGTGTACAGGTGTACTGTGAGCTGCAGACTGAGCTCTGGGTGGTTGGGAGCCCCAGGCAAGAGGCCATGAACTGCCAACCTTTGGATAAAGGGCACAGGGACCTATGGCCCAGCCAGGGCATTGGACGTATGGCAGGAAGTGATGGCCCCAGACTCTCCTGCACTTAGACTGTGACAGTATAAAAACCCAGGGTTTCCTTTGTTCCGGGCCCATCCTTGGAGGTACCCAGCTTGATCTGTCATTTTGTTATTGCACAATGATTAAATTATTTTAAGGATTGAGTTGAAAGAGACTCTGCTATGGCAAATCTGGGGCTGAGCCAGTGAGGAAACTTATTCTGGCTGTGAGTGTGGGGTGTGCAGCTGCAAAGGACCTTGGTCCCAGCTCATGTGCTGTGGATGTGACTGACAGAGTGGCTCCTGGATGGAACAGGGAAGCATCCTTGACAAAAAATTCCCTAATACTAGTCCTTATTTTATTAAAATGCAGATAATGTCATGAGTGCTCTCTATATTGGTAAGCAAATATGCATGTATGCCTTACACATGGAAGGTAATAAGCAATATAGAAAAATATTTTCAAATAGCTAAATGTAACAATTTTATTTATGAAAGTGTTTCCTTTTTAATATTGTGTAGTTGTTGACACTCAAAATTAATTTTATCCTTAAATATTTAAAATTTCCATCTTAAGGGATGATTAGAAATTCATCTGTTTTTTTTTATTTTATCCCATATGGTATCCCATATAGTAGATATGTAAAATCGGGGTTCCTGTTTTTCCAGCTTCCTCATTAGTAAAGATCACATTTCAAAAAGTCTGAAACCTGTTTTAGTCCTCATGGTTGCAGAGGGAAGTGGCCTTGCCATAAGGTAAGATAATCTATACTGATAACAGTAATTAGTGTTAACTAAAAGTAGATAGAGGCTTGAAGTTTTTGGAAGAATGATAGTGAGGGAATATGCTTTGTGGAGACCATTTTTCCTGGTACAGAAGTTATTTATTGTGAGAGGGTGTTTTCATGGTGTTTGTGCTCTCTGAGAACTGATATTTATAATAACATCCTGTGTGGGGGTGTCACTGGCTGGCAGGCAATTGTGAAGCATGGAGGAGACAATAGGAAAATCAAGAGTGAGAAAACTTGTGGGTCGCAATAAAGGCAAGGAAATCACTTGGCAATTATTGCCATGGAAAAAGCAGATTCAATCTGGGGAATTTAACTTAATTTTTTGCCAATTAGCATAAATATTTAATTATAGTTTCGAGTATTGAGAGGAACAAAAAGCCCTCAAAACTAAAAACATTTAAAACACCTCTGGCTCACTCTGAGAACTTTTCCTTCCTTTTTATAATTGTCACAGCTTGGAAGAGGCTGTGTGTGCCACAGGGCAGGTCCTGACCATTTTCCAAAGGATGCCAGCCCTGCAGACCTCCCCAGCCTGCCCTCTGCTCCTAAAATCCTTACTGCCTGTGCTCAACACACACTCTGAATTCTACCTGCTGGCCTTGAGACAGGATTATTTTCAAACTGAAGATTATTGTCTGAAGTGACTTGCACTTATTTCTTAGTTACCTTGTCTTAGTTTGTTTGAGGATTCCAGTTTTGCCATGCATTTTTATGCTTTAATTAGGCTGAATCATTACTTATAAAATGGAATTTTATAGGTCTAAATAAATAAAGAGTACATATGACAGTTAAAAGAAGAAGAAAGCTTTGTGATTTCTAGGACTCTATTGCTTCACCTTTTTTTTCCCCAGTCTGCCACTCTTGTCTCAACTGATTTTCAGGTTTCTTGCCTTCAAAGGAGAACAGAGTCTTTGAATCTTGACACAAGACTAGCAGTTTTTCCCTCTTCTTCCTTATATCAGTTTCTAGCCAGCTCAGGAACTCTAGTTTACACTAGCATTTATTCGGAAGTTACAGCATTATATTGAAGTGTATTGGGACCACGTGCAAAATTTTCTGACTTTGGATCAGTATAAAAGCCCAGGTTTAAACTCAGTTGCTTCTGCTGATTTAAAGAACCACTACTATTGACTCAGTGGACTTAAAATACTGCATTTAGTTCAGTTTCTGTGTTTAAACTGTTTTCTGTCAGTGAGTCTTTTCCCCCAAAATGACCCAAGACATGCACACTTTCACAAGAAGAATCTAGAGCTCAGTGTTTCAGCCACACACTAATGTAACTCACTTTTCTATATTTGTATGTAAGTTGTATTTGTGTGTGCATATGTAATTTCTATTTTTTATGTCTGTGTGGAATGGGAATTAAACTGTAAAGAACATTATACTTTCAGTCTTGCATTTGATATATGCTGAAGTATTAAATTATCTTTGTGTTTTCCAGAGGTTAATATTTCTTAGAGTGTTTGGACCTATAATAAGACATCCAGAGAAAGAAATGAGTAAGCAAATGACAAAGCTAATTGTATGTTTATTTTCTAATTTAGCCTTTTCAGTAACATCTAGTTGATTAAAAAATCCACTAATAGAATTTAAATATAAATGTGGTAAAATTAATTCTTGTCTCTAATATTCCTATGTACATACCAATCACTAATCCTTAAACAGTTTAAGCTTAATCAGATTGCTTTTAGATTGATTTGGGATTATTCATTTCACCCCAAGCATGTTCTGTGGTTTTTATTCTAAATCACGTTACTGAATCCAAGTGATTGAATCCAAACTTTTGACATAATTTGATTTAAATGTTGTTGAACTGTAAATAAATTCAATACTCTTTCCCTGCTAACTAAACTGAAAGTTGCTTTCAAAATTGAAAGAGTAGAAGACAGATATTTAGAACAAATTATTTTAAAATAGACTTGAATCTCCATTCACACAATTAACTTGTGAACAGTAAGTGTGAAAAGGATTGCAATAGTAATTCCTAGAAACTGAACTGATAGTGTTTTCACCTTGGCTGACACTTCGGCTTTGAGGACTTCTAGATCTTAGTTCTTCATGCTTATGACTACCAGACTTGAGATATTTGGGTTGAAGTATTCTGTAGTGGGTGTCAGCCACATGATGATATTTTTGGTAGATTTCCTCTAATTACTCATGTAGTTCTGAGGATGGAATCAGGAAAAAATGTATTACTTAAGCAGTAGTAAGAACTACATATACAAGCTTTCACTAAAAAATTCTCTTTGAAGGAGGAACTAAAAATTTCCAGTGTATTGGGTTCTGAACTTTATTGCTCCTGTCCAAACATTAAATCTTAAATAAATGTTATATGCTTGTTAAATTTTTGTCAGATGAAAAAAAACTAATCCATCTTCTCTAAGAATTATCTAGTCTTACATAGAATTTCTGACTTCTCTGACATAGAACTGTTCTGATATATCCATAAATTGAGTATGAACCACTCCAAGGCAGAAAGAGCAGGGCAGAACTTCCTGAATAAGTTGCTGTTTAGATTTGCTCTGGTCTGTTCAAGACAATATACAAAGAGACTGAAGGAAAAAAATCATCTGGCTTTTCTAAGAGAGGCCATACTAGGCTTGGATAGCTTGAGAGAAAACCAGTTTGATATGGCCATGGAAAGCAGGTGGCACAGAAGTCCAGTCTGATAAGGACTGGGATTGGCATAGGGGTATCAGGAGCAAAGCTCATAGGGAATCTGAACAGCAATAATTAGTGGCATAAGTTAGATTTAACAAGAAGCCAGGAAGAGAAGCTGGCAGTCAGGTAGCAGAAGGCACCTGACACTATTCTGTGGCAACTAAATGCACAAGTTTTGTTCCAGAGGTGTAGCTCCAAAAATACCACCAGCACAGATAGAAGCAAAAATCCTGACTCAGGTCTGTAGCCAGAAGTCCACATTACTGACATTTCTGCAGTGCAGTAGCTGGAATTGAAGTCCTAATCAAAAGCTGGGATTATTTATGGCTAGATTTTTAGTGTCTTGTAATTAATTTTGTTCAGCTGTCACAAAACATCTTCATGGACTTCAGCTTCTTCAAACCTTAATTAATATTTCTTATGCTACAGTTAATTTTTCAAAGCTATCCACACTGCCCAACATAAGTAATTTGTGTATAAATAATTTCTGAATTTTCTACTGGTTTCGACACCTTTGTTTAGACTCTATTACAGGATCTGAATGGACCTTTTCCATTTTTCAAAGATGGAGGTAATCTCACTGTAATGGATTTCTTTGAATGCATTCAGATAAATTGATAAAAGAGTGCATGAATTAGACCAAAGAAATAAAGGCAGAGAATTTGCTGGGGAATGTAGCTTTAGAATGGGCTTTGTTCAAGCCTTATGATGTGAACTTTCACAGAGGACTTAAGACATGAGGTCTGCTCTGAGACTGAAAAATTCATCCAGTGGTGGAAGAGTTCAGAAAAGATCAGCATGAATCTAGGCATATTGTGCCTCCAAACAAATATTTGGATTCAAAAATAGCTCTTAAAGGTAATGTAGATCCAGAACAGCCATCCTAGACTATATGCTTTATAATTTCTTAATACGTGACTGTTTCAAAAGTTGGCCTTTTGTAATAAGCAAATTTCAGGCTATTTTTGTCCTTTCAAGGACCTGTCTTATCTACAACCATGATTCATGGTCTGTAAGGATATCAAGGAAAGCCTTTAACTGTAGAAAATCCATGCAAAAAATTAGGTTTACTGGCAGACCAGGAACAGCATCAGTTACTCAGGCTTAATGATCACCAGGTAAGGTGAGGTGAGGTGAGGTGAGGTGAGGTGAGGTGAGGTGAGGTGAGGTGAGGTGAGGTGAGGTGAGGTGAGGTGAGGTGCATATTTGGGGTATTATTCATTAGGAGGACAGTAACATTTCCTGGAGGCATAAGCAAGACCCCAAGAGTGCGGTTTCAGCAAACATAACAAATCAACTTTTAAGGCATTTAGGATCTTTTCTGTGGCTGTCTGGGTGATTGCCTGCTGGCTGGGCTAAGTTTGACACATCTTCAGGCTGTATAAAAGTTCACCTCTGCACTGTGTTCATTGGCTAAATTGGTAGAAATGAGACCCTTGTGCTGACTTCTGCTTCAGACCATGTTCGTTCACCTCTTGTCCTTGACAGATCTGGCAGTAGTAATTATGGACCTTTGGACCAACACAGAATCTGCTAATATTATGGAGTAATGTTTGTCCTTTCAACCAGATAAACCAAGATTGGGTTACCTTTGATCAGACAGTGACCCACAGTTAGGAAAAGCTGCATGAGCATAGAGAAAGCAGAAAAGTTAAATAGGAACTTACTTTTAAGTTACTATTTTGCAGAGACTTTTGATTTGTTTCAGAAATCTGTGAGAAGTCTGTGCAGGGGCTATAGCTGTACCTGTCCCTGTTAAATTGGGTGAAATGTCTGTAAAATCAGTTTGTGGTGGTCTTGGAAAGGGAGGCATAGTAAAATGTGTATAATATATCACTCTCGGTAACCTATGCCATCATACCATGAAGGAAGTGTATTTTTATGCACAGAAAATGTGTTGCAGTGCTGAATCCTGATGAGCTTGATGGAAGATGAGGTACATGAAAGATACACTGGAGAGGAACCTAACATAGCCTTGGGACACTTATGTGAACTGAGTCTGTAATGTGTCTTGTTCTTGTAAAGGATCTTTCAGTCACTGTAACCTGGCAGGAAGCCCACAGAATTCCCACCTTTCCCAGAGCTATGTTGATGGGGAGATAATAGATTCTCATACACTGTGGGCTGGGAACAGAGACTGGAGTTCAATGGTGGATTACATTTATGATAGTCTTAGGTTGTTTATTGTTCATTTGTAAACTCTGTTCACAGCACAAATGCTCAGCAGCATCAAGAACAACAACAACAAAAAGTTATATTTACTAAAAAGTTTTGGACCTATTTGGTTCAAGTGGATCACAATTTAGATAAATCTCCAACAAAATTCAGATTTTTTTCCATGTGTTCAAATGAAACTCATAACGCTGGGAGGAGAAATATCTTTCCAACCTTTGAAAACGTCAAAGACATTACTCTCTCCCTGATCTTTGAATATGACAGCCCCAGTGAGAACTGAAAATGAAAAAAAGTGTCAGCAAACACTGGGACTAGCATTGGAGATTCTAGATTTGGACCATGAAACAGAATGACAGCAACAGATGGTTATTGATAAATTTGAAACCCTCCATGTAAGAGAATCAAGATCATAGGACTCTTAACAGACCTCAAAGGAAATAAGGCCAGCCAGGAAAAAGGAATGACAACATTTCGTTTTGTTCCCTTAGAAGTCCGTGGATTTAAAACACACTGAGCCATTTATAACAGCTAAGGGCCACTGTCGCAAGAAGCTTACTACTGAATCCTGATTGCTGGATTTACTTTTTCTTTTCAATAAAACAGAGCTTATTACTTCCTTCGTGCTGCATAAGATGGGACCTAAAACAGCTTCCTGTCATATTAGACTTAAATGGTGATTACATAGAAATTTGTGTAATCCCTTATTATTTTGAATTGAAAAGCCTCTATCATTTTTCTTAAAAGGCCCTGGAAACAGAGTATCCTGTCTTTGTATTCTGTCACCTGAAATACTCTGAAAATAGATAGGTATCTTTTGATTAGATGCAGGAGGATTATTTGCAGCAAACAAATATACTCATAAATACCAGGGTTTCTACTGTTCATTAATTGTAAGCAAATCATTACTTTTTTCTCGGATATTTTCATTCCCTGGAATTATTCAACAGCTACTTTATGTGAATATATTACAAACTATAGTTTACTGACAAATCGTTTGCTAAGAATATTCTGAATTTACAATTTAAACCCCAAGCTTTTTAGATTACATGCATATATCAGTGTTAAAATTCTCTTTAATAATTTTATGACAGTAGACCTCAGAATCAAGTTCTTGTGTAACTTTAAAAATAGCTCTCACTTTAGGTATGGTATAACAAAGAACATTGAAGAAGAGGAAGACTTTCCTATTCTGTTTTGTATACACTAGTGGCAGAATAATTTCCACAAAATGGCTCCTGTTAGTGAATCATGGTCCATGATACACTACCAAA
The DNA here is from genome assembly GCA_017589585.1 of Phylloscopus whistleri. Lineage (NCBI taxonomy): Eukaryota > Metazoa > Chordata > Aves > Passeriformes > Phylloscopidae > Phylloscopus > Phylloscopus whistleri. The sequence goes on along the minus strand of JADMLD010001097.1, from coordinate 791,679 downwards.
ATGCACTGTTACCTGGAAGAGAATAACAGTAAAATGTATTTATAAATGGCTAATTTTCCTGCAAAATGTAGTTTGTTTGACTGTGAATTTGAATAAGAGATAAAAGCTGGAATTATATTCAGAAGTTGTCAGTGAACTGTAGATGTTTAAATTTTTTTCTGAGGAAAAGAGAAGGACAATTTTGCTTATCTAACAACCTTGAATAATTAGCCTCCAACTGTCAAAATGTAAGCTTTGCACAACAACGTGTACAGAAGCAATCTTTCTAGTTCATAGGATGTGGATTCAATTTACATTAGTTTGGTTATCCATCATGAGTTCAGCTACATGGATAGCTATTATTAGTGCAAAGAAAATGCACAATTAATAGTTTTTCAAAGTGAAAGTCTATGAAAATAAACATTTATTATTTTCATTTGGGAAAAGGAAAGACACTGAAATAATTTCTACATGCTACTGATGGCTGAATGTCTTGACAAATTTGCCCACCATTTCTGTTTCTGCAGACAAGCTCCAAAAAGGACTCGTGTGCCTTGGAACATACTGGAGCAGCATCTAATTATTTTCTCCCTGGTCTCAGACCACAGTTTCAAAGTCATCAGGTAAGTTGTCCAAATGTTGCCAAAACCTGGTCAGACGACTCTCCTGAGCTGGCTGTCCATGAACACCTCCTGGGCTGCAGCCCTGATGAGTCCTGGGCTGATCTCAGCTTACTAAGCTCCCTGCTGGTGATGGAGCAGAAACTGCGGGCGTGTTGTCAGAGCTGAGAATTGGAGGGAAAGATGGGGAAAGGGAGAAAGCTATCCCTTCTACCTCTTCTTCCTCCTGCTCCCCCTCAGGCCTGCATGCAGTGTGATCTTCACATGTATGCCAAGCAGCTTGGAGGCAGCTTCTAAACTGTCTAAATTTGTTTTTTTCTTGACCCTGAAGGCATTGCTACAGTTCCCTTGGCGTCCATGGTGTTCTTTTCAGGTTGAGACAGACTCCTGCCCTGAGCTTTGCTGTCATTGCCTGGGGTGCACCTCTGCCTCCTGTAGAGACCACCACCTGCCCCAGCTCAGTACACTCCACTCAGGCTCTGGGGGATGGCATCCTGCGTGTGAGGACATGGTCCATGCCTGCACCACCATGGATCCCAATAGAGCCTCCTCTGCGGAGCTGCCCTGCTTACCCTTTGCCCTGATGTAGACTTCCAAAAAAAGTGACTAATTCTATCTTGCTGAGTTTGGGCTCCTGTGGTCCCTGAAGGATTCCAAGTCCTCACTATGAATATTAAAAATCTCTGAGTGCAGTTAGAGCTGAATCCCCAGCTCTGGCTTGGGCTTACCACACAACATGAACTCACCTGACACCAAGGACCTAAACAGGCCAGCATGTCCCCTAGCAGGAACTGCTTTGTGTGGATTCAGGGGGTCGGGTGATAACAAGGGTATACCTGAGTCTTTGGGGATCTCCCAGATCCAGCTGACTGCTTGAACCACTCCAGTACCTCCAACACATGGAAATGGTGGCTGCAGCTGTAGTCTGTGAAAAGCCTTAGCATCCCCCAAGGCCCAGCAGAGACACATGTCCTCAAGGGGGCATATCATGAAGAATGCTGTATTTCTAGAATAAAACTGGAATTTTTTTTAGCTCAATTCTTTACCTCAGCAGGAATGGACATGCAAGACACTAATTAGTCACCTGAATTATAGGATCAAAAAGTAAAGCATATGTATAATTTAAAAAACAGATTATAAAAGGTTTTGACGATTATAACTTTGGATTATCTCAGTCTCTCCCCCCCTAGATAGCCCTTGGCACATTTCCAAAACATAATCAATCAGTTTCTTCATAAATAAAGTGTGTCGTAGCAAAAAAAGCTGGTATTAAACCATCACTTGGCATGACATATCTAGTGACTGTTGTTTTCCAACCAGCATACCCATCCATATAGTGGGGGAATCTGTCTGCTTAATAAACATCAGTTTCTGAGGGTTTTTTTGTTGCTTTTTTTTTCTTTTGCGGGGGGGGGGGGGGGTTGGTGTGGTTTTTTTAGGTTTTGTGTTTTTTTTTACTATTAGATGATTTCAGGAAAATGTCTTCATATGGTTATTATATATGGTTATTTTAGTGAGTACTGAAGACAACAAAAAAATCATTCTTATCCATGACTGTTCTGTCAGCAAGAGAGATCTGTTCCAAGAGTTAGGCTTTTAAAAAATAAATCATTCTTCCTTGATAGTCTATGCTATTTTGAAAGACAAGTGTAATTTATATCTTGTGGTAAGACACCAGGCATGATATCTTATGGGTATATTGTCAGGAAATAAGGGTTGAGTTGAGAGGAGGAGGTCCTTGGCTCTTTGTAGATCCTGTGGGCTCAGGCTTCCATACTGACTAAACAAATAGTGACATTAAAATCTGCAAAATGAGAAGGAACTACGTTTTTCCACGTTTTCTTAACATGTAAGGATGTGTGGGTGAGGCAGAGAAGAGCACAACAGAGCCTCCACCGTCTGAATGCACTTCAAGAGGGAAAAAAAAAAAAGGTGGATGTAAACAGAGGCAGCAAGCTAAGGCTGAAATTAAAATACTACAGAAAAAAGTACCTCTAGGGAAAAAAAATTGGAGAAGAGAGCAAAATATATTTCACAGGCAGGAGGAACAGGAAAAGAAGGAGCTAGAGGAACATTTAGGCAGATTATTTTGTAAACTTGTATCTGGTCTGACAGAACAATTAGGTGGGCATGGGTAAGAGATAGATTATAAAATAAAGTATTTTCTGGAGCAGACTTACTGATGAGCAACAGAAGTGAAGAGCAGTGTTATGACCATACTCAGAAATTCACAATTGCTTTCTTGCAGTAGGGTCTTGGTGCTAATTTGCTGTGACTGCACTGACAACAGGTGCACTAAGCAGGACCAGGACAACATAATTTTGGCTTCTGTTCTTTTTCTGATTATGCCTAGAATAAGGCAAACACAATTTTCAGGGCACACTCTATTAATAATCCTTTCAAACTCCTTCATGTAGTACTTTCCAATGCTCTTTCAGAGGACTGATCACACCTAGATAGGTAAAAAATCCCAATTCAATGGAAGTTCTGATATGGTCAATTAGTTGTTATATGACACAAAGGAAAAGACAACTTAGCTTCCTTGAATCACTCTATTCAATCAAAGTGTGTCTGTTTAAAGTCAGTTATTACTTTTTAATTGATTTTTCAAAATAATATCTGCAGTATAACTGCTGATCTATAACTATATTGCTAAGTGAACTGTCTAGCTCCTAAGATAAGAAAGACAAATAAAAAAGGAGTGTTTTATTGATGTAACAAGAGACAAAGATATCCAACAGGTTTCTAGAGATATACTTAATTGTTCTATGCACAAATTTTCTAGAGGCTGGCATATATTTTTGTCAAGGCACTGTTTCATAATTAAATGTGACAACCAGCCCAGGGACTCTCACCACAGAATTCAGGAGCTGGAGAAAAGCAAAGAACATTGTCAAAATTCCTTGGGCAGACAGTGCCTGCAGTTTTGTGCAGACCTACTTTTGTTATTTTTCATCAAGGTTTTAGAACAACATACGTGGAACAATTTGATCAGTAAAGACTTGTTCTTATCCCTGGTAGTATTTGACGTGCTGGCTCTACTCCATCTGCAACAGAAATATCCCAGGAACTATGTACATACAGCATGGCTTTTTGAATTTGAGGAAATAAGTGCTAAGCCTTTTCACAGTTACTTCCCATAATTACATGTAATAACCATTGCTCTTTTCTACTGCACTATGTACAGAGCAATATTTTCAAACTGGGGTGCCAGTACCTGTTTGTCCACACCTGATACTGCATCCCAAAGGCCTGGTTCAACACAGGGCTAAATGTGCATTGATATGACTTGTCAGATCTCAGCTCCTGCTGCTGCTGCTGCTGCTTTGGACTTTTCCATGAGGGAGATGTCATCTTTCCCATCACATTGAGATAGAAATCTCCAGATTAAGCAAAACCCATCTGTCTTGTCTCCCCATTCTTGGATGCACTTCTCCACTATGTGTAGCTGGTGACCTAAAAATCAGACTGACACTTCTAGGCAAGAAATTTATTTTCATTTGGTTTGCCACAGTAAAGAAAAATACATGTGTACACAGTGTATAGCAAAGAGAAGAGGAAAAAAATCAGGCTGTTTTTCTGTGGGGGTGACCATTCCCAGTTTCAGTATTTGTTCCTCTATCAGCAATCTGACATAAAGCTGAAGGCATATGGTTTTTTTTGGTTTTTTTCCTAAGGAGCTGGAAGAAAAGCTATGTATAATTCTCACCCCTGTGCAAATGGGTCTGCAATTGCTGGAGGAACAAAAGGAGGACCTTTACTACTGACTTCAACATTCACAAGTACAGGAATTTTATCCTGCATCAGCAGCAGACAAATGAACAGATGTATATAGAATATATATATATGTATATATATATATAAATCCTTTTCCTGCTGAATTTTATGCTATAGTTTTACATAGAAAAGTTTACTGAATTTGGAATGCTGTATGTTGCAATAAAATCCATGATGAAATTAGTTAGTTTCTTGTCAGCCACTTTTTAAACTGATGCTAAACGGATGTTTTTAACAACATGAGCAAAGAGAGACTTCCTCTCCCCTAACCAATTTGCACAGAATTCAAGTATTGTATAACTTTGGGTTTGTTCATATAAAACCCAAAGCTTTAGTAGCTTTAGTCTGAAGAACTGTCACAGAGGTACTAAGCCAATACTTGTATAAAGAGAGTGCTTTAGTAAACAGTGCATATAACTGATTAATCAGTTTCCTGTAGCTTTTTTTTCCAACTTCATATAAAACTACACGAAAGCATTCCTAACCTATTAAAGCAACAGTTATGTAAAGTTCCTCCTATAATTTGGTAATTACTGATTTTTAAAATGTTTTTCTCTTTAAATTAATTCTACCTTCAGGCTTAATCACCTATGTTTCTTATGTTTTCTCTGGATTTAAAACAAAATGAAGAGAAGCCAGCAGTGTTTATGTCATAAGAATTAGAAATAAAAAAAATCTGGTGCCTTGTTTAGGAGAAAAATAGATTTAATAACTTGCCTGATTTCTTCCAATATATTTCTGTTCCTAAATGCCTGATAAGTCAAATATATTTTGTGTTTGTTTGTATTAAGGGCTATGGAAAATAGAGCTGTGAGAAACTTGTGCATTGGGAGTATATTACTTTTTCTAATTTATGTAATTTTAAAACTGATTTCACTCATAATTCCTAATCCACTGTTAGTAGTCAATTAGCTCTTACACTAAGTGGTACATTCTGGCTCATCCAGGGAGATGAATTTGCCTAAAATATGGTATTGATTTATTTGAAATACAATTTTCATTGTAAAATGCACACAGTGGGAAGATATTATGCAGCTGTATGAATACTGGATGACAATAGCACAGGAAAACAACATGTGAATATTGTATAAAAAATTGCTGTAAGATGCAAGGAGAAGAAAAAAATCCTTTTTATGAGGAGAAGAGGCTAAACAACTTTCTCTTGGCCAATTTGTCTCTTAGTGACCTTTCCAGGATTTGTCTGTGTGTCCTGTACACGTAGGAATCAAAGGGATTACAGCCAGAAGAACCAGCACTGGTTGAACAAGGACTAGTCCAAACTCTATAAATAAACTTCAAAGCAGACTTGAAACAAAGCATTTTAGATAACTGAGAGAAAAACATTTTTCATTACTCTTTACCTCGGATGCTCTGATTTCAGTTGGAGTCAGAAGCAAAAATACTATTATTGTGCAAGTCTATCAGTTGTTGCTTTTCTGAACTGAACCAGAAAGTTTCCCAGTGAAGCCCAAATATCAGTCTTTTCAGACAATTTTCTACACAGAGTTGTTTGAACAAAGTGCCCTGTAGAAATGTGAATTCTATTTAGCCCTTAGATAGGTAGGAGGGCTGGAAAAGAATAGTAACTCTTTCTGCAGAAAAACAGAAAAATCTATTTTCTTATGCAATGGCAAATATTTTGCTTTAAAGAAATTGCAGTTTAGGGCTCCAGAAGGAGGCCAGAACACTTTCTGGAGTAACAATCTTTCTCGTTCTGTCAATTAAGACAATTTTCATTCTATGATCTGTGTTCTGCTTTATTCCACCCCCCTGCCCCCCCCTGTGAAGTTTATTCCATTATTAAAATGCTGTTTGGTGTTGGTTTGGTTTCTGTTTGTTTGTGGGGGTTTTTTTTTGGTTGGTTTTGGTTTGGGTTGGGTTTTTGTTTGTTTGTTTGTTTGTTTCTTTTTGGTTTTTGTTGTTGTTTGGGTGCTTGTTTGTTTGTTTTTCTTTTTGTTTTGTTTATTTAAAGGAAGTGGTGACCAAGGGGAGAAATAAAGACTCTTGTCTTTAACTAGTGGTGGAACTAATGGTGCACCTTATCTATCTACTGCTGTTTTCAAAGGGTGTTTTTTTTTTTTATCTGCAACAGTTCACTATTTATGAAAAAAATACTTAAGATGGGGCAGCATCGGTCCAAAAAGGAATCATCAGGAGATGAAGAGCTCATATAAGCCAAGAAGATTACACTGACTTTGAGTGGCCTGTTATGTTTTTATCATGCCAGTTTCATAGTGTGGCCGTTGAGTGGGAGTGCACCTCAAAGTGGGGATCTTCACCAGCCATGGAAAGCTCAGGTTCATTCTCGAGGAGCTGAGCAAGGGACAGTGATATCCCTGTTAGACTAAGCTGTGTGAGGCAGTAAAGCATCAGCTCAGTTCCCACAGTAGCTGCCTCAGCCCTTTGTGACTTTGGGCAGACTGTAAAGATAGGACTCCTTTATTCATTCCTGTGACAATCACTGTATTTAACCCCATGAACAAGGCTATGCAGCTCTCCCCGAGCTCTGTATTGATGTAAGTAACCTTTCCTCCAGTATCCAATTTAGCTCAGGCACCTCTGTTTTGTGCTAGAGGTTTTCATTTTTATGTTAAAAGTAGTACTTTAATTAAATCAATAAATTTTGAATAGAAAAGGACAAATGCATTCTTAATGACATTTTAAAACTTCTTGTGTTTCAGTTTTTATAGACACATAATCACAATGGGGAAAAAAATATGTATCTTGACCAGGTACTAATAGTGTGGTCAATGAAAAGAAATTGGAAGTGTCTGAATTATTACTTACACTTTTAAGCACAGCCTTTCTCTTTCTTTTTCCTCTAAGGCACAGGCTATTTTTTTTTAATTAAATGTCAGATACAAAATCCTAGTGGTCTCCCTGTTGAATTCAAGACAGTGTAATGCTATTCAAAACTCCCAGAATATTTGTTCTCCAAAGGATATCTTAATTTGTTATTTCTGAAACCACGGTATGAGTGCTTATTCTCCTTAGTTGTAAATTCATTATTTGAAACACTGGATGCATAAAAACAGTCTAAGGAAAACCACATTTGGCACTCTGAAGCAATTAAAATTTGTTATCATCAACGTATTTGGAGAGCCAACAGTTCCCTGATAGACTTTTGCACTGATTCTTCAGCATGGTTTGTGTTACCAGATTAACCTCTGTACTTGAACATAGAGGACAAAGAAATAGGAATGTCAGGAAACAAACTCACAATGAATTCACAATGGCACAAATTACAGTGGTTAGGGATCCTGTCCTTACACCAATAATTTTTTTGAGAGTGGGTAGCAGAAAGGGCACTTCAGTGCTGAACATTTCATGGGAGTTCAACAGCAGCACAAACAAGAATGGCTTCTGGTTCAAAGGTTCCTGTTTTATGATGACTCTGAGGGTGTTCCTCCCCACTTGGAGCTGACACAGTGTACTAATCCACCAAACTAACCAGAAAAAACCAAAATTTTGAGATGGCTTTCTATGCTGGCAAGGTCTACCTTGAAAAAAATTATTTTCAAAGCTGCTGTGAAGGACAGGATGGGTCTGTCCTGCAAAGGGAAAGGAGGGCTCTGGCAACCAGTAGTTGACTGGTGTAGGCTGCTGTGGAGTCAGCCTGGCAGGAGGATAGGAAAAAGGGAGATGGAGAAGGAACTGCCTAAGACACGCAGATAGGAATTTCATAGTTATTATTTACTATTTAATCTGTAGCTGTAGCCAACTGCTCCAGAAAATGATTTTTGGATTTTTCTTCCACCTTTAAATGCTGTGCAATCAAGTAACTCGCTCATAGCGTGTGTAAAAGTAACAGGTGCATCCTGTGCATTACAGCTTTTTCTCTCTGGAGAAGGGCCTGGGGGGAATTTCGCCATGGTTTTGCTATAGTTAAAGGGCTGCTACAAAGAGGATGGAGGCTCTGTCTTCACAAGGACCCACAGAGACAAGAAGGCAACAGGCACAAGTTTCGCTGGGAGAGGTTTCAACTTGGTGTGAATTTTTTGGAATCCTCATCACTGGAGGATTTCAGAATGTAATTGGACAGGGTGCCAGGTGACTTTTTCTAGGTTCTCTTTCCCATTAAAGTTTGGACCAGATGATCCCTGGAGGTCCCTTTCAACATGGGCTGTCCTCTTATTCTGTGATTCTCTGGTTATTTTTGCTTCTTGGTAGTATTATGTAGAGAAAAACAAAAGTGAAAAATGAAAAATACTTACAGGTTTCAGCAGCTGTATTGAGACCTTTTTCAGACATATATTGTTTGAAAAAAAAAAAGTGGATAATTTGCCTATGATAGAAGAACATTTGGAGTTGCTCAGTTTAATGAAACTTAATGTGCTTCTGACAGTTTCTGTGTTTATCTTTTTCAAATTAATGCTTGCAACATTTAAGACACTTTTTCTCAAAATCCCAGCTTGCAGATACTTTGAATTGCAGAAGAAACAGTTTTCACTAGAAAAAGATGACAAATAAAGCCTGTGGCTTCTGCCAAGCAGTCTAAAGTTTATCAGGAGAAGGGAAATAATGCCCTGGATTGCCCTTGCTTTGCTGGAGGGCAAACTTCATTGACTGTCTTATGTATCATGGGCTTGCAGTTACACTGCACAAAAGTTTTTACATTGGTATAGCATTTTCTTCCCTTCTCTTAGTTCAAAAGCCTTAGGATATGACTGGTGTTTTTCTTTCATGCACAAAGAAGCTTTACTTAAAGCCCCTCCCTGAATTCTAGATTTTAGACTAGTGTAAAATGTTCTCTAAGTCTTTCATAAAACTTGGACCTTTTATTTTCTCCTTGCTCTTTATATTACATTAATAATATTATCACATTTTCTGCAGTGTTACAGTTGTCTTAGTTGTTTATCTAAAAGTCTTTTCATTTTAGCCAGCAACACTTCAGTACTCTTCAATAGACTGTGTTTCATGGAGGCTTCAAAAGTTTGGCAACTGCTGTTAAAATGATTCTGAAGTTTCAGACCTATCCTTTCATCCTGATCATTTTCCCCCACAGGCCCATTTGAAAAAAAAAAAATCAAATTTTAAATGCAGCACTCAGGATACCCACTGAGACTAAATGTCCTGTTTCCATAGTAAAAAGCTGTTAAAGTTTATTTATTTTTCTTGAAACTTATAGTAATGAAACTATAAAGCTACAAAGATAATTTTACCCCCTCCTCTTTCCACACATTTCAATAGCTTTGGGGTAAATGCCACAATGAGTTTTAAAATGAAATTACCTTTCATTTTCAGAAAATAATAACTTCTAGGCACATCAGCCATCCAGCATTATTTTTTTCCTTTTTTTAAATTAAAATTGAATATGATAAGGAAAGACAACAGTGCCTGAAAAATAATACTGAAGACACACAAATCATTGTGTCATTTAAGGAAATGATATAATCTCCATTTTTTAAGGTGACATGTGCACTTTCAAAGCTAAAGTACCTGAGATCTACTGAAAAATTGTTACAGTAATGGTCCTCATAATGGATGGTGACCATGCATTGAAGTTGTGTGATATTTTCTCTTATAATAGATTAATTGATTTCTAAGTTCCTCCACCTTTTCCAGTGATGGCCACAAGTCTCTGGAGTGTTTTGACCATGTCACGTGGAATTCCTTTCCATTCAAGCTGTGTAGCTACCCCCTTTGTCTTATGCATTAGTGAGGAAAAAACTGTACAATGTAAATGGATGTGGGGAATGGTCTGTCTCCATATCAGACAGCCACGACTTTTTACAGCACAGCTTTCAGGGCTCATAAATTTTGCTGCATTGGCAGCACAGACAGTGGCAGGCATCTGAGTTCTGCAGGCTGACCTATCTCTTCCTCATGGTGAAAAATCACACGTGGACTTGAGGTTGGAGAAAGGAGGTAGGAGAAAGCAGAACCTGTGGGCTGCCCTCACCAGAGCCCTGCACATGGCACTTCCCCAGCACTGCCTGCTATTTTGTCTGGGTAAGAAAATCTGGGACATATCCTCTCTTAAGCCTGCAGACCCAAGAGTCCCATGCTGCATTTCTTCTGAATCCAGTGCACAGTGTGAACATTTTCTCCTCTCTAAAATAATAGTCCTTCTGCTGCTAGTTAAAATAGCGTAGCACACATGTCACAGCAGCTGTACAGAATAGCTGTGCATTTGTATTCCTGTGAAAATAGAAACAAGAAAATGGTACTACTCTTCTTCTCCCCTGCAGAAAACTAAAATATTCCCAGAGCAATAACTGTGAAAAAGGGAATTAAAAGGAAGTTCTGATAGATCAAGTTCACATTCAAGCTGCTGTTTGCAGTCAGTTAGCATGCATCAACTGGGCTACAGTAGCTACATCCTTAGCTCAGGGGAAATTGAGGGTAGTGGCACTTAGTGTGTTCTGTGACAAAAGACAGTTGAGCTAAGTCACCTTACCAGGCATTTGTCATAGGGGCAGAACAAAAGACTCTCTGGCTTAGCTGACATCATAACTTTTAAGCAGTGGAAGTTTCAAGCTGTACTTCAATCATTAGTTTTCATAAATTTGCACTTGAAAGAGAACACCAAGCTTTTGCTTCCTATGTGCCTCAGCATAGTTTATATTTTATGTAAAACACTTTATATAAAGACAGAGTAAAGGTTATTGCTTCACAGCTTGGTATCTTTGCTGGCTTGGGAAGGCGCAAAGTAGACACTGGCTGATCTTCCTAGCAGCTTCAGGGTAATTTGCACTCTTGGAAGATTGTAAAGAATGTTACTTTTGCATGGTCCACTGTCTAAGGACTAAGCCTTAGTGGTGATGTGGTGATAAAATGCAACAAGTTGCTTTTACTTGTCGACATGCTAGAAGGAGATAGAGAAGAATTACAAGGAAACACTGCAGTCTGAAAATAAATTCTTCCTTTCCAATTCTTCCTTTCCTTCCTTTACTGCAATAAAGCTACTATTCATTTCTTAGACTCTGCTTCCCAGTTTGTTACTACATTAGAGGATTTTTATTTGTCTTATTTCCAACACAAAGCCTATCACTAACTAACTACCAGTAGTGGTGTGTCAATAATACATTAGGGGGGATTTGTAAATTTACTGGGCATATTTCAAAACTTATATATTCCAATAGAAGGAAAGATAATGACTACTCCAACACAATACACAAAGTATATGTGTATATGTGTATTATAGGCTAAGTTTCATTATGTTTTTTGCTTCACTTTACATTATATTGAGAAATTACATATATTGAGAAACAGTTTGTATTGAGAGGCCAATTTTCATGTAGAGATGAAGAAAAATATTTTTGGTTTTGATATTGAATTCCAGTCTACAGTAAATTATCAAACTATTTTATAAATATAAAAAGCTTTTGAAAGAGTACAATATTCACTCTGTTTAATTAACAATGGTTGCTATGGATAGGGTTTTTAATTATTTTTTTCTTTTCCATGAACACCATTAGTTAAAAATAGGACATTTCAGATGCTGAAACTCCTGAGTCTTTCCTAAAACTACATATTTTATCTCCTTTCCATCCTTTATTCTCACATACATAGGAGACAAAAAATCAGGATTTAGTCCTGGACACAATTTGAAAAAAAAATACTCCAGATTTTTTGAACGAGACTTTAGATTATGGGAACCTGTGTCTTTTTCTGTTTTAATTTCACCCAGCTCTTTCAGAGTTGTAGCTTCAGGTGACAATCCTTTTAGCAATTACATGAGTCTTATTGTTCTGATTCAATGAGATTTCACATTTAATAGTTTTCTAGAGTAAGAGACAGTGCTCGTGAAGGTTTTTTATTTTCTTATCCCACAGATGTATTTGCAATGCTTACACCTGAAATAAAACATCATTAAAGCCACTAATTAATCACAGAAGTTCTCTTAGCCAGATTACTTTAAGCTGCTTTAACTCCATCCAGTCAGAGTTCTTGCATGACCCATGGTAGAGATGTGTGTGTGTGAACATAGATTCAGAAACAGCCTTGAGCAATGTTCTTTCTGAAAGCATGAGCAATGCTTAAAAACATATTTTGCTCCCATTTGGGTAGGTTGTTACTTTGATTTTGTGCTTGTCTGAGAATTTGAAAGGCATTCAAAGAGGCTACAGTATAAAATATTTACTAGCTTAATTTTCAGATAGCTTCCTTATGTACAACCAGCAAACTTTTTTTCAGTGATAGATGTCACTGTTCAAGTTCAAAAATAAAGCAAACAGGAAATTTTTATAGTTATCTCAGTTAATGAAGGGACTCTGGACATTTCTGGCACTGGAGTATCACAACAAATATGCATCAGATTCAGTAGAACAGGAGGTTGTCTCAGAATGTTTATTTTCTTCTGCTTTTCACACATTGAAGAATCAGAACATAGGCAAAAGCACAGCAATATCTTGACCCATATCAGTTTTCCTTAGTAAATGTCTTACATTGACATTAAGGGGGTATGTAACAAAATGAGAAGGCAAAAGTATTGAGTCTCATCTCATACCTGACTTAAAGTTTTAAGGTAAGCACTTAAAAAGAATTTAGCTGTGACCAGGTGAAATATCCCATTAATGTATTATCAAATGAGACAAGCCATGTGATTAGAACTAACACATACTTAAATAATGTGTTGAATTAAGCTTTCAGTGTTAAATATACAGCAATTTAATTTAATAGTCATATTCGAAGGCAGAAAGCTTTGTTGGAAGACGACCTGGAGGAAAAAACTAGAAGATACATTTCCTAGTGGAAACCAGGCAAAATTATATGGATGCCAGAAGCATAGTTCCACTTTCTAATTAAGGCCCCTAATTATTCAAACTGTTCTGCACAGTTGTTTTCCTTTTTTTCCTATAGTGCTGGGAAGTCACAGGGGGATCTGCTCACATCCATCAGCTTGCTACATTTGAGTCTAAAATATGGCATGGCCTACAAAGAAAGACAATTCTTTCTCTTTTCCAATTAGCATCAAAATTGGAGACATTAGATTTCTACTATTTTCTGACCCCACTTCTGGCTTCAGATTATATTGCTAAAGTCAGCAGTTCCTGCCAGGAAGCAGTGCCAGGAGGTGTGAAAATCAGTATTCAGTAGCTACTGCAGGAATAGAATAGCTGGTTTTTCCAGGAAGATTAAGATTGCAGCCATGCTACATCACTAAATAGAAAAGGGCTCCTTTTGATAAAGGGGTTAACAGAAATTAAAGGAGGCACTGCTCACTCAGCAAGGTGAAGTGACAGAAAGGACCTGGAACCCATGGGTCAGCTGTAGTAGACCCAGCTAATCACAAGGGCTGCAGTAGAGGGTAACCTTCAGCCCTCTCCTGCTCAGGTTTTACTCAGAGCTTGTAGGCAAGCACATGGTTTTCTGGTTGTTCTTGAAGGTTATAATTTAAAGACCTCTTTTGCAGGTTACTGCTTCCAGAACAGTGTCAAAAATAAGAATTTTTCTTGCTCTGTCTGATTTGCACTTAACTCTTTTCTGGAAGGAGGTTAAAGGTAGGTGGTGACACTGTGTCTGTAATTTCCCCTCTGGCTTTCTTTGGCTGTGGAGGTCTGTTCTGCTCTGGTTTTGGTACTATTTTGACTCCCTTGGGAAATTAGGAGGAGAAGAGTATTTTTTAATTTTTATTTATTTATTTATTAAAAGTTGGATTTAAATGTAAGTCCACTCAAAGGTGGACTTAAATGAGCCTGGAGATGCTTACCAATAATCATGCAGTACACATACTTGGGTGTATTCAGAGGCACAACTGCAAGTAATGAGGGAGGCAGAGAGAGACAATAAAGCAGCCATTGTGTCTAAGTGGCCTCAGAACAAGAGAGTAGTTGCATGAGCACTCCTCAATTGCCTTGGACTTGAACTGCTAACAGTAGTTCAACTCCTGGGTTACATAGTGATGGCTGTCATTCCTAGAATATTCTCTTGTTGGTTTTGTCATATCAGTTTTGGTAGGTAGTTCTTACTTATAAGTAGAAGAGGAGCCGTGCCTTGAGACTCTTTCAGAACAAGAAATTATTCAAGGCATGCTGTGGCCTTATTTTTTTTTGTCACCATTTATGAACTAAGCATAAGCCCTTTGATAATAACCATCTGGAGTTTGTGGTACTGAGCAAGAATATCTTCACTTTATGTGTCCCAGTCAAGACAACTATACTTGTATATGCTTTGGACGGGTAATAGAACTCATGAATATAACACATAAATGCTGACCTCATGATGGCTGCATGCATAGAGTGTTCTATCTCTGTCTGGAAAACAGCTGGTTTGATGATTTCCACTTACGGGAGCATCTCCAGGAGTCTTATTCCTGGAAGGACTGATGGTGCACACAGATTTGTATTCAGACAGGATCCAAGATTCTTTTTTGATGAAAATGCTAATTAATGCAAGTCTTACTCTAACCTGACTAGAAGTTCCTGTAAATGAACAGTTTGCATTACACTGTTGTCTTCCTTTATTAATCATATTTCATACATTAAAGTGAAGATCTTTTGGAATACCATCTCTAATTGAAGTTTGTAAATATACAAAAAGATTCAGCCCCAACTGTTTTGTTTAGTTCTCCAATTATGCACAGAACCTCATGTACATTCAAGAACCCCAATTTCCATTCAACCTATTGCTCCTGAAATGGTCCCTCACAAAAATTGCCACTGGCATGCTCCAATAATCGATGAACAGATTTCACTGAAGTAATGGGCTTTGGTGTTTCTGAAGTCATGGGACAGAATTATTCTTGGCTGGGTTTTGTTGGTGTTTCTCTTTGGAAGGTCAATAAAGCAGCAACAGTGGCATACCTGACTTTCATCAGGTAAATTAAGCAGTGAGGTACATGGCAAATGCCCTTCTCCCAAGACAGAAGGCAGAAAGCTTTGTTGGCAATTTTCCTTTGTGCTGATGAAAAAAAGTAGGTGACCTGCTCTGGAGGGATCGTTCCTCTTTCCTGCACAAGAAAGAGAGACAATCTGGAGGCTTACCTGAGGGGTCTCCTCTTTGCTAGCCAGCTATTTTAGAATGGGTTCATAGTCTTCACATAGGATTATGGTGTGGCAAGGTAATGCATTTTAAGGAAAGATGACAAAAGGAATGGAAAGAAGAATGGCAGAATAATTCAACCAAAGATAGGAGGTAGATGAACCTGTTTAATAACATGTTCCAAGAAAACCAGAGACTTTGTCAAATTTTCTGTAAGATTTAATAAGCAATCTCACACTTACCTCAGATTAAATTTTCAGAATCAACAATTAGTTGTTAACATGCATTGTATACCTTTTTATATCTTACTCCTCAATATTTTGAATAAGTTTTATAAAAGAATTGACATATTATCTTTCCCTGTAGTGCTAGAAAAGCAATCCAAATTTGACAGTGGCAGAGCAGATGGAGAAATCAGGGAGGCAGACAGCTCATATTAATGAGGATCAGGTTTACCCTGAATGTGAAGATTTTGAGAGAAGAACTACAAACCATATATAATTCTAACATATAATATTGTACTATTGTAATAGTATTTTACAGTATTATTATTATTATTAATATATATTGTATAGATACAAACATTATCATATATACAAACTGTATATAATTCTAATATATAAATATGTTAGCATTATCAAGAAATATATGGTAGTATAACTCAGGAGCAGGCTTTGTACAGAGACACTTTAGTGCTCTAGTAGCAGTCATTGGCTGTCAGTAATGGGCAGCTCACTACAAGTGGATATGGTGAGTATATAGACAACCAGAACAATATCTGAGAGACAGGAGAATGCAAAAATATTATAGATACTGTTTTATTTTGCAGTGTTCTCTCCATATTGCCTATGTGAATCATCATTTTTCTACCCAAGACTATTTTTGACACCTAAATTAAGCCTTTATAACTTTCTGCCCTTTAATTTCCAGTGCTTAATGAAGCATCAGGAGGAAAAGAGCTTATTAGATTTCACCATTGAAACAAAATTTAAAATATTGCAGTTGTGTTTGAATTTGAAAACTAATATATAAAGAAACAAAGAAGGTAAGTAGAAGTGTTCAGTTTCTTTTGATTCTTCCAAGCAATGATTTGAAGTCCAGACTAGAAAAGTGTGTCTTCTGTCCCTTCCAAAAACACTGAAATACCAGTTTTATGTGCTATCAATCTCTGAATTTGCATGTGACACACATGATGGAAAGGGTAATGTCCAATTATCTAGCAAATGAGTTTTATTTAAAAAAATACATCCAGCTGTCATAGTAAGTGGCTGAAGATTACATAATTGTGCATTGGTACCTGCACCACATATTCACCACTACTAATGAATATTTTGTAGACAAATGTAGCAAGAAAAATTAGGACTGTTTATAATAATAGATATTTAATTACACTTTGAAGCCCTAACTAATAGGATAAATTCCCAAAGAATAAACCTGTTGAGACACTATAGAATTCTGTGTGAAGGTGGGATAGCCAGTAAGCCTTGTTTTGAGCTCTGTCTGGGGCTACAGCATCCCACCTGGCCCCAGCTTGCCTGGAGGTGCCCCCTGTCTGCGCTGCCTGGAGTTGAGACAATCAAGTATCTGCTCCCAGGGAATATAATTGTACTCAAGTGTGGGTACGTGCTGTGTAGATTAATCTTTCATGATGGTTGTTGAAGCACAGGACAAAGTCTTTGCTTCATTGATTTGACACAGGACATACTATTCTCATCACTGTATGACACGTTCTATAAAAAAAAGGATGGATGATTGGTCCTGGCAGGAGAGATATTCATGAAATGCTTTTCTTCCAGTCCCCTGCCTCTTCCCTGCTTTTGAACTGAGACTTCTCAGTGGCAACTGCATCACAGCAGCTCCTACTAATGCAAGATTAAAGACAGAAAGCCTCCTTTATGTAGCATACATGTGTCCTGTATTCTATTTGTACATCATCATTCAGTATATCCAGAGTGGGGCCTCAAGTTCAAGTTAAATTTGGGAAAGTGTATTCACAAAAGAGCTTAAAATGCTACTTTTGACAATTCCATTTCTTAAAATTTGCTATTTCCAAGAAGTACATTGTAACAACATATGAGTTTTAATTGCACCCTATATAGTAATTTTCTCTGGTGTAAAAATTCTGATTTTGACAGAATCGGTAAATAATAGGGGAGAAAAATATTCTTCTCAGGGAGTGTTGTGCAAAGAAGGCATTTTTACTAAGCCAACTGACAAAAGCCAGGAGGAGTTTGTGTCTTTTGAAAATCTACATCTATGCTATTTCTATATTTGTTCATAATGGACTTATAAGTTTATTTTTGGAAACTCTTACTGAAAATTTTACGTGTTTTTGTACATACAGAACAGCAAAATACAAGGCTTAAGAAATAAAAAACTGCAAAATAGTAACAGAGGCTAATTTTAGCTTAATGAACTAATCTTGTCTGTATTCGATAGGAAAGGAGTCGAAAGGAAAGATCTATGTTGAATGTGGTAGGGAAAAATTTGTGTTTGACTTTGTTTTGTGGGGTTTTTTAGTTGCACCTAGACTCAAACCAAAAAAAAAAAAAAAAAAAAAAAAAAAGAACAAACCAACAAAAAACACAATTAAATAAACCTTAACCAACCTTGTCTGTGGACCATAGGGAGCCAGAGTATCTCTGAGAATTTTCGTACTGCTTTATTGCAAGATCAAATGAGTATGAATGTATTTGTGATACTGCTAGTAAATTCACTTTCATAAGCATGATTGACCTTAGGAGTTAGATTTCAGCAATCCTTGTGGGCTCCTTCCAACTCAGGACATTCTATGGCTGAATATATGTTAGTGTGAAGAGGGTTTCTAGGGAAGTTTGGTCTCTGCAACTTTGCCCGCATGTCAACCTTGAGTTGTTACTAAAAAAATTGAATTATTGAATATTCTTCTATGGACAGATGTTTAAAATTAGTTTTGTAATTGTCTTGCTCAGATGTTTTACTGTACATGACTGATTTGAGATTTAATATTTGCAATAGCATAGCCAACAAGGAATTAAAAATTGGCTTTGCACATAAACTGAAAAATTGTTTTTTGCTTCGAAGTGCTAAGTGTCTCTGTAATTGTATCAAAAAGAAATACTGCTGCAGCTAGAGTAAAATTGTGTAATGAAGCACAACAGATTATGCCATAGTTGTCCTAATATTAACATTATTATTCAAATGTAAATACTTATGTATCTTGTGGGGAATGTAGTAATGATTTTTTTCCTGAGTGCTGTGTCTTTTAATTCAACATTTGGTATTAGACCATACTTTTAGAGAGAGAAGTGCTTGCTTTAGAGAGTAATAGATTTCTTTTTTTCTTTCTTTTTTTCCTCTTTTCTAATTTTCTGTTTCCAGTGTGTTTGTGTGTCTCCATTCATGTAGACAGAGTTGTGAACCTGAACTCACCTGTTGTTCTCACCTGTGATTTTGGTCTCTCATTTTCCTTCTTTTCATACCTATAAGCTTCCCTAATGCTTGTAATCTGGAGGGCAAGGAAGACTTTGATGGAATGTGTTTGTTGGCTGAAGTATTTTAAAAACTAAGACGTGATGGAAACCTAGCCATCTAAACAGCTAAGTATGTAAAAATGCCTGTCTTGATATTACAACCAGAAAAACGTGTCCATTCTGAGCTACTTTTATGTGGTGGCTGAAAAGTTTGGCTAAGCAGTAAGTGTCACACAAGCAGTGAAAAGGCTGGATGCCAGGGCAGAACTGTGAAAACAATCAGGCGCACACTAGTGTCTCTTTTGTGGAGATAGAGATGGTGGTAGGGAAGAGTTCAGTATTTTGGGGCAGATGGATGAATTGTGTGCTGACAGTGACTCAGAAGCCATGTGTGAGTGTGAAGTGCCTCAAAGAACCTATCTGGGAAACAGTCTGGGTAAGTCTGAGGCAGCTTTGGGGTAGGGTTTAATACAACTTCTCAAAATGGAACCAAATGAGGTCTCTTTGCTTGGCAACTTTTTCAAATGAAAAGGCTTGGGAGTTTTAGATTTTTTTTTTTCCTTTATATCTATCTATATATATGTATATATATATAGATATATATATTTAATGCTAGAGTTGGTGGGAAGGAAGAAAAATAAATAATTATTTTCATAATAGAAATATTTAATTTTCTTCCTACTCACTGTTGTAACATCTTTCCTTGCTTTTCTACTTTCATATTCTGGCTCCCTTATCTGAAATCTCATCAACAGGATTACAACAATATTATTGCTGAACAATTGGCCTGTGAAACTGGAAAAGTCTGTGTTGACCATCTCTTCCTTACTGGTAGGAAAAAAAGCTGGGGCAACGTGAGCAAAACTTAAAGGAAGAATCAGTTACGTACAACAAGTTCTTAATGGAAAATGCAGCTGTCTGAGGAACCTTCGCAGAAGAAGGCATAAGGTGAGTTTCATAGAATCATAAAATAGTTTGGGTTGGAGGAGATCTAAAAAGGTCATCTAATCCAAATCCTCTGCAATGACCAGGGACATCTTCAACTAGGTCAAGTAGCTCAGAGCCTCCTTCAGTCTGACCTTGAATGTTTCCAGGGATGTGGCATCTATCACCTCACTGTGAAACCTGTTCCAGTATTTTAGCAGCCTCATTGTAAAAAAAGCTCGTCTTTGTAAGACTAGAAACACAATTTCACAGCCAATATTGTGGATCCTGTGTCAAGTTTCTGGATTTGCAGAGACTAAATAAAAAGCTAAGAGTTTAATAATCATGACCATGAGTAAATATGGAAGGAGAATCATGGAGCAGAAACAGCTTAATGTGAGCACTCACTGAAATGAAACTGGATTATGTTTCTCTCTGGTAGTGTTTGGTGTTGTCACAGAATGAGGGAATAAGGAATGAGGAAATAAACTTGTAATACCAGCAGTGAAAGGGCAATCAGGTTCCTGAAGCTTTGAATCTCTGCTGATTACATCAACTACAGGAAATAAAATGAACTGGAGAGGGGAGAGGACAAAATAAAAGAATGGGATGCTTCAGTATATTTTTTTTTTGCATGTTGCTGTCCTTTGCAGATCTCAAAAAATGATGATGCAATGATTACGTGTCCAAACTATTTACTAAATGCAATAGTCTTCTAAAGTCCAAGTACTTTTTAAAAGAAAAAGAGGAGAGATTTTAAATTTGTAATATAAAGTCAGTGTTTATGCAGAGTATTGAGATGAGTACTTATCAGTACAACGGACAAGAAACAGATAAGAACAGGTAGGAAGGAACATTTACCAGTGGGGCAAGTTTGAGAAACAGCCAAAGAGAATTAATTTCCTGAAAGCAAGTACTGGAGGTATTAGGGGCATAGATCCCCAAGTGTATTTCGAATTTCAGTAAGGGAACTACTGACACTTAACATCGTCTACAGTAGTCAGCTGGGAATCAGTGGATAGAAAAAGAAGAGAATATTCAAGAGAATTTTTGGGATAAAGTAATATCAATTATTTTGGTTAATTCAATGATTGGATTACCCCAGGTGGATGGGTCAGCTAAAAACAATTACCAAATTCCAGCAAAAACTGCAGCAAGATGCAAACACACTTTTTTGTTTTGTAGGCTTTAAAAAGGTAAAAATGACAGACTAGGTGGGAAATCTATGCCTGTATTATAATGTCTCTATAATAATTTGAAATATAAAATGGTAAATTTGATTATGTTACAATGAAACTTTATATTTTTTGAAATGTTTAAGATATATTTTAGGTTATATAATATATATAAATAAATAATATTTATTTATTGATATATATATATTATATCTGTATAATATATATTTATATATTTATATATGTAAATATATAAATATATGAATATATATAAATATATATAAATATATATAAAAGCTCTGTCATCAGTTGTGAAGCAAATAAAGATCTTACTGACAGATTTCATCTCCAAGAAGTTTGATTTATGAAGGACTAGTACATTAAATATTTGTGGTAATATAGTATAGCTTGTTGGAGAGATTAAATACTCTGAATGATTGGCTGATTGGCTTTTTTCTTGAAATAGCTAATGAGCTATTAAAAATCAACTTTTGAGTAAAAATCAGTTTGTGTTCAACAAAAGGAAGGAGTCCATAGGAAAAATTGAGCAGTTCCTTGATACAGTGAAAAAAAGAACTAAAAGCTGCCCCACTCTAACTTCCTCTCCTTCTGAGCTCTGCTCATAATGCTCAGTCACCAAAAAGAAGGCATTCTTTAAAGTTAAGGCACAATAAAAGAAAAATCCATGGTGTTTCCATATACGTTTATGGTCCCAGAAACTCCAAAGATGCTTGAGCTTTGCTTTTATCATGGCTGATCTTAAGGCTTCCACAGAAGTAAATTTTAACACAAAATTGAGGCACTCAATTGGTAACTCACTAAGCTAACCTGTCTTTAACTATTTCTAGCTCATATCTATCTGAGGAGAAGCGGCCTACTGAAGTACGAAACATGATGCAGTTTTGCATATTTAGGATTGGTTGTTTTTGGTGGGGTTTTTTTGTTTGTTTTGTTTTGTTTTGTTTTTTTGGGGGGGGTTTGTTTTGTTTTGTTTTTAACTTTTAATAAAAACTGTGCCCATGGCATATACAGGAAATGAATAGAGACCAAGCACACATTTTTCTGTAGAAAATGAAACATTGTAATTCCATGGAAAGGTGTGAGTAAACTCTACTTATATCTCATTTCCACTGGAATTATAGCAGAGGAGGGGAAAGGAAATCCATTACAGGAAACAATTTTTTTCTTTTTTTCTTGCAGAACAGTTTATTGCGTGCTCTCTTAAGGCTTTTTGGAGAATTTGCTCTAAAGGCTGTCAGTGTC
Organism: Phylloscopus whistleri; assembly: GCA_017589585.1. Lineage (NCBI taxonomy): Eukaryota > Metazoa > Chordata > Aves > Passeriformes > Phylloscopidae > Phylloscopus > Phylloscopus whistleri. The sequence goes on along the minus strand of JADMLD010001097.1, from coordinate 769,563 downwards.
AGATAGGTATTTAAAATTGGTCACTTTCATCCTTTTTCAGTTTAAATGGAAGGCAACTATAGGCCTGAAAAGGAATATCTATAACTATTATGGTGGAGAGTGGATGAGCAGATTTAATTTATATAGAAAAAGCAGAACCTTTTGCAGGTTTGTAGACTGTGGTAGTGCCATTAATGCAGGAATGCCTCCTGGGGGTCTGACTCCAAAGAAGAATGTGCAGGGCAAGTTGGTTTAGTGAACAAAGCAATAAAGGTGTCAATAATTGAACACAAGATGTAATAATCTCTTACAATAGCTGCAGAATAATACTGAACTTGAGCTTATTGAGTATTAGAAACCTAAGAATAGTAGAAACTTTTTTTTTTTTTTCTCAGAGCTTGTGGCAATATGCAATGTTCATGAAGCTTATTTGTATTTATCTTTAAGAAATGCAATTATAATCACTTTAATCAAAAGCAATAAGTGACAGCATAAACTAATTTATTAGTGAATCTCCATCTGATTAGCTCGTAGCACCCTGTCATAGGCTAGGAAAAGCCTGATTTTGTTCCAATCGGGGTCAGCTTTTTTGATTGACAAGCAATTTATCCAGTAGAAGACAAGCTGCGACTTTTGGCGGAATGCTTAAAAAGGCTGGGTGGGGGGAGGAGCGGCCTCTTTGTCTTCCAGGGTGGCAGGCTGGAGACAGGGAGCCGCCGGGGCCGGGCCGGCCTCGGTGCCCCCCCACCCCGGGCGGCTGCGGCGGGCCGGGCCGGGCCGGGCCCCAATGCTGCCGGAGCCGGGGCGGGCCGGGCCGGAGCTTTAGGAGCCGCTGTCTCGCAGAGAGGCGGGCAGCATGGAGAAGAGAGAGAGCTCGGACGGAGTGCCCCTTCGCCCTTGCTCTTCTTTTTCAAGCCGAAGAAAACCAGCGCATAGCTTCTAAACGACTCAGTTTCCCGCCGCAGAGCCACGTGGGCAGCCCGGCAGCCCGAAAAGTTTAACCCTTTGTTGCTAGCAGATGGACTTTCCTAAACATCATCTTTCTCCGGAAGAAGAACAGCTAAAGCGAATGAACCATGGAAGGACACGGCATGAAGCTACAGTCGGTGAAGGGAGAGTGAAAAGGACTTTAAGGCAAAGGACAAAGGAGTGGCCTAATTTTGGCTGGACATTTCTGGTAAACTATAGAGACTGAACTAGTTTTTTTTCCTGTAACATATAAATGCTTTTGGGGGGATGTAAGGTTCTAGTTAAAAGTAATATGAAGCTTTTTGCTCCTAAAGAAAGAGGAGATTTGTTTTTGGGTCTTGAGATGATTTTGGAAATAGAAGAAAAGAATCTTTGTGTCATACTAGAGGAGGCATCCTTAAACAGTACCCCAATAAGCAAATATGGCCTATGTGCAGTGTTAAGAGAGCTGCTAATGGGTAGGATTTCGCAGCTTGCAGGAGTTCTTTTAAAATCCTCGCAGATGTAGAGCATGAGATGTCTATATAGAACCCAGAGAGACTCCTTTCCTAAAGGAACTGATAAAAGGTTATTTTTAAAATGGTAAAACTGGCTGAAGTTTCAGGTCATGTCTTTTTATGTTGAGTGAAGAAAGGTAAAAAACTTAAAAAGAAAAAGAAAGATGTTTTAGAAGTTTCATTTGTTGTTGTTGTTGGTTTTTTTCCTTTTTTTTTGTTGCTTTTGTGTGTATTAATAAACTATCTTTGTAATTTAAAGATAAGCCTGTTTGCTTTTATATTCTTCCAGTCAAATGAAATATAGAACGTGATAAAACCATCACACACCCTTATCCAATATATTATAACATATGTAGATCCTGTGTTCCAGGATCATCACCAGCAGTTGAGCCTTCACTACTAATAACATTCTGAAAAAGACAATACATGTTAAAATGAGTCAATGGGTTTCTATCTTTTCCCTGAATGCGTATGTGCTGACTCTCCTTTGAATTTGTGTAGTGTATCTACTGAAAGTAAGATACAATCTTATTTTGCAAATTATCATTTATATGTACATGGTTCTATAATTCTGCTATTTTGGCTTATGCAGTGGGGAAGATATTAAATGGAAATGTCTCGAGTCATTGGAAATTTTGTTTATGTTCTAGAAATGGTGCCATCCAGAAATGTACTCATTCTTTTCTTTCTTCATTTTCAGTTCACAGGATCAGAGAACTATTTGGGTTGAAAGGTGCCTCAAGGATTATCTAGTTTCAAGCCCCCAGCCATGGGCAGGGACACCTTCCACTAGAGCAGGTTGCTCAAAGCCCCATCTAACCCATCACTGAACGCTACCAGAGATGGCGCATCCACAGCCACCTCTTACAGTGTCCCACCCCCCTCACAGTAAAGAACTTCTTCCTAATATGTAATCCAAACCTATCCACTTATTGTCTAAATCTGTTCCAACTTGTCCTGTTGCTAGATGTCCTTGTGAAAAATCCCTCTGTAGCTTTCTTTTAGGCTCTCTTTAGGTATTGGAATTTTGCTATGAGGTTTCCCTTGAGCTTTCTCTTCTTCAGGCTGAACAACTCCAAAATCTAAGGTGAAATTTCATTGGAAAAATTGCTTTATTTTATAGAACCATATATTTGATTTTTTAAAAAAAATCCAACCTGACATGACTCATCTCTGAATCCAAGTCTTAGTAAATTTAAGGACTTGTTTTAAGAGCTCAGATGTCTTCATTTATGGATCCAAATTAATCTTGCTTTTCTCCTTTTCCAGTTGATTTTTTTTTTGAGAATATAGATTTTTAGTGTGCATTTTTGTTTGTTTCAAACTCAGCTGAAACCAGGGAGTTTCCCTCTTTCCCTCCTGGCATTGGAAAAGTTTGCTCCTAATATGGGCCTGATGTTTTGGATTATTCAAACCCAAAGGTAAGGGGGATAAAAAGAAAGGCATGTGTAAGCAGGGGAAAATATGAAGCTCAAAAAAACAGGATGCAGGATGATTTAGGGCTGTAGAGTCCCCCTTTCTTCTTCTTTAAAATGTTGTTTCTCTGTTATGGTTTTCTTTTGAAGAACTCTTGATGCTTCTTCCCCAAAAAGAAAAGTTCTGATATCATTTGAAGTACCTTGGAAACAATACATATTTATTTAAGAATTTGCTAAACAATTTGATTTCTTAAAATGCAAGGTTGTATACTTGCTATTTTGCAGTTGATTCAATCTTATGCAGTGTACGATACTTCCATCCCTTTTGGAGAATTGACATATATTTTATGAAAGTGTGTTTTGTTGTATGCTATAGACTTTACTTGTAAAAGTAAGGAAGAAAAAATGGAGAAAATGGAGAAATGGAGAAATGGAGAAAAGTTTGTTCTGGAAACCTGTTCAGGAATCTTTTTCAGCACATATGCTTTTCTTTGAACAATGAAAGAGAGTGATTTCATAAACATCACATTGACTATAAATCGGCGGCTCCAGGTTCCTCATCCCTTGTGCCTATTTGCATAATTCTGCAAACTTTCTTCACTGATTGAAGTTGCTCATGTTTTCAAATGCAATACCAACCTTAGGCCTTGCATGAGGTTCATATTTTCTGCTTCAAGATACATCTCTCTTAGTTTCTGCTGATATCTAGTATGGTGCAGACTTTCTCAGGTTTTTCAGGATGAGCCTTTAATAAGCAAGGCAGCACTAGCACTGTCAATACAGTAATAAAATAGTCCTCTCTAGAATTGGAGAAGGACTCTTTAGTCAGTCATTTTCAATAAGGATTGAAACATACTTATCAAGCAAAATGAGATGAAGAATTTTGGCACAGGATCTCTGAGTTCTCACCTGACATTGGTATAAGGAGTAAGTCACTGCTTCTAACTGAAAAGTAATTTAGCATCTTTCCCTAGAGTAAAAGGATATTAACTACGTTCACCAGTAAGCCTGCAAAAGGCACTGCTTAATAATAAGAAATTGATTTTGCACAAATGCAAAATCTCTTTTACAATGATTCTAAAATGCTTATTGACACAACAGGAAGAAGTCAGCTTGATATGCAGAAGGCAAGCACAATGCCACGATCAGTTACTTTTTAATAAAACACTTGTTCGGAATGAGAATCAAGTTCTTAAAGGCTTTGTTCTGGCTGAACAAGGTGGATTCCTCTTCCAGCTGCTGCTATGTATGCCTTGTTCACACTCTGGTGTCTCAGTTTAAAAATGTAGCATCAGATCTGGGCTAGTGACTGAGCGCCACTCCACTGAACACAAAACAACTAAGTGTGCTGTCTTGGCTCTCCCTGATGGAAGTGAAAATCAGCTTGTCTAGGGCACCTCAGCTGGATTATTTCTGCAATAATGAAAGAATTAATCTTGAAAGACTTCATGGATATTTTGATTAGGTTAGGGACTTCAAATGAAATATTAGATGATGTGAATAATCTTATTAATAGTTCATTATTAAGATAATAAACATATGCCATTCCTGGCACTGTAGGAATTTTTGCAGTGTAATAAAATAGAGCTAGCTGCTGGGTTAAAGCCCAGTGGTAATTGATACCTGTGATTCATAAATAAATTTTATGGCTAATTTCTTTGGTCAGGACAGTGCTCATTCAGCATACATCTAGATTTAAAGAGATGAGAAAAAAGTATTCTGAAAAATGAGTGTGACAAAGAGCAAGATACAACTTCATTAAACTGTCTCAAAAATTCAACACTTAATTTGCCCTAATATAGAAATAGCATTTAAATTCATTGCTTCTAAATATTTCATATGCTTCTAATAACCTAATCTACAAATACACACTGTGCAGTGCCACCTCTTTCACCCAAATACATTCACAGAAACGTGTGCCTTTTCTTTTTTGTTTTTGCCTTTTTATTTTTTTGTTCCTTTCTATTTTTACAGCATAAGCTGGTACCTTCTTCTCCTTAAGCAAAACCGATTAGAGCTGTTTTAGGGAGATTGCCACAAACTTTCATTTAAGTTAAAGCTTTTTTTTTTAACTGCAGTATTTTCATCATTTGCACTATATAATGTTCTCTGCATCCAGTTAACTTTGTGTTGTGGTGGTCTCCGTAGATTATGTTAGAAAAAGAAGGATTTATCCTCATTTGGATCTGTTCCTAAGATCACCAAAATCATAAGGGAAAGCTGCCAGTGACATAAATTGGCTTTGGACCAGTCCCTATGGCAGAAGATTATTTTTTTCATTATGTCAGGTTTTTGTTTTTTCTTTGATTGGTAAAATACTCTGGTCTTTACTTCCTCTACTGTTTGGGATTCCAGAACCTGAAATTTATTTTAACATTTGAAGACTTTCTTCGTCTGGATTGGTAATGTTAATTGCAGAATTCTTTTTGGTCTCATTAATTGAAACCTCTATTAATGTTAATTTCAAAGTTTTGGGCTTTTAAGTGGTCATTCATGGTTAATTTCAAAGTGCATGTTTATTGATAAACATTAAATGTGACATTCTGTCAAGATTCACCTGCCAAAACCCAGGTGAAGCTTCTAGTTTTGGAATTTGGCAGCCACCTTCATACTGTACTAACAAGGAAATGCATAGCCATTAGAGTGGCTATTGTTTTTAATATTTAAACTTTCTCTTGAAGAGATTATTTTTGCAATATTATTCCCTCTGACAGAACCCACTGCTTAGCTGGTTAATTGCTGCCTCACTATAATTTTTATTGATACAAATTGCTTTAAAAATTCAAACAAGGGATTGATGGTATTAAAGCTGTTTAAGTCTGCATGTAATGCAGACACTGCATTATTTAAAAGATTATGTCTGACTTTCTATTTTCAGACTTGTATCCTAAGTGGTTTACCAAAACAATGGAAACTAATGGGGACTTTTAGAAAATACAGGCAATTTACAGAAAAAAAAAAAAAGGCAAAACAACAAAACAAAACAAAAACCTTCTACCTTGGAAGAACTGACTATTTGTGATTTAGTTCCTTTCAACATGCATGCATATATATTATCTGAAACTGGATGTAGCTGAAACTTTCTGATTTGTTGAATAGCTCCCCAGGTGAGGGAAGGTTTATTATAGTTATTCAACAATAGACATGCCATATGTCCAATGAAAAATATATTTATTTAAATAATACTATAACTTAATGTACCATAACTATAACCTAACTTAATATCTTAGTTATACTACTTCGCTGGGGTATCACATCAAATCTAATTTTTTTATAGTCTTCTAATATAACATCTGATGTTTGTTTTCATTCCCATTTCAAAGAAAAATAAGGATACATTTATCTTCTGGAACAATAAATGAAAAATAAAGTTCATCTAGTAAATATGGTATTCTATGGGTATTTTCTTATTAAGAAAATAGGAACTTAACTGTCTTCAGCAGAACTCTACAGCATTGAAGGAAAGCCCTACACACCCACTCAGCAGACCTGACCAGATTCATTTTGATTAAGATTAAAGTCTCTATTCTTGAAAAATTCCATGGGCCTAGATTCTTTTTCAAATGTTAATGTTTGTCTTCTCTGGAAATGGACTGGTACTACTTTGCAGATGCAGTTACATTCTTAAAGCTGTTGTGTGACGTGGTGGATTTTGTTAAGCTGTTTTGGAGTTATGTTTCTCAATGGTTCATCCCTGCTTCCCTCCCCTGTCCCTTGTCCATCTATCCTGACCCTTCCCTTGCTTTGGAAGCTTCAGTCAGCTGTCCATCTTCCCCCTGACCCTGCCCTATGTTAGAAAAATACCATTCCATCTAGCCGGGGCCAATCACCTACCTGCTCTACACCCTCTACCCCCGGATTAAAAGTGGGCATGTGGGCTTTGTTCAATCTTTTTTGCCCCCCTCCCTTGGGAATAAAGATCTCTGAGAAACCATATGCCAAAGAGCCTTCTCTGATCCTTGCTCTGAAACGTAGATACTGCAACACCTGTATTATCCCAGCTGGTGGGAGAGTCCTCAGCTCTAGACTCCAAGGAGGGCCCAGCCACCCCAGAAAGTATCTCCTCAGAGACACTCCCTAGGGGGTCGAAAGCACTCCTCTCAGCTGGCGGGTAGCGAACTCAGCAGGGAGGGCAGTGGTTCAGCTCTTAGTGATTTCAGCTTGTGATTCCAGCTTCTGCCCCCTGCGAGATTCGCTTTCCTGGTATCCGGCCTCGGGTGTGAGAGAGAGAGAGGGCCTCATTTCGGCGGTTCCGCAAGCGGCTTTATTGTAGAGACATCAGCTAAGGGAGCTGAGGATGGAGTGCCCTTGCTCTTAGGGCAATTTCAGGGGGTTTTATAGGGAAACCAGTGGGAGGGGGGAAGGGTACAAAGGCCAGTCGGTTACAACAGATCAACATAAGGTCCGGAGGGTGCTTGTGGGTCTTCCAGGAGAGTTGCCGTGACCAGGGGGTTGCTTTGTTACTTCAGGGTCTGTGTGAAGTTGCGAAATTCTCCTTTCCTCCAAGGCAGAGCCACTGGGGCTCCGCCCACCCCCACACACCTGCTGCCATGGAAGAACAGACTTGCTCTGCACCATTACAGGGGACCGCAGGTGGATTCGGGAATGGCCCCTGGCATGGTCGGGAATCAGAGTTAGATGAGAATCTACCAACCCATGTCAGTGTAGGCAATTCCATCTGGAAGCATTTCCATCATTTTAGCTAATTAGCTCAATTTAGGATCTTCTGAATTAAGAGTAAGAATGTTGATATAGATATGGAAATTTGCACTGATATATTTAGGCTGGAGAGTTGTCAGAGAGAAACCTAAGGGAGCTCAACAGAGGCAAGTGCAGGGTCCTGCACCTGGGGAGGAATAGCACCAAGTCCCAGCACAGGCTGGATACTGATCTGCTGGGGAGCACAGAAGGACCATTTATATGATATGACATGATAATATATTATCTGAGGCACAAGGAAAGTCCTTTACACATGGGTCTGATCTTTTGTTTAAAGTCACACTTACATCCCAAGGAGTCATGTGGTCATCCTGGGAACAAAGAAAACAAGATGGTGGAGAAGCCCCTCATCTGAAGATGGCAGCCACCATAGCAGACTGTGTGGACTAGAAGACAAAAATAGTATGGCAGAGAAACCCCTTTTTGGACTATGTTGTGGAGACAAAAATGAAAAACAACACAACAACCAAGCTTCTAGGGTGACATGACTCCCTTCTCCTGCAAGCCACAGTCGAAGGGAGACAGGGACAAAACAAAACCTGGGAAAACATCCCTGTTCTTGTCCAAAAGACTCCAATGCTGCTGATATTGCTGGAAGAGACTTCCCAGCAAGTTGCAGGTCCAACTCTTCTTTGGCAAGAACTGCAAGCAGCTGGAACCGGGGCAGTGGCTGGAACTCGTGGTCCAACTTTTCTGGCATGGCGCTGTGGCCGCAGGCAGCAGCTGGAAAAATTTGTGAAGTGGGTTCCCTTAGCAGGTGGTGAAGGTTTTGTGAAATCTGCTCCAAAGTAATTTTGGATTGCGAAATGCAGCTTTCTGGGTTTTAACTCAGAAAGTGGGCACAACCTCCTGTCCATTCCTATTTTAAAGGGACAAATACACTTTCCCCTCCATGAACCCCAGGTAAAACACAATCCCAGGTAAAACACAGAAGTTCGTTTCCCAGGTTTTTGGGTTTTGAGGAGACAGGACAGTGATAATCTGGGGCAAGTTGGCATAGAGAAGATATGGAGCACACAATTATTTTTGGGGTATCAAGATGTATTGTTTCTGGGCAAATACCAAAACAAGACCAGGATTTTTATTTTCAACTGATAATATTGTGTGGTGACTTATGGACTTTTTTTTTTCTTTTTATGTTGTATATCCTGTAATAGATGTAAGGTTTTGTACAAGCCTTCATAGTTCCTTCTCTTTATGTTTTAGAAAAAGCGTACATGGCTGTCTTTACTCAGTAGTGATCTCCAGCAGTGTAAAATTTGTATTCAGCCTTTATCTCTTCAAGATAAACTGAATTCTAGTCACTAGAATGCAGTGGCTTTGGCTGCCAGACAGCAATTGTTTCCAAGCAGGCATTTTTAGCATTGTAATGTAGTTGGTTTACCTTCAGGGTAGATTCAATATAGGGCAGTTTTAACTCTGTTGTGCTTGTTACTCATTGAATATGAGGATGCATTTATTACAGCAGGACTCCTTTAATCCTGAACATTAGCAATCTGTAGTCTCTCCTACTTTCACTGATTTTATTTTTTGCATTTTACTGACACAATAATATTGCAAGGGACACAATTATGTAGGACTATCAGACATCTCAAACGGGATCATGCCTTCAGGTCTGTCCTTTATTTTTAGTCATATATTCTTATTTTGTGGAAAAAAATATTTTATTAAGATTATTAGAGTTTTAAATCTTGGCTTAAGAATAAAGTGTATATGCCCCTACACTCAGCAGACCCAAGTGTTTGGCATTTCTTAATTAATTTGTAACAAGGGTTTTCAGTTTATCCAGGAACTTTATTATGTCAAGCATATTTTCATTCAGCCAGGGAATGTTCTCATTTAACTTTGTGTTCAGCAGAAATAGCTTCCATAGCACTGGCAGACCTATCCTCAGACTGAGGGTTTAAAGGGGAACAACGAGGTCAATGGGGCTTGCCTACTGAGGATATACTTTAGTTATCCTCATAGCTGTGTGACTTTAGAATTTCTGTTTATAGAATATAGAAATATTCCAGAATGGTTTCAAGGATATTATTGAGGAAGATTTAGTAAAGGAGCTCACAAAAAGGCTTGTGTAGGTGATCCTTATCTGCCCACAGGAAGCTCTTTCACTGTAAGATCAAAGTCAGATGAAGGGAGATGGTAATGATAATTTTGATGATGGTTTTAGGGTTTGTTTCTCTCCTCCTTCAAATTATCTTCTCATTCAATTTAAAGGGGTAGAAAAACTATTTGCTATATCAGGTTACCTCATGTGGATTACCTAAGGAGAAAATAATTTTTATTAGTTAACATAAGAGTACATAAGAAAGATGCAGAAGTATGTGCCTCAATCCTGAAAAAGGACATGGGAAATACCAAAGAACACCATACTGGGACGTCATCCAGGTTTTAAACCTAATCACTTGGTTTGAACCCATCAATATAGTTATATCACCAGAAGATATATTTGATAAACACTGACAAAAAACTAAAAGCAATTGCTATCATAGAGCAGGAGCAATACATTACCTATTCAAATCTTGTAAGTGAGGGAAAAAACCCTTTCTCTACATGCTTGTTAAAGTGGATTAAATTAAGGGAGCCCTCCATTTATTTGGTCTGATTCAACACAAACACACCTAATTTAAGATGTGTGAAATCTCCTTAGCTTTCTTTTATAGACACACAAGGTATCCCTAATGATTTCTAAAATAGTTGGGTTCAGTTTTTCAGCCAACATGTCCCTGAACCATTATTCCGATCCTGAAGGAAGCTGTAGCTTAAATCTTTAGAAAGTGTCTTCTATGAAAGAGCAAATTGTATTTTTGTTAGTATTGCCACAAATGTTGAAAATGTTTTGGTGCATACTATATTTTAAACTTTATTTCACTTACCTTATTTCACTTATAAGCACAATATCTGTTCTAAGGATGTGCTTTTGTAATAAAGGATTTTGCCCTTCAATTGAGAAAGGAAAGTTATTTTCCAGGTGCCCCTCAGCCTTTCATTCAGTTGTCTGTTTTGTAAGTATTTTGGCCACAAAAGATTTGATTCATAGTCTATAGCAATGCTAATGTCAATAGAATTAGGTAAAGTATAGAATTCAATAGTTTAAGGTTTTGACACTCTTTCTTAGAGATTAGTATTACCAGTTGGTTAGACTCATGCATATTGGACCGGTTCATAGGGTGTTCCCTGAAGCCTGAATCTCGTGGAACCAAAGCAATGTTTTATTTAGGTAACTGCCAAAGGTTACTGGACTGTTGTGTGACACACCAGCTACAAATTACCTAACTGAATCTGGTCTTGCTTTTATTGACTATTACAGAACATTTGGCTTTGCTGTCATTGCAAAAAGGTCTGAGTTCCTGGAAATCTTGTTAGTTTCTATTAAAAAAGGGATGGATTAAAAATATCTTTATTTAATATGTTTTATTTTCTTTCAATGGAAAATATCCTTTAATTTTTCAGCATATTACTTAAATATGTCCTTATGATCTCATGCTATGGGTCTAGTGAATCACATATTTGCTGTCCTGCCTTTTTCTGCAATAAACAAGCTTTAGAATAGTCTACCAGCTAGATCTTAAGGTGAAAGATGGTGTAGGTGGGGACCTAACCACTTCCTGTGTATGTACAAACCTGATAGAGGAGAGTTTTTGTCTTCTGCCTAAAGGGCAACTGGACATTGTTATGCTTATTTATTTAGCTGCAAATGAAAACTTACCTAATCCATTCATAATGCCATACTCATGCTAGAACAACTAGGGAAAGAAGAAAAAGCTCAGAATAACTCCCCAAACTTAATTTATAACTCCCCTTGTAACTTAATTATACTTCTAGGACTGATTTTAAAAATCAAGAAATTTTTGGACCCACTCATAAAATATTTCACTGTAAGCATTCTAGTCCAATTTCCTCAGGAAGTAATATTTTTCAAAAGGGGGTTTCAGTACTCTCTTCACAAATGAACATTTATTGTCTCCAAAGTAGAACTATTTACTCAAAGCCCCACTGTAAAATGATTCCATGGCATTGCTAGTTCCCTGCTTACCTAGGTGGTGAAAGTCTCCATTCCCTCTAGCTCTCCTCATTTTCAATGAAGGTCACCCATTTCACAGATAACTGGGATGACTACATGAGTTAATAGTACTTCAACAAAATTAGATGAATTTTATTTCAAGAATTGGCCAAAATCTATATGTGAATTAAAGGAAAGATAAAAAGTTCAAAAGTGAATTAAGAAAAAAAATTTAAAAAAACTAAAAAAGATATCACTTCTGAGAGGAGCTAGTCACCTACTAGAAGGAAACAAAATAACTGCCATAGGTGAGAAACTGATATTTGCACACTATAGTGCCTAAGGAATTAAAGTAAATGCTTCTTAAATAAGCCATTGCATGAAGCACTTGTTTCTTACTGAAGTGTTGAAAGCAATTGCATTTCAGGCTGTCTGGATGTAAATTACCACACAGTGATGACTAAGGCTTTTCTTTCAATAGAGAAAACAGTACTTTTCAAGATTTAGCAAAAGAGCTTTTCACTGGTTCATGGGCCTGAAGCTCACTTTTTTCTAAGTCCTGTGGTGTAACATGAGCTACTCATGAGCTACTTCCAGGGAGAAAAAAGAAAACCTTTTTTTCTTAATCTTTTCCCTTATACTAGCAGCAGTGACATTCCGAACAAGTAAATTCATGGCATTGCCTTTAACTCATCTTAGTTCAGGTCAAATTTGATCTAAGTTTCAAGATAGAAAATCACATGATTTTAAAAGCTCTCACAAATGTCTATTTCTATTATGAACTGACTGCTCAGTAAGTGCTTATTTATCCTACTTTTTTCCAAGTGAGTAAATTCAAAGTCAGAAAGGTGAAAGTAGCAGCCACGAGTTGCATTTGCAAAGATGATATACATGACTTTTTGTTCTGTTCTTCAGTGGTTTACATGCTTGGGAGGAAAGACAGCAAGGATGTGGGGTTGCAAAATAGAAAATTATGTGGCTGTTGACTGGATTTTTAGTGTTAAACTTCGCCTTTGCTTCTATGGTAGAGCAACTGTCTCCATTTGTAGAGATTTATCACTCGGCTGCTTTGTCTCTTGAGATATCAGGTAACCCCTGATGCTATTTGCTAAAGCATGCAGCTGGCTGCCAGAGACATCTGCAGGAAATAATGTCTGGCTCTAGAGGAAATTTGACTTAACTCAGGAGGTGAATTCACTGACTATATATATTAAGGTTTCAGAAAGTGGACTAATTTTTAGTTTAGAAACAAACAACTAAAAGACCTTCAAGGCCCTGGCAATACAAATGATGAAATGAGCATCTAAAATCTGTGTTACTGCCTATGTCTATTTTGAAGTCTTTTATGCGGAAAGAATGTTTTGTTGTGGTTGAGAAGCTCATCTACTTGGTATTCAACACAGAATATTGTTTTAAACTTGAATTCTCCTAACGTGAGAGGGAAATGATGCAAGAGTGCTGCTTTGAGCCCATACTTTTCTTCTTCCTACACTGAGCATTGCATTGAAATACATATTCTTACATTACCATACACAGTGTTCCCTCAGTATCCTACCAGGCGCTTCTTCCATAAAACATTACAACTAATGCATTATGCTTCTGACTGTTGATTATGGGTGATGTTATGACATGTCCCTTTGGGTTATGCATAGCACGTTAATCTTTACATGAGTTGGCTTTGTACATAACATCTACATTTCTAGGCAATCTGTCAGTCTGTGAGCATAAGTGCCATGCTGTGAAGAGAGAGAGTTCGTGTTTCAGTTTTTATTCTGAAATACTCCTAGCTATCTTGGATACTATTCAACAGAGTAAGAGATAACAACAACTGTAGGTACTCTGTGTGAAGGAAATCCGGACTATGATGTGAAGTGGCACAAGCACCTCTAGAACCTCCAGATTTTGGCCTTTCTGTTTCTTTTTCTCTTCAACTCTTGGTTCTTTTATCTCTGTTTTTGTTGCTTTGTTGCTCATACTCCTGAGGAAAAAAATATTTCTTGCAGCCATTTTATTTTGCCTTGTTGGTAGCAGGGGAGTAGAAGCCGAGCACTAAAGGCTGTGACTTTTTGGGGGTGTTGGCTGGAGGAATATTTTACTGGGCATAGGGCTATTCAGTGGGAGCTGTACTGTGAGTTCATCTTAGCAATGACACCAGCATCTTTGTCAAAGAAATGTTTTCTCTTTGTTGGAGGAGACTAGGTGTGCCTAGTCTCCATCTTTAGTCTCGATCTACAGAGGATGTGAAAATGAAGACCAGTGTCCTTGTTTACAAGGACGGTGTCACATTTCTACCTTTTTGCAAGAAGTTTGCTAAGCAATGAGGAATAAAAATCTTGGATTCATTTAGGATGGATGGATGGATAGATGGATGGAGGCAAGCAACTGTGGAACATCTGGGAGGCTTGTAATGGAGAGTATGCATTTTTACACTTGAGAGACACAGGGAAGGAGCTGAAGGTTGATATAAAAGCACTTCATTGGCAATTCAGAAATCAGGTGCATTTATAGAAATTGAGAAGGCAGGTTAAACCAAAGGGAAGGAAATGTCAGTAGAAAAATGGTGCTGGGAAGAGACAGGAGAAAGTGATTTAAAGTGGTTTAGTATGCTGGATATGTGATGTGACCTATATGTAAATGTGTCATGATTGTATTGGGGTCTGTGTAGAGGAAGGGATGTAGAGGTATCTCTTCTTTCTTCCACATCTTAATATCTTCTTTTGTATCCTTAACAACTACATTAGTCTTCTTCGCCCTTTTAGAGTTGTGTAGCTATAATGTTTTTGTTTGACAACTCAGAACCTCCTGCAGAAAACAACCTATAAATCACTTTTGCTGCCTAAAGCATTCAGAGTAGCTATGATTTTTTTGAAATATGTGTTGATGGGCTGCTCTGGTTGCTTTCTGAAGACGATTTCTTTGTCCAACCAGTGGCAAATATGTTATTTTCTAATTTGTGTCAGGCAATTTTGACATTTATGGAGAGATACTGTGATGAAATTAGCTCTGTGCTCCTTCAAATAGGGTTTTAAAAGTTGATATCTATGCAGATTGTTAACTTGGTCTCTGTAGAAGGTGAAGAATTGAAAATAACAGTGTAGCAGTTAAAATGCTGCAAATAGTCCTTCTTTGTAATAGACTGATGTGAAACAGTCCTTATTTAGACCATGTTATTACAGCTAATTTGGAGTAAATATTGCAAATATTTTATTTGTCTCAGCAGACCAAAAACAAATTGCAAAAAGAATAAAACTTTATTGCTTTATCTTGGAAAACACTTAAAGCCGTGAAATAAAAGATGGGAGGAATTCAGATCTCATAATTTTTTGTGTACTTAATGATACTTTATCTGAAAGGCAAAAGAACAACCTGCTAACATCTTTTAAGATTTACATTTGGAGCAAGAGGGTTTTGTGTCTTTAAAGAGGGAAAGCATTATAGAACAAAAGGAGCTAAAAATGCTTGATGCATATTTTCAGAATTTAATGTCTATGAGCTGATTTTTTCCTGGCATGAAGGTCATTGACAGTGAGAGATGGAGGTAAGAGACAACAGAGTTGAGCAGAACATGGAATTGTTTAAACATCCAAAGGGCAGGGAGGGGAAAAGGAAGAGGAGGAAGGAAAGCACTAACTGAAAAGCTAAAGCTGTTTTCTTTGCTCTTCCATTATCTTGCAGTTTAACTTTTAGATCAGAGGAGCACTAGGGATAAGGGGGAATACAGAAAAAGCAGGAAGTAGAGGAGAAAAATTGATGTGGCGTTCTGCCTCAGGGTTACAAGGTGGTTCCCTGTGCCTTGTTTTAGGAAATGAAAGGGTGTCAGAGGAGGTATTACCCCAAGAGTGAGGGAGACTGACTTCTCTGGATGCTAGGAGCTTTTAACAACAGAGGCTTAAGTACTGGTGACTGGGGTGGACTGAAGTACTCAAATTGCACAATGCGATAGGGTGCAAGTTTCTGCTGGAGCAATTCTAGTAAAACAGATGTTGCAGGAGGTCTACAAATCTGTGGTTTCCACTGATTATCTGCTTATCAAAATGGATTTCCCTTATTTTGAATGAATGACAAAGGTTTCTGGGCCAAGCATTGCAGTTCTCAGCATCTGCCAGATTTCTAAATAAGAAATACTGATGATAGTTGGGAAGGTTTTTGTTTGGTGGACTATATTTCTGCAGTAAATAATAATAAAAAAATAAGTAACGTGGTCAAGTGTCTGGAGATTGCTTTGGCGAGTTTACTTTTTTTCTCCTATGATGATATGTCTGAAACATCCAACAACTTGTGCATATAAAAAGACCCATTTGAATTAGTGACTTTTCTTGTGATTCTCTCAGCATATAGCCTCTTGCCTTACCATGAATTCTTATGTAAATTTTAATTGAAAAATTTGATGTATTTCAAGCAGTTTGAAAAAGAAAGTAAATTTTCAAGTGACGCTACCAAGGCTGCTAGTTTTTGTGGTACTGAAACTGAGTTTTCAATGTCATTGCTCAAACCATGGAGTGCTATCGACATCAGCATATTTAACCCAACTCACGTTAGGCAGCTTCCCAGATGGATAGGTACAAATAACTGCAGCTCATTTATTGTTACTCTTCCTGTCTGCATTCTTTAAAAAGCAGTTCTGCACTGTTAAAGGATACAAAGTAGAAATTTTCAACTGATACAATAGGTAACCAATTAATTATTACATAGTAGGAATTTATGTAATAGGAACATAGGAATTGGTAAATTATTAATATTATTAATATGCTAGCCACCCGCCACCAAGTCCCCTGATGAGCTGGCTTAGCCTGGCAGTCATCAGTCAGAGGGGAAGTTTGGTCACCTTGATCCCATCCTATGATTGGTCCCGTAGGCTGAGCAGCTCTGCTGATGAGGAGTGGTTTTCCAATTATCTGCTTCTTTCCTTAGTATTTTGTACATTTGTGTTCTGCATCTGGAATCCTTGAGCTACTGACCACCTCTGTCTTGCTTCTGTCTTTAATTTTGCTTTTCTTACCTGATGGGGCTCTATTGTATTTGTTTTCTCACCACACTTGCTTGCAGCTTAAAAACTTTTCACCCAAGTCATAAGCCAGTTTATGCTGCTGTGCAACATTGAAATCCAGGAAATAAACTCTCCAACCAATTTGTTAGGTTAGAAAGCAGGTGTCTTATTTTATCTAATTTTTATCTGCAGTTGGGTAGCATTTTAGAAGTTTGTCCTTCTAGAGGTGAGACTCTTGCTCTAAAGGGTGTCTATGCATAGTCAAATGAAATTATATGAACAGAAATTTTGCCTGGCAAAGATCCTCACTTGTACCTAGCCTTGTTCACTACATCGACAGTAATTGCACTGTACTGTGTAGGCCTGTTGATGGCAATGACAAATCATGGGATTGTTCCCCTCATCTTATTTCTTCAGAAGTATTTGCATTTCGTTTTCTAATCACAGTTGCTAGCTTGAGCTTTGAACAGGAAAAAAAGGACACACATGGTTTGATACTAGAAATAATTTTGCTCTCAAATCCAAACAAAACCTTTTTGAGAAAGTGCATGATAACACATCTGTGTGATAATCAGCATCAGGCTGACCGGACTGGCCTTGTCCTACTTTCTTGATGAGTTCCTTGATTAAAAGTTACTAATGTAATGATTAATAACGTAGAGTTTTTTAAGACCTCACTCTACATGCACTCGAATATCTGCAATACTTGGGACTTGAAAATAGTTGGCAGGCTAACCTAGCGGCAGGCGTTTGTGGGATGTGTTGCACAGTGACTGGAATGTAAAATACAGAAATACTTGCATTTTAGGGATTCATAGCTGTTTGTGGTTCACTGTGTGCTAGAGCTAAAGTTTCACTTATGACTCCCTTTCAAGAGGAGAATTCATTGTTTCAAAACTTTCCTAGATAACGGATAACATCAGTAAAATTTTTAATATTAATGAATTTTGGAGATGACTTAAGACTGGTTTAGCAGTGCTATGATAGAAAAGCTACAGAGCTTGGGCATTTTTTCTTTTCTCATTTGCTTCTCCCAGCCCCTCCTTTACATAAATCTGACTGTTATAGACTGTAAATGAACAGGAAGTCTAAAACTTGAGTAGATGTTTTATGGAGAAGAATGTATCAAAGAGAAGATTTCATTAATTACACTACAGAAGGGAAAGAGCCCTGTATAGGTTCACTCATGTTGAACTCTACTGCTTCTTTTCACTTGATAATGAGATAAAGATGGTTTCTAGAGTACTTTATAGGATAAAAAAAAAAAAATTTGTCCTTTTATTCTCCCCTCCTTTATCTTTCCCATCTCTGATATGCATCTCATTTCAGCAGCTAAGTGAAAGAGTTAGAGAAGCAAAGTGTTATAAAAACGGAAGAGGTCTTTCACTAAAATCGTACTATGAAAATCTTTCAAGCCCTTCTCAGTTTTTTTAATCAGCTCTGATAAATGTCAGAATCTATGGTTTGACTTTGAACTTCCAATTTGTGGGCCTATATGGTAGGTTTCTTCAGTTTATGCATCAAAGACATGCTTAGCAAAGAGTATACACTCAGCTAAAACAACTCTCTAAGTAGTGAAAAGTAAATTGATACTGCAAGACCTAGTTCCAGTTTTATTAAGAAAAATCTGTTGATTTAATGGTTATGAAAGTAATATTAAAGTTAAAAATCAGTGCATTTTCCCCCAGTAGAATTATAATGTAAAGCCAATGACAGAGCCTCAGTCCATCTTTTAGAAGCAGTAAAGGAAAGAGAGTTTTCTGTTGCTGTTCTTTTTCTTCAGGTGCCACCTTCAATGCATATTTTGCATCACCTGTGCATGTAAAACAAAATGGTTATTCTTTTGACTGAAGGATTTCTACCATGAAAGTACACAGCCCTAATGCTTCACCAGCTAGACTTGGTGCAGAACTAACTGATGGAGATTTTTGACCTTGTTGAAAAAGAAGTGCTGCCAGTGTAAGTTTTCTGTCATGCAAATGACTGTTGCTGGGATTTCAGATGTCAGTTGCATAATTTATTAATGAATTCTAATAAAAGAATATCACTTCTGTGAAAGTCTTTGCTAGATCAGATAAATAGGAAAGGAATAGAACAACATCCAAGGGCATGTTCTTTTTAATGCTTGAGACAGATTATTCTTATTGTGCATTCATTGAGTAACATTGGTTTGAGTTCAGATATGAAAATAAAATGTACACAGACGTATTGTGTGCCCATAGAGAATATCAATCGCATTGTCTTACAAGTGGTTGCTGCTTTCAGAGACACAAACCCAAAAAATATTTAATACTGATTTTCTGTGATGTGAACATATTAGCTGACTGCCTAACACCACCTTGTCAGGAGCTTTATGCTCTCCTTGCTGCTAGAAATGACATTAATGGACATATGTAGGTAATAGTCTAAAGGAAACAGATGGAAACCCCTTCAAAAATTCTCAACAAGGAGAGAATTTCTGTCAGCAGGAGCAAAGATTGATAGCTTAGTTTACCTGTGCTTATGGCATCTCTGATTTGTAAGTGCTGATTTTGAAGGATTTAAGCTCTTTCAGTCCTGGGTTTCCATGTCTAAAATACACCAAGTACAGTGCTTCTGTAACTTTTCTTGACAGACACTAGTTACGGTGGGAATTAAGAAAAGGAACTCCTTCTCTGTGTGTGTTTTTCATGATTGGTTTCTAGTTTAGGGTTTTATTGCTTCTCAGTTTCAGGGTGGTTTTTGGCTTGTTGTTGTTGTTGTTGGTTTTGGGTTTTGTTGTTGTTGTTGGTTGGTTGGTTTTGTTTTTTGTTTGTTGTTGTTTTTTGTTTGTTTGTTGGTTTGGTTTGGTTGGTTGTTTTGGGCTTTTTTAAGAAGGGAGAGTTCTAAGGATTTGTCCTGCAACACTTTCTAAAATGTCTTCTTGTTTGTTTGAATTATTGTTCATCTGAAATGCAAACAACAGAATGAGGCTTCGGTGAGTTGTGTGCTCAGGGCTTGCAAGTGATTAGCAGAACACTTCGGAAGCACAGTGTTTGACAAAGATGGATATTTCTTGCCGTCCTGAATTCAGTTATTAGTAGGAACGTTTTCAAATGTTTATTACTTGATACTGTGGGTTACTTTATGTCAAAGCATGGAGCTACTTTTCATCAGCAGCCAAGCGTAATTTTGAATTAGAGGAGTTTTTTGACCTTGTCAAAAGTAGACAGATGAAAATAGTCCAACAAACAAAACCTTGCCATCTTTCCAGTCACAGTTTGTATAATGCACTCCTGGTCTCTCTGAAAGTCATATTACCAGTGTCAGTAAGAAAACACATTCTATGTAGAGGAAGATTAAAAAAAAAAAAAGTGCTTTAAAAGTTCTATTATACACTTGCCATTCTGAGTATTGCTGTTGAAGTATGTTTTGTCAGCATTTTGTTTTTGTGTCTGATCTTATGCTTTTGATGAGAAACTGTGCCATCGGTTATCCCATAAATACTTTGGGGAAAAAATAGATTTTAATAATGATGGACTGTTATCTGAGGGTCCAGGGTTCAGGTCCCTGTTCGGGCGCCAGTTGTTATCCTCCGCTGGTGAAGGGGGGTCCGTAGAGCTTGGACCTCCAAGGAGAGCCGAGCCACCCCAGAAAGTATCTCCTCTGAGACACCCCCTAGGGGGTCGAAGGCACTCCTCTCAGCTGGGGGTTGCTAGCTCACAGGAGGCAAGTATCCAGCTCTTAGTGATTCAGCTCGTGATTTCAGCCTTTGCCTCCTGTGTAGCTTCGCTTTCCCCTTGTAGCCGGCTTCGGGTGTAGAGAGAGTGAGAGCCCATCTCAGCAAATTCCACAGAAGCAGCTTTATTGTGGGGGCTTCAGCGAAGGGGGCTGAGGAAAAGACCCTGCTTGGGGCGATTTTCTAGGGGGTTTTATAGGGGGCTAGGTGGGAGGGGGGAAGGGTACAAAACCAATCAGTTACAATGAATCTACATAAGATCCCGAGGGTGTTTGTGGGAGTCCCTGGAAAGTCGCTGTGAGCTGGGGGTAGCTTTGTTATCTCTGGGTCTGGGTGGGGTTGCACAATCTCTTCTTAACTCCTCAGTAAGGGCTGCCTCCAAGGCAAGGTCATTGGGGCTCCGCCCACCCCCACAATGGACAGCTAACAAGATTTCGTCTAAGGCATTTAGAAAGCTAATTAAACATAAACAACAAACTAATAACACTTCCCTCAATGGTTGTAAAAAATGTTTTCTTAGGTTTTTTTAGTCTTAGTCGTGAACACATTTTCCTTTCCTGGGGCTCTGAAGTATACGAGGTCCATATTGGAGTATAATTATTGACAGAATTCACTGTCTCCAATAAATTCCATCAATATGTCACATAGGAAGATCTGATATTTTTAATAATATTTTTATAATAAATTATAAAATAAACATTTATAATAAATTGTTTCCTAGTGGTCATCAAAGATGAAATTATTATTCTTTTTGATAAGGGTAAGGAAACCTGTCTAGTAGAAGCAAATAAGTATAGCTCATTAGTTGCACTTATGGAGGTGAGGAGAGTGTGTTCTGTTTCAAATTTTTTAACCAGTTAAGAAGTATTAAATCATTAAATTTATAATTTATGACTCAAATTGGTCTTTAGAAGACTCCTAGATTTATTGTGAAATATTTTTTTGTAGATATATTATACCACATTTAAGATTGCAGACTACAGAAGTAAAGATTAGCAGATCTTTAATTAGAAATTTAAGTATATTAAAAATTCTAAATACTCCAAATTTTATTATTTTATGGGCACACTCTCAGTTTTCTCTCCTTAGAATGAACCTTAGATTCATTTTAAACAGGTTTTAGGAGCCTAGTTTAAAATCACGGTGACTTTTTTCTTTTTGTAGGAAATGAAATATTTTGATCACCTATAGCTTACTCTTAAAATTCACTCTACAGGAATTGTTTTTAACTGTTCTTTTATTTTGGAAAAGAGGAATCATATTTATTGTTCAGATGATTTCAGGCTATCTCACTGTAGAGTTAAATAACCTATGCTTCAGCAGTTAGTCCATGAGTATGTCATGGGACAGAGTGTTAAAAACTTTATTAAAGCCTTCCTTTTCCTTCAGGAAATATCAAGAAGGATGTTGTGGAAGATTCACAATTTAAACTGTGTTATGACAAGTATAACCACATTATAATTTGATGGGATGTTTTCTTGAGCTAATCATCTTAAATTTATCTATCCTGATCCCCATAATAGGTGCTTCATTTATTTTGAGTGCTCTGCTGCTCAAATAGCTTCTTTGAGATTAAAATACAGTCTTTTTAATAGTATAAGTCTGACACTTGGGAGCAGGATATGGAAATTTCTTCTGAGAACAACAAAGCTTTCTTATTGTTTGTTTTGGTTACATGTTTTTGTACTGCTGGACCCAATTGTACTGAATACATCAATTACTTCAGTAATTCAGTGTTTTTTTAATCTGTTTGTCCACTCATCTCTGCAACACCTCTATAGAACTGAAGGTGCTTATCGATCTCTTTGCCCACCTGTGGGTTTCAAATTATTTTTGACTTCAGCAGCCTCACGATCCTGTAATACCCCATGATTATAGCATGCATATTTCACTACGAAAAAATGTCATCTGATTTGGTTTTGCACAGAATAAAATCCTTTTTGTATCAAGATTTTTCACTGTATATTTCAGAATGTTCTCATCTTTTAGGGTTCAAGGGAAAAGCAAAGTTAAATTAATCAAGTTGCTAGCACTTTAAGTTTCTAAAGAAACACACACTCTAAGTGGATTTTCACATTACGCTCCCAGCAGGGACTTTACCTCTTGTAAATGCTTCAGTTTAACAGATTTGAAAGAGAGAACACAATTCTTCTTTGCTGAACAAAACTGTTGCTCAGGTGTTTTAAAAGTTGGTTTGATCTCTTTATTCCACACATAAAACGAAAGATTAAGGAATACTCTCCATTCCCAGATGCAGCTGCTTCTCTGACCTGGTTCTGGGCGAGAGAACATCCTTGCATAGCAGTCTTTTTAAAACTATGGACTCTGGATGTTGTTTCTTTTTCCCCACAAAGTTAGAATTCACCCCTTCTCTTTTGAAATTAATCCGAATTTCTTAGCTAAAAGCACAAATCTTAATAAGATTCACATCTTGTGGTATAAATTGGAGTTTAGGAGACTGGGGAGTTCTAATTGTCTTGAATGTTGATAAATTAATACATGGGTGCTCTGTTTGCCTCCCCTTCAGCAAAGGCTTGTAAGCCTTCTGACAGCATCTCTTGCCTCTTGGCCTCTCTCTAAGGCAAATCAATACCAAAATCATCATTCACAAAATGAAGAATCTAATGAGTGCATGGAATAACTGCAGGGTTTCAGATCCAGTGCAGAAGTGATGAAGGCCATATAGTTCCCCAGAGTAGCACAACACTCGTAAGAGTCTGTATAGCACATCATGGAACAGACCTAAGTCTTGTCCTAAAAGTCTTTATTACTTTTTCAATTTAAAATGGTTGTTAGGGATATATCACATGCACTTCTAACTTGGGTAAAGCTGGAGTATGAGCAATGACATATATAAAGTAAAAATAGAAAGCGGGAGTGGAGCAGGAGGAGGGGATGTACTTTAGAATTAGTCTAGAATCTCTTAGCCATTTTTATTCATTGTAAATGAATGAAGAAGCAAGAAGCAAATAATTTAAAATCATTTCCAGGTCACCTTTAACAGTAGCAGTAATATCATTACAATATATGAGCTGAAACATAAGAGAGAAAGAGCTGTTCATTTTAAAAGCTGAAATAGAGCAATTAGCTGGAAAGGATGTGTCATGCCTTACAATAAAAGTTAAATTACAGTAAAATACTTCCTTGCAAAAATTCTCACCATGTGCCAAAGCCCACACATCAAACCAACTTTCTCCATGCTGCAACACAGTAGTTCCCTCACCTGTCCAACTGTAAGAATGTGAGGGGTATTTCTCCACTGTGCTGTGGCAGCTTGGTGCTTATTATAAGGCTTTGACTTCACTGAAATTGCTCTGCAAAACTGGAAAAATGTAGTATGAGGACTTATGACTTCAAATAAAGCCTTGGTCACCTAGTGATTCAGACAAGCTCTAGATGCTGCTGCCTGTCTTTGGTTCACAGTCATGTCAGAAGCTCTACATCACTAATGGGAACATTAGAGGGACTTTGTCCACTCTTAGCTTGCTTGCAATCTTCTTTTCATTTCTCCTATATTTTAATATGTTTCATGCTTGCTTCTAATTCATCTAGTTCTTTTCAAGGTCAGGTCTCTCAGAAACCACCTCAGAAACTCTCCAGCCTAACCAAACATGGAGACCTATGGATGGTCTACTTTGTTTTATGTTCTTCATACGTTTTTGACATTTTATCTTGTGCTTTAACTCCATTTCAGAACCCAAAAAAGAGTACTGTGTTCTATGTATTACAGATGTCACTGTATCAGGGCAGGAGCCATCACCCACCTCCTGAGTCAATTCCTAGTTCTTGATCTGCTGCCAACAGTACTGACTTTTACCTTGAAATCATATCTACAGTAGCATTAATGGATATGCAAATACTGGCTGGGGAAGGCCAGGACATAACTCTTTATATATTTTTATTTGATTTACTTAAGTAATACACTACAATTAAAAAAGGAAGGACCCCTTTGAAATGCTCAACAGTATTAACTCAAACTTTCCAGGTTCATATTTTTGTTAAAATATTAGTAGAATTTGCACTTAGTCATCAAGCACAATGAGCTTATTTTTAGAAGAAGTATATACTGCAACATTTAGATACATAATTAAAAATCAAAATGATGTAGTAGGAAGTTCCTTTTTGTTGTAGCTATCACTCATTATCCATTACTTCCCAAAAGACAACTGTCCAGAACTAATGTCATGAAAAAGCAACTTGCAAGGTCCTTTTTATCTGTGTGATGGGTATTAAAACACAATTAATTGATTCAGCAATCAAAATTTTATTTTGGAATAAGAACTACAGGTCTTTAGAAAGCTGTATCATTTTTTATGGTGAGCATTACTCATTTCACAATAGACTCTAGTGGGTATGATGGTATTTGGTCAAACGACAGACTTGAAGATTTTGGAGGTCTTTTCCAATTGTAATGATTCTGATAATTTGTGGCTATGAACCAGTCTGAGCCTGAAGCAGAGATGAACTGGGGGATTGGGAATTCAACAGACACCTGTGCTTCTAGGGGCCAAAAAGTCTTGAAGATAAAAGACAAGCCAGGTTATCCTGTGAGGTTTTCAAGAGGAAAAAAAGTCTCAAACATCTGGATGCCAGTAATAGCAATATATGGGAATATACAAGTCTCTTATCTTACAGATGCTGAAGAATGGACAATTTAGGCTTAATTTGCTGTTCATATGATATTCCCTTTTAAATTAAAAATTAAAATGTAAAATGTCAATGCCTATGGAAGGAATGTGGGACTTCTCCCGTGGAAACAATTACTAAGAAAGAGAGAGGTATTCTCAGACTCTGGAGAACAGACTTCTCAGAGAGGTCTGAAAGCCAGTGGACTGAGAAATTTCTCAGAGTGAGGAAAAGAGACTGCAGATAATTAGGAAGCCAGTTATCACAACTAAGGAAAATAACCTTTCTGGGGACAAGAGAGGACTGGGTAGCATTTGCTGAAACTTGAAGTTGTTGATTCATCTGAAATCAAGCCAGGAAGTAAGGACCCACCGGCAAGGACACAGTGGGCAAGAGCAGGGACAGTTGCCCCCCCATGTAGTTCTAGGCTGTTTGAAAAGTCACTTGAGATTTCTCAATTTAGAAAAATCATCGTTATTTCACATTAATCTTCAAATGAAGCTTTGTTCTTTTGGATTTTAAAGCTTTTTGGTTGTCTTTACAGATTTTACTGCAGTGCTCTTTTAAGTGATGGAGGGGAATTATACTCAGATGTACCTCAAACCTTTGGCTGATTTGGTTCTTATCATGAAAAAAACCTTATTAATTTTCCATTTTCTGTGTGGGCATATCAAGTCTGCAAAAACTGCGAGTGGTTACAGTACATAGTGGATACATTTATTGGGACTCTTGTCCCAATAAATTAATAATTTAAAAAAAAAAAAAAAAAGATTCCTCTGAACTGCTTTCAGAGGTCAGGCTATGACGAGATTTGGTGCAACAGAAACAGATAGACATGTAACTCCTAAACATATGACCTCTAAAACCAGTCCAGCTTTAAAGTAATAGAGCATTCATGAGGTTTCTCTGTTTCTGAAATGCTGAAAAATATTGCTTATTTTAACCATGTAGCTCTATCATGAAAACTCAGTGCTAATAATATTTTTGAAAGAATTAATTTAGGTTCAGGTCATAGACAGTAATGAAAAATGAGTGAGAGTGATTGATATGACCAGAGGTCTTATCTCAAGAGATGCAGACAAGTGTTTTCCCCACTGTTTTTGGCAACAGGACTGCTGGCAGTTCCTGTAAGCATGAGAGCAGCAGAACAAGTACTTGTATATTGCCTGTGGCTGAAAAGGACCTTGAAAGTGCACCATTTTTTCCTATTTTGTAAGCAGATTAGACCACAAATCTATTTTAAAGATGATGTTGTCAACAATACTATCTGCACTTCTCTAGGGATGACCCCTTTTCAGAGCATGGCAGTGCAGGAAGAAGAGGAAATGAAATATCTGAATCTTCTTCTAGTATCTTGCAAATATTCCAATTACTAGGGTTGGAAACTTTATTTCCTCTCTGAATATCATAGGAGAGCTGTAACGACAGAAGTGCAATTCATCATCCCTCCATATTCCATGGGCAGCACTTAACACTGATTTCACTCACTTTATTTTTCAATACATGTTTCTCCCTTGCCAAGATTTTAATATCATACAACTTATTCCATAGCTCAGCTGTCTCCTGCAATACTCATGTGACACACTATTCTAGTGCTTTAGGATGGAATGGGAAAAATGCACTTTTTAATCTCGTAACTAGTTGTGTAGAATTTTTTTTCGTGTCTAATATTAGAAGATGATACTTGGTTAAGTTCATGCAAGTAAGTCTGAGAGTGGCCATGGAAGACTACATTTGAGTTTTTATTTCTATTCTTACAGCAAACAAGCTCATGCCTTTCTGCAGACTGTGGTAAGGAGCCAACCTTGTGGCTGAGGAATACCAAACCATTGCCTCCCCAGAACTTTTGTTGTGTGCCTTGGATACACTTAATGGAAGGCACAGGTGTCTGTATCCACAACACTCTTGAAATTGTAGCTGTTTCATAGCACAGCTGGCATGTAAGCTCTGTGACTGAGTGAATGGAAAAGCTTTCTAGAACACTTAAAAACAAACAAACAAACAAACAAACAAATAAATCCCCAGCTAAATTTGGAGGGAGATGGCACACATTTCTAGCCTTTGCAGACAGCACTGCCCAAATTCAGCAGCACTGCGTTTACAAAGAGGCAAAGCCCCCTCTGGGGAAGTTCCCCTACTGCATTCCGCTGTTTTCTGAGAGGAAGTGCAACACAAGATATGGTTTTGCTGCTTCTACTTCAGCTGCTGAAATTTTAACTGTAAAAAGTTCCCCTCATTTGCAAAGGGAAATGAAAGCCGGTGTGAGTGGTCAGAGCTGAAAATTATGAAGCTAACAGACAGTACCTGGTGTGTTTGAAACCAAGTGGCATTTTTTCCCCAGGCTACTTATACAAGCAGCTAACACTTTAACTTTAGATGTTCATTCGCATTGGAGTGCTGTGAAGTCAGTTTTTGAAACAAAGTATGCTTTCATTTTCTTTCTTCAGAGTATCCTGTTTGCTGTTTTTCCCTATGATTTTGAGGGTGTTTCCTGTAATTACTGGATCTAGACACAGGTTACTTGAAAATAAGCAAGCAAATCCTGATCTCTACAAGCCGTAGAGGCTTTTTAAAACCTGTTCAACTTTGCCAGTCCTCCAGCTCATTTGACAATTTAGTCAATTCAGTAGAATGAAGAAGACTATTATCTTCTGACTGTTTTACTAATAATTGAGTCAATTCAATTACTCCTACAGACTTGTTAATTCCTTTATGCTTAATAATTTGAAGTTAAATCTACTTCACAGTCATTTTTAAAAGACGTATATGAAGGTACACTTGGCAGCTACATTTTATTTGTTTACTTTCTGATTCTTAATTATTTTTTGTCACAGGTGTTTTTATGTATTTTCTTGCACAAACATTTGAAAGAAAACATATTTATGAACATTTATGTCAAAGATACATATTTACGTCAAAGAATTAACAGTCATTATATAAGTTGAACTCAGAATCAGTGGTAAGTGCAAGACTGAATTCCTTAGCAGCTACACCAGCATCTGGTTTAGATATTAACTCAGAATCTGACCCCATGGGTATCTAGATGGTGACAGTGAAAATCATGAAAGATGATCTGCACGCCCTCGTGAAGCGAGGCGTGCTGCCTGTTGTGGCAATTCCTCATGCAGACAGCTTACTGAATTAAACCTGTGTTCTTTAGTGCCACAAGTGCTGAAATGTGATTTATAAAGCAAAGTCCTGTTACACTTGTTAGGATAGAAATAAGAAAGAAAGAAGTCAAGGCTTTTTTTCTCAGTTGGGTCAACACTGATCTGTTGATCCTTGGATTAAACTATCTGGTTGTTCCAAATGTTAGTTGCTGTATATGAAAAACTCGGAATGATTAATGTAAATGTTTTTTTCAGGTCCTTAATAAATTAATGGAGAAATATGCATGATAGTACCAGTAATTCCTCAAAACAACAAACAACAAAAAGCCCACCACCAACTTCACCTTAATTTTAATTAGTGAAAACACAGTACTTTTAACATCCACAATTTTTCCACATAGCAAATTTGCCCAATGAATGAACCTCAGCAAACACCTTAGATAAACCTTTAGTCAAACATGACCAAATCCACATTTTGTTATGGGTCCTTACTCTGTTGGCTGCTGTTCCTTCCAGCAGAAGAGGGCCTGAGCTGGGTCAGTTCAAGGAGATCCAGTGCCAGATGGGATATTTTAGGCTAAGAGTTTGGGATAGTGGGGGAAAGCAGAGTTCATTTAATCTTTAGAAACTTGTATCAGAACTAGACTAGAAAGATCACGTCTCCAGGTGAGAAAATACAACCAACTCCTTCATAGTATCTGTCTGCAGCAAAGAGACTGTAGAAAAAAAAAGTGGTTTGAGTGTGGTGTATTGCTATTCTTAGTCATTAGTTGGACTTTTCTTGGTTTATGGCTTAGGACAATGAACTTTTCTTTTGTAGGGGCACTGTGAAACAAAGCTGTCATTACAAATAATGGTGAGTATATATCATCAAAGTCTTGTGATATACTTCAAATCACCAGCTGCAACAGTAGCTACATTAACTATTAAAAGGTCATCTTTCCTGTTTTATTTTGTAATTACCTAAAAAAAAAATGAAGACTGCATAATGTCATGTATTTAGAATCACAGAATGGTTTGGGTTGGAAGGGACCTTAAAGATCATCTACTTTTAACCCCCCTGCCATGGGTAGGGACTTCCACTAGACCAGGTTGCTCAGAGCCCCATCCAAACTGGCCTTGAACACTTCCAGAGATGTGGCATCCACAACTTCTCTGGGCAACCTGTTCCAGTGCTTCACCACCCTCACAGGGAACAATTTATTTCTAATATCAAATATAAATCTTCCCTCTTGCAATTTAAAGTCATTCCCCATCATCATATCACTACATTCCCTTGTGAAAAACCTGTCTCCAACCTTCTTGTAGACCCTCCCTTAGTTACTGGAAAGTCTCCCTAAGACTTTCTCTTCCCCAGGCTGAACAACCCCAGCTCTCTCAGCCTGACTTCATAGGAGAGGTGGTCTATCCCTCTGATCATCTTAGTGGCCCTAGGTTGGAGTTGCTCCAACAGGTCTGTGTCCTTTTTATGTTGGAGACCCCAGAGATCTCACAGCACTGTCTGTGAGTTCCATCATTACATTGGCCATTGGGATAAGTGTCAGGGAATGAGGTACCTCAAGAGAATTGTTTTCTCTGTGGTTTCTTTTTCACTGTGTTGCAGAAATTCCATATACTTTAGACACTCTTGTCTGGAGACAAATTTCAGTTCTTCATTGCTCAGTCAAATAAGTGAGTTAATCTGTACACTTAGTGTTCTTTTAACAAGGAGTGTTATCTATTACTTGTTTTCTTCTTCACTTTACAAAATAAAAAACATCAAAAGACAGTAAAAAAGAAGCAATTACATAGCCTGACTTTGGAAAAATAAAGCTATCTTATTTTAATACGTAAATTATGCTTGCAACTGGAGGCTCTAAATAGGAATTAAGAATTTTTACTGCATATTAGCCCCAAACAGTCCCCTGAAAGTCACACAGGAAGCCTGATATCTTCCTCTGCTTCCCAAAGAGGAAAAAAATCATCAGCTTAACAATTCTCTTCTCAATGCAACAGTGAATGTTCCTAACTGACAAACGCAACTCTTCCTATTCTGTTGCCAGTGTCAGTCTGAATACTCCTGTTTTGAGTCTTTGAGAACAGAGAGCCTAGTGGCTCCCTCCTTTTCCCTGCCTTTTTGTCTCAGATGAGCAGTCTAATGGCACTTTCCAGGTACCTGTTGGTGACTGTCATCTGTTAATGCTGGTTGTTTTGTTGCAGCTCCTGTCCCTAGGTAGTGAAAAATTGTAAAGTTTTGTGAAATACTGGTGGAGTGCTAAAAGGAATTCAGCACCATGATAGAGTTAATTCATCATTATCTATCTTCATTTGTTCACCCACTTGACTGAACAGTGCAGTATGAGACATGTTCTTTCTTGATTCTAGCAATTATGCTGTTCCCATTACCTTCCTCCATTACAAGCTATTGAAGGTGTAAGTACAGATATGAAAAAAGATTTCTTGAAAGGTTCTTTTAATGGTAAAAATTATGAAAGGTGTGAAAAGAGAGTTTTATGTATCACTCTAATCACTCTACTATCATTTGCATTGGAAAGCTGCTATTTTGGACATCTGAGTACACTGACTAGTAGGTACATGGTAAATCTAATTGCCAAGCTTTTTGGGGTGTTTTTTGAAAGAGCAATAAAAAATGTGAGACTGATCCTGCAGGAATTACTGTACTTTACAATATAAAGTCTGAGAAATTAAAAGTTATGAAAATAAACTATTGGGGGTTGGTAGTGGGGGGAGGATGGAAGAGGGGGAGAGGGTGTTTTAAAGCATTTATTTCTAGGAGTAAATGATTTAATTTTTTTTTCCACAGAAAATAAATTACTAGTGACAGGGAAACTCATAAAGGTTAGAGATTAAATGTGAAACACATACAGTGCTTTCAAGCAATTTAACCACACCTAAGAAACCTTATAAATGTAGACATAAGGAACTAGAATTTTCTGTTAGCTCATAAAATGTTCTTTTGTTTTGAATAGAGAAAAAGTAAAACGAAAGGTATATGGTGATGCACTTCAAAGCTATCTCTTCTGCCATTTTAACAAAACCCGAAGATCCAGATATAAATGTTCTTATCACAATTGCATTTGTGGTAATCAGGAGTACTTTATAGAAGAAAAAGCACATGCAATTAAAATGCAATACAAGTGTTTTCAAAATTAGAGCTAAGAAGTGGCAACCAACTCTTAAACTGATATGTCTGTTCAGCGATGAAGTGCACATTGTCTTAAATGATAGTAGGTACTGGAGGTCTTGAACAAGCCTGTGGGATACTCTCCACTAACTGATTCACAGAAGCTGAGCCATACAATATACTTCCTCACCTCTTGTAGCTCAAAGCTGATTGTCCACTGTTGATATCTCGGGGTGCTACGTAAACATTCTGTGCATCTCTCAAATGGAGAGTTTTAACATCATGGTTTGATACTGGCTTGGGCAGGGAAGAGGGAAAATATAAATTAATGAAGTGCTTATGAGTTAAGGACTGGGAGAAAATACTCTAAGGGCAAAATGAGTTCAAATTTAAAGATATATAGTAAATTTATTATTAACAGAGTCAGAGGCAGATGTTGAGAAACAAAATAAGCCTTTAAAACACCTTTTTCCCCCCAGCCCCTCCCTCCTTCCCACCGACAGAGACAGGAAGACAGGATGTGGGCATTTTTGTCAGTCCGTCACTCAAGATCTTTTTCTATTTGCTCAGGGAGAGGAGCTTTTTCCTGCTGTGCCACGGACTCCCTCCCACAGGCAAACAGTCACCCCAAAATTGTTGTGGTATGGGTCACTCGTCCATGGCCTGTAGTCTTCTAAAGACAGGCTGCTCTAGTTTAGAAGCAAGGGCCCTCCCTCTCTGTCTATAGAAGCAGGGGTCCTCTCTCTCTATTCAGGCCTCCCACTAGATCACATCTTTCTCTGGCACCCACCCACTCTGGTTGTGAGCACTTCTCCCACAGGCTGCGAGTGGATCTCTGCATTGCCCAAGGACTTAATGCATTACAGGAGGACAGTTAGTTTCACCATAGTCCTCACCATGGCTTGCAGAGGAATCTCAGCTCCAATGTTTGCAGCACCTTCTCCCCCTCTTTCTTTTCCACTGGCCTTGGTGCCCCCATGTTGTTTTCCCTCACATGTCCTCACTTCCTCCTCTTCTGTGACTAGAAGAAAGACTGCTGCTTGTAGGTACCACTGTCAACAAGTTCCACTAATTCAAAGATTCCTTCAGGAGCCCATAGTGCTGAGAAGTTGTTCTCGTCTAGGTTCTGCACTGGGGAGTCGCTCGTCATGGTTTCGCTGCTTCCCATGTGTCCCCGCCCCATCACACGGGCAGTAGTAGCTGCTGCAGCACTGGTGCTATTTGCCACCTTTCCTCTTCATGTGGGCCACCAGGAAGGGAGAGCAGCTGCTGCCCCTGCCCTTCTGCCCTTCTAGCACATCTGGCTAGGGGTGGCCAGGCAGGCAAGGCTCACCATGGGCTGCGCCAAGATGGCAGTGACTGCAGCAGTGCATTGGCGTGCGCTGTGCTGGGATGGCCCCAGCGGCGCTGCCTTGCCACCCCTGGAGAAAGAACTGCACGTGTGCTGTTTTGATTTTCCTCTTAACTATGTTAACTGTGTTACCAACCTCTCTGACTGGGCCAGCAGCATGTCCATCTTCAGAGCCATCAGAGACCAGCTCCATCAGGACGTGGTAGAAGCTTCTAGCAACCTCCGACAGAAGCCACCCCTGCAGCCCTCCCCTGCTACCAAAAACCCAGCTGTGCCAAATCAACACAATTCAGATACTCAACGTTGAAATATTTGAACTAGGAAAGATGACTGCTAAAATGTATGGAAATTAGAACCTGTATTGAAAAATAAGCAACTGAATATTAGTGAGGCTATGTTTCTTCACTGAAATATGTAAGGCCAGAAGTAACCTTGTGATTTCTTATTCCAGAATAATTTTTAACATACTTTGAAGAATGTTTGGTAAATCCTGAATAGGTTTTAAATTAAGTTTCTTTACCTGCTGTTAGAGTTAAGCTACGGACAAAACTCATTTTTATTTGCTTTAAAAGACAAGCAAAATCCTTCTGCTTTCTTAAGAATCCAGTTCCTTAGCAACAAGGAATACTTGCATACACACGGCATTTTGACTCTATTTTAACAAAAGGATTTATTTCAATTAGGAATTTTTCAAAACCGTGTCAATTTTCAGTTGCATGGGGTAGCTAAAATTTAAAACTCATGTTCCAAATCTTCCTTTTTATATTTTTAAATACTTTGGCTTATTAATCTATAGTTTCTTCATATGATTTTTTAAATACAAGTTGCTCATCTCTGCGTTAGTGTCCAATGATATTATAAAAATTTTCTATTAAATGAAATTTGACCTCATCTTTTGAATAAACCTTAAAGAAAGAATGGTCCTACCCATGGAAATACTATGGGCTACTGAGCAATCTCTGGTCTAGTTTCAAAATAGGAATGTTGAAGAAACATAATCTGTTCAAACCTTGCCATCCCTCTGAGTTTTAAAGAAAATATTAGAAGACATATCTCATTTTTCCATTCAGAAAACAAGGGATGGGGGTGGCTATTATTTTTTTTTCAATGCAAAGTATTCTTAATATGGTGTATCATTAGAAACAGTGTATTAGAGCTGTCAAAATAATCAGAAATCTTATAAGAAAAGTGTTACATGCTGGCCACTAGATGGTGTGTAAATTTAATTTAATTTCATTAAAAATAGATAATTTGAAGTATAACTTTTAATGATAAGGTTGCATGTAGAAAGAATCAATGGAATGCAATGACCATTAAACTTTTATGTTGTTATTTTCAAATAACTCTCAAAATATATACATATAGTTTAAAACACGGTGTTTTTTCATAGCTAGAACATGCTGTACTCTTGGGGAGGCACAGAGAAGGCTCCCGGTGGATCACCACCTACACTTTATAGTCAGTGCAGTGTTTTGAATAGCTAAAACATTGCCAGCAAGAGAATCTCAGGAGCAAATATCTTCTCTTTTAAGACAATGAAGTTTTTATGAGAATTTTTATCAGAATTGTTGTAATAAGAGTTTTATTGATTTTTAAGAATTTCCTGCCCAATAAATAATTAGGGAAAGAACACAGCACTCATAGCAGCATAGATACTGTAGATTCTCTTAGTAATAGAGAGAAATACATTTATAGGAAAGCAAAAAATATTCATAAAGATATATTACAAGACAGGAGAGCTTTCTTCCCCCCTTTACCCCCAGTTCCAGTGGTAAAAAAAAAACAAACAAAAAACCCAAATTTTGAAATGACAGGTGCTTGGTGGGGTGAGAAGAGGGCTGCATTCAGTAATGGTAATGCCAGAATTTAGCATGAATTTTTGAGCTTAGGGCATTTCTCTGGGCTTGAAAATAGGGATTGGTGTGTCCTTAGAAACCAAAAGCAAAAGAAACACAAGCAGAAACACATGTGAATCAAAGGCTGAGTTCATATAGCAAGCCATCAACATTTGCTTTGGACAGTCAAGCCAGACCATCAATCATGAAAACTAGGAGTCAAGGAAGCTTTTTAGAAGTGCCTTTGATTCTAATGTGAAGCGATTTTACTCACCATACTTGTTCATGGAGCAAAAGTTGTTCTAAATTATTATTAGAGTCTAGCCTTGTAGTGTGTAATTGTCTTTTCTTGTGCTTACAATACAATGATTTCTGTTATCTCTGTGGAGATATAAATATTTCTCTGGGTCTTTGGCATCGCATGTGATGCCTGGTCCACTATTCTAAGACTATTTTTAAAAATATATTTCTGAACACTAAAAAACAAAACACCAAAACTATGGAATACTAAAAATTAGTCTTAAAGCACACATCAAAGCTCAAAATTGTACTCAGTATTCCAGAAAGCTTTTAAAAATTTAACCTTGTAATTGAACAAGTGTAAGTATTGGGTTTTCAGAGGATAAAGAGAGGCTATAATCAGACTAATATTAATAATTTTATTCCTGTTTTGTAAGCATCTCGTTTTGTTTTACTTCTAAGTTAAACCTTAATTTGATAACATGTGCATATATTTTTCTTTCTTATCAATACATATATCCAAAGCATTGTCCAGAACATAAGCACAAACCCCTAGAAATTTGTACCCGAAGATTGTTGAACTTTTAATTTCCCAGTATGAATTTTCTTTCTTCAATGGTAGTGCTTCCCATATAGGGACTCTGAGGGCAGTGTTGACTACAAAGCCCTAGGTCAGGCCCGTGTCTTGGTGTGTTATGTTGCAGAATAATAAACCCAAGAAACAGACCAGGAATGTAGCGCCAATGTCTGTACAATAAATTGGACTCATCATATATACATTTTGCTTTTCATTGTTACTCTGCTAATTCTGTTGTGAACATAGGAATATTAGGAATTCCTGTTTGTGAACATAGGAATATTCTATGAACATATCCTTGAACAATTAATTTAATTCACTTTTGTCCATTCCTAGAAATGCAGTGTTTGACTCTCACCACTCACCAACAAATACATGTCTTGTGTTCCACAGTGAAGCAGACTGATCCAAAGGCAAGCTTTAAATGTCCATGATACCATGGCCCTAAATAGTTATAAATTTAGAAAGCAGAGAGAATGCAAAGGAGAAGAAGCTTAATTTTAATGGGCCATGCAACATCTTCATGCCTTGGGATTCTGGAGAGATGAAGTACTTTCCAGCAATGCTTTGTGCAGAAGACTCCTTATTGAATATTGTTAGAAAATGAACTGATGATGATGATATTTTATTTTTATTTTTAGGTTTGGTTTTTTTTTTCAAATTATTTCTAGTTCATCTTTGATTAACTTGGTTAAATCCACTGAGTTCAACCTATGCAGAAAAGGGGAGGAAAAGTAAATCCATTATACTAAAAAGTAATGCTTAAAAGTAGAATAATGCCTCAAATGATAAATTCCAAAAGAAATGCTGTTGTATATGAAGTTTTTATTGGAATTCACTTAGAATGACCTGAATAATTTATTGGTGCCTTTCTGCTTGTCAGCAATGCATCCTGGTACACCCGGAATAAAACGTTAATGTCCTTTCTGGAAATAGTAGTAGGAGTAAAAGCATGTCTCTCATATTAAATATATAGTATGTTATAAAAACCCGAGAGTTTCACAGAGGTGGTTATGAATTATGAGTTACAAAATGCAGACAGTGGATGACAAATGAAAATCAATGGTAAACTCTACAGCAAATAGAGATAAGGACAAGAATAAACATTTTAGTATCTAGGCAAAAAAGGGCTTGGCTGTGATTTAGATAGGTAGCAAGGAGAGAGAAATGATTCAGAAAGCAGATCTGTTTGAATAAATACTAATTTGGTGCTTACAGAAGTATTCTCAATGTTGTTTTCACACCTTTAAATTCAGTGTACCTTCTAGTACAAAATTATTGCAAATAGGTGTCAAAGAACAAAGACTCAAGATATGTATTCCAGGCATTTAATAAAAAGGACCTAAATGTGAAAGGAAGAATTATTTGGATTCCAGACTACTGAGATGCAAAACACTGTGATAGAGGGGATGTGGGGGAGTATGAATTTGTGTGTAGCTGCCACTCTGTGTCCATTGCCAGCCACATTCCCTGTTGATGGGCTGGTTTTTGGCCATGATACTGATCCCTTCAATCATCATATCATGCTTTCCACACATAGGTATGGCCACATGGGCAACTTAACAGCAGCAAACTGGTAATGAACATACATTGCAGCCAAGAGTCTGCACCACACACATGGCACCCACCAAGTGCCTTTCAGCTCTGCAGGGTTTACCCACTGATCGGTGTGCTTCCCATCTTTCTGATTTCCCTTCATTCTT
This sequence comes from Phylloscopus whistleri, assembly GCA_017589585.1. Taxonomy (NCBI): domain Eukaryota; kingdom Metazoa; phylum Chordata; class Aves; order Passeriformes; family Phylloscopidae; genus Phylloscopus; species Phylloscopus whistleri. The sequence continues at coordinate 732,728 of JADMLD010001097.1, read as the reverse complement.
CAGGGAGATCAGGACCAAGTTCTGGATCTGACAGTGGAAGCTAAAGTTGGGAAAGATGTTGCGTGGTTTATTTCCCATCAGATCTCAGGCCTACAGTTTTTTTATTTAGGTACAAAAATTAAACAATTCTTAAGGAATCTGGCATTGAAGGATTAGAAAAGAATTAACAAGGTAATTCTCTAAGTCAGTGCTGTCAGTGTTTAAATTTTACAATACTGATGATGTTTCAGAAAATGCGAGAAAAAGCCTTTGCAAGCTGAAGAGATGATGTCCCGAGATGTCTCTGTCACACTTTCTTCGTGTTGATGAAGTCTGTTGGCACAACAGAATAAGCACAGGAACAGGAAAAGTTGCAACATAATATTATAGCTTGTCTGTGGCTTTTTCTTTTTTTTCTGAGAATCCCGTTCCATCAAAATACGTATTATTGATTTTTGTGTTTTGTCAAAAAGAGATGGTCTTTGACAAACCTAGATAGCTATTATTAGATTGAAAAAAACATGAAGAGGTATTCCACAACCTTCATCTCTCTCTCTCAAGCAAAACTGTAAGGTCAAGAGACCTTTCAAGACGTGGTGGAAGGACTAAAGAAAATTAACATTATAGCCATTATACAGTGTCTTTTGGTCACATATGCCTCAAAATCTTAAAAGCTAACAAATTCAGTAACAACAAAATCCACTAAACTTTTAAAACGTAAGAAGATGGCTTCAGTTGTGATCACTTCCAGCATTCACTTTAATTCTGTTCTAATACAGTCTGTATAGTTGCCAAGATCTGATTTGACAAGCACTTGTGGGAAAAATAAACTTTCAAGAATACTTGATGACAAAAAAAAAGTATAGCATTTTTGTCAAATGTTACAGATAGCAGATAACAAATTATTTTTGCTATCATAACATCTTATAGTGTGAAGTCAATGCTTGATTTATACTACTTTTCTTTCTTCAACTGTGGAAAAAAACCTTGATAAACTTATTTGAAGTATCTTCTAAATAAAATATATATGGTAAAGGAGTTATAATAGAATTCAATCCCACAAAATAAAGTTAATTAAAGAGCAATAAACCTTTTAAGATATTTCAGTTTAGTTTAAAAAAATCCCCCAAAAGCCTGACAGCTGAGTATATAGAATTTATTAGAGACTTACAAAAGTGCAATTTGCACAGATTTGGTGGGGATTTTTTATTGCTTCAGAGTCAGAATACATCAGAAAATAACTAGTTCTCCACCTTAGAGAACAGAGTGACTTTTAAATCCATGGAAATGTGTAGAGCTGTAATATTATTGTTCTGAATTACTGTGCACATGAAACAAAAAGGGCAATCATATTACAGAGTAAGATTAGACCCCACAAATAAAATACTTAAAAGTAACTTTTTTTTTTCTTTTTGAGGGCACTCTAAGCAAAAATAATAGAAATTTCACAACAGTGATTTTCTGTGAAATTTACGAAAAAGAGAGTGGTGTTCTTTATATCTATCAAAGCCATGAGGAAGGGTAACAGTGTAATTTCATGGAAAAATGAGAAAACACATTTTCAGGAACAAGGCTTAGCTAAGAATGTTGCACTCTCTTATTGAATCCATCCCAGCTATACAAGGAATGATTCAGGGTCTGGCAGACAGTAAAGAGAAAAGTTGTTGGTTTTTTTCATTACTAAAAGCATTATATATTTAATCTTCTTTCCCCAAAAGCAGCTGCAAAACATGGAGAAATGCTGTAAGAAGCAATTTTACCTCTCTAGAGAGCAAGATGTGCATTGACAGCGAGAGTAAGTTCTATGCCAAGCTACAAATAAGGAAAGCATTACACTTTTTTGAGTTTGAAAAAGTTTAGATAGGAGTTCTGTGGTTAGCCCTGACATACACAATGTCTATACTTGGTCTCTTGTCTGTTCTCCTTTCTGACACACCTGCCTGTCCATGGGAAGCAGCAAATTAATTCCTTGATTTTCTTTTCTTGTGTGTGCAGCTTTTGCTTGCCCTGTTAAACTGACTTTCTCTCAACCCATGTGTTTTCCAGCTTTTATCTTTCCAATTCTCTCCCTAATCCTACTGGTGGGGAAGTGAGCAAGTCACTTCTGGTGCTTGGTTGCTGGCTGGGGTTAAACCATGACAATCTGACACAATAAGAAAAGAATTTTACAAAAATTGATAGTCAAAGTTATTTCAAATTAAAAATCTTTACTCGATCGAACAAGAGTTATTTTGCCACTCACTTTGAATTTCAAATAATTATTTTTGGCTACCATCCCATTACTTCACTATAAGTGTGAACATAGTGTTGGAATAGTGAGGGGAAATATGTGCTAGCATTTTTTTTTTTCCAGCAAGGTATTCAGTGGCTTTTTCTGATGTAATTGCAATCCATCTAGCCTGTGTAGTGTCTTCTGTTTACTTAAGGTAACTGCTTTGTTCCATTATTTGGAAACTAATCTGAAATCACTCAGTTTCCATATGATTGTTTTGATATCTGTTTTGGTTTAAGAACTTGGCTACTTTCAGTTGCCTTTCTCTGATCTGTGCTGTGTTATACCCCTAGAGCAGAGACATCCAAATTGACTTTGTCCCTGTAATTTTAGCTTAGCATATTAATGTAAACTGGATTTTTATACAGTTGAAATAAATACCCTGATCTATGAACTTCAGCAGCTAAGTCTGATTGGAATTCTACTCTGAAACCATAAATTATTCAGAATGTGATGAATGATTTTTTAGATATCTGGATGACCAAGTGAGAATGCCAGTGGATGATTACATACTGTAGACACAATATTATGAGTGTTGGAAACCCTTAAGTGTTCAGATATAAAATAGAAATATCAGGCACTCTGTGAATCTTATTATTTTATTTTCAATTACCTGCAGCACATAATAGTCTGCTTTGAGAGCTGACAAATAGATCTGTTTGGAATGGAAATGTTTTCTAGTAATGTTTCCTTAGTGCCCTTTACATGCAACCATTAATCATCTCTCTGAATTGCTCTTTTGGTAGATAAAAGAAATTTTCCTGTGCACACACTGATTTAATCTCTATGCTTTAAATAGCTTTTGTTTTTCTTTTATGAATGTTGCTTAAAAATACTGAAAAACTATGTGATCGCTGTATTTCTCATATGCATGCAAGCTGATTTCTTAGGAGCATTTACTGTCTCGGGTTATAGAAGAATCTACTGGCAAAGAATCATGCATTTAATAAAACCCAAGACACAAATCTTGCCACCTGTGAAAATCTCTCATTCTGTGCATCATGGATTCTCTTTGTGTTTAATTGATAAATCATCAATGAGAAGTCTATTTCTTCTAGGGAAGAGACCTAGTACTCCTTGTCAAAACGTTTTTCCGACCAGTGGCTAACTTTAAATACCACCTTCCTGCTATTCTTTAACAGTGCTCTGGCCTCATTGTATGAGGGGACAGAAACAAAAAAAAGTCTCTGTTGGGCGCATTGGAGTCAATCAAAACACCATTTAAAAATAAATACTAACAAACTGGACAAGTATCCTAGTTTGTTTAATGTGACATCATATTAATGTTAGAGAGATACTGTTTTATAAACTACCAGACTATGAAGTTTGTACTTTAAATTCATGAAGTAAGAGCCTAATGGTATCAAATTTAGGAAAAGAAGAAATCTTCTCTGCAATAAAAAATATAATCCTTTATATAAATTCACTGTCCTTTCTTAAGACCCATTGCAGTGTTTGGAGGCTTGGGTTTTCAGTGAAGTACTGACCATGTGGTCTTTCCTTCTATAAATACTTCTATTCAGAACTTTCATTCATTATTTTAACACTTTACATTAAAATTCATTGTACTTTTGGGGATGTGGGGAAGACTAACATGCCTTTTGTTTCCATGCTGTAGGATAGAATATATATTTCTATTCTTTCTGGTACTTCTAAAAGTCTTTTAGCTTTTATATAATTTTTTTAAAGCATATAAAATAGTATATGTTCAATAATGATGTTGGACTTTGTAAGTCCAACATTGGACTTACTTGTTGAACTACAGAATTAGTAGACAAGTAGGTGTTTTCCAGCACTGGCAATTCCTGCACACAGCCATGTTAAATACACTCCTAAAGAAGGGAAAATAACAGATAAATTACTTGTATTTTTTTTCTCCAACTTTTTGTTCTTCTTTCCAGTTGGTTTGAATTGCTTACAGAAAAAAATATTATGGAAATATATATGCTTAAGTTTTAATTGCCACTCACTTCTAACTATTGCAGATGTTATTAGGAATAAAAAAAGAATATATAAATAGATCTCATACAAATTGCAAGAAGGTATAGGGTTGGTAATACGTTTCTTAGGTTGAAGGAGAAACTGAACTTTAACTAAGATCAAGGAACTATATTGATGCTACTGAGAACAACGAAAGCCTTAGTTCTCACAGGGCCCTGAATTCCTGTATTAACTGTACTCTTTTGTCACTAGATACCTTCTATCATAAATGTGGATTGGACCACCATGGACCAGACTTTATTCATTCATTACAGGTGAGCTGCATCCTTAGGGGGCAGAGGTTGTGACCATTCAGTGCTAAGGAGTAAAAATGTGCCTGAATCACCTCCCCCTCTTTCTTTCCAAGGGTATACAGGTACATTAAGAATTTTTTTCTGATTCAGTCCAGTGCTCCACCATTTTCTGTCTCTGTCTCTCTCTTGGTCTGATGGAGTCAGTACTACCTGTACTACTCCTGAATGGGTCTGCACACCCTTTTATAACATACTTCCAACCAGCTTGTTGGTTTGTTTGGGATTTTTTTTCATCAGAAACCAGACGAGGTTTGTACCAAGCCTGTACCAAGCCTGAAATATTTTTATGTGCATAATTTCCTTTATGCCAATGTTTTTTCCTCTTTGTGTGATAATAATCTGCCTAGACTCTGTTTGCAGCAAACACTGCCTAACTCCATCTATATCGGGCAGTTGTCAAATGTGTTGTGCTGTTTTTGTGTGTATTAAAGTGGGGATCATTCTTCTGGAAACAGTAGAATACAGCATGCAAACGTGAATAGTATGCCCTCTTACATACAGATTGAAAATTCAACTTTTGCTATAAGTTGTCATGTTCTAATAGCAGGGATGATACAAATATTTCATGTTCTCATTTGGTTAGTAAGTTAAGATTCCTCTGTTGGAACATATTCCAGCTGCTACAAAAAAAAAAAAAAAAAGTTTTTTTTTCCCTCTTGCGTCTTTCATAACAATAATAATGGAGTATTTCTTTATTTCTTTATAGATTTACTACATCCTATTTACTGAATGTCAGTTTTATACCATGTTCCTACAAAAATGGAGATGATGACATAAATTTACAGTTTAAAATGTAGTGGTATGCATCCCAGACAGTACAAATTTGTTTAAATTAAATCATCTTTGCTGGTTCATGGTGACAGGCAGTGGCTGATCCCCGTGCTCAAAACTCTTTGTGGAGATGTAAGGAGAAAATAGTTCCTGAGGTTGGTCACACACACTCCAGTCACATATGTGTACCTTTCAGTGAAGCATTCCTGCCCTCACCTGCAGGTGTTGATTCAGACTTTCAGAATGACCAAAGTGGGTCTCCAGTTCAAGATATTTGCAGAGATAATTTATGTGACCAGACAAGAAGACATAAGTGTTGGTTATTAGAGCAAGGGAAAAAAACCTCAGGCCCTCACTGTAAAGCTTTTTATGAAGAGCTGTTTTTGGCCTCTAGATGACACTGTGCACCTAACACTGTACTCATTCTTTAAACCTGAAATACTGGTCCACCTACTACTTCCCTTCTCATTGTAATTAAGAGCAGCTATTGTCTGTTTTTGAACAAGTATTCACAACCCCGAAAGAAGTAAATGGAAGTCTTCTGTTATTCAAAACAATTACAAAAAAAAATCTGAAAGTTAAAAGCCAGTAGTGCTATCATCATGGCTATTTGAATCCTTCTTTTGATTTATCACCAAATTTGGGATCTTTGCAGTAATTCCTGCTTTATTTGACATTTCCTCACAATGCCTGGAATGCTATGAGGCTGGAATGAAGATTCTCCAGCATTTCTCTTCTTGAATGCATATTTACACTCTGGCTTTAAAAAATTATCTTTGAGCCAAAAGCTGGCATTTAGGAGCAAAGCATATGTGTAAATATTCAAAACTGGTACTGAAAACAGATGGGTTGGGGAGAATTTTGCTTTTGGGTTTAGTTCTTTTGTTTTTCCTAAGCTATTGGCTGACTAAAAAGGAAAAAAATAAATTCAAATTGACCAACCAAAAGAATTTAATGTGATTTTTTTGTGGAAGTTGTTTGTCTAGTTCACGATAATTGCTGTTTTTTCCTACTGCACTGAAGAGGCCTATGCATCACTAGGACTGCTGCTTTTACTTATCTTGTCAGTTATGTCTGGCAGAGATGGATTGCAGAGGGCAGCATTTAGGACAATCATTAAAGAGTGGTACAAATGGGATCACATTTCAATGATATCACAAGCAGAGATGCAAGTGGTAATCCTCACTGACACCTTCTATGAAGAGCAAAACGGCAATAAATGGAAGAGTGATAACTCAAAACCTGAAAAAAAACCCTAGTGGGATAGTATGTAAGACAGATTTGGCTCATGCAGAGTAATGTTACAGCATCCATTTTGGGAAAGTGGCTGTCAGTTTTCTAAGAAAATTGAAGCTTAAGTGCTGATTTGCTGCCAGTTACATCAGCTGTAGTTTTACCAGGGGAATTAACATGTCCTACATCTCTCCCCCTCTTTAAGGTATCTGCTATAATACACATGGTCCTGGATATATAATGATATGGAAACACCATGCAGTTGCAGTCAATTCAAACAAAGTTTGCACATACCCAGAAGGCATGGGACAAAAAACTTCATAGCTGACTTGTGTGAGGGAGAATGTACACTGGGAGGTAGTTTAGCCACTAACGTGTGGGTGTTGGGAAATGGGAATCTAAGCATTTTGCCAGAACCCCTTTGGGCTTCTCCAGGTTTGCATGGAAAGGGGTTCATAGTACCTGGTTTAGATCTACGTTCAAATGTAATACCTTTCATTTTATTGCATTAATGGAAAGTAGCAGTTTCTTCCTGAGTGGGAGGAGATAAGGGAGGAATTAAGCTTTTTTCTATTATAATGAATACAGTATGTATACGGCTCTGATAAGGATTTTAGTTAGTTTGTATTGAATCCCTCCTCTCAACTTGCAGTGTAGGTTTACTGCTTATTTAGCTTCTTGGATAAGAGCAGCAGGTTTTTAATTAAAGAGGAAATACCTTGAGGTTTTTGGGGTTTTTTTCCTCAAATGCTCTATAAAACTCTTTTCTTTTTTTTCTCTTTTTCCTTTCATACTCATTACTATTTAGCTGGTATTTCTATTTCAATGACCCTGGCTTAACTATGAGGAGATTTTTATTTTTTGCATACTGGTGACGATAGGTAGAGGCAAGAGGAAGGCTGTTGGAAATGATGTCTAACTTCTTCAAAATCTCATATTAATGATAATTATTATTTGATATCTTTTAGAATGATTGGGAAAAGACAGCAGATTTTGAATGGAATGCCTGAATACTGACACTAACTCAAGAGCCATTGAAAATAACACTAAGTAGAGAACATAATAAAAAGGTCTTGGAGAGATTAGAAAGATGGGAAGGAAGACGACAAAATGAGATTCATCTCTTGAAAATGCAGACTGTGGGAAAGTGGAGAAATCTCAGTGGAAGGCAGGAACTTTAAGAACTGTGGTGACAAATGAGATTTGTAGCTGATAAGAGGCAGTAAATTAAATGCAGCCTCAAAATGAGTTGGGTTGGCCTCCCTAGGAGGTGCTGGCATATTTTGCAATGTCATGGTGTAGGACAGTAATAAGTCTATAGATCTCTGCTGCATTTCAAATGAGGGAAGAAATTGGAAAGCATTTAAATCCAGCCCTGAATGGGAAGGGACACAAAAATACCAGTTTTTCTTACAACTAATGATATAACCTTATAAAAATATTTTATAACTTCTATGAAGTGTTCTTTTTCTCTTCCCTTCCTGTTCCTTTGGAGAAGTGAAAGTGGATAGGAGAGCAATCTCATTGCATATAATCTTTCTCCCCACTCATGTCATCTTAAATTTCTCTTCCTTCACTTATACTCTTCCTTCACTTATACTTTTAGTTTTACTACAGAGTCACTGGCTATCAGCACTTCTAGTGCTAGCTCTGTCAGACCTGTAGGGTTCTTATTTATGGCTCCTTCTTAGGAGGTCATGTTTCACCTGATTGCTCGGTTCCTCTTCCCTGCGGCTCTGCAGCACTCGGAGTTTGAATGGCAATGCCAGTTCATTGTTGCTCTCTAAACCTGCGGTAAGAAAAGTCCCCGCCCTGCAAAAGACAGGCTGGACACCTCCATTGCTGAGGTGTGCAGCTCATATGAAGCTGCACAGGACAAAAAGGCTGCACCTCTAAGGATGGGTTGGTACCCACGTGTGATGGAGAAGAGCTCTGGGAGGTGGGAAAGAGTAATCCTGGCTTTTCCTTTAAGTGGCAAGTCAATCTGCTTTAGAAGATATTTCTATTTGTTGTTCACATATTGTTTTGTTCTTTTTGCTCTTGCAGTTTACTATTTTTTCAGGGATTGTCACAAGTTTATAATAGACGTATTTTTATGTTGAGCTTCCCTGGCTTCTTTTATCAGATTTTAACATTAAAAACATACAATTTTGAGGAAAATCTGTTGCCTTTTATCCAGTCTCAAAAATTGCAAGTTGTGTCTTAAATGCAATCACTTGGAAGTGCTAAATGTCACTTCATACAGGAATAAGGGGAAATCAACAGGTTTTTCCTTATACAGTATAATGTAAAGCCAAATGTGTTTTAAAATTGTTCAGCCATTAAAAATTAAATAGTGTCTAGGCTGTGCATAAAAGTTGCACACTCTTTTTCTCAATATTTCTGTTAAATGAAGGCCGTTACACTGTTTCACTGTTTGTCCTTTGGAAAACCCTTGACCTCTTCATGTATACAGGTTAAAAGAAAAATAATTAAAAAAAATTGGAAAAACGGTAACCATGAATGTAGTCCTTGACTTTTGTACTAGATGTGCTAAGCTAAGCTTGTGTAAGTCATAAAACTAAAAACTTTCTGACTCAGTTTTCTATTTAAAAAATGAGCATGGTGAGTAACAAAAAGGTCTCTGATATTTCTGTAGTCTTGGGAAGGGTTTAAACTGGGAACACTTGACTAAATTTCGTGAGCACTGACACCTTCTTACAAAATACTAGAGGGTGTTTTTTTGGGTTTTTTTGAGAAATAAATGTTGTCTTTAACAAATATTAAAGGAAAATGGGATTTTAATATACCTGTTTTTAAGTTAGCGTGAGTTTTGTCTCAGGCAAAATAAGTTTCTGGGTTCAAATCTGATTTATACAAACTATTTTAAAGCTATCTACATTATAATATTGCATAGTTCGTTAGTTGTTCCTGATTTGAATTCTGATTTTGGGCTTCTTTTTAATTGATTTTGGGATTTTATAACTAAGCCCAAATCTAAACTTAACTTACTTTAAACTGAATTGTTTGATAATACTTTCTTCTTTAGTGATTTTAATACACAAACAAAAAGCTTATGCTTTCCTGAAAAAATTATTGTATTTGTATTTGCCTATAAAAATAAGATTTGCCTTTGAAGACAATTGTGACATATTACTATAATATCTTACCCACTTACATTTTTCAAACTGCTTTTCACAAGTTCTGAATTCATTAATGTGTTTGTCTTCTTTTGAACATTTGTAAAATGTTATGGAATTTGAGCTAAAACTGTATGTAGGCCCCATTTTGTCTAACCTTTCCTTTCTTTTACAATTATTTTGTCAAGCAGCTATAGCAAATCTTTAGTGTATAATTTTGCATTGATCTTGTCCTGTAATTTCCAATCTCAACAATAAAAACAAACAGAATATAAATTTCAAACGTGAAATTCTGAAAATGCTCCACACTATACCCAGTGTGAGTTTTCCAATTCACTGTACATTTTGATATCTGCCAGTCAAGCTAAAAGAGTAAGTATGCAGGTAGCTGTAATAAGTCATTATCCTCTGTAAAGGCAGGCTATTTACCTAGTCAGATGAAGCACACATTTTGCAGAGTAAGTTGAAGTAGGACTGTTGTGAGCCGAGAGTCTCAAGTACTTCCTGTTCTTTGGGAAATGTTTTTTAACAGTAAAATAGTTTTCTCTTCCTACCTCTTATTTGCTGCTCAGTGGTGGGAATCGTGTCCCCAGCCCCCACAAAAAATACCCCTCTTTTCTGTGTACAGCTTCCTTACATTGTACTTTCATTATCTTGTCTATTATGATAATCTAAGCTTTTTTCCCTGTCTCTTTTTTACAATCTCCATTCATGTTGTTTGTTGTCTTTCAGTATCCTAATCCAGTTATTGTACCATTGCCAGGGTAGACAGTACATCTTTTTATTTTTCTTGTTCTGAGCCTATGCTCTGTTCACCCCCTATTGGCAAAGACTCATTAGCGGGGAAAATTGTCCCAACCTTATTAACCACCATGGCCAATGCATTCTGTTATCACTTTTCCAGGAAGCCTGTGATGGGTAGTATTTGTTTTTCTTTGTATTATCACTATTGTGTTATGCAACTTCAAGAGAAGAGTGACCACATTGTCCCTAAGTGCCTGGTGGCAAGAACATTACACAGAATCCTCTGGCTTCTAGGAAGCTCCCTGTCCATCATCTTCTGTTGTCTGTCCTTCTGTTCCCTCCTCTGTGTGGAGATTTGCCTCTGCATCTTTTCTACCTGCTACTCCTGTGGTACCTGGGGAGATCTGCCTACAAGAGTCTTCCCCAGAAAAAGAGCAATGTTGTTTGCTCTTCAGGAAATCACAGACTTTACTGAACTAAAACTTAACAAGCAAGTACTCAACTGCAAGGACATGCTGACCCCAGGGAGAACTGATCCTAAATCTGTCTCCCTTTCCCATATTGACTCTCATCATGTTGCTTTGAAGTCTCTGTGTTTAAAATGTGTGCTAAATTATACTTTACATTTTAATAAAATCCAGATGTTTGGGTTATCTGTGAGAAAAGACCTGCAAGAATATCTAGCTAGGTTTGCTTTAGAGCTCTGAGTGACTTAGTGTCCCACATAGGACGTGTCTAAATGTTGCACTGTGCACTGGAAATAATTTTTTTCTGCTGTTGGTAGCTGTCCTAGGGTGATGTTACGATGTTGTATCCCCAATCGTCTGTTGGGTTTATGCTGGATATTACACTCTGTACCTTTAATATTAGCTCTGAGAGTAAAAAGCGGGGGAGAAGCACACAGTTTGTTTTCAGAAACCTCTTCCGCTGGACTGGCCTTGAAGGAGTGGGAGTCAACACACAGACATGAGACGGAGAGGTTTTTTGGTTTTTTCTCTCTCTCTTTTGCTTTTCTTTGTAGTTAGTTAGTGTAGCCTAGCTGAGGCTGAGAAGCTTCGGTTTTCTTTTTTATTTCTTCTTTTTTTCTTTTTTTCCTTTTTTCACCTTTCTTTGGAACTGTTCAAACCTGCCCAGACTGAGGACCCAGGGTGTTGCCTAAGACAACAGAGGCAGAGACAGGGGCGGGTTAGGGTGAGGCTGAAGTGAGTTTATTTTAGGCCTGCAAGGCCTGCCCTGGCAGCCACTGCAGTGGCCGCCTGGGCCGCTCCAGAGACACGAGCCAAGGAGGAAGTCCCGCCGAACCCCTTCGCTTTTCTAAGTTCCAGTCCATTTGCATATGCCCCGTTCGTGGTCCAATCGACACTCCAAATGATGATGACGGTGTTCCGTTCCTCCACGTCGTTTATCTTCGGGGCTTGGAGCTCAGGGAGAGTGTCCTTGAAGTCATGAATCCCAACCGCCCTGCTCCCCATCCCCCCGCGACAAAAGGCAGTCCGCCCATTAAAACAAGGCAGCGAGACCCTACAACTTGAGGCATCAAGGGGGCTCCAGGGGAGCTTGCACCTGGGACCCACCAAGATCTACCCTGTGCAGCAACTTTTCCCAGCACTGGAGGAACTGAGAGCAGAGCAACTACCTACAGGAGGGACTTCTTTCCTAATTTGTCATCTCTCCAGAGCGGCACAAAGTTCTTGTCATCTGGTATGGTTCAATTTATTGTGCTGGGAAGTGCTTTGTCAGTTTAATAAACAGGTTTCTTTCCACTTCTCTCTGAGGAGGTTTCTCCCGAACTGGTTGGGGGAGGGGAGGGAGGGCTCCCTAAGAGGTTTCCTCCCAAATTTGCCCTAAACCACCACAGCTATAAAATATTTTGTAGGATCACATGCCTCTTTGAGAGGAGATTAAGTGTCCATATTACAGTGAAGTCTCCCTTACAGGGTGTGAAGTGACCACTCTCAGCAAATTAAGTCGTTCTAGAGCTGGATAGGACAAGATAAATATGTTTTCACCTGGACTTTCTGCAACGTGCCATGGGGTTTCTCAGGTAAGCTGGAGTCTGAGGAACTCTTTGAAACTGATGCCTGTTCTGTTCTTGTTCATTTTGATCATCTCCTTTTCTTTGCAGGGAAATCAAGGCACTGAGAAAGGGGGAGAAATCAGCACTTTGCTATGTTTCATCTTGAGTTACGCTCATTATGTGAGTATGCTGTGATAGGAGAGGGAATTAAGGCAGACATTTGGGTAGGGAAAATTTTGTCTCAGATGGCTTAATTTACCAAGGTTAAAGCCCTCTAAGTATGATCTTAACAAGTAAAGAGAGCAGTACTGCTCTAATGGTTGGCATTTTCACCTGCTTTCCCGATACCTATTTACAACCCCAAGGTGGGTATAAACACTGTAGTTGATTCAGGCAGAAGCATAAACACATACTTTATAGGTCTGTGAGTAACCCAACATTGATTTTGGTGAAACTCAAAACACTTGCATTCTTTTCTCAAAACACTTTCATGCATAATTTTAAGCTAAGGCATGCTTTGCTTGTGTTAACTTAAAATTATGGTCTCACAGAAGTGACTGAGAGTGTATGCACAAATATTTATCCATAACAAATGGACACAGAAAACATAAAAAGACACTTGGACAACAGAGGTGGAGGGTTAATTTTCTTATTTCAGCCGTTTTCTTCTACTGTGTTATTTCCTTAGTATTACTGTATGGATACTTTTTCCTTATTTATGAAGGATGTTATAAATATTATCTTAATAACATTTTTTGGTATTTGAATCAAAAAGACTGTAATTTAATGGATCAAGAACTTTTGCTTTAACTTCAAATGCAATTAATCCCTAGATTCTGAAAAAATGCATTAGAAAATAGTAATTTTTTGTGATAAAATAAAGTATTCTTACTTTTTTACTAATGATCCAATTTTCTGGTATTCTTGTGTTCTGTTGACTGCATGCTGAGCCAAAAAAAAAGTGATTTTGTGGAGAAAACCCAAAAAGTATACCGCAAGGCACCATGAAAAAAAATCCAACCAACTAAAAGCATGGACTGTCAAATAACATAAGAAGATTCCAAAGCTAGTTAGGACTTCACTGGCAGAAGAAACTGGCGAAGTAAGGTTAGCTTTTTAAAGATCTTTCATAAGTTAGCAAGATAGAATATAAATTGTAATCAGGCATCTTGTCAGTCAGGAAATAATTATGGTGAATTGGCTTGATTGAAAGCAGCATTCTTCTGCCCTACTTTTCAGTGATGAATATGAATAGAATGTCAATAATTCTAAAACATATAGGCAACAATTTAACTTTCTAGTACAGGCTATTATGTCTAATATTAACTAGCTTGCTTCAAAGCATAGTAAAAGTTGTAGAACAGTAATTATTTAATTCCTAATGCAACACATACATGGATATTTCTATTAGATAAGAACCAAGACATTACTATCATTTTGCATAATTTTGTTTATGTTGCAGCTGTGAATGGAGAAATACTGACACATCATCATCCTTAACTGAAGGTCAGGTTATGGGCTGTCAAAAGCAGTTGAAGAAACTTCCACATACTCTAGAAAGGGCAAGATTTCTCTCAGTATCTTTAATTTAATCATGGCTATATGTATGTATTAATAATTTAACCAATCATCCCTAAGCAGAACAATTTCTTGTTACTGCAAGTTTCTCTAACATAGAGCTACTCTGAATACTGCATAGACATGGTCCTAAGAAGATTTTACCACTTTACACTGAGTACTTAAGCCCTTTAAATAAAAGCATTGTGCATTATGAACAAATTCACATACTAGAAATTACCTTAATTCACAATAGGTGATTTAGATACAGAAGCATATCTGTTTATGTTGACATAAACAAAAGATATAGGACTAAGTTTACTTTCCCTCTCCTTATATTCACACCATTTTAATAGGAAATGTTTATAAAAATGAAAGCTATGAATGTTTTTAACACTGCATAAATAATGGGGTAAAAATGTGTAAACTGTAAAAAGCAAATAGAAAATGCAAACCCGTCTGTCCCTGTGTGATTTATCTATTAAAACAGAAACAAAAACTTTGTGTACATAAAATCCTAGGTATTGCTGTGATCTGTGACTTCAATACAATCTACAGTGTGTGACTGTGCTCTTTTTATTCCCTTTTTATAGGCTACAGTTCAGTAAATAAAGTTTGAAAAAAAACTTCAATTAGAAAAAACTCCAAAATAATTACATAGCTACAGTGTGTATTTTCGTTGTGATCTCTCTGTGTGCCTTGGCTTTTCCTTACAGAATGAAAGGGAAAGAAATTATCATGATATGACTGTTACTGATACCCTCTCTCTTGGGGGTTCTAGTGACTTAGAGTTATCAAAACTACTCATTGATAAGGTACAGGCACCATATCAGCTACTAAGCTTATCAGACTTCAGCTGACTGCACTGCATTAGCAGTTGCTGTGCGCAGCCAGGAGGGGATTAAAGGAGCCTGCTGCTCCGTCTGCACTTCTGGGCTGGCTCTGGGGACCTGAGCAGTATTCTCACCCCAATGTCCAGCACAACATCTTTGTGAAAGGTGCACCTGAGTATCTCCCAAGGGCGTGTGGGTTGATTTTGAAACTTTATTTCTCTGATCTCAGTGAGGAAAATGGCAACCTCTCTAGAGCAGGAAAAATACTTTTTGCTATGTTTGTATAGCCCTTAGCAAACAGTACCTACACTCCAGTGATATTAAAAGATACTCATACTTGCTGTTATAACAAATAAAGGAAGTAGTTTTAGCCCCAAAGCTAATGAAGCCTGGTTGCTTTTTATCTCTCAGCCTCATATGGCTAGGTTTTTTGATACCATATACAGGGAGAGCACTGACAGAGCTGTTGCTGTTTTTGAGACATTCTTGTAGTGTCTTTCCACGGTGCCTCAAAAGGATGGCCTTCAGCTTCTCCTCCAGTTAGGGGTTTTCTTGCATTCTTTTGCCAAACTCAGGAAAACCTCATATCTCTTTGGAACCTCATTTTCTTATCTGTTTTGGTGGAAATTTGCTAAGAAACTTCAGAGGATGAGAGAACCAGCAACACACGTGTGCACTTGCCAAGAGAATCAGAGGTCACAGCCTCCAGAGCTTATGTAGCAAATACGGTTTGTAAGTGAGCTAACATCACTGTGTGCCTTGTATTCAAGCCAGCAATTTTTTTTTAATTATTTATTTTTTCTCAGACATTGATTTCACACTCACTGGCACACTTGTGACTGCCAGATAACTTCTGGCTAAAATATCTGTAGTAGTTCAGAACTACTGGGTTTCATGTTTTCCATATACTGAACTCTGTTATCTCCTACCATTTCTGCAAAGGGGTTCTTAGGTTAGAATCTCTGCAGTTATTTCAAATTTTAGGCTATCAACCCAGTTGTTGTTCATTTTCTTTTAAGAGAGAAACTGTCACTTTGATGTGTTATGAGTTTTCCACACTGGAAAGGCTTCAAAGCAAAATGTTTAGACTAGCTCTTGATTCCTGTCTTACGGGCCTTGTTAGATGTAAAAGCAAACCACAGTCTTTACTTTAACTTTGCCTCATGGGGCACAAAGAAAACTGCTGTTCATCTGACCAGTTTGAGGCTATATATAAAATACTAATTCTTATCTTCTGACAAAAACTCTTCATTATTGGTATCTTCACAGGGTCAGACTGTGATGGAAGACACAGGGTATAAAGGAAGGAGGGATGGACAAATAGATAAAAAAAGGTAGGAAAGAAAAGAAAAAAAATCCAATCCTTTCTTGCTATCTTTTCTCCAGTGTCCCATCATCTGAAGACCAGGAGAAAAATAGTACACAGATATAGCTCCTAAGGGCACAAACAAGTACATTTATTTGGTCTGTGGCATTTAGGTAAAAAGGTGAGAGATTTTAGAAGGCTTTTCAGAGAAATGACTCCATGAGGTTCTGAAGGAATGAGTGGAGTGGCTTAAAAGGTAGAATTCACAGTGAATTTTAACTTCAGTTATTTGAAAATCCTTTGTAGATGCTGTTGTCTTCATATTAGAAAGAGGATGGGCATGTGAAACAAAACTGAGGCAAGACCTCTGTTGGAGGAATCCAGGCAGTTAAAGAACTGGAGACCACATTTAGTAGGCCCAACATGATGTTTTCTGTAAAGATGCCACTGTATTAGCAGGAATTTGTTCTGACTAAAAGCTCCCAGAAATACAGCTGTTACCATCAAAGGCTCTGGAAGTAGCAACAACAATGCCATGATGATGATGATGATGATGATGATGATGATAATAATAATGTCCAGAAGTCACATTCCCGGACCACCATCCCAAGAAGTTCAAACAGATAGAGGAGGAGAGAAAAATTAATCCCAAATCCCAACATGATTATAAAAGCTAGATTTTTTTTCCTCAGGAGCAACAAGTAAGGCTGAGATAAGTTTGCCAGGTCAATATTCACTGGGTTTTATTGAATTGCATTGTGTTCTGTAATGTGTTGAAAGAATGACAACCTGCTGAAATGTGAAAGGCATACCCTCTCCTTTTGACTGTAAATAGCTCATGTTCAGACACAAATGCACATTGAAAGATAAGATGAAAATATGACCTATGGAATGGGCAGGAAAAAAAACCTCAGAAAAATCTCCATTCACATTTTACTCTACCTGTTATTTACCACACACACACACACAAAAAAAAATCTGTTTTTTTATTACATGGAAGTCTCATCAAGTATCACTCAGGAACACTAGCCTATTTATACTTTTATCAACAGAAAAAATTGTTGTAACATTCACATATATGATTTTCCCCACTTTATTTTGCACTAATATAAGATTAGTCATTTTAATTGATCTTGCCTGTGCTGTGGAAAAACACCACAGGATATGAGGTTAGATTAGGGAAGATGGTGGAAGAGGTACCCTGAAGTTTAGTGATTGTTTACCTGGTTTACAAGAGTTGCTTGGAGATCATGTATAAGTTAACATACGCTTAAACATTTAAACATAAATTTAACATTTAAACCATGAAGAGTATTTTACATCAAATTCAAGTGAGTGAAGCTGTACATAAAAAAAAATTGTATCCCATATATGCAGTTCATATAATGTATAAACTTGCAGACATATCTCTTTGCATAATATGTGAAATGTTGAGGAAATTTGAATATGTTTTTCTCTTCACCCAAATCTGGAAGAAATTGGGCTGAGAAATGACTATAATAGCTCATTTTAATGAGGTTGTTATAATGAAATTATATTAATTAATTACAAAATATTTTGGCAGCACGGAAACATCAAAGGTCAAATTACTTCAGATGAACAGACACATTGTATATATGATCAAAAAATGGAGTTTGCCATTTTGCATGTTTAATGATAAATAACTGTAAATTTAGTTTTAAAGAATTCTGAAAATCTAGATAGTGTTCATGTTAAGAAATAATAAAATGAAGCTTTTCTCCTTGACAAGCCTATTCTCCCACCACAAAAGAAAACCTAAACACACAAGCAAGCAACAATAACAAAAAAAAAAAAAAGAAAAACTAAACCAAAAAATCCAGAAAAAAATCTGGAAAACTAAAAGGTTGGGGCATCAGAAATGAGCATTTCATCTGACTGAACCAGGATAGTTTCTGTCAAACAACGTTTAACTTTAGTATAAAAGTAAAGAGGTTGTAAGGACCACAGCAGGAATTATAAAGGAAATTTTGAGCTTCATTGTGATGCTGCATGTATGCATGTGCCTTAGACCAGGAAACACAAATGAGGCAAATTTCCTGCCACTGATCTCTGTTGTACTTTAAAAGAGAAATTAAAAAGAGATCATCGAGTCTTCATGACTGGTGTCTTGGGACGAACCACACCTCGGTGGCACTTCTTTCACTAAGCAAAAAATATCAGGTGCTTAATCTACAGGGTATAAGCAAGACTTGAAATCAAATTACATGAGATAACCTCTATGTCTGAACATAACATGATGAAGCACAACTATTTGCCTACCCTTCTGTAGTGGGATACTTCCTGCGTAGTGGGATAACATAATGCCAGACAGTAACAGCCAGGGAAATATCTGGCTGAAGGAAAAGTGGCCTCTGTGGTCAGTTTGCCAAAGAGTGTTGGGTGAAGGGAAGATAATGTGCTGAATGTAACCAGGCTTGCTTACAATGCAACAGTTCTAGTGCCCCATCGTCTACTGAACTGAAAGCAAAGCAGGGTTTTTACAGTGGCTGTTAGTGGTACCAAGGTCACAGGTACAACACTGACACATTTTTCACACTGGAGACTGTGTGAAATTTAAAAGGAAATACTGTCTGGTACCTGGCAATAATTAACACTCAAAACAGTCTTTAATGTAATTAATGTGTTGACAGTTTCTTCTACAGTCAAAATATTTGTTTGATTAAATGAGCCAGCTAAATACTAATTCATTTCATTGTGGTAGTGTGCTCCAGGCAGTGAAAAAATGGTGCCTACTGCAATGCTAACTGAGTGTAACAAATTCCTGGCTTTGGGTCTTCTACAATGAAAGCCTCAAGGGAATTTAAGGCACTAGAAGTATGCTCTAGTTTGGGCACAGTATGTCATGTTAACGAGATCATGGTGTTCATTAGGGGACCTTAACCCAGCAATGCACGTGACAGTCTGGCATGTCAGAGCACCACCAATAAAATAATTTCATTTAATAGCTCAGATGAAAATGATCTGCTGATAAAGGTGAGGTATGAACAGAAAAGAGGCTGTAACGGAGTTGCATAGCGATAATATCCCAGCTGGTGAGGGGGGGTCCATAGCTCTGGGCCCCCAAGGAGAGCCGGGCCACCCCAGAAAGTATCTCCTCTGAGACACCCCCTAGGGGGTCGAAGGCACTCCTCTCAGCTGGTGGGTAGCGAGCTCAGCAGGAGGCAGTGGTTCAGCTCTTAGTGATTCAGCTCTGCGATTTCAGCTTCTGCCTCCTGTGAAGCTTCGCTTTCCCCTGTAGCTGGCTTCGGGGTGGAGAGAGAGAGGGCCTCGTTTCGGCGGTTCCGCAGGAGCAGCTTTATTGTGAAGGCATAGTGAAGGTAGCCTAGGACAGAGTGCCCTGGCTCTTAGGGCAATTTCGGGGCTTTTATAGGGAGCTAGGTGGGAGGGGGGAAGGGTACAAAACCAATCGGTTACAACAGATCTACATAAGGTCCCGAGGGTGTTTGTGGGTCTTCCAGGAGAGTCGCCATGAGCTGGGGGTAGCTTTGTTATCTCAGGGTCTGGGTGGTGTTGCGCAATTTCTTCTTAACTCCTCAGCATGCTTCCCTCCAAGGCAGAGTCACTGGGGCTCCGCCCACCCCCACATAGCAAGAAGGAACAAGGCAGACATATTTTTGAACCAGAAGTCAGATGGTGCATCATGAATATTGCTATAGGCATTTGATGATGCTGATAGCATGAACTTTTATAATCTCGTGCTTACATGGAGTTTCTGTGATATTATCTGGTGATGTGTCGAGCTTTGAACTGGTGTTCTGTGGTTTATTTCATTTTTCAGTCTTACAGTTCCACTCCTAACTGATTGAAACAGGATAGTTTTAGTGTTTGCCCCATTTGGTAGCATAGAAGATTAAAATGAAAAAAAGAAAAAGGCATGTTCAGTGGGGTGAGAAGAGTTGGACTTCACTTCAAGATGATGTGTCAGTGCTCTCATGCTAATCTAGGATTTGCAAGACTTGGTTTATTCCCCTGGCTGGTCACATGCTTCCCATGTAAACAAATTGCTAAGCCTGATGTTCCATACAGAAATAAATAGTGGAGTTGGGATGCTTAGAACATCTAATTAACCCTGTCTGAGTGCAGGACTAATGAAGCTTTTCTGACTTGTAGTAATAAAGCTAGCTGCCATGTCTTATCTCTAATTACCCTTCCTCTCCAGCCCACCCCTTCTGACTATCAAGTCTATGGAGAGCGGAGTGCCAGGAATGTTTTCTCTTTCTATCTGTTTTAAGATTCTGGCTTTCCCTTTCTCAAACTGTCTGGTTTCCTGCACACTCCTCACAATCTTTTTCATGCAGGTCTCTGGGTGTGTCATTAATCCTTTGATGTGCAAACCTGCTCTTTACTCTTCTCCAGATAATCTACCTCATCAGCTAAGCAATCAGTAAGCTGTTATTTGACCTCAAAGGTGAACTTAGGTCTTATTTCACAGTATTTAAAATTGAATCACACAACTTTGCTATTTTTTACTGTGGCTTTTTACATGTGTTTTATTTCACCTGAAATAAAACAAACAAACAAACAAAATTAAAAAAGAATAATAAAGGCAGATTTTTTTACCATATCTAGTGACCTCGTGCATGGTCCAGAAATGTCTGGTGAAGAGAGTACTTACTCCAGCGAAGGTACTTCATCCAGCTGCTTTGCTGTGGAGTTTAGTGAGGGAGACAACAAAGTAGGGGTACTGAGCACTTCAGATGTGTCCAGATGGATCTTGATGCATCTTGTGAGTGATATGTTCAGAAAGAAGCAGTAACTCAGACAAAACTTGCCAGGGGACTTCATATACTTGTAGAAAGCTTTTCACAGTTTCACTATATGATACTTTGCTGAAATTCCTCCAAAGTGCTATTTAGAATCTGGCCAGCTTCCCTTGTCTGTCTGTGAAAGAAAGTGTTGTCTGTTCTGTTATTTTACCATGAGGGAGTTACAAAGCTAAGATAAAAAATTGGTTTTGTTGTGATTCACAGTTAGTCCTTTGCTTGATCTTGGGAAGGTACAACTTTTTTGAAATGCATGGTTTGTTTGTTATGAATTTGGAACTGCTCATTGCTTAAAGCTAGCCTGTTTTGTGATATGAAGCCTCTGTTCCACATGTCAAAAGAAAAAATAAAAAAAATCAGTGTACTACTGTTTACTGATTGGTGCCAGTTGTAATTATATGCTTGTCTACATGGGCAAGTTGGCCTCTTTGAAATGTTAGAGAAATACTATTTGACCTCAAAATGTTCTTGACTTTTTCTTCAAAGATGTCTTCTCATGAGACCTTATTTCCAGTATATTTTCATTGTTTGCCATAGGGGAAAAAAATCATCTTCCTGTTATGTTTCCCCCACTATCCTGGAGCAAATTAAAGATAAGTTATGAATTTTTCCAGCAAGGCATCTTTTCTGCTTTGTCTTTGAGCACTCTTTCTTTCTCTTTCCCTTTCTTCCCCAGATCTCACCTTCAACTCTTTTCTCATTTACACAAATGCTGGAGTCTTCTTTTGAAAAATGTCCCAAACTGGCATTCTTTTTCTCCCTTGTCATCTTTATTTCTCTGTGTATTTTCCTTAGAAAAGTATAATTAGGAAGGATCTTAGGTAGAAATAGAATCTAGCCAATATTCAAAAGGTGCAGAGGGGTTGCCAGGAGGTAATTATAGAATAAAACTCCCCAAATTTCAGCATTAATCAGCTATGAGAATTTTGTTCAGGACCATCTATCTCCTGAAAAGCTTCCTTTACAGTGTGGTAAAATCAATAGAACTGCACTGTTGTGAAACCACCTAAAATGAAAACAAAACCTAGAAAAAGTAACGTGTTTTCCATTTACACTGTATACTTAATTTTACCTTGAAAGTTTTTGTTACTGTTGTGTCCCTTTCTTTAAACAAATGGAACTGTTAATTTTCACTTTTCTTTCTGAAAATGTTTCCTTCTTCTCTGACAAGTATCTTAGCATATCTATGCAGCACAGTCATCTCATGCCATGTTTTAAGACCTTGAGCTGACACGGAGCCATCAAGTCGTTCTCTCTGCAGAGCACCAGCACATGGGGAAGAGATTCCTCCTCAGTCACAGATTTCTGCATGGCCTGTGCAGTCACATTCATTTGAGGGGCACACTCATGAGGTGCAGAACTAATTACATCAGGTGTAGACTTGCTGTGATTCAGACATGCAATTCTGCACACGTAGCTCCATAAAGGACTAGCTGCAAATTCTTCAGTTAGCACTTCATTTAGCACCACAGAGAAACTGAACCGGGTAGTTACCTGTATTTGGATATCTAATAAATGTATTCTGTGTTGATTTAGTTTTGTTGATATATTGCATCAAAAACATGTTTAAGTTGTTCCCCACTTTCAGTCCTGGATCTCTGTCATTAGGAATTTCACTACAGAATGGACACAGTACAGTTGAGAGCCTCTGAAATTTGGCATAAGACAGGTGACTCCTGGATAATTCTTGTGAAAGATCCCAGTCTTTGGGTTGTCATTTTTGTTGTATTCCTTCAGGAAATTTGTTCCTGTTAGCTTATTAGTGATAGAAAATACTAATAAAAGCTTTGGAAGCTGTTATTTGACCTCAAAGGTGAACTTAGGTCTTATTTCACTGCATTTAAAATTGAATCACACAACTTTGCTGTTTTTTACATGTGGGTTTTTACCCACATGTAAAATGATGAATTTCATTTCACCTGAAAGAGTTAATAACCAGCATATGCCATGAGTTACAGGCACTATGTAACACTGCTGGAATTTTCCAAAGCAACTGTTTAATTTCATATTTCTTGCCTGGGATATTTTAAAATCTATTTACACTGATATGCAGGCATGTCTTAGCTTAGGGATCTTTCTCTGGGTCTTTTGTTAGTGTATGTCTATTAGAACCAGAAACTCACTGTGTTTGTCAAAGCCAAAGAGTCTTCAAATAGCACACGTGTCAGTGCTGTAGTAGGGTTGCTATGATGGTATATTGTGGCATATAGAAGCCTACTGAAGTTACAAAAGGCCTGAATTATTTTTCCTTACCTAATTAACAGTGACCACCTAGCCTACATTTATAGGCACTTTTAAACTTTTTTTACTGTGAAGTCCATGAGATTAACCTTAATCAAGAGTTTCAAACTGCTTCCAACAGTGATTTTAGGAAGTCTTTTTAATCTAAACTAGATGTAAATGACAGGGAGTGTTCATTCACTCAGTTGTGACATCTCAGCTGGGTGGTGTTAATTAACAGCCAAGACAAAAATAAAAAGCTTCTTAAATAATTGCTTAGGCATAATTGACCTGTGAAACAAGTCTACTCTTGCAGCTGACACAGTGCATAAGTTCTTGTTTGATACATATTTTTTCACAGTAATAAACCAGTATTTGTGTTTCATTACTGTAACTATTTTGTTGTTGTTGTATGACATGCTACATGTATAAGACTAAAATATAACTAAAGAAAAAAACCTGAATATTTAGAAATTTTTTTGAGGTACACCATTTTACCACTGCAAAGATAGTACATAAAAACCTGATTTCCTATGATTTCCTATGTTTCATGGACTGAAATTAGAAAAAAAAAAAAAAAGACTGAGGACAGTAGTCAAGTAACTATTTCTCAGAGTGGCCATCAGAAAAAACGATATCAAATATGTTGTACAGGTTTGTAGTGCATATTAGAAGGTTCAGGAGAAGGTAGGGACGTAGAGGATAGTCCGTGAGTAGAAACTGTAGGGAAGATTTACTATATTATTATCATGTTTAAGCGTTTCTTCAAAGTAGACATTTAGGATTTTGCCTATTAAATGTATTGTTACTTATTTTAATGAAATCATGACTAATCTTGCTCCAATGCCAAGTATGAACTTTCACTTCTCAGAAAAAAAGTAATTTAGCTAGGTTTAGGGTTTCCAGAAGATGATGAGTTGGAGAGAAATTCCTCAGAGCCCATAGCAACACCATGAAATTACATTAGCTAAAGTAAATTATACAAGCATAAGCAGATTTTCTTGTATTGCTAAGTTATCAATCTTAAATTTGTTATTTCTCCCCCTTTTTTTCAACTTTGAGATTATTGGGAGGTGGGGTGCCCAAACATTAAGAATTGTCTAAGAGAGGAAAATACAAGCTTTGCTTGTGTAGTGATAAGCTGGTAGGATAGCATAGCCATGAAAATTACTGAAAAAGACTGATGGGACTTTAACTCTCATGTTCCGGGGCCTGAGAGAGGTTGTTTTGCTGAATAAGGTAACTTGGGGATGAAAGGCTAAAAATTTACTTGGAAGTTATAAATTGGCTTACATGCAGCTGTCAGCTACTCTACCACCATACAGACACTGAGCAAAGGGGAAAGAAATCTCTTTATATATATTTTGACATTGTCAGTATTGGAAACAACTGTTGAACCTGCTAATGCCAGGTTATTACTACATTGTAGGAAAACAGTAATTTAAAATAATTGGCATTTTGTAAGATAGATTGACTTTCTGCTATTTTTCTCATTGTTTACCTGCTGTAAGCATAAGACTATTGGGGTTTTCTTTCACCAAGAAGCTTCCAGTCACTCTCCATGTCTGTCTGTCTCTCTCCCTCTCTGTCTCACACATATGCACACACAGGGAATATTTGAAAATTACTAGTACTGCCATCAAGCCAAGGAGGCTGCAACACTTTAATTTGTAGCCTGCTCTCCTTTTCATACCAAAGACAGCATCTAAGGTAAAAGAGTTGTCTATCAATTTTGCTGTTTCAACTTGCTTCTGAAATGAAGCAAGTGGAATGAAATAATGGTGGAATCTTCTCTAATATAGAGAGTTGGGGACCTGAAAAAATTTAGATTAAATTACATCAATATTCAGCAGATTGTCCATATAACCTCCCTAAAAAAAGAAAAACAAACAAACGAAGAACCCAAAAAACCAATGCAACCTCTTTCCACTTTCTAAACCCTCCAAGAAAAGCACAATTCTGAGAGGATTTAGTTATTTATTAAAAACTAGTGAAATCAGTTTCCTCCTGCTCAGTGTTTTTAAGGAAATTTCTCTCTTCTGTAGTTCGTTGTTTGCTAAAATATAAGAAAAAAACCACTTTTTTATTTATTTATAAACAAAAAAGACTCACAAAAAGCACCTTTAATCTTAAATTTAAGAAACAATAACATTTAGGTGGGGTGAAATAAAATCCAATCAGAGACTGTCTGTGGTTTATTCTGTTATAAAGAAAGTGGCTGAAATTTAAATAAGTAATGGAATTACTCCAGATTTCTGAGTGTAGTTAAATCTTAACTTTAGATGTAATAGAAATACAGTACTGTGAGATTACACAGATCAAAAGAAGTTTGGAGGCAGTCCCTAGTCAGTGAAACTGCTTTACGTAGATGAAATCCAGCACAGTTTTGGTAGAGTCACACTATTCCCCACCTCCTGTTTACAGCTGCAAAACCTAAATCAAATGCCCTGGTCAAAAATACAAATACATCTAATTCAACTGCAGTCACCAAATAAAGTGAAGTTTGAGAGTCCTGTCTGCCCTTTTATTGTATGAAAAGTCAGGAAATATTAAGTTTGTTTATTTCTTGTATAGACTGTATATCATTCTAATAATTGTTTTATGCAGTCACTTTTGCAATGTATGTAGATTATTTAGGAAAACTGAGCTCTAGATAGCCTATTTAAATTATAAATAACCTGGGTTTATTAGCTTCCTATTAAACTTACTTAACCTTGGCAATAAGAAGAGTGTCAGCTTTCTGAGAATCAGATGTCATGTACCAATTGGACTTCATCTTCTCTTCCTCAAATTGAACAGTCTCACCATGTATTGTTAACTCAGCCCAATACTACCAACTGTAATTGACTGAATTTCTGTCCATCTCCCTGCCCTCATCTTTCCCTTGTCTGGGTCCACACAACTTTTGAGCAGATTTAAAAGAAGAACTTGAGTCAGTGAAGGAAATCTCTTGGAGTCAGGCATTGGGAATTGGCATGGCTTATTTCAGTAGAATAAAACTTTAATCTTTGCAACATTTTAAGTAAGATATATAAGAACATAAAATTTAGCTAAATACTAATATACAACCTATTTATTTGGACTTGAGCAGAACTATGCTAATGTGAAATACAGTACATATTAGTAAAATATCAAGGGAAGAATAAGGAATTATGCAGAGTGGGTGGATATGAACTAAATAATATATTAGAAGTAGCTGAGGGCTTTCTGAGGGGCATGGAAATTAAAATGTATGATTTTAAGAGAATGTTTGAATAACTGATGGGAATAGATGGTTACTGCTTCTTAGGATGAGTTGGTAGAGAGAGGAGGGAGAGGATGATACTGCACTGATGTTTTCAGGATGTGCATGTAGATGTTTTAGGGGCACCTTGAGATAGCTGGGGGAGGTCCAGCCATAAACATTTGAGGGTGACAATTTTCTCCTAGATGAGTAATATATAGTGCAATGAATGGCAATGGCAGGGGAAATGCCTTAGTGGCAGCAAAAGAAGATAAAGTGTTCTTTGCAGGCTCCAGCAGAAAAGTGCCCATAGCTGGGAAAGAGTCAGAGCTGGGTGGACAGCTGGGGCAAATGGACCCTCTGGTCAGTAGAGAACACATGCAGGTAAGAGTGACTGGTGGAAGAAGTTGACCAGTTTACTGTGCAGAGAAATCTGGGCTGATATTAAGCACTTCTCAACTTCTGTCCCATCTATGCCTGCGTAGACATTCTCCTTCCAGATGATTTTTATCTGTCAAAATCAAAAGGGAAATAGCAAGATCTGAGCTCTCTGGCATTTTGGGGATGTCAGGAGTGAAAATGCAGGCCAGCAGTGTGCCTGTCATTCCATGCTAAAAGTCATAAAGGCAGATCAGCCTGCATGTGTGACTATCCTGTGATGTGTCTGAGACTTGGAAAATTAGTTGTTTTCTTACTTAATAGCTTTGTAACAGCTACACTGTCAGTTTGAAGTGATTTTGAAAATGTCACTATTGTACTTAAGAAGTAAAATGGGATTTATTTAGTTTTGGTATCCAATAACTGTTCATGAAAACACATATCAAGCATCTTGAACTTGTTAATTTCAGAAATTTGTGATCTTGTGCATGCACATGCATGCAAGGAAATGATAGAGACACAAATTTTGCCTTTTTTATTTTTATGATTAAGGGGAAAATCTATTTAAGCATTAAATACCAGAATAATACCACAATTTTGGGACTGAATCAGCTACATTATCAAAAAATGAAAACTTGTAAAAAAGGGAAACTTGTAAAAAATAGAAACTAGGATAACTTATTAAAAAAAGGAAAGACTCAGTGAGAAACTTCGTAGTATATTATTCCTAACCATTTCCAACTGAAAATGTAAAGAAATCTTTGGAGAGCAAATAAAACCCCTCGAAACAAACCCCAGTATTTAGTAAAGTATTATGCCTGTGTTTTCATAGCGAGCCCATAGATATGTAGGCAGAGTTCAAATGCTGGTCCTTCATTCCTTTAGGGGATGAAGAAGTACTAAGCTCCCAAGTCACCAGGACCAACTACAGCTTGTGAGTTAGGATCATGCCCTGGAGTTGTCCACTGCTGTTACAAATTGGTAATTTGTCTCTCCTTAGCTCAATCAAATGATTAATAAATGATGCTGAACAAACGGCATTCTAGAAGTTGAGAAGAGTATGATATCCAAGCCTTTTTATGGGCTTCCAGGCGGATTGGAAGCCCATATATTTCCTCATGTATTGCCTAGGTCTTAAAAGCACGAAGTTGTCAGGTTCAAATGATGAAATGTTTTTATCCAGCTCCACTGTCCTTCTCTGCTGTTAAATTGTTAATTAACAACTTAGGAGCATGTAGTTTTGAAGTTGATATAAGGCAATATTTTTTAAAATCTTGATTTGCTATCATGTCTGAACATGATAAACCATTGATTTTATAACAGGGCAAGAATGTATCATCAGGAATCTCTATATTTTTCCTCTGAAAATATGATTTGTCATATTTTTCAACAGGTATAAATCAGTAAAGCTTTAAACCATTTTTTGTAGTCTCCCAGTGAACACTAGCTGAAAATCTATCCCACTTTTAACTGGATTAAAATAAAATGTATGGAAAAGACTGAGTTCTATAAGCTATATTTGTTGTTTGAAGTGTCTGAGAAATTAAAATTATAAAACATAAATTTCTGGACATTGAGAAGCCACAGCTACTACATACATGGTAGTGTACCTTCCTTTTTTATAACACTGGATTGAATTTTTCAGCAGATATATACTGATGTTATTAACCTGAAATGAAGTTGTGTTTCATTTCTCAAGCTTTTCAGTTTTTGTAACTTTTTGTGTCTAAACCAAATAGATACTTTCTTGAATATCTTCTGTTTCTCTTTTTCTTCCATATCTCTCAATCATCCTAGGTTTACATTATTTGGTGGTAGAAATTTAGGCCTTGAGTAATTCTGAATAAATTAGTAAAATCTGTGAAAAGACAAGATAATAGATTGAGTTTCTTGTCTTTATTTGTATATGGAGTTGAATATATGCTGAAGTCTTAGCTGTCATTGCTCATTTTTAGCATAAAACCAACAAAACTACCAGACAGAGAAAAAAAATGCAGCTGACTCACCCAGCACCAAATAATAAGCATATTGGTTTTCAAGGCTACACATTTTAAACAATCTGAGATGGAGGCAGTTATTATAGTTGAGCTGATTTATAAACATGGGTCAATTAGAAAAAGCTAGATCTTTCCTACACTGAGGTATTTCAGTAAGAGGTAAGATTCCTGTGACTGATGTTCCTGTCTCTATTGCACTTATTCATGCTGGACTCTTTCCATAGCTGATGACCACCAATCTAGTCAACAAAATACAAGTTAGGAGTTGCCTTCTGAAACAGACCTGATGAGCCATTTGTTGAACGAGGCTGTTTCTCCTCTATGTCTCTAATGAAAACACGTCTTGAATAAATTAGCTGTAAACATTTACCTCAAGTGTTTAAATTAATCTGAGGTGTGTAGTATATGGTTCTGTCAGTGGGATGACAAATGTCCTTGTGTAGATACATGTTCTCTCCCTAAACAGAAGCACTTTTGATAATCAGTTTTCTAAACCAGGTTGGGTACTGAAATTCCGCATAATTGAATCTGTATGGATCCTTCTTCCATGCATTCACTTTCTGTAGAAAAAAACACACTATATAAAAAATGCAATCACTTTATACCAAGGTGAATTTCATGCCATTGTTACAGAGTATTTTTTGCCCAAATTTCGTGAAAAGTATAACCACAGAGGTATTTTTATCCCATTTTGGCAATCATGAGACTACAGCAAGCGAAATAACTTTTTGAAAAGATGTTTTTAGGTCTCTATTACTCCTACCTTTCTTTCATGTTGTACTAATACCAGTTGCTGTATGGAAAAAATTGTAAGGTTACAGTTGAAGTAGATAGGATAATTTCCTTTGATTTCAATAAGCTTTGGGTCAGATATAGTTCTAATTTGTATGAAAATAAATGCAAATTTAAAGATATTGTTTACATATCTCTTAAAGTAGGGGTTCCAACATCACTGCAGAAGTATTATTAAAATTAAATTGTACTTTTATTGAAGATCCTTGAAGGGATCTTGATTATACATCACTTACCCTATACAAATCAAAAAAGTTAATTGAATGTCCACCTGAAACATCAGAGTCTTCAGTAGAATTATCATCTAAGTGAATGACTTGTAAAAACAATTAAATTGTATTGTGTTTTAGGATAGAAACTCAGAAATATTAATATGGTAGCATGCCTTTAGGTTCTGACTTCATCGATATTGTAAATCTCGAGTGACAGTATAGTTGTCAGCAGAGACCTTCATTAGAGTAAGAGGGATTTGGGATACTCCATAAAAATGACACTGCATGAAAATTGCTTATCAGGTTTAATTTAAATATTAGCTGGCAAGTCTTGCATATCTTAGACTGCAGAATTTGGTTTAAGTCTTCAGGACAACATTGGCAGAAAGCTCACTGAGAAAACCATGTTTCTGGCCCAGAGCACATGGATTATATCAACCAAAACAAGGAGTGGCTAAAGGGTGGAATTTCTGAGCAGCACCCCTATAAACCATGATTTTGCTTTCCAGATTCTGTTGGGAAAAAAAAACAAGGAAGCAAGCAAGGGGAAAAAAATCTCACCTTTTCTAAGCTTTCTAGATTTCTTCTAAAGATGGGGAGAGGCAGGGAACTAGGAAGTGACTCTTGATTTCAGGTAGAAGGTAGCTATGTTTGATGAATTATACAGATCCTCTTAGCCTCTTTCAAAGTCCCTAATCACCTTTCTTCTTTTTTTTAAATTTTGTTTTTGATCGAGTCACTCAGAATTCTGTATTGGTCTTATTTATATATCACAATAGAAATTTGTTTGAAGTTTTTTTGTGGACTTTTTATGGATGTTGTTGTTACCAAGAAAAAACACCTTTTGTTCAATTTTTAATGAAGTGAGTAGTCCCAAACCAACTTAAGCACTGTCTTTTTCTTTTCTAGTAACCTCTGAGGTTTTCCCTCTGCTTAGGCTTAATGTAACTTGCAAGTGTCTTGCTTATGTCAGACGTATAATTTGTCTTACTATTATGCAGAAGCATACAAAGAGACAGTAAAAATAACCTAGGCAGTTTCTATGACCAGCACTTAATTCTGGCACTTGAACGGTGCTGCATGTACCTTTTTCTGTCTATGAATTAAGGTTCCTCCAGTTTCTTGCTGGGAAAAAAAAAAATAAAAAAATCCCATCCTGTATGAATATTTAGCTCCATCAGAGTTTTACCTCAATTCACATATCATCATCACAGTTTTGAAAAATTTAGACAAAACTTCATCTTGCCCTAAGTTTATCAAATGTTTCTACTAAGTATCTGCTTTGTTTTGTCATGCAAGAAAATGTGCATAAAGAAAGATTTTTTTGGCATTGTGATGACCTAGAAGTGTATATATTAGCCTTGTTAGCTGACTCTTTTTTATATACATGGCCTGAGATGCTATCCCTTTTCATGTCTGTTGAAATAAAGAATAAAAATGTTAGACAGGAGGAAATCAGAAACCCTTAAAACTCCCCAATTGCATGACCTGCAGCAGCTGTTTTCAGTGCCACCAGTAATATTGCTTAGGATGGCAAAATATAATTCCCAAAATGTAATGCTGAGAAACTCTGTGTCCCCTAAGATGAACCTGCACAACTATGACAGATGTTCACCAGCTGGAGGACATGATTTTGACATGTATCTGTTGGAAGAAATAAGAAACTGAAGTTTTTCCTAGTGTGATATTAATGAACATGGAGAGCTGAAGCAGCTGCAGAGAAGTATTAAAAATCTGCATCTTATACTTGTTTTGTGACTTTTTTTCAGTTTCAAGATGATTAAAAGTGACCATTCAGACAATAATATTTTTCAGTACAATACATATACTCTTAAAACACAATATTTACCAGATTGAAGAATTTAATCTAAGGACTAAGAACAGGGGGGTTTTGATATTATGTAGTGTTTAAGGAAATTAAACATTTGACCCAAATTCTTAATACATTAATAGCAATTTCCCATTGATTACTAGTGTAGAGAGGATTTTCAACGCTTCTTTTGTTTTTGTAAAGCGTCGCTTCACTCTACAAGTTCTTTACATCAGACTGTCCTCTACAACTCTGTGAAGAAAGCAGAGTACCTCACTTCCAAAGCGAAACCCAAAGACTTGAAAAGCAATTTCTTCCTGCAAGGTGTTTGATACTTCAGAAACAATTTGCATCCTTCAGCTTGTTGAAATGAACAGATCTTGCTCACAGTTTTACCATGAGTAACAGATACAGCACTGTCTCTTCTATTAATACTATGTATGACTTTTCCAACCTGTGTTATTCTGCTTAGTTTATGAACTCAGTATATTTTTTAGCCAACATTAATTTTCTCTAATTCAAATTCAGCACATTAAGAGGCCTAGAGCCAAGTTCTGGTGTCCTTTGAGCCTCAGTATATGATAGATTATGGTTTAATTTGGAATTCAAAGGGGCAATTCCTTTTAAGAAGCCACAGCTGATCCTATAAACACCGTAGAATAGCAGTAAGGTGATATGTGTCTGTAAATGTGTAAAGTGGAGGGTTTAAATAAAACCTCTACTGATGAAGCTAAGTTAGCGTGCTTTATCTTTGCAAATGTATGCACAGATAGTTAAAGTCCTCTAAATTTCAAACAAAAAGTTATTATGCTGCTCTAGTTTAACTGCATTTCATCATCTGTTAATAACTTTCCTCATGCTGAAAGGCACAATGTCAACGTTATTTATTACTAAAATAGCTGTACTTGCCACAATCTCTAATATGAAGGGGCCAAACTCCCTGTATTCTGCTCCACATTCAGGAGAAGTTCCATTTCATCAAGCTTTATTTTTTTTATAGTTTTTTGAGGTTTTTTTCTTCGCACCCTTTACATGAATGATTTTGGGAAACTTTATGAACTAGCCACTTCAGTGAAAGTTAGATAATAATTTATACTAGACTTAACTACTAGATTTGTGATAAATAAAAGCTGAAAAATACAACCTTTAGTGTACTGCTAGGATAAAGAGATCCAAGGTGATTTTGTTTAGTGCACAATATTTTGTTCTTTTTTGCTATTTTATTCCCTTCCAAACTCTTGTCTTTCATAAGTTAAAGGTACATATGAACTGTAATGACTGAAAAAGGCAAAAATGTATATCCTTTGTATCTTTATATATTGAATCTGCCTTCTGATTTTGTTCAACAAGCTGTCTGAATGAATAAACCAGAGAAAAAAGTCAAAGTGTTCTATGAACACTGGGAGATGATGTCCATTCTACACACCTGTCATTTCAATACCATCTTATCTACCTCACTTGCGTGGCTCTCTGCAATTCCAAATAACCAACAGGACTTTTTTTCTGTGCCATGATTTTATCTTCCAAATGTGGATACAATAAAAATTTACTAAACTCACTTGCACAAATTGTGCTTAAAAGGGTTAATCACTCTAATCCCTAGAAATCTCTTTTCTAACAAGACTGATTGTCAAATGCAATGATTTTATTTTGCCCTACTTGCTAAACTCAAAACATAGAACATAAAGTCTAGAAGGAATTCTGAAATGAAAATCTGATTTGCGTTTAACTATTCAGAGAATCATAGTGCAAGTCACAGCAAATATTCATTTGGGCCATTATGCTGTCTCTGGCAGTGTCTACTAGTGGGTGTAGGTGTATCCCTGGTGCATGAACATCCCTTGGAATACTTTTTAAGGTCTTGGCAGGCAGTGATTTATCTTGGAGGTTCCCTGGGTTACTGTACTTAACTCTCCCAGTGGATATGTCCTCTGGCATTTGATTGATGTGTTTTGAATCTATTTATAGATTTAGTCCTCACTAGTCCTGCAGCGACTTCCTCTGCTAAAACTTGATGTGTGCCATATAAGTACACAGCTGATGTATTGCAGCGTTACCCCAAAAATGTTTTTAACTATGAAATTTTACTTCAGTATATGATTGCTACTTTCTTTGTTGCCCTTTTACGTTTCAGCTTGATAAAGTCTAAAGCTTTTTAAAATCTTTTGTATAGCTGCACACAATTTCTGCTGAGACCTTTTTCAAATATTTTCTTCTATTCTTTAACTAGCATGGATCTTTGAGGTGAAGATTTTTATTTTTACAGATGACGTCCATTTTTCCAAACAGTCCTCATACCACCAGAAGCTGCTATTTTTAGTAGCATTCTACTTTTATGGCATTTCTTTTTTCTTTTTTTTTCCTGATAAATATTTTAGCTAAATAATGGCTGAATAAAGCCTTTTCATGAAGGAGGAGAAAGGGGAAATTTTATAATGAAGTCATGTGATATTGAGTTTAATAGAGATGCAAAGTCAATTTTTCATTCCATATCCCTTGCAACACTTGTCTTTTTCATAGGTTAATTCAGTGCCATAATGTTCTACACTTTGCACAACTTAATTCCAGACTTTAGTGAATTAACACTGTGGGAAACAGAATTGTATGGACTCCTGCAATTCATTTTAAAGTACAGTTTCATTATGAGATCAAACACTCAGCAAGTGGGCTTTCGATGGCTTGGGATTTCAGAAAGCAAGGTAGGAAATAGTGCCTTAATACTTCTCCATAGGATCCTTATTGACATTTCTAATGACTGGCTGTGATTTGTCTTAACTGGCATCAGTTAAAAGGGGCCAAAACCAGAGGAAACAATGAGAGCATTTCCACATTAATTTCCTGGAATTAAACATATGCAATCACTGTGTTTTCATATTTATGTGCAACTTTTTAATGTCCAAACTCAGAAATCTGGTAATGAATTCAATTAATATAGAACACAAAATGAGGATATGAATTTTACTACCATAAATCTGAAATTTAAGTTTCCACTGCATTTTCAAGATGTCACATTTTTTAAGCTTTAACAGGATATATTATAATTATGTACAAGCTCTCTCTATATTTTTCTAGGCATTTAAAATTCGATGATGCTAAAATGAACATAGGGAAAATGTTCTGAAAGTTCAGTGGTTTATGGGCAGTGAAAAATGTAAGAGGGCAAAAAAACTGTACATATGCTTATATGTTAACTCAGTCTTGGACATAAAGATAAGTATTTTATTGAATTTGCTTGTAGTTCACTGTGCTGTTGAAAACTCTTTATTTCTAAAGAAATCTCCTTTATAGAGCAGGAGTGTGTGACCTGTGAGAGAGATGTAGTAAAGTTTGAAGGGAAGAGACAGCTTGCTCTACTTTCAGTCTTATTAGCCAGTTCTTAAGTGACTAATGATTTGAGGGAACCTTGCTGATTTTAGGAGGCCTGTTGCTCAGTATTAATAGAAACTATACATGCTTGGACATGTACATGACCAAAATGCAGCAACTTAACAAACCTTGTCCTTTAAGTATTCCCTACAGATTAGCTGTAGACTAGGCTGAGAAACAGAAAAGATTTTCAACACACACAGTTGGATCACAATTTGGAAGTTTTCCAAACTGCCTATCCTATGATCATGGAGCAGGTCTGTGGATCTCTGTGGAGCTGGGCAGCCATATAATTTCAGACAAGGTAGGGGACCAAACGTGCATTACTGCACAGCACTCACTAGGTGTGGAGAGTGCCTCTTCCCCCGTTCATGGAAGTGCCTCTTCCCTGAAGAAACAGAGGGCTTAGCCACAAGAGCATAGGTGTACAGTCCAAGGATAAAGACAAGCTTTCCTAGATTCTGTGCCTCCACTTAGTTTTGAAAGACTTCTAGCAGTTTAACTGAGATATGACATAAAATGTCCTAGAAATGAAGCCACAATATGCAAAGTTCCAGTGACCTCTCAGCTGGGACTTGCTGACAGGGTACATACCATACCATCTAGCATGGCACATGCTTTGCGCTTAGATGCACTAAACGGAGTGTTGAAGTCCATCACATCCCTTTTGGTGGGACTGTGACTATATTTGGCCCTCTTCACCCTCATCAGCAGACCCACAGTTTTCACAGATTAGGTAAAAAATAAAATAAAACTTTTTCACTTTTAAGTACAAACTAGTTTCTCTAATAAGACAATTTCAAACTGGGGAATCTGATTTTTCCCTCATTACTCCAATCTCACTCTGGGGTAGATTTTTGAGTTCTGAAGAGCTATTATTGATTCACGTACTGGCATATATGAAGAAAAGCTAGGCCCAGAGATTGTTCTTTGCCAATGTCAGATAACATTTGAGCACTGCCACCAACTAATAATATGTGCTCACAAAAAGGTTCAGACTGCTGGGATAATAGATAATTACAGCCACAATTGTCCAAGCAAAGAAATATCCAAATCTCCTGTAGGAAACCATGAATACATTGGGACCCATGAGTAAAAAATTAAATACCTGGCTTCAATAAATATGGAAAGAAAACTTCTTAAAAGTTTAGAATGTCATTAGCGTGGGATCTTTTGAAGGATTTTTTCCTTCTACTTTCTCCAAAGCACACCTATTTAAGGCTCAGAACAATCCAGGGGACTGCTGCTGCAGTGTGTGTGGGTAGAGTTCAAAATGCAAAAGCTCTCTTAATTTCACAATGAAAGTGGAAAATAGAGTTTCTGACGATTTTTCAAACATAGCACTTTCTTTAGGACAGTGTCTAAAGGTGAAAATATTACTTCAGCAGCTTTCTATTTTTTAAAAAACTTTTTAAATAGCCATGAAAAAGAATAATAATGGCTTCTACTTTCAAGGTGAATTGCATATAATCTTTTTGTTTTGTATTATAGTTCAAATAGATCTGTTCATTATTTTAGTCTTCCTCAGGGTTCCTGAAGTGATGTTTAACGTCATTAAAAGAATAGCAAAAAGAGATACAAAAAGCGCAAAAGAGAGGTATAGAATCACAGAATAGAATCACAGAAGATCCTGTGTCAAAAGGGACCTACAAACATCATCGAGTCCAACTCTTGACTTCACACAGGGCAACCGAAAAGTTAAACCATGCATCTTACAGCATTGTCCAAATGCTTCTTGAACAGCTTGAAGGCATTACCACATTACCACTTCCTTGGGAAGCCCATGCTGGAGAAGACTCCTGTCAGGGAACTTTGGACCCATGGAATGACAAGCCCAGGCTAGAGCAGTTTTTCTGGCAGGGCTTGTGACCCTTTGGGTGACCCACATTGGAGCAGGCTGTTTTTGAAGGACTGCATCCTGTGGAAAGTGACCCACACTAGAACAGCTCATGAAGAACTCTAGCCTGTGGGAAGGACTTGTGCTGAAGAAGTTGGTGGTGAACTGTCTCCCATTGGAGAGACCCAACACTGGAGCAGGAGAAGGACTCCTCTCCTGGAGTAGCAACATAAACAACCTGTGATGAACTGACCATAGCCCCCATTCCCCATGTCCCTGTGCTCCCAGTGTACACCAAGGAGGGTGGGTTGGGGGGAAGGTGTTTTTAAGATTTGGTTCACTTCTCATTATCATACTCTGATTTGATTGGTAATAAATTCAATTAATTTCCCCAAGCTGAGTTGTTTTGCCTGTGACAATCCTTTCCCCTTAATCAATGAATGATCTCTCCTTGCCCTTAGCTCATAAATCTTTCATTATATTTTCTCTCCCTGGTCCAGTTACAGGGGAGTGATAGAGCAGTTTTAGTGGGTACCTGGCATCCAGCCAGGGCCAACCCACCACACAGTCACTACTCTACCACTGTCCCACTAGGCCAACTGACCTCCTGTCCTGTGGGACACATTAAAGAGCAGGTGTACCCCATGCCTGTGAGGAAGCCTCAGTGGACCAGAGCAGATAAAAGAACAGTGACATCTGTTGAGTGGTGTTCCCAGCTACCCTGAATTTAAAACCATCGGAGACCACGCTGGGTCCTAGAGTGGTGACTATACACCTTTTTGTCTTCCTTTCTCTTTTTCTCTCTCTCAACTACTTCTTCACAAAATATGTTGTAAGCCAGACTAAAAAACCTCCAGTCAATAAGGGTCTTGTTGTATCTGCATAAGTTAAAGTTTGCTATGTTAGAATTTGTGAAGTGCCTTCCTTTGTCTGGAAGTTGTTTTAAAATTTGCCAAGTAGCTTACTCTACCTTAATGCTCTGAAGTTTGCAAGTAAAACTTTTTTTGTTGGACCTTCTGAGAATTTTGTTGTTTCTCCCACACACCGCCCAGAGCACATCAAACTACCTTCCCCTGAAGCTACCAAGCAGACCAGGGCATTACAACAACTAACAGGAAAAATCTCTTAAGGGGGATAAATGATCCTCTTTTTCTTGTAATATTTATGTCTTGATCTGGTATGTGGGAAAACTAACGTGTCTATTATCTTTGGTACATACTCTTGAGTCTGGTTTCAGAATTTCATTTAGGAGATTGATACAGTAACATCTTCAGATTTTGTCTGTGGTGATAAAAATATGCAGAGATGAAAGTTTAAGGCTTAAAATGCTTTGCCTGTCCAGGACTAGACTTCTGTGATTAATGCGTAATTTGAAGCTGAACCAGAAATCTTCTGACTTGGTAACACTGTTTCAGATCAGTTTAACTTGCTTATAAATTTCTTTTGGAAGAGACAAGCTAGGTGGTAAAGACTTATCTGAAAATTTTTAATGTAATTTTTCAAATATTTTCCAATAAATTTTAAAGGAATATATTAAACCATCACCAGAAAAAAAAGTTATTTAATTTAAAAGTAATCTTTTTTAAAAAGTTACTTGACTGAGTTATCAAATTTACTAAAAGTAAAAGAGATTTTTTGACATACTGACCTAAAGTAATTGAGTTAATGCAGAGATGAAGATTCATTTTCTGCAAAAATATGTTGCAGATTTATATGCTGAAAGATAATCAGCTTAAAGTTACTTTGAAGTGTATGGCATTTCTACAGTGGTTGGGGGTTGTTTGTCTGTTTGTTTATTTTGCTTTGGGTTGGATTGTTTGCACTAATTTTATTACTATGTATAGCAACAAGATTATGCCAGATTGTTTTAGAGACAGCTATTCTGCAATGACTGGGTGAAATTGTGTGACATCACTCTGATATCTGCAGAATATCTCTGCCCAATGCTTGCTGGTGAGGAGGCAGTGTGGATCCCTGAGTGGGAGCTGGTTGCACAGACACTGTCAAGAATTTTTTTCATCCAAAGCCGTTAGCTGTACCTATGTGCAACTACAGATTTTGTTTCTCTGTGACTTTCTGTAACTAGTTTATATAAGAAAACAGAACTTCTTTACTGTCTTGCCAGAATTGTTTTGTAGTGGTTCCAGAACAAATCAGGCTTTCGAGTTTGCAAAAGGGAAATATTGAAACATTAGAAAAAAATCTGTATTTGAAGGTGGTTGGAAGATACTTACTGTAGTTTTATTTCTTTTGTATATAACAAAGGAATGAAGAATTCAACACTAGCTGAGAATGATTTTTCTCCTCCACATCTTAAATAACTCACAATTTTCATTAAAACAAAAAACCTAGGAAGTGCTCAGGGAATTTGAACTGGGATCTTTCATGCAACGGTGCACAACACTGTTAGAATCAAGTAAATGGTTTATGGCTTTTGAGGATGCCTTTGTTATTTGTGGAGTTTGCACACACATAATCTCCAAGGGTCCAGCCCAGTTCAGAGTGCTGGCTTAATAATAATTAGCAGGACCACATGATCGGTGTGCCTTGTAACTCAAAAAGGTTTAATAAAATAATGCAAAATAATACAAAAACAGCAAAGAAAGATCAAAGCCGTGCACAGTGTAAGGACAGATCTTACACCTGCTACAACATCCCGAAAATGCCATGAGACCCTTTTTCTGTCACCTTTTCTACCTCATGGTCCGGCATGGATCTATTGGTGAACTGCCAATAGGAAGGGGTACAGGTTTTGATGAACAGTGACAAGGGCCAACAGGTGTTCCTCTCCTGGCACTGAGCAAATTACAAAGAGAGAAACATAGAACTTCCTGGCT
Source organism: Phylloscopus whistleri (assembly GCA_017589585.1). Lineage (NCBI taxonomy): Eukaryota > Metazoa > Chordata > Aves > Passeriformes > Phylloscopidae > Phylloscopus > Phylloscopus whistleri. The sequence continues at coordinate 693,147 of JADMLD010001097.1, read as the reverse complement.
AAACTTCCTAAAATGTCCAGAGGGAAACCGAAACCCTTTTCCTTATACAGAACTACCCACTCAGGAGTGGGGGGTGCATTACTACAGTTATTATTTTTAGATACCTTTGGTTGTTTAGATTCTGTTCTGGAAATTGATATCTCTAGATAAATTGAATAGAGTTACCAAGAGGTAGGCTGATGCTCATTCTTTTAGGTTAAGTGAATTCATTTTTAGATGTCCATTTTTTCCATCTCTTTTAGAGAAAATGACCAGTCTTATACTTGCTCCCATTATACTTTTGTCTTCTTAAACAGCTGCCCATTGATCAAGTAGTGCATGTACTCAGTTTCAGTAAATGAGATTTTCCATATGTTGACCTATTTTTACACTGCCATCTTTCTAGTTAACTGCTGTGGCTTGAGAAAAATTGAATAGGACACAGATGGAAAGAACTGATTTTAACATTTGTTGTAAAAATTGCTATTCTTCAATAGTACCTTGAAAAATTTTGTTTTGAAGTTGTCTGAAAAAAAGAAAAAACAAAACATTTCTCTTGAGAGTGTTGTCTCTGATACCATTCCAATGAAATAGCAAACACCATCAGAATGGTCCATATAAATTTCAAATGTGGCTCCCCCAAAACTGACAGGAATGCTGTCAAACCAGCTGCTAAGGAAAGACAAGGGTGTTCACATGACTGCATGCAGTAAATAGTACCAGTTTTCCTGCCCTTCCTGTCCTTCAGTGCAGGTTTCTTCCAAAAGAAAGCACCATAGGACATCCTGCAATGCATTGCCAGGTGTAAGGTATTGTTTGTGTGAAAGTATTCAAGTTGCCGCAAAGCAAATATAGTGTTATGGTTGTTATTTTGATTTTATTGTTATTATGATTATGGTTTTTAGCAGTTTGCACTCAATTATGAAGTAATGAATAGGAGGAAGATTAATTTTTTATTGGTGTAAAGAAATTGAGGTGTTTTAAGTAATCTCAGCACAGAGACAACATCTGTGTGTGTGTATGTGTACAAAATGTATGTGTACAAAGACATTTACACACAGAGTAGTGATTGCTGCGTGTGTTTATTTCTGCCTTTGCTACCTCTTTGTCTTCTATCTTAAAAATACAAAGGAAAAAAGAAGATCTCCTTCTTCTGTAGAGAATGCCTCTCTCATTATCCTTAAAAGTATGAGAGAATGACTGGGAAAACTATTTATTAGTTCATAGAGGGAAAGTTTTAATAAAGAAAAAAAATAAACAAGCACCCAGCTCCAAGAGGATCCCCATGGTAAAGGTTCACAGGGCAGGAAGAAAAAGACTGAGGAGTCCTCCAATGCATTTAGTCATCAAAGAAGATGACTAAAAAGGGAAAGGTTTGACTTATTTCCTCCTGTCCCACCAACTGTGTAATAGGTTTACCTTTTCCAGCCTTTTCAGGGCTGGAGGAGTGTCCTAGGGTGACTTTATGATGCTTGTATCCCCAATTGCCTGTTCTGTTTATGCTGGATATTGAGTTCTGCACCTTTAAGTCTGGTTCAGAGAGCAAAGTAGGGGAAAGAAGTGCGCCGTTTGTTTGCAGAAACTGCACTCGCTCCTCCACATTCTGCTCCTGTGTGGTAATTCATTTTTCCTAAACGGTTCTGTTCTCCCCCAACATGTATGGTTCATTACCAAGTTTTTGTAAACCACCCCCCTAAGTTGCCATTCATTGTAACCCAATTGTTACCCAACCCCTCCTACCTTCAGTATCCCATTGGTCCAAGCCTTATGTCTGCCCCCTTGCTGGAAAAGCCTTTTAAGTTGAAGACATGAGAGGGAAGGCCTCTTGTTTGCTTTCGCCTCCTCTCGCCCCCTCTCTCCCCCTTTCTCCCCCTCTCTCCCCCTCTCTCCCTTCTTCCCCCTTCTCTCCCTCCCCCTCTCTCCTGTGGGAGCCATGCCGCTACCCCCTGGTGTGGGACCCCCAAATAAACCCTGTCTGATCAACACCCTCGAAAGCCCTGTGGTGTCTTTCCTGCCTGTGTGCTGCTATTAGCTGCTACATGTTGCCAAGAGAATCTTCCCTGAAAGCTCTGGTAATGCTCCTGTACCTCACCTCCCTTCCAAGATCCAGAAAGACTTGTTGCCAGTTCTCCTGCAGCTGCTAGCCGGGCAGGAGGAGAAAGCAGGAGAAAACAAGACTCCTGGACTGTGTTGTCTATGGACAGACAGCGAGAAAGAGCTCTCCTTTGCTTTTAGTTTTTTAGTTACTTTTAGCTAGCTGAGGCAGAGAAGTTACTCTTTCTTTCGCTCTCACTCTCTCTCTCTCTTTTTTTTTTTTTTTTTTTTTTTTCCCTTGGAACTGTTTAAACCTGTTCTGGACTGAAAACCCAGAAAACATGGGGAGCTGGCATCTGTGGCCCAGGGCGGCCTGGGCTTTGGCATTTTCCATTGCTGGAGGGATTGAGCTGAGCCGGCTCAGTCAGGGCCAGACAGGGCTAGCTGAGCTACAACCCATGGCAAGGACTTTCTCAATTTTGCCATCTCTCTTCAGAACAGCAAGAGGTTTTATTGTTTGGTATTATTCATTTTTTTTTATGCTTGTGAACACTTTGCTTATTGAATAAACAGGTTTTTTCCACTTTTCTCTAAGGAATTTTTTTTCCCAGACCAGCTGGGGGAGGGCAGAACAGCTTCAAAAGTTTAGGATGGAAGAAAAGATGGATTAATTAAGACAAGGAAGTAAGTTCAGCAACTCCCCCTGGGGTATTATCAGGGTCAAATTCCCCTTTTGCCTCTTTTTTCCCCTCATTCATTCAGTAGTCAAGAGACTTGGATCTTATTCCTTCTCACCATGCTATCATCTCTTGCTGTAAAACAAAAACATCTGTGAAAGAATAAGTTTATTCTGATATGATATTGAGAGGAAAGAGGAAGATATCTACCTGCTTTCCTTTCAAACCACTAATCTCAGGTCATAAAACATCAAGATCTACAAGCATGCCATGAAGCAGATATTCTGCAGGTTCTTGTGCAAGAACGAGGCTCCAAAAGAAGACATTTCTAATCATAAGATAGGAAAGGAATTTGATTGGGAATAAACTCAGTATTTTTGAAATTAATCTATTAAATTTTTAATTGCTTAAATGTGGGGTACCAATGAACTGAAGAATTTCAGAAGCATGCTCTAAGAATGCTTGGGTGTGTCAGACCAAAACCTGTCATTGTATCTCTAACTCTGGCCAAGAATGCATGTTTATTAGGGGAATAGAGCAAATAGACAGTGATATGTCTCTGGAATATCCTCCAAAGTCATTCCAATTCAAGGATCAATGTGAAAGTACTTTGAGAGACAGAATTATGTTTCTGTATTCTATAGCCTTCACAAGGGATTATTTGTCAAAGTCCTTATTCTTTCACTGAGTAACCAAAAAATATCTGGTATTACATTTGTTAGAAGTATTTTTATTATGGAGAAACAGATTGAGCTGATGTTTTTTCTACTGATTTTTGTATGCTTATGAAGAAGAAGAAAGATGACTGTGTTAATAAATGTAGTCTGATTTCAGAATATCTTGTTTTCTAATTATATCACTTCGGGGAAGTTGAACTCAGAAGGTATCTTGTATTCCAAGCTGGAATTTGACTCATTGTAGGTTAGCTATATTACTGGTAAACTCAATTTTGACAGCCTTATTCTCTGAAAGGGTCAACTTTAAAGGAATAATAAAACCTGCTGTTTATTAGAGGGGAGCAACATAATCTGCAAAGCGGTTATAATTGGTAATTGAAGGAAATAATGGAAGGTGCACTTCTGGAAAGATATGTACAGATATATTTATACATTGCAATATTTTGGGATCAACACAGCAAGATATTAAAATATTTCATTTATAGTATTCTTGGACTTGTAGCAGTCACGACCTGAAAGTGGGTTTGTTTTTTGGTTTTTTTTTTCCACTGCTAATTACATATCTATATTCTCAAAGCTGAGTAGGTCTATTTTATGATGAATACGTTAGGGACTAATAATGCATTGTTTCATTGTATCTGGACAGTTTTTAGGCCTTATTTTCTAAGGGAGAAAACCCTCTGCTGCAATATAATTTTTATGTCCCTAAGCCTGAGCTGGAATTTTATTTGTAGATGCAGCATATCCTGTGGATGCATTTTATAAAATATTTATTTTCATTCCTTTGAAAAAGCTCTGACATAGATTTGATGATGCCTGTGTTTATTCAGCAGTTTGGACTGTTACTTGTGTTTTCAGAAGTTTCTTCTTGAAGGAACTCAGTTTTATAGATTTGCAATTCCTGTTGTGTAGATTAAGCCAGGATTCCCATGAATTTGATGTCACATTAAGATACAGTTGGACAAATGTAGTTCATATTATTAGTTGTGCCCCGCAAGCTGTTTGTGTGACTGCAAGTGGTGTGTGGGAACTGCATATTTTTACACTGCACATCTAAGCAATAAATCTGTGATATAAGACTCAGGAAATTTTGGGCATCTATGATACATTTGGAGACAAAGGTCTGAGACATCTTTTTTCACTCCCTGGCATTCCCAGCTGCTGATGCTTACTTGCAAGCAGTGCAGGTAGCACAGCATGGGGCATGAATCTTGGGCTCAGAAATGGAGCACTTACGTCATAATTTCATTTGCATCTATTCCTCGCAAAACAATCTCATGACCAGGGGTTAAGCAAATGGATTCTCAACATCAGATGAGTTGATAGAAAATAAGGAAGGCCCCTAACTGCACATATATAGCAAAACAATGAAAATCTTTGTTTAGACTCCTTCACATAAATTAGGGTTTGGGTAATGAGACAGAACTAGACTGAGTTAGATTCAGATAAAAGAGAGGAGATGGTTCTTTGCATAAAGGATGGTAGAGCTGTTGAGTTCATTGCCTGAGAGTGTTAGAGATAGTGAAATGATACCTAGACCCAGAAATTACTGGACAAAAGCATAATACATAAAGCTATTTAAGGATATTAAATATGAATTGATACCATGTATTCCATAGAAATACTAAATATACTTCCTACTGTATAAGTGCATTATATGGAAAATGTTTGGCAGGGCATATGTATAAATGGGAAATGTCCTTTAGTGGTTCTGGTCCTTTTCTGTTTTAACCATCTCCTTGTGACCAGTATTTGAGATAGAATACCAAGCCAGCTAGACCTCTGTTTGGTCTAGCACATGTTATGTTCTTTTGATGTGAACACGCCAAATTTAGCTGTTTGCTTTGTTAAAGTATAAACATCTGTGTCTGGGCATATAAAGGTCTGTGGCTGTCTGCAATGTTCTAAGGTGTGCAGCTGTATGACTTTTGTTTGCTATAGTGAATGAGGAGGACCCCAAGCCCTTATATTTATGGATTAACTTGCAATTTTTCAAGGTATTTTTTCTTTTTCTTTTATTCAGAGAGGTTTGGTGGTGAGGACTGAGGGATAGGGTAACAGAATGATCTTATTGGTAACTTGGGTTTTTCTTTTATTTTTGCTATAAAAAGTGTATAGCAATGAAAGAAGATACTCATCAAGCATTCAGAAAATACAGCACTGCCTGGTGGAAGAGTTAAATTCCTGTTGAGGTATGTGAATTTACATTTGTATGTTTAATTTGGGAAAGTAGTATTCCCATCACTTCAGAGATGTGTATGCTATTTCAATAGGAATGACTGACAGAAAGGCCTGCAGTGTTGTTAGTTGTCTGTAAAGCAAGTGGAAGCATCTCAAGTATGTATAAGTAGAAAGTCTTGACAGGGTATATTAGTTTAGTAGACTAGGCTGGGATGAGTAAACACCAAGAGCATGTGTGCTTTCTTGTCCTGATCCATGAAAATTACTCAGGAATGGAGGGCAGGGAAAAATGCAGAGCATCTTACCAGTATGAAAGGTAATGATTATGATGCAGTAAAAGCATATTTTCAGAAACCAGGAGACTAAATAACTCAGAGAGTAGCAAGAGATGGGGAAAACTCACAGCCACCTTTGCAGGCTCCTTGCAGATGTCTGTAAGATTACTGGTAAAATTAAGACAATGTTATCAAAAAATCAGTGAAGAGATAAGGCAGTTATGTGTGTGATTTTGAATCCCTCCCAGTGTGAACACAGTTGTGACAGCCAGTGGCCCACTGATACTATGAAAATAGCAGTATTGCAGTCTTTGCTGGTGAACCTCCTGGACACAAATGTTGCACTACATAAAGAAATGCATATATTATTTTTAATTTAAAATCCTGACTCCATGCAAAAATGAAGAATGTAGTCCAGTGTTTCTAGTGGTATATTAAATTTTATTCATGAGAGTAGTGTATTTTCCAGCAAGCAAAAAGCAAGCATATTGCAAAGACCATATATTTAGGGAGAAGAAAAAAAATCAACACCCCAAACCCTATAATGACACTACCATTGAGAAAGCTAATGTCTTCATCTGTTTGAGTACTGTGGCCTGCCAAGGAGCAGAGGCAGAAAGAGAACTCCAGATGCTCCGCTCTATGCTCCTGGGGTACGCCTTATGGAGGTTTGATAAAGAGAGAGTAAGCCAGTGGTATGCTTTTCCTCAATCCTAACAGGAACAGATCAGGATCTTCATGTGTGGGCCTAAAGACAAAGGAAAGGAACAATGAGAAGTTGCAAAGCTCAGTCACAATGGGATGGGGGAGGGGAAAGAAGATGAGTGGGGAAAAAATTGTTCAGAGGAATAGTCCACACCATAAAATATCACATCCAGCAATAAATCCGGGTAAGGAGCATTTGGGTTTTGTCTTCCTGTATTTCCTTTGCTCAGACACTGACTGAGCATCCATCTGCTTATGGGGAGGGTTTTCCCTTTGCAAACCCACTCACCATCTTTCCTCAATTTATAAACTACATTTTAGTCCCACAAGTTACTTTCTCTCATCCTATTCTGTCCCCTGTCCTGCTGGAGCAAGTGGAATAGTGAGAAAGGGGCTGCTCTGGGGTGTCTAGTTGCTGGCTGTGGTCAACAAACCACAATATAATGTATTTCTTTATTATTATATAGTGTTTTATTATCATATAAATGTACACTATCACTGACTTTACAGTTAAATATTTACCTGTGTTTTTATATATCAAAGACAGTGTTCATGCCAAAAATATGTGCCAAAATTCACAGATTTTAGATATTAGCTTATTCTGTAACAGAGTCTATTTTATTTTTAACTGCCATAACATTACAAATGTATCTTAAAATTTTAAAATTAGTTTCTAGAATGAAGTAAACACACCTTAAGACATATTAGCAAAAAAAAAAAAAAAAAATTATAGTAATCCTTAGGCTGACTGGAATTAAGCAAATTATATCCTGTCTGGGAAATACTGGGTTTTTTACTTCCTCCTTCTCCAGTTCAAGTAGTTTTCTGCTTTTGTCCGTTGATAAGGCTAAAATCTCTGTATTTAAATAGAAAAACTCCCACAAAGTTTTTTAAAGTATAATCACAACTAATGAAGTACAGCCTTAGCAATACTATGGAGGTCCTGTTTTAAAGAACGTCGCTTAGGGCAGATTTTTAAACGTACAATCTTGTACTAGAATTACTAGAATTGTATATTTGATTGCAAATTACTATATCTGAACATTTGAATTTATGAATTAATATGTGTACATCTCTGTCCAAAGAAAAGACAGAGCCTTATCAATTTGCAATATAATAAATGATTATTCTTTTATGTTCTTATCTCCCCAGCTTTAAAAGACACACATCAGTGAATTTCTTCTAATGTCTTCTTCAGAATGCTACTGAATAATATAGCAAGGACATTGATTTTGCATCAGTATAAGAAATAACAGAGAATATCTATTTGCTTCTTTATCCACTAAACCAATGTAACTTATTTTTCCATTGGTTACTTTCGGGCATAAATTCTGTTCTTCTTCTCCAAAGCTGTACATTTTTTTTTTTTTTCCGGTGCATGGTACTTACCAAAAAATGAAGTTTTAACAGAGCATAACATATCACAGAGCCTGTATATGGTCTTTTTTATCCTAGTGCACTTGTATTAATGCAATGAACTGACACAACAGATACCAGATATTCAAGTATAAGTGATTTCTGAGGGTTTTTGAGCCCAATAGTATTGTTTTATCTAGCATACATATTGTTCAAATATGAAACATGTTCTTGTTTTCTTAAAGATTATATAATTAAGTAATATTTATTCTCTTTTCATCCACAGTTCTAAGCAGTCTTTGCAAACATTAAACAGCTTGTGAAAGTAATTAAACATTGTCTCTCCAATCCCTAATCTTGTCAAGTTATGTGGTAAGAGATGTGGAAGGCTCATTAACAAAGGAGGAAATAATCCCTTATCTTATTACAAATTTTAAACAGCCAAATTGTTTACAAAAACAAAGCTCCAAAGTCACCTGTAAGTTTATAGAGTGCTAAGTGTTAGCTTACAAAAGCAGTGCATTTACCTGAGCTGAAAGTCTTCTAAATTAATTCTCCTTTTTATTTTTATGTTGACCATTTCTAGTCAACATCAAGTAGAAAGACTCCATAGAATTTTTTTTTTATGCACACATTGTCAAGCTCTAGCACAGAGATTCTGTGCTTCACAAAGGGTCTTAATTTTATTTTTCCAGCTATAGGAAAAGTCTTATCTCCTTTCTCATATTTTACTCTATTTATGTGTCCAATTCAGGGTAGGCATGTTAACATTACAGGGAAAAAGAACAAAACCAAAACAAAAAACTCCACCACAGTTAACTTCGCAGGACTGAGGGCACATTTTATGTCATACCTCTCTTTTTAATCTATTTTAAAGCCTTTTATAATGAGAGTTTTTAAGATGATCTCTGATCATTTGATCAGCCATGAGAAAGATATGGCCTGGACAGCAAAGCAGTCACTTAAAGCCATTTGGCAACATTCCTTAGAAGAGTACTTATGGTAATCTATCTGGCTGCTATGTGCCTCTAAACAATAAAGCTATATGAAGAATGAACAGCAGAGCCATGAGTGTATGTTACAGTGCCACACCTCAACTCTATTCACCAGTGCGTTTAGTTTTCCAGGGCATGTAATGAAAGCAGTAAGTAGCTAGTTAAGAAATCTTCAGAAGCAGAAATATCATTTAACTAAACTGCAAGTATGATTACATAGCAGGGTCTACTTGACTCTAAGTTGGTTCTATGTTTACATTGGGTTTAAGAGTGAAATAACACAAATTTCTATGTCTCCTAAGTCTTTGTGCTTATCCAACAAACATAGTTTATACAAATTCCTCAAGTCACTGGATGGCTAAATTTGCTGGCTTTAGGCACTTAAAGTGATGAAGTTAAGGATCCCCTTGATGCCTTGGAGTGGCTACCTGGAACAGAGGCTAGACAAGATTAAGAGAGTAGGAGTGGGTATTTATTAAAGGCCTTCAACAGATACATCTTGGGAAGTCAAAAGCCTTTGAGAGGGGCTACACCCAAGATGGACAGTCATGAATTTTTCAGACAATTATAAGTTTGGTTCATTTACATATCAGGGGTTAATCCTCCAGTTACAGCTTCAGGTAATGAAGTCATATGCCCCCAGTTTGCTCCCCTCCTGACTCTCTTTTGTTTGAACTTTTCAGGTCCTGAAGCAGTAGAGTGAATTGAATATCAGGCTTAGAGGGATTGTTTTGTCTGACCAAAATGTGAAGACAGTGAACTAATGCTCTATATGAAGTTTAGACTTCTACACTAGTTCAGGATTTGAAAAATATAAAAACTAAAATCCTAAGGCATCACCCTGCACTGCCAGTCAGAGCAAAAGTTTAGACTCACCTGTAGAGATGGATGAGGAAAGATCATAGCTGCCTTCTTTGTCTCTGGAGAGGACAGAGACAGAGGAAGCTCAGCACCTTAGCTGGTGCTGGAACTCTGTCAAGCCTAGGAGTTACGTGTCTGCACCATGGTTTCATTCGCAATGAGAGAAAATTAACTTCCCTGAGAACTTTTATATGTTCATACAAGTAGGCAGAACAGGGGAAAAGTTTGTATTTTGATGGGCTGTAGCAGAAAGGAGACCCAAGTTAGTGCTGGTGCCTACCTTGGTGCCTACCTACAGGTAGCTAAAATCTGAATGAAAAACAGCATACACCCCCTACTAATCCTCTGTGTCATAGTGCAACACCTATGCATGTTTCCTCAGTCTATCTTTAAAGAACTGTAATTTACTGGAAAATATATTCCTGAATATTACTGTAATAAGCCTCTTGAGTCTCATATCACTGGGTGCAATCGAAAGGGCAGACCTTGAGCACTGTAAATCACGCTGGCTCCATTGATTTCAGTAGAACTCTATTGATTTACTGCTGCAGAGAATCTGGTCTGAAATATTTCTGTGGTACTGTGTGCATTTAGAGTTAGAAGATTTACGGGCTCTATAATAAAGCTAAGAAGCCCCAGCATAACCATTCTCGATGGCTGATGTATTTCTTTGTCTTAGTGTATAAACAATTAACATCACCAGTCTGAGTAGTGTAACACAGGAAAATTAATATCTGGGATAGGGTATCAATACTAGCTGCTAGGAAACTTAATACTAATAGGAAAACATTTCTTCATATATGTGCCTTTTACTGACATAATAAGGGTATAGGGTCATACTGTAAATGAGTCTCAGAACTGCAAGGAAAAGCACACTGGACTGACATGCCTTTTAATCAACTGTATAGCTTTTTACACTTCAGAGTAAATGCTTTTAATGATAATTAGCAAAGTTATTTGTACAGAAAGAAAAAAAAGATATGCCAGATGTGGTGAGAGAAATGAAACTTGAAGTGTTGATAACTGGTTCACTAACGATTTTCAAAGGTCGTTTCAAGTGCCATAACGAATTCTGCCTAAAAGCTTGTTTGAATGCATCCTTTTCTCTTTCTCTACAGATGGAAAGAATGATAATCTTTGTTGTAGGGAACAGCAGTGCACCAGACTACTTTATCAGTACTTTAAAACAATTGCAGTGTAGATGAGAAGGTGTTAGTCACAGCTACCTAAAGCCACAGGTGCAAGTGACTTAATTTTAGATACATCAAACAGTTGCAATTTTCATTGTCTTTTTTTGGATAAGACCCTGATAACTTTTATATCCATGTATGTAGGGTGTTGAGACAAGGAGAACTTAACCAGTGTAAAAACTTATCTGCACAACAGGTAGAACTGCCCTACAGCCTGTTCTTCTCTTTTCAACCCTGACCAAATATTCTTCTTGCCTTTGTACATTTTTTCTTTCCAGCTCCTTTATGCTTCTGAAGTACTTAATATGCATGCCAGTTTATCTCACTAAGCTGACAGTGCGTGGGAGGAGGAGAGCAAATAATTTTCTTTAGGCTTACTTGAGGCATCAGAAGAGGAGCCAAAGTAGTAAAAATGTGTGGGAAAAAATGACAAAGGTGGGAAGAAAGACAAAGCCCCACATTTATAAAAGAAACTAACTGCCAAACAAGCTCAGTTGTTTTATCTAAACGTGGCATCCTTATGCAGTGTATCCTAAACATCCTAGGTTGAACACTGAGAAAGCACTACAGTCTCTGGATATGCATATATTTCAATACTCAATCGATGTTTCTGTAGTTGCAGAAATATATTTAAAATATCCAGCACTAGAAATAAAGAACTGGAACTCATGTTGTTCCACGTGCTATGTTACATAGGACCATAGGAAACATCTGTAGGTAGGCATATGGTATCATCATAAGCAATGATGGCTCTTGCTAGCTGTTGTAATGCAGGTGTCCAAAGAGCAGGAAATCAGTTTTTTTCTTACTTTCATAGAAATTTAGAACTCAAATAGTTCATGTTAACTTCAGCATTTCTAGTTTGAAAGTGGAAAAATCTTGTTTTATCACCTGAAATGATCTCTGCTGATCCCACTTGCTCATTAGAATTCAATTACCTTTCTCCTGAAATTGAACTACCCTAGATTGTCCCACTGTCAGTGAAGACCTGTTGAAGGGAAGATAAAGAAGAAAATGCAAAAGTAATCTGAATGTAAGGAGGAAATGGAGAATTTGCTAGAGGGTCATAAGGTATTTTTTTTCAAAATATGAAAGAAAATTACAAAATTACCGTAGGTATCTCAGAGCATTATACCTCTGAACAGATGAATTATATGAATGTCTGTGACAGGTCAGATAAGCTTCTCTCAAACTAGAGAGAAGTAACTACAGCTTCCAAAATTTTGAGTCTATTGTTTGTATCATCATGAATGTATTGTCATTTTGACTGTAGTATGGGTGAGAACTCAGATGCAGCAGTTTATTGTTTTATTTATTAGAAAAATAGATGTTTAGTTGCTAATAACTTGAAGTACAACATTCTTAGGAAATGTGAATAGCAATGAATACATTTTTGGATGATATAAGTGTAAAAAACAGATTTAAAGATCATAGAATCTAGAGAATGATGAATGATTTGGGTTGGAAGGGACCTGAAGGATCATCTACTTCTAATCCCCCAGCCATGAGCAGGGACACCTTCCACTACACCAGGGTGTTCAAAGCCCCATTCAACCTGGCCTTGAACACTTCCAGAGACAGGGCATCCACAGCTTCTCCAGGCAACTTGTTCCAGTGCCTCTTAGCCCCCACAGTAAAGAATTGTTTCCTAATACCAAATCTAAATCAACTCAGATTAAAGCAAATCCCTTTGCCCTATTACTACAGGCTCTTGTAAAAAGTCCCTCTCTATCCTTCTCGTCCTTCCAGGTATTGGGAGGCTGCAATAATGTCTTCCCGGAGCCTTCTCTTCTTCAGTCTGAAGAACCTAACTCCAGATGTGCTTTAGCCCTCTGATCATTTTGGTTTCCTCCTCTGGACTCTAACAAGTCCATGTTTTTCCTGCACAGAGGACCATAGAGATGAATGCAGTGTTCCAGGTGGGGTCTCACCCTGGTTCCACTGGGGCGGAATAGAGGGACAGAACCCCCTCCCTCACCCTGCTGCTCATGCTACTTTGGATGAAGCCCAGGACATGACTGGCCTTCTGGCCTGGGAGTGCACATTGCTGGGTTGTGTTGAGCTTCTCCTAAACCAACACACAAGAGTCATTTACTTCCTCAGGCCTCCCTACAGACTGTTGATTTGGTTTGAGGGTATGGTACCTTGCATCTTGTGAATGAAATTTTAGTTGCATATATGCTGAGTCAATGTGTAATAAAGAAGGCAAGAACAATGAATGAATTATTGTTGACCATAAAGGCAAAAAACAATACAACAAGATAATGATTTAGAACAGAACAGATCTGTGTTTTCTGTTTTTTGAAAAATTCTGCAATTTCAGATCTAGTTTATACTTCTAAAACGCAACAAAAATAAAACAGGAAAAATGCCTGAATTGCTTTGAGCTAATAGTAACAAATATGGAAGAACCATGATCTCTCATTCTCATGTAGCTTTTGTAATTTTTTCTTTATTATTATATACACACATATATATATATGCATATATGCGTGCATGTATATTTAAAAATGCCTATTTTCTTAAAATGTCTCAGAAAATGAAATTATTCTTTCTGGGAGGCGACTGACCAGTATGAATGAAATACATCAATAGTGTTGAGAACAATTTTGAAAATCAGTTAATGATTCAAGTTTTTCCAAAATACATTAGCAAAAAGTAGAACTCCAACTGCTTTGAATAATGGTAAATTGAAAAAATGTGCTCATCATGGAGCAAGCTTTCCCCTACTTTTCCCCTCTTGCTGATCTCCTAAATATAGAATCATAGAATATCCTGAGTTGGAAGGAATCCACAAGGGTCCTTGAGTTCAACTCCTGGCCCTGCACAGGACACCCCAAGAGTCACGCCCTGTGCCTGAGAGTATTGTCCAGACCCTTCTTGAACTCTGTCAGGCTTGGTACTATGACAACTTCCCTGGGGAGCCTCTTCCAGTGCTCAGTCACCCTCTGGGTGAAGAACTTTTCTTATCTAACTTACCTAACCTAAATATCTAACCTAAATCTACCCACACATATGTATCATATATCTGGTAATACAATCTGGTATAAAGATGATGACATGCAGAAATTTGAAAGAGAGCACATTAAACTTAAAAACTGTGTTGTACTTGTCACCTGAGCTACAGATTCATCTTAAGCAAGTAAATATCATCAGTTTTATTTTTTAGGGTTCTTTCATAGAGTACTTTTGAGCCAATAGTGCTCCATGGAAGGGGCAACCCATGCAATTGCATAGATCCAAAAATTGTGCAAGACCTCGTCTTTTCATTACGGCCTGTTGTGCATAAGATCCAGCTAATTCTTTGTACAGACACCCTTCTGCTCTAAACTACATTTCTTTGAGAGTTTCATTTGTCCTTGGCACTGCAATTTTTTCTCACAATGCTGTGAGAAAGTGCTGGGACAGCTGTTTGGTCTATAAAACATTCTTTGTGAAGAGCGAGCATCAAATTTAGGAAGGTGGTGGGGTATTTTTCCCCCCAAGGAAAAAGTGGAAATATATATGACTTCGCAGAAATTTCTTGCAGTGTTGTTGTTTTACTCCTGTCTTTCAACAAATAAATAACACAATGCATTTTTTGAGGCTGGACAAAAAAATTAGATTTTTACCTTTAACATGAAAACAACCCATTTGTAAATATTGGTTATCTGCCATGTACTGATATTTTTCACTAGCTCCTTGCACGGTGAGTTAAGGCTGCTAATGTGTGCTTGTCCTAATCCTGCACTGCTGAAGAAAACAGATCTTAACTGAATCTTAATGGAATTTGAAAAAAAAAATTGTATAGTTTCACTGTGAAGTTGCCATGAATATTATCCTTATCCTTGTTTTTTTCATTATAATATCAGCCTGAGTTCAAAATAGGCTTTTCTCTTGACTTCTAAATTCTGTTTCACACAGTAAGTCCCAAACTTTCATGCTTGTGATTCATATTGCCATGGAAAGTGGTTTAGCTGGCTTATGAAGTTTAAAAGGAAAATCTGCAAACTGTCAGTGTCAGTGCATGTGTTGATCTAGAAAGAAAGATGGGTGTTTGAAAATCATTCTGTGGTTGGGAAATAGGAGAGCTGCTAGATTAAAAGTTGGGAATAAAAAACATGCATATAAAAACAGGCTAAAGTTTCAATACATCAAACAAACACTTCGTTCCTTACCAGAAACAATGGTACAAGCGTCTCTCAGGTGCCTGTAATAATGTTCACGATGGCACTGCTGAATATCTTCAGATGAAAAAATCATTGATTTCTTTTTTGGGGGGTAAGGAAGTTGGGAGGAGAGGGAAAGGGGATAACTGCTGTATAATCTAACAACATTTTTCCTAGCTCAATGTAATTTTTTCTTTCATCATGCCACACTCTTACACTATGCAATGTGGTAATGCGCTGAAATGTCAGTTTCACCTAATAATGGAAAGTTGTATCACAAACCCATTTTCAGCTAATAAGACTTCCCTGTAACATATTTCCAATGCAATAGGAAGAAATGAGCTTAGTTAAGTACTCATATATTATTCACATATCTAAAAAATAGAATATTTACCCTCATAAGTTTTGAATTCCACGTTTTCTAGAATAAAAATATACTTACACTATTAAAATATTTTAAAATATTTTTATTTATAAATATAAACATATTTATTTATCTTTATTTAGAATAAATGAGGGTTTTCTCCATGGCTCCATTCCACAGCCTAGTAAACAGGAATGTGCCTTTTGACTTAATACATTTATTTCCCAGCATTGCCTAATAAATGCAGAAGGTGACATTGCATGATTATGTCTCATCCAATTCTGTCTCATCCAGTCCTGTGCTTGATGGAAATAAGATCTGAAAATAAAAAAATCTTTCCCTGACAGCCTTCTTCATCCTTTCTCCTTTTTCCATTCCCTAGGGCTGAGCTGTGTGAGGGTCCATAAGGAATTGCGTCAGCCCCAACAATTTCTCACTCTAATGTTCAGAGTCAATAATGAAATAAACCTGTGGCAGTTTTGCTAAAAGGTCATGTAAACTATGAAGGTTTCACCTGTAGTTCTTCATATTCTTAACGATTTCTAAACTCATTTATATGACTAATAAAGCTGTACCTTTCCTCACAGTTTTTATTAGACTCAGAGCTAAAAATGTGTCAATTTTTTGGATCCAGTTTGATCTAGGCTTTTGAATGAACTGTAAGATTATTTAATGTCCAGGAAAATTATTGTGTAACATTTTTGTAAATATTCATTGCTAGTATGAGGTATGAGTACTGAAATACTAAACCAATCCCAGAATCTCCAAGAATCCATATTTCAGTGTTGTAGTACAGGGAGCAGGAAGAGGGACTTCTATTATATTCTAGCTACACTTCATTCTACTTCTTTTTTTAACCATGCAAGGAGTCATGCATGATGCAAAGTTAAATACATACACTTACCAGTATGGTTGGATATCTTCACTGTCGTAGAGGGAAACCTTACCAGGTCAGTCAGTAGAATTGTCACCTTATGGTGAGGGGTTTCTTTCAACATCATATAAATAATGTATGTATACGTATATATATATAGAGAGAGAAAGACTGAGACCACTGAAAGCTGTTTTTGCATACCTTTATATACAGGTAATATTCTGATGACTTAATTTGAAGAAAGACTTTCTGCACAAATATCAGAACCCCTTTTTGTGTTGTACTCTCTTTCTATCTCAGGTTCAATCTGAGATCATTGGAGCTTTAATTTTATTTCTTAATTTTTTTTTCTTTTCTTTGAAGCAGGAGAGTCACAAGTTATTCATTATTGTTTGTCATGTGTTTTGCACATTGCCTCCTCATAAAGAGATTTAGAATACAAACCTTCACCAATAATTTTCTTACCTCTATTTTAACCTACTGTTATTTTATTCCAAAGAAGGTCTTACTGAAAATTGCATAGACTAGGATATCACTGAAAATGGAAAAGCATTGTTTCTGTGCTGTTTAGTCTTCAGTCAGAGTTGATGAAAGAAAATAGAGAACTGCCCTTTTATAGACAATCCTGAGTTGTGAAGTCTTTGGTTTGTTTTACATTGGAAGTAAATATCAGCAGTCTGGAATCTCTGGCAAAGGTTAACAGTCCATTTTGGCCCCTCTCTCTGTTGGAGATCCCAAACACCAGATGGGTGCCTGTACATCTGGGGAGCTGGAGAGCAAGGCTCAACCCTTTCTACCAGCCAGTCGGACACAGAGAGCTCAGAACTGCAGCAAATCAAGCAGCCAGCAAGAGGATAAGGCATTTGGCTGGGGGAGAATGGTGGAAGCTGTCAGGAATGCAGGAGCTGGACAGCAGGCAAGCTGGGCAGGAGCCAGCCGTGTTCTCGGCCAGCCGGCCAGAATCTCTGCTTGCCGGCTTGGTGCTTGCCAGATGATTGCTTGTCATCCTGCTGAAAGTCATATGGCCACTTTGCAGTTTAGAAAACACGGGAGAAAAAAGTTCTATTTTGTGTTATTTCTTTTATTTCTCATGAAAGGCTAAAGAGGTAATTTCCCAGCTTTTCCTCAATATTAAAAAATTTAGAGATTTGCTAACTTTTTTAAAATGGCAATTAGGATGTGATACAGGCCCAGAGCCACAACTTTGAGGAATCATCTGCCTTTAAGTCTTGTAGAACTGGGAAGACGTAAATAATTTTTTGATACATTAGTTCATTTTGCGACTTACCTGAAAAACAGCTTGAAAATATAACCACAGATAATAGCTCAAAATCATCTGCCTAAATACTTTCTGCTTGTAAATTCTGAATGTGGGCTGAACATAAATTTAAAAAAAAACTTTCATGATATCAGAAAATAAAAGGTTGCTCAAAAATTGATGCGATATTTTAATCTTTTTCTTCTTTCTTTGGACAAGTCTGATTTCTCTAAATATTTCCATAAAATCACTGGTTGGACAATATTGTAAGTGGCAGCTTTTTTAATTCGACCTAATGGACAGAGTGAGGAAAAAAAGGGCTCTTAAGTCCTTCTTGAGGTCCAAATTAGAATCAGTGAATTTCACAGATGAATACAATTTTAAATCCATTATCCAGCATGATAAGCATTTATTGACTAGTCAGCACTCCGTATTCAGTGGCTTGAACATTTGTGAGAACACACTGGAAAGCTGCAAACTCAGCTAAAGCAAAATCACATACACTTCCTATCTGCAAAACAATTTTGGTAGTACTGGGCAAATTACATTAAAGTGTTTTCTTATAGTATTAGGTTTAAACTCAGCCTTGTGCCTGGAGACTGCAGCTACTAGTCTACCCAGATCATTCTGTATGCATGGGAAAGTTAGAGTCAGACAGATGGGGATTTCTTTGGAATGTAGGGCCCAAATCTAAGAGAGCTGCGGCAAGTTTGATTAATCACTCAGCATCCTACTTCATAACTATTACTTATGGTTTAAGAATAACTGCTTTCCTTTGTCCCTGCTGCAGACTGGAATATAAAGATATGTGGTGGTTCATGCTGTGCATGCAGGGACAGTTTCTGTTTTAATCCTTCACAAGTAGCTACAGCTTCTCTTTAATATGTGACAACCTGAAGAAGAGGCTGATTCCAGACACTGCAGCTTTTTTGCAGTGACAGTGTGAGCTTATGGGTTTAATATTATTGTTTTATTTTATTATCTACTTTTGTTCAATTTTATTATTATAGTGATGTGTAAATTTAGTAATAGGTTTACTTGCAGACAATGCATGATAGTGTTTTGTTGCTTTTTTTTTATATATATTCTTCACATGAAACAGGTAAAAAGGAACTCTAACCCAGTTTAAATCTGGAGTCCGGTTGTGTAGGTCAGCCATGTGTAGCTGGTGATTCAATGCAAGTCCACAGCTCTAGCATGAATAATGATAATCTTTTTATCCAGTTCGGTAGATACGATAGCCTGACTAGAACCATCTGTCAGAATGACTGACATGAGCAGGTTCTTAGGGCAGCAAAACAGGCTTGTTTGCTTTTTCTCTGCCAGAGCCTTGGAAAGTTAACTGTCTTGTTGAGACCTCTGGGAGCAGTAGATATTTTTTGACCAACAAGGGGAAACATACTCCAGTCATGGTTCTGTATTCAGCACCAGCAGGCAGGAACAGGTCTGGTTTTATTCTAAGACTCACATTCCTCCTCCTTCTCCTTTTCCCACTGTGCTCTTGTCTTCGGGATGGCTATGTTCTGCTTTGCCTCTTTTATGAGGTTGTGATATGGCTTTGATTCCAGCCATGACATAATCAGCTGATTGACCCCTGAATAACTATTAATATTGCTGAGTTACATTGTGGGGTATAGGGCTGAGTTAGGTTTCGTCCATATGTCTCCATTAAGACAGAAGTGACTCTCACCAATTCTACCTGTTAGATTGCTAATGGCAGTTTTGTAGTAGCTGAGAAATTACTGTGTGATTTCTTCATCTTATGGATGTTTTAGACTAGTGTAGTAAGAAATTGCTTGCATTATTGCACGTAAAAGGGTAGCCTGAATAAAAGCTGTTTTAAGTCTTTGAAAACATCAAACACATCTTCCTAATCAAGAAAAAAGTGTATTGACTGAAGTGGAAGCAGAATACAGCTTATTTGACTAAAGAATTCAGTCATTAATTGGGAAATAAAATACATTAGCCTTCTTTTTGCTATTAGCATAAATGGTTTTATTTTCAAAGTTTATGGTTTTATTTACAAAGTACAGGAATGCTGGAAAGTTTGCAGGATATTTTAAATAGTGTGTTTTAAAGTAAATTGCAACATATATAAATGCGACTAAGGATAAATGTGGTTCAAAGCATGGTTCAAAGTTCTGAGATCCCAAAGTAGAAGTTATGGTTGATTCATTTCTATTCTAATCTATGAGTGTGACATCCTTTCTGGTAGTGGTGTACAAGGCATGAAAAAAACCTAATTCGAAATTAACCCAGTATTTTGTGTGATCTTCCTAACAATGGTTTCTGTCTTTGTTTCGGCTTTTTTTCTTTTTAAACTTCTAAAGGTATATGCTGTTCAAACAAAATCCTGATGCAATCAAAGATATTAAAAGTGAAATTCAGAACAATCCAGGTATGTTTTCAAAGCTGGATGTGAATCTTTGGAGTAGCTTGTTTAGTTTGTGCAGAAATTTCGCACTGGGGTCTCTTACTAGTTCAGTATCAGGTGGGTTATGTATAAGAATTCAATACTTAGTATCTATTTGAAGTTCCACAATTTAAAAACAACAGCAATTAAATATGCATTAATATGCATTACTCTAGGGTAGAACCAAAAAAAAAAAAAACCCAAACAACCCTATTACACATTCAGGAACCCAAATACAAAAGACAACTTCCTGTTGCTAATGTGAATTTTTGAAATAACTGCAAGTCAAAAAAAAGAAAAAAAGAAAAGCAGGTTGCTTTCACATCTGATCATGACCTTTCACATCTGATCATGACCTTTCTATACTTGTATCTGTTTTTTACTTCTAATTATTTTGTACTGAGCAGGTGTCATTTTTTTTAGAATCTCAGTAAGAAAAGCACTATCCCTCTCAACTGATAAACTGAATTATGGAGTAAATGGTGGAAACTATAGAAAAAGTGATAGCAATCTTATATCTCAGGTAATGCTGGAAGCCTCTGCTGCAGCATTGGCTAAACTGTTCCATGTGGATCATGGCATGCTGTGCAGCATTCATGCCCCCAGCTCAAAGTCTTCTTGTACTCTTACAGGGTTTTGCTACACAAGTTCGTTGGTTATTGACATCAGCCAAATCCAGAATATGCACTTGGGGAAGCCACCATACAATATGCTCCCACACCCTTATCTCAATAAAGATATAGCTCCCAAGCAAGTTCAAGCAATATTTCAAGTGGAAAAGAAAATGCAATATTACTCATAATTAGGACTGAATTCATATTGAAAAAATGCACTTTAATTGACTTTGCACTGATTATTTTTACATGGGTTAATTATTTCATTGAGCTGTTTCACAGTATCCTTGGTCCAGAGGCAGGCACTTGAGTAATCATGACCACTCTGCCATAGCTGGTAAATAGGGGCTCATAGATTATTCAGTGTGAAATCTACATAGCCGAGAAGGAACCAAGCATGTGGGTGGCAAATTCTTCATTCTGTAGTCTTCTGGATGTACCACTGCATTGGTGACTGGGGAATTTTAGGTTGCTTGGTGTTGTGTAAAGAAGGGAATTGCAAATCTAAAGAATATGAGCACAAAGAAAATGATATGGCAGAAGTGCTTTTCCTGATATGACAGATAATTTTATGGTGTGTCTGTTTTCCTGCAAAACAAAGGTGGCTGTCCTGATGCATAACAATCGTATGAGACTTAGAAGTAATTCAGTGTCTTAAATTCACACTGTTTAAACAAACGAATGACAAGCTTTGCATCACTCATGACAATAATGAAATAGAAAACTTACTAGGTTTGAATCTTTCTCAAGATGCTAGTATTTGACATCCATTAGCAACTATACATTGCATTAGAAAATATGGCTGTGTTGTGAGGGATCAAAGGCATGACCCTTTGATGTATTGTAATACAACCATAAAATATATTTATTATATTATTATGACCAAACAGATATTTTTTCTTTTATTTAGTCTACTATTTAAATGTAAAAAAAATTCTCCATTCTGAAAAAAATAAATCAAATACTACAATATAAAAATGAAAATAATAGCACAAAGAGCATGTAAAGCTAAAGTCACCAAAATTCTGAAAAGTCTGTGATTACTAACTGCTAAAGCATTCTAATCTAGTGATTACTTAAGACATACTCCATGAGTGGGGTTGTTGAATTTATTTCACATGATCAGTTTTAAGCATGTGTTTTCAAGGTATGTTCTTCATGCTGTAAGTGGAGTCAGTGATTTGATTGTGGCAAAACAAGCAGCATTTGGATGAAAACATTTTTATTAACTTTTACCCATTCATATGTGAACCCATTTTAGTATAGTTTGATAATGAGGGACAACTAGAGTCATTTTACAGTGCTCTGATTAGTTTATCAAGGACAGCAGTCCATAATGGAGAACTAATAGAGCACTGACAAACCAGCTCTGTGCAGCAGATGAACAACTTGCATTTGATTTGAGCAAAAACCATGAACTTGAATTATTCATCATTTCACAATCTCTGATCTTTAGGGAACATAACATGATCTCCCCTTACACAGTATTTTTTGACTTTACCTCATTTAAACAGAGTATGTTGTATGGAAAAATGTAAATTACAGACCTCTCCTCTTCCCCAATGAAGTCCATGTGATGGGAACGTAACTGTATGGCAGATTTTATGATGGGGTGTTACCCACAGCCATGATGCAACAGCTTGTCAGGGGTTTCCTGAACCTGCAAAAGTGGGGAGCCAGCCTAGCACAAGAAAAGATGTTGCAGTGGTAGTGCCATGTCACAAGACTCAGAAAGGAGAAGTTATGGAGCACGGAGAAGAATTCATCTAGTGCTTCTTCCTGGTAAAGAAAGTGTGAAAAACAGTATAAAGTCAAGTGCATGTATATGCTTGTGGATATCATGTTTGAAGATTATTTTAATCTACCAAATATCTGTTCTAGGTAAACAGGGGGAAAAAATCCACACTGCAGATGCATTTTATGCCTGCATGGAGAACAGTGATAAGTATGAGTGACACGTATTCCTTTAAGGGTTTTTTTGTTGTTTTTTTTGTTGTTGTTGTTGTTGTTGTTTTTGTTGTTGTTTTTTATTGAAAGACATATAAAAAGAGAAAAGAGCATAAACTCTAAAGTGGAATTTGGCCAGGAACCCAATGATACTTCTGAAATTGGATGCATTTTTCTGTCATTTGGCTGTAGTGCAGATGCAGTATTTCTAAACTTCAGATTAAGCTCCTTTTTCAGCTGAAGTATAGTATTTCTAAAAGGAGATACTAGGTTTAATTATGTTAATTAAAGTAAGATTCAGATCTATAACACTAAGATTTATTATGGAAATTCTTCAACTTTTTTACATGTTTGGTTTTATGATGCAATTAAACATTGGCTGTGAAGTTTATGTTCATCCTATGTAATGTTTTCATCCTTTTACAACAAGCCTATAATTAATGAGAGAAGTAAAGACATGTGATGTATATGAGCAAAAAAGCAACATAGTACCTATAAATCTGAAGGTATTTACCATCTGCAAACATGTCTGCATTATTTCTTTAGTTAGATGTATATTACATGTGGGGTTTTTAGGATATATTGAACACAGTCATTGAAGCAAAGTACAAAATAGCACAGTATGGGTAGCTGTAAGAAAACCATGTTTTCAAAGATTTTATTATGGCTAATTATTAAGACGTGGTGTAGGTATCTGCATATTTTTATATATTAAATGGAAAATATATTTATTCATATTAATTTAGCATGTAAACTGTTTATAACAAGAAGAACTTAAAAAGCTAGATTTCGTCTTTCTATTTTGCATGAAGGCCCTATATTGTCAAATAATTTTTGTTGGGCTTAACCTACAATTTGTTTTTTCTTTCGGGGCATCTGCTACCTGTTTTTCATTTCTTTTGCTTTTCCCCAGTGGTAATAAGGACTTTTAAGGGTCTGTCCTGGTATCAAACATTGTCATGGTTTGACCCAGTCCAGATGCCAACACCCACCAAAGCCACTCACTCACACCTCTCTGCAGCTGAACAAAGGATTCATCAGTTGAGATAAGGAAAAGGAGAGGTTGCTTATCAAATACCATCTTGGGCCAAACAGATTCAACTTAGAGATATGAAGTGAATTTATAAATAACCAAATCAGAGCAGAAAAGTAAAATATGTCCTTAAAAACATCTTCCCCTTACCCCTCCCTCCTTCCCAGCTCTACCTTCTCCCTCAGTAGTGCAGGGAGACAGGGAGATATAGGGGTTTTGGTCAATTCATCACCTGAGACTTCTCCAGCTGCTCAAGAAGAAGTCATTCCCCTCCTGCACTGTGGAGTCCCTCCCACGGGAGACAGTTTTCCATGAACTTCTCCAGTATCCAGAGTCCATTGCACTAACAGCAGTTCTCTGTGAGCTGTGGGTGGATCTCTGCATTCCCATGGGATGCAGATCCCCATGGGGTCTCTTTTCCCCCTCCTTCTCCACTGATGTTGGCGTCTTTAGGGCTGTTCTTCTCACGTGTTCTCACTCCTCTCTTCTCTGGCTGGAATTACAACTACACAACAAATTTATTTTTCTTCTTAAATGTATTATCATTGAGATATTACTATCACTTCTAATTGTCCCAGCCTTGGCCAGTGGCACATCCATCTTTGGAGCAAGCAGGGATTTGTTCTTCTGGACATGGAAGAAGCTTCTAGCAGCTTGGAACCTGGCCTGTGGCCTCCCCCCACCAAAAAAAAAAAAAAAAAAAAAAAATCTGAGGCCATGCAAAACCAATACAAACAGATGAAATTGGCCAACAAAATCAAAAGTTAAGGGAAAAATGTGTGACAGAGCTATGATCAGTATTTACTACTACCAAGCTTTAATTATGTTTAATTAATGTGCCACTGCATAACAGAGATACTAATGGTAGCTTTCACATTTCCTGAACAGCCACATCCAGTTCTCCTTTGCTTGCTTATCTGTGTGTACACAGTCTCTCAGTATGAGAATGGTTAACATGCGGGAATGCTTTTAGCTCCAGTGAAACTCATGTGGCTTAGCATGAGAGCCTGTCTACATACAGCTTCCTGAAGACTTATTTCTCCAAGTACCCACTGACTTTAGTTTCTTTTTTTTTTTCCTTTTTTTTTCTTTTTTGTATTGCATTCAATTCAGATTGTCACCTCACTCAGTTATTGATCTCTCCTGTGCTACAAATTCACTCAACACTGCCATCCCTGCCTTAAAATGATTTCCATAGGGGAATCTTGAATCTATTACTTTGAACTTAATTGACTTTTAAATTGAATTGAAGGAAGGAATAAAGTCCCATTTCTATTCTGTCTGTTTTGGTTCTTCTAAGCTAAAAGGAGAAAGATAACTTCTGTCATCAAAAAAAGCAGGTATGATGCCAAATGCACGCAGATTATGTTTTCAAGTGTGTAGATTATATTTTAGAATTTCTTCATCCTAATGTTGCTCTATCCCTGTGTGTTCAAAGGCACAATTTCTATAGGAAATTTGGTTGTTTATTTGGTGAATTCTCAGCTATTTCTTTGTAATTCTGTTGAGAAGGTCATGCCATATGTCTGAGTATGCAGCATGAATAATTCCCTTCTTGGACACAGTGGGGTTTCTTGGTACATCTATCTTCTTCTACCTTCTTCTAGGCTTATCCTAAAGGTAAAAGCCCAAGCACTGCAAAGGTTAAGTGATCTGGCCTTTGGGGCACAGCAGGAAGCTTTCTAGTGTGTGCTCATCTGTGAATTTCTGCCAAAAATATTCCTGCTCATTGTTTTTCCTAGCTTTTCATTCCCTGAATTTTGAAAGAGCTCTTTGTACTTCATGCATAGACACTGTGCATGCTAACATGACAGACAAGTATTCTAATTGGCTGTCCAATCAGCTGAAGTGCCATGGATATGCTGTGCCAATAAGAAAAAAAATACGAATTTAGGAACCCCACTGTAAGCTGCTAGCCATTTTGGCTATTAGGCAAATCCAACCTGATCTTTTTGGCAGTCCTTCAAGTCAAAGAATTTACTTTTAATAAAAATAACTGCAAACATCTAATCGGTCTTGCAAATTATGCCTTTTTTTTTTTTTTTTTTGGTGGAGAAGACAGACTGAGAGAGTTGGCGCTGTTCTTTCTGGAGAAGACTAAGGAGAGTCTTCTTATAGCACCTTCCAGTACCTGAAGAAGGTCTATAAGAGGGCTTGAGAAGGACTTTTCAAAAGGGTCTGTAGCGATAGGAACAGGGATAATGGTTTCAAACAAAAAGAGGATAGATTTAGATATTAGGAAGTAATTCTTTACTGTGAGAGTTGTGAGGCACTGGAACAGGTTTCTAGCCAGAGAAGTTGTGAATGCCCCATCCCTGGAAGTGTTCAAGACCCATTTGCAGGGCTTTGAGTGGCCTGGTGCAGTGGAAGGTGTCTGTCAATGGCAGGGGAATTAGGACTAGAGGATCCTTAAGGTTCCCTTCAATCCAAAGCATTCCATGATTAGCACAATTCAGTTCTGGTAAGTAATTATGGTGGGAAAATTGTATGTAAGTAGTGACTGCTTTACTGGGAAGCTAAAACACTTCCTTCTTTTCACATTTCTTTTAACTGCCTTTAGCACTTCTGTGAAAGAGATACCTGGAAAAGCATATTCTGGACTGGAAGTGGCAGTTGAAGTGGCAGTAGCTTCTGCAGCAATGGAAATCTTGTACCAAAGTTCATGGAAGCACCCTTTGGTGGTCAGATTTATTGATATGCTTTGCTGGAGTATAAGTCTGAGATTTTCAATCTTTTATCTGTGGTACATGGAAATTTGTAGGACATGTTCAAAGCTGTCTTTGTATTAAATTAGCAGAATTAAATTCCACAATTTTCATGGGAAATATTTAGATGTCCACAAACATCTGAAAAAGGTTAAAAATCATTTTTTCACAAATACAGCTTTATGATATTTACAGAATCACAGAATAATCTGAGTTTGAATGGACCCAGAAGGAACATTGAGCCCAGTTCTTAAATGAATGGCCTGTATAGGGTTCAAGCCAGGACCTTGGCATTATTAACACCAGACTCTCACCAATTGAGCTAATCTCAGATTACTATTATGAGGGGAACATGCCTGTCATATTTTGAGTAGAGATCATTCTGACTAATCCACAGCTTTTGTACTGACAGAAAAATATAGGATTACAGAATCATTTAGTTTGAAAAAGACCCCCAAGATGATCAAGTTGAACCATAAACCCAGCACTGCCAAGTCCATCACTAAATGATGGCAAGAAGCACCATATTTCTCCAGGGATGGTGACTCAGAAGATTTTTTAGGAGAAGATAGGTATAAAAACCCCAATGACACAGCAATTTATAAATATATCAAAGTCAGATAAAAATATCTATCATGTGATACTTGCAGAAAAAAACAAAGGGTGGAAATAGAAATGATAGATATAACAAGAGTGACATCAGGTTTTCTTTAGTGTAATAAATACAAATTTACATCTAAGGCTTTGTACGGTGCTGATGTTTTCTGCAGATACCACAGTAGGATTAAGAAATCTGTAGGAATTTCCCTTCTTTTTGTAATCTACCCTGCCCTTCCTATCCCATTTCTTAGTTATTTAGTATTCAGACTTCTCC
This sequence comes from Phylloscopus whistleri, assembly GCA_017589585.1. Classification (NCBI taxonomy): domain Eukaryota; kingdom Metazoa; phylum Chordata; class Aves; order Passeriformes; family Phylloscopidae; genus Phylloscopus; species Phylloscopus whistleri. Next base: position 665,987 of record JADMLD010001097.1, on the reverse strand, counting down.
CGTGTTCCTCTGTATTCCTGCCTCCAAGATCCTTTCTTTGTTTCGTGAAACTCACTAGGCTCATTAGACATGCACGCATTACTTGTATCCTCAGTAAGTGCCTGGGAAGCCAAAATAAGGTAGATGAGAACTGGAAAAGGTACTGAAAAGGATTTATGGTTGAATTTAAGCATTCTGATATAAAATTGATCAAGCCTCTGATTGCTCATAGTCCAAAATCCTCTGTAGTTTCTTCAAGTCTTATCCCTTTTTATGACATCTAAAACTCTGTAGAAAGAGGAATATAGTAAACATCTACTTGTACCTTCTTTGCCAGGTCTTTTCCTGCCCTTCAGCAAGCCTCTCTCCTCATGCCCATCTTCCATCTTAATACAGGGGGAACAAGGCCAGCTTTGTATGGTCTTGTGAGGTGCAAGAGTTTCACTAGGAGGTACCTGCTGACTCCAGCATTTAAAAGTGCTAAAACTGTGAGGGAAAAAAAAAAAAAAAAGGCAAAAAAAAAGCAGAACAGAGCATTTCATGCTCTTCTTTGTCCTATTTCTCAGACTTCTTGCAGAAGGATGGTTTCTATCTGAGCTATTACTGCCTCTGGGTTTTTTTGCTTTCCAGTCGTAGCTCTGGAACTGCTGATGAACCAAAATCTTCGTAGCTGCTCCCAGTAATGCAATCTGTTGTTTGGATCTAAAACTATTTTAATTGTCTAATTAGCATTTAATCACCTAAACTTTGGTTTTGTGTTCTGGGTTTTGATGAGTTGTGTATATTCAGTTTTGTTGTCACTTTTTTTTTGGTCTTTATTTTCCCTTCATGTAGGCTGAGAAGGTGTTTGAAATGTGCTTAAAACTTCTGTTTCCTTTTAAAACCATTTTGGTATCTTCAGCTACTAACTGAATTTGAAAATTCTGTAATAATATTCTTTTTGTACAATTCAAAATCAGATCTTAACTGCAGAAAGTCTGTGTACTGCTACATTAATAATGCGACATTAGTAGTTTGGCCTTAGTTGCTTGGTTATAGTTGAAGATAAAAAACAGGAAAAGGCTGGGAAGAAGTATCTTTCCAAAGCAAATCAACAAGAATTAACAGGCTTTGGCTGTGGGAGGTTGCCTGAGGAAGGGTGGCTTGCCATACAGTATATTTTTCAGTTATGTAGTTTAGCCTAATAACTCTGGTAACATATTCAGGATGTATCCCATTGGGATAAAATTTATTCATATGCTGTTTCTTGCTTGTGGTCAGCTAAACATAAGGGAAAGAAAAACATCAGAAATTCAAGCAAATGGTGATCACTGAAACAATGTATTTTAGTTTTGGGGGGTTTTTTACTGCTCTTGTTTCAGATTATATATCAGAGCAGATGGGCAATGAGCAGTGAGACCCAGCAGTTTCCTCACCAATAAATTGTGCAGAGATGATTGACTGGAAAAGTCAGGCTGTGTCTGGAGTCCATGCTGGTGTGAGGAATCACTGTCCTTTTGCTCAGGTAACATGCTTAAATTATGTCCCTGAGTCTCACACAACTTCCAGCAACTCAGATAAAAGGGGCTGCAAAAGCTATCTGCTGCCTGAGCTGAGGGATAGTGCTGCTTGTAATCCTGTACCAACTAACAACAGTAGTGCTGCCTGTTCCTCTGCTGCTTCAGTTTAAAATTAGGTAAAATAATATGTATTTAGAGTGATGTGCCTGTTTTCAGACCAAAAGTGCTCAGAGAAGGAAGCTCGCCTTAGAACAGTTCTACTCTTGCTAGCAGACAGTAACAACAGTTGAGAGCTGAGTCCACAGCCTGGTCCTTCCTCCCTCTCTCCCTCTCTGCCTTCCTCCCTCTCTCCCTCTCTGCCTTCCTCCTTCTTTCTCTCTCACCCTCTGTCCTACTTTTTTCTGTTCTGGAACTGCAGAGGGAGTACATTACCAGCTTCAAGACCAACCAAGGTCATTGCACATTGAATTTAGACATTATCATATGCATGTTGCCATGACCATTCTTTGATATTTGCTATTATCCAATAGGTAATAACTCTAAGGGCCTGAGAGCATTCATTTTCAGTTGAGTCTAGTGAAATATGCTGAAAACTGTCATTAAATGCTTAGAGACACTTATTTCAGAACTTGTAACAGCAATTGCAGTTTGTAATCATTATCTCAGCAGAATAAATCACTTGTTACTCAGTGTAATTGGCAATAATACATAAATTCTACCATAAAATAGTACTCTAAAGAATCTAGAAGAAAGATATTATTGACAGTTGCTGAGCAAATTAGTATTGAGTTCAAATAACTGATGAAATAAAGAAAGGAATGATAAAGCATATTTACTAAATGTGGATTAAAAGGGTAGTCATTAAAGGTTATGAATATCGAACTTGGTAAGATTTTCCTTGGGACAGACTCTGTTAGAGTCACACTGAAATGAAAAAATTGAAATAAAAAGAGTAACTTTGAATTAAAAATCAGAGCAAAGATTTGATTCCTCTTATGTTTTGTGTTTAGCCGTTAATGCTGCCATACCTGGGCCTTTTTGTATATTATAAGGGATTCCCTTTGCCCACTTTGTAAGGTGTAATTCTGAAAGGCTGGAAAAATTAAAAATCTAATTTGTCTTGGAGTCCAGGATATGTGCCAAATTCTATTGCGTGTAATGACTTTAGGGAGATGGGATATCAGAATATATTAATCCCAGTTTTCAAAGCAGTTGAAAAAGAAGAGAAGAATGCATTGCACCATTTTTCACTAATATCTCTATGCAAAACTAGAGTTTCTACATAGAATAATATTTGCTATCAAAATGGTGGCAAGAAGAAAAGTATTACTGTGATTCTAGAGCTGATTTTAGACTGAGCAAGTACCTTTAATATAGACAAAAATAATAAAATCAGTTTTTCATTAGATTTAGTTTTCACACAGAAACTTGATCTTAACACAACATTTGGAGCTTATTCGTCTCTCATAGATTTGGAGCACAGTAGCAAGATAAATTTTGTACAAATTTCACATTTCATTATACATTATTAAAGATAAATAGATTCCTTTTTTCTTTTAATACTGGCAAATCTTTCCCTTGCAAGACCCTTCACAAGCTTATCCCTTTTTTTTGATTTAAGCTGCTGCTTAAAGTTACCTGTGTCAGAGCAGAATTCAAGTGCTATCTCTAGCTTTGTATCTCCATACATGCCTTTAATCTGTAGCTCCACAGTATTGCCTCTTTCCCAGTACTAGAAATGTTGTGATGTGAACACTTACATAGTTTAACTAATACTGGATCCAAAAGTCTCAGTACCAGACAGGCAGTTCAGGTTTGGTTTATGTCAGCATTTATGTAATGGTTTATGTCTGGGTTTGGTATACAAATTGAAATGTAGACTTTACAAAGGTTTGAAATTCAGCCACCATTTTGGAGCTGGGAGAGAAGAAGAAATGAAATAATCGAATGCCTATAGTTGTATTTCTGCTGAGGAAGAATACCATACTGGACCACTTTTAGTCCATGAAGACTTTGCAAGCTCTTCCAGTTTGATACACTTCACATTTTTTTCCTCCAAGACTTTCAGACTCTTCTAGAAATAGATTTTTAAATTTTTCCCTTTTTTTAATGCACACAGTTAGTCCTGTGGTTAACTAATGACAAGTATTGTCTTTTGAGTCCAAGTTGAATGCCTTGAGTATTTGTATTCTGATATAACAATTTGATGTTTTTGCCCTGTGCTTGGGAGAAGTCAAGTTCATCAGATCCCTGTGAAGAAACAAGAGAAAACTGGTTTTACTCATCTTGTTGCCTTTTTACTTCTCCTGCTAAGTGCCGATGAAATATACTCAAATACAGATAGATTTTAACTGAATTCCCAATCATCTTTGCACCTAGATGTATTTATAACCATATTTATGCCACTTCCCTCTTTAGTAAAAGAAACATATAAAGAGCAGAGTATTACCACTAGAATTAAAAAAAAAGAAAAGCAAACAACAACAAAAAAGACCAAAACAAACAAAAAACCACAACGGAAAATCTAAACCCTATATAGTTTAAAAACATTTAGTGTGCAGTGAAGATTGAAATATCATGTATCATATTAAAATGTAATATGCTTTCTGTCCTCATTTGTCCCCATCAAGTTCAGCAACAGCTTATTAAAAGGAAAGTAACGTGTAAAACTCAGCAATACAGTCAAATGTCAATTCTCAAGCTGGATGAAGAGAACAGTCCCATAAGTATACTTATAAATAAATTAAAATAAGATTACTGTGCAATTTTAACCAAAATGGTTATTTTAGTTGCCTAAGATCTGTGAAAATTGCAATGGAAGGTAATGCTCCTCCAAATTATTTCATCTTTCATTCAGAATGTGCTGTTAATTATAGGAGCACCTGTTAGACTGTACTCACTTATTGTCAGCGTTTCAAAAAAACATCTTCAGTTGAAATGAATTCTTTCATGGCTTAAATCTACAGCCTAATTGTATTTTTAGTGTGCTTTTGACAAAAGTATTTTGGCTCTTACTCCTTGTTGAAACAAAATGCACACTTTTTACAAACTAATTACGTTCAGGTTCAGAAGGACCCCCTAGATCATACAATCCAGTATTGTGGTGTCTCACCCAGGCATTCCTATTTCTAACCTGTAACTCCGGTAATATCTATTAGGAAATATTTTAAAAGGCATAAGAAATTCACTCAGGGGAAATCCTAGCAATTGCTCAGAAATAAAATTTAATTGATTAATTTAAAAAAGTTAGTCTTGCTTCTGATCTCAATGTGTCTGTCTTAGCCATTAAATCTCACAGATTACTTGCTTACATGCTTGTAGGCTCTGTACTTATCAACACCCCTTTTGCAGTTGTTTGCATTTCTAGACTCAAACACACTACATTTCTGATGCAGATTTCCAGATATGAATCATTTCAATTTTTAGAATGACCCCAGGCACATGCCATCTTTTAAATTTGCTCACATTATTCTTGTAAGTTGTAGGTCATATCTTGAGACAGTATCACAGTAATGCTCCACCTTAGTGACTCTCAGAATAACTACAAAACCTCTGTGAGCAGCAATCAGGGGCAATGGTGTTTGTGGGTGTGTGTCCTCCTCAATAATTCCAGTTGCAGGGAATGATGAGGGAATTAGCAGGACAAACCAGAAGACTTGTCTCTGAGCCTGGTGTCCACCAGCAGAATTTTGGGTTTTTCGGTCATGGATCAGTCTACACAAAACCAGACCCGTTGGTGACAGATGGGAAATAAAGGAACTTTCTGCAGGTGTTAGTAGGGCTAATTGAAAAACTTTAAACTAGATTTGAAGAGGGAAAGGGAAATATCTAGAGATATGTCTGGGCATGCCAATGCTTGAGGTATGATTTTCTAGCCAGGTCCTTTGGTCTCAGGTCTTTGTCATCTCAGTGGAGGTAGGGGAAGAAGATTCATGTGGCAGGAAAGACACAAGGTTTATTGATGTGTTATAAACCATGGATGTGTCTGAGAATGGTGGGAGTCTGTTATAGACCACCCAATGAGGATGAATAGGCAGATTAATTCTTTGTTCTCAGGCAGGACTTCAGTGTCCAGATGTCTACTGGAAATGCAACGCAGCTTGCCCAGGGAAGTGTTTGAGTCGCTATCCTTGGAGGTATTCAAAAGATGTGCAGTTGTAGCATCTAAAAACACAGCTCAGTGGTGCACTTGGAAGTGCTGGATTAAAATTTGAACTCAATAACCTTAATGGTCTTTTTTAACCTAAATGGTTCTATGTATTTTCATGTATTATTTACTGCAACAGTTTCTGAAAGAACTCCTCCTTGTTAAACAACTGTGTAAACAACTTTCCTCCTTCTGTTCCACATTCCCTTTTCATGTATCAAAGATTATAATTTTGAAAGTGATACACAGATTTTGTAAGTGGTTTAGTCTTTAGTTATCAGAAAATAAAAATTATTCATCACTGTTTTTAAGGTGTGAATGCATCAACTAAGCTCTTCTAACTGACATGTTTTTTTAATACTATATCATTAATCCCTAGAAATGCATGGCTTTCTGTGGTGTCTTTACAACATTAATAAAGAAAACATGACACAGTATATGAATATATTTTCAGAAAAACTCTTAAAAAGGGCTTTATTCTAGGGTGCTAAAGAGTCTGTAGATGTTGCAAAGCAAGATGGGAAATAATGTGAACAAGTAAATTTCTCATCTATGTTTTGTCTCAAAATATTTTAAAATAATATTGTGTGAAATAGTATGATAAAATGTACTATGCAAATGTTATACTTCTGTGAAGCAAAATATTTTTCAAGAATTTGGGCTAATTCTAATTAAGTTGTAATTTTGAAAGTCTTATAAAGCTGTTTTGAACACAACATATTATTGTCCAGTACTAGATTGATTTCGTTTGGCACCACAACTAAAGATTGTGTCCCATCTTGTGTTTTGTTGCCAGGAAAATCACTGATCTTCAAATAAATAAGTCTCTTTTTTAAATTTATTCTTCTATTTGTGAATGGATTTTCATAGCAATATACATTTTTCTTCACTTATTTTTTCAAAGACAAATTTGCAAGGACTCATGCATGACATGCATAACAAAACAAAGCAAATAAATGAGCAAAGTCAGATTTTTTTGCTGTTATTGTCTATTTAGTTTTGTCAGGGCCCTGGTTCCAGCCAGGACAGCATTAATTTTTGCAGTAGCCAAGACGGGACATGGTAGGAACCAGAGGTTCTTCTGCACTACCTCACATCATTTCCTGGGGAAGGGGGAAAGGCTCCCCTCTGGGTAATGTAGTGTGGCAAAGGGAGTGCTCGGGTACTTTCAAGTGTGAGCAATCGTGGGAATCACACGCCTCTTTCCTGTACACTCTGTCATTACTATCATTGCTGTTACTGACCATTGTCTTATCTCACTGTTGTTTTCAAAAAATTGTTTAGATCTCAACCTGTGGTCTTTGCCTGTTTTGCCTCCAATTTTCCTCTCCAGCCTGCTACAGGAGAGAGGGGAGGGGAGGACCAAGTGTCATGCGGCTTAGAGTGTTTCAGGGTGAACTCTAGATTGGGGAATACCATTCCTAAACCATGGAAACTAGCCATCAACTCCAGGACTTCTGTTGTACAAGTTCATGCTCCAACAGCACTGCACAGGCACTGGCCTTCTGTTTAACATTTGCTAAAGATGACATCCATGATTCTGTCTACCCAACGGCTGACTAGAGGGAGCTTTCTGTAAGATTGCCATGGTGAAACTAGTTAAATGCATGTTGATTCCAAGAAATTATGTCAAATTATGGAATGTATACTCCAGATTTATCATCTGTGGAGCTGGACAAGAGCTAACCCTCGGCATCAGTATGTACATTTAACCACTTATAAGTACTTACCTCTCAAGAGGCCATTAAGTCTTCTGTTGTGACTAAATAACCACAAGGAAGATCAGAAATTCTCAGTCATTATCACTTAATAAGAGTATACTTGAAGTTAAGAATAAATTTTATGCAAAAATTCAGGCTGTCTTGGTCTGTCTAAATGTTCTTGAACTCTGTCAGACTTGATGCCATGACCACTTTCCTGGGGAGCCTGTTCTAGTGCCTGAGCCCCATTTGGGTGAAGAGCTGTTTTCTAATATTGAACCTAAATCTCCCCTGACACAACTTCAGAGTCTTGTTACTGGTCATCAGAGAGATCAGTGTCTGCCCCTTCTCTTCTCGTCACAAGGAAGTTGTAGACTGCTATGAGGTCTCCCCTAAGTGTACTCTTGTTCAAGGTGAGGACACCAAGTATCCTCAGCCATTCCTCATACAAGTTCCCCTTCAGATCCCTCACCATCCTTCACAGCCCTCCTTTGGGCGCTCTCTAATAGCTTTATTACTTCCTTACTTGTGGTCACAGTGCATCCCTTCCTGACATTATCCAAGTTATGTTTCTGACCTTGCTGGAAAAGTTAGAGGTTAATCTAGTATGACACTCCAAATAAATAAGAAATAGTTGAGATTTACTTGGTGGTCACAAGTCGAATCTTGTGTATTGTGTCTGTATACAAAGATCACATAAATACCTGTTGTATTTATGCTAGAAAATATCCATCATGATCTCACATCTTAATTTTCATCTTTGTTATTTTTTTCCAATAGTTAATCGCATGCATTTTTATAAAGTGTATATGTTCTTTTTTAGTTTTAATTTCTTTTTTAGAGGGTTCTGGCTGCTTCTCTAACACAGGGAGCAATTTTTACACAAGATTGCCCTGTGAAATGCAATTTTTTGTCATCTTTAAGGTTAGAGGTATTTTCCTTCTATAACAGAGTGAGGTCCTTATAACACAGTTTAGCCTAGTTTTTCTCTTTTGAGCAGTATCTTTGTAGTGTGGAACAGTTTGAGTGCTGGTTCCACATGATTCTAGTCTTGCCCACTATCTTGGTTGTATGTCATTAACTTCATTTCCCACAGTTCTGCACTTGACTCTGTATTCAGTGGCTTGTCTGCTATAGCCTCCAGGTTCTTTTCTGAATTACAAATTTCCAAGAAACAATCAATTCTCCTGCTCATAAGTGTAGCCTGATTTCCTCATTTACAGATGAATAACTAATGGCTTATATTAAAGCCAGTGATTAAATAGATAACAATGTCACCAGTCTAGCAATGTCATTAGTCTTACTAAACCCTCCCCCCCATTTTGTTATTACTTACTGCTGATTCCATTTTGAAAAATCTGTCATTTTAATAATCATATATCACCAGTTCCTAAAGGGGCAAACAAAGAATGAGTTCCTCTTTCTGCTAAGTGGTGTATAGAAACAAAGAGGCAGTTTTCCCCAAAGAGTTTACCCTTAATGGACTATTACTTTAAGATATTTATGAAGATTTAATGGCCATTAGTAGTAAGTATATTACGCTGACCTACGAACATTACTGATAAAATAATGCATTAATTTTCCACACACTTAGACTGTATCACTTATCATCAAACAAAGAATCTCCAAAACAAAGTGTATCAGTCTCTGACACATTAAGAAGACCCCCAAAGTCCCATACTGTCTTCATGTTCATAAATAAGAAAGATCTGTTTGCATATATACACACAGTTTATATATTATCTATATGCTATCTTTCTGTCCTCCCTTAGGGTAAGTTCAAAAGCACAGTGCTGAAGTTTTTAGATTGTTCAACATTTCTCGTCACTTTGCTAGAAAGCTGAGAGAAATGCTCATGGTATCATTTCTATCTTAGACGTTATGCAGATATGTATTTTCATAATTCCTATATCTAACTAAGGAGGGAGAAGTTCACTATAGTTAAATTGCTGTAAAATATCTAAATTATTATTGTCTGTGATAATAGGTATGTAAAAAAAAAGTGTGCTGAAATAAAAGATTGTTTAAATTAATATGGCTTCTTGAACTGAACTGAAAAATTGAAAGGGTTTTCAAGTTGAGGGTGACTTTCACATATGCCCAGCGTACATACAGTGCCTGAGACTTAACTTCACAGAATCACAGAATATGCTGAGTTCATCAGCATATTACTAAAGGATCATCAAGTCCAACTACAGCCTTTGCACAGCACCATCTCCAAGAGTCACACCATGTGCCTGACAGTATTGTCTAAACACTTCTTGAACTTTGTCAGGCTTGGTGCTGTGACCACTTCCCTGGGGAGCCTGTTCCCGTGTCCAATCACCCTCTGGATAAAAACCCTTTCTCCTATATCTGACACAAACCTCCCCTGACACAGATTCAGCCCAGTCCCTTGGGTCCTGTCCCAGTCACCAAAGAGATGAGATCAGTGTCTGCCCCTCCCCTTCCCCTCATGAGGATATTGAAGACTGTGATGAGGTCTGCCCTCAGTCTCCTCCTCTCAGAGGAGACCAAGTGACCTCAGCTGCTCCCTATTCAGCTTCCCCTCAAGGCCTTTCACCATCTTTTTTGCCCTCCTTTGAACACTCTCCAATAGTTTAATGTCTTTTTTATCTTGTGGCACCCAAAACTGCCCCTAGCACTGGAGGTGAGGCTGCCCCAGTGCAGAGCAGAGCAGGACAATCCCCTCCCTTGCCTGGCTGGCCATGCTGTGCCTGATGCTCCCCAGGACAGGGTTGGCTCTCCTGGATGCCAGGGCACTGCTGGCTCATGTTCAGCTTCCCATCAGGACCCGCATGTTCCTTTCCACAGGGCTGCTTTTGAGCATCTCCTTCCCCAGTCTGTGAATATGCCCAGGGTTGCTCCATCCCAGGTGAAGAATCTGGCTCTTCCCTTGTTCAACTTTATATGGTTGGTGACTGTCCAGCTCTCTAATTTGTCAGGGTCTCTCTGCAGGGCCTCTTTACCTTCATGGGAATCAACAGCCCCTCCCAGCTCTGCACTGTCTGCAAACTTGATGAATAACCCTTCCAGTCCTGTGTCCAAGTCTTTTATGGAGATGCTGAAGAGCACAAGGCCAAAGACGGAGCCCTGCTGAACCCAAGCAGTGACAGGTCACCAGTCTGATGTCACACCATTGACTACAATCCTTTGAGCCCTACCTGTCAACCAGTTGCTCACCCATCACATGTGTTGTTTATCCAGCTGTTGAGATGGACATTTTGTCCAGACAGATTCTGTGAGAGACACTAGTGAAAGCTTTACTGAAATCCAAAAAGATCACATCAACTGGCTTCCATTGAACAGCCAAGTGGGTTACCTTGTCATAAAAGGAAACTAGGTTTGATAAGCAGGACTTTCCTGTAGTGAAGACAGTGACCAATTACCGCATTGTCCTTCAGGTGTTTTTCAATACCTTCCAGAATAAACTGCTTCTCCATAACTTTACCAGCCACTGAAGTGAGTACAACAGGCCTGTTGGAAGGAAGGATCCTCCTTCTTTCTATTTCTGCAGTTTACAAAGCCTCTCAGCTGACATCAACTATTCTGAAGACCAGAAAGATGGAAGAAAAAAAAATATAATCTTTCTACAATACCTGTATTTTCAGTCAACCTTGTCTTGTCTGAGTATGTAAATAGATGGGGGAAGATAGTTCCTGTGCTATTTCAGAAAGGAACTTTGAGCAGTATCTGGGTCAAAATATGTCTAGTGTTTTGAGGCACTAATGCACTCATTTATTTAAACAGAATCTGTAGCTCAGTGTTGTAAGAGAAAAGTGAAAATATTGAAATGTATTATATAGTAATGACATTAGAAACACACTACTCTGCATAGTTTTTTTTAATACTGCAGTATATTTGTCCACGAGCTAAATTGTAGCATTAAGGTATGCTTAGATGAAAAATCATCATTTCTGAACATTGAGAATTTCTAATTCTTTTAAATATAAATTGAAATATTGCCCCATTATGGTGCTGGGAAATGGACTATGCTATAAAAGAGCCATATGGAATACCTAGATTTTAAGTTAGACACTCTATTGCTGGTAATTCGTAAAACACTCTGCGAATTTAGGACAGCATTGACAGCGTTTATTTTCAGTCAAATTATTTACTTTAAATAAGGATGTATTTTTTTTTTTAATTAATAAGAAGAGTAGCCTTTTTCCAGCCTGTAGATCAATGGTAGTCAAAGCTGATTGTGATGGTTTGTGAAGCATGTGTATATTTAAAAATTTTACTGAAGACTGTGGTTTATAAATACTGATAATTGCAATTGCAGTTCCATATGTACATTTTTAAGCATAAAAAGAATCAAGATTAGCCAGTAACATAACTACAAACCCTTTAATCTTGAACAATCTGCATATACCAGAAACAGTAGTAATCAGCAATTTTCTTGACTAGAAGGACTTCTATAACCTCAATTTTCTGCATTGCCATTAAAATACATAAGTATTTCAATGGTAGCTGTAAATCACAGCAAAATGCATGTTGATGACTTTCCTTCCTTAAATTTCTGTTAATTTTTTCTATGAGAAATTTCAAATGGTAATGGCATACTGCTGAGGCAGAAGGATGTAAAACTGTTTCTCATTCCAGGGAAGATAATGGCAAAGTATCTAAAGGTCAAGAAGAGTTCTGGGTATATTAATATAAAAAGGTAGCTATAATTTAAGCTATTACCCAAGCATTGTCCAAGTGATGAGAGAATATTCCACTTTGAACAAGGCACAATCTATAGGTCTTCAAAGGGTTGATATAATCATAATAGTTCAGGTTTAGAAAGGGCCCCCAGGAGGTCATGTAGTTCTTAACTCTACTCTGAAAAAAACCTATCTGCTTGGAAACCCTCTGCAGAGATGCCGATCTTACCCATTCTTAAAATAGATAGAAAGAAAAGCATGATAATATTCTATTATTGCTAGATACTGTGTATAGAGAGTAGTAATTGGAATGTCCTATTGTTGCTTAGCCTGCTGCTTCTCTCTGTATCTCACAGGAAAAAGATGAGGTGCCTACCAGGGTACGATGTTTCAGAGAGTAATAACCTAAAAAGGAAATGCAAGGTAAGAACTAAATAAGTCTGTCCTAATCTAAGCAAGTTTCTACTTTTATGAGTAAGAAAACCTGGGGGGTAGGGCCAGGGACTCTGTTGAATTATTATTTCATCATACTCTGGTATTTGATTAATTCCTTAATCCTTTGCTCTGTTTCTTACATAAAGATAAATTTTCTTTCCCACTCAGAATCTCTTTCATAGTATTTTCCTAGCTTTCATCCCATTCCAGGCTTACTTCTTAAGAATTCCAGTCAAATGTTACTGGGGATTTTGTTCTTTATAAACAAATGAGACATGAATAAGTGGAGACAGTTTTCAGTGCAATCCAGAACTTAAGTTGTTATTTGAACAATCATGTATTCATGTTCACAATGAAGTTTTATATTCATATTTGTATTTTAATAATTGATGTCTCAAAAAAAATTAGGTTTTCTTTAATGCCAGCTAAAGTGAAATCCAGTAAATCCATCGTATCCCAAACTGTATAATCTGTATATTGTGTCTTTTAATTTTATCATAATGTGACAACACTCGTATTGCAAAACCAAGACTGACTCAGAAAATCTCCTTCTGATCCACAAAATGGATGATATAGTCCCATTGCCTATCAAGGTGAAAAAAGAGGTCAAGGTTCTTAAAGATGGTGAATACTGATTTTCTCATTAATGAGTCCAGAAAGATGAATAAACTCCACAGTATTACTTAGACTTAAAAAGGGTAATAAAGTTCTAGATAACTTCTAAACTTGAAATATACCTTTAACATGTATGTTTTTTACAAGAATTGTTTGAGTTCATATGTTATTCTTTTCAAAAGAAATGATTGCTTTATGGGAAGTGATTAGTTATCCTACTTCTAGGGTGTGAAATCTAAAGTATATGAACTGAATCATAACATTTCTCCCAAAGAAACATGCTCTTTCCCTGGTGGCTCATTTAGAAGTAATTTATGTACTGTAATGTCATTGTGTTTCAAATAATAATTGAAAAGGTTTGATAATAGAGTCTATGGGGGTTTTTTAAGCAATTTCTGTTTTATAGCTTTCTCTTACTTATAGGCAAACAACCAAGTTTTAGTTATTATATTAACAAAACCAAGTAAAATAACAAAAATGTATTTATTGACACTTAAAGCTGTGTTCTTTTCATATTAAAAAAACAAAACAAAACAAAACAAAACAAAAAAAAAAACCACCAAAAAAACACATAAAAAACCCTTCAAAAAACAAGACAAAACAAAACAAACCAACCAAACAAAAACAAACAAACAAACACCAAAGCAGCAAACCAACAAGCAAACCAAAAAAAAAACCCTTAGAAAAGTACATTTCCTTTTGGAACAGATTGATAAAACAGTTATTGATAAAACAGAATATAATAAAACAGTCAATTCACTGTCACAGAACATGATCAAGGGCATCTAAACAGGCATTTTAGAAGGGAATATGTGCCTTTCCTATCATGAGAAGAATGAATTCATGCTCTACTAATTTCCCAAACAATTGAAACTCCTTCCACTTCAAATTTACAGTGTAAGCTGAAAGCCATACCTCTGTTAATCTCCCTGAGACAGGTAATACTATTCATATTTAATTACCACCTTGATTTTCCAGTTTAGTATTCACATTATTCCACTGTTTACTAGATCTCCTTTTGAATTATAACAGTGTCAATGTCAGTTGATTCAGGAGTTGAGTTTTTCCTAGGATTTTTAAAATACTTTATTTTTCTCATATGCTCTTCAGGAGGGGAACGTATGGCTTCAGAAATTCCCCTGGACCAGAGTCAACATGTTGGGGATAACACTGTGATCTTACTTAGACTTACTCCTGTGCTTAAATGCACTAAGCTGAATGTGACAACTGATGTGTTTGAAATCAAGCACGTGAACAAGTGGTAAACTCTTATAACAGGATACAATGCTGAAACCCAAGAGAATTCAGAACCAGGTTTGTGTTCTTGTTTAATTTCAAGAAAGAAAATAATCAATCTTCTCTTCTACAGACTAACAACTGTAAAAATAACAATTCCACTATTGGTTCCCTGTATTTCTTTGTATGGTGTACCTTCCTCATTACCATGTTACATACTAATAAATCATGGAAATTACTTATTCCTATGATATATACAGCTTTGTGAACTCATTTTAGAATAACAGTTTAGAAAAAAATTCCTAGTTCTATTTGTTTGGAATGGTTGCTGAATGCTTGGGAGCCTTTTATAACCATAAAATTTACAATGATACTCACTAGGGAGGGTTTATGAAAGGTGATCATGTAAGTTAATTTTTATACAGGGAAATACTGAAAGAAGTTTCTAAAAAGAAAATAAACAGTTTCTAAAAGAAACAGACCACAATATGTAATTCTCTTAAGTAATAATAAATTGCCCATATAGAATTAATGATCTCCTGACATTTCTTTCAAAAGACTAGAAAAGAACTAATTAATGTAGCACATTTCAAGCTAAGCAAATTGCAATGATAAATGGGATTACTGGAAGCTATAAATGCAATTCGTAACTGAAGGAAAAGTGCAAAACATCACTCAGAACATTAAGGAATGCAATTAAGCAAAACATTTGGAAGTACTTAATTACATCTGCAGAGGATAGTTGAGATCTGATGCCTTGCATTAGTAGCAATGTCAAAGCTTCAGAAGATTGCTTTAGCAAAAAAATAGACCATTTGGCATCAAGATAATATCTGATTTGACATGCAAGAAACATATTTCTTCATTGATAAATTATACAAATATCTGAAAAAAAAAATAACAGGTTCCTAGCAATGGCAAGTTTTGAATTACAGGCAGAAAAGCCAGGTAGTTATTAAGTGGACACTTTCTTGTTGATCCAAATATGTTTTGGTATAATTAATGTATACTAAAGTAAAAAATATGCAAGAAAATGGTGTGGACTGTAAATCAACTAGAGCTTAATTCAGCAAATTACAAAACGATATGGCCGTAATTAAGCGAAGCCCTGACAAACTTAGGTGCTTTCATCGATTTTGCATCCCCTGTTATAACATTCTTCACTGGAGCTTGAACTTAGAAAATGGATCTAATAGATGAAACTCCTAAAGACAGGTGTTAAATCATGCACTCTCTATTCCATAGAAAGGTAAAAGCTGTCTTTGTGAAGGCACCAGGGAGTGAACAAGCCTCAGGGGTGGCTGGCATGGAATGGCTTATATTCATGTTGTTCAGGACAAGCCTCCCCTGGAGAAGAAAGACTGTGTTGAGTGTACGTATCAGCTCAGAGAGGTCTGGTGGTTTTTGCATCCCTGCTGCTTGAAGGGAGGTGGAATTGAGGAAATCCATCAGTTCAACCACACCTATGTTTCCTCCTGTATGAAGATCTCTCTATACAGGAGCTCAGGAATAAAGCAGAGATGGTCTGAATGACAAAGTAAGCTCACTGTGTAGCTAGATTCTCTCCTTGCTTGCCTTCACCTTATTCCTAGAGAATAGGCTGGATACATCTTCTTCCCTACTCCACTTTTCTTCTTCTTGACCTGTTTTCTGGCAGCTGTTGTGATTTCAGCACTGAGATGTTTCTAGCTGAATGTTTGTGCTTAAAAACATAATGACTGAGATATTGCCAGACACCTACAGAGTCCCAAGTCTAGACACACTGCTTAGAAACTGGACTGTCGAATACAAGACCCAAAAATTTTGTGTTCTGTTCCTTCAACTTTCTACAATAATAAGCTTCACTTAAAAATTATGCGTATTTGAAACTGAGCTGATGCTTTTTGAGTATCAAATATTTGTGGCTGTGTAGTCTATAGTTGTCTTTTGGTTACTATGGTGGAATATCATTTAATGATAAATAAAAAATACCAATAAGAGTTTTGTTCCCTTTCCTTGCAACTCACGAATTCATCTCCAGTTGTTTTTATTGCCTGAACAAGCAAATTGGACAGTTGCCAGTGAGTGTTTTAATATTCCCAGAATTTTCAGTGCACTATTGTTTTAATATCTTTTGGAGTATATCTAATATAACTGCTTTTATGGGTCTATTCTATTGATCACATGGATAACATTATCATTTTTAGTGTTGTTGCTATGACACAGCACTGGTGAATAAGCAATGAATTTTTTTTTTTTTTTTTAAAGTAATATATTATTGTTTCTATTTAATTTTATTTCTTTTTCATGGACATTGGTGTGACCTGTACTCATTCTGCATTTTATACTCTGCAGCAAGTTCTAAAATTAAATAAGAAAAAGAAAAGGGAAACTAATTGAAAAATAGGGACATCTCAGAAGTACAGTTGATGAAATAGCACTGTAAAACTAAAGAGAATATTTCTATATACTAGTAAGTGGTATGGGAAAAAATATCAAAGGTTGCATGAATAGAGGAAATTTTTAAGTTGTGTATATTAATGTTTGATTCAACAAAAAGTACTGCAGTACTGGTTATAGTAGATCTTTTGGGCTAGGTTGGAAAGGAAATGGGATTTGGTACTGAAATCTCTGCCTAAATTATATTTATATTCTTCCTATCATAAACATGCTGACTGGCTTAACTAAAACATTCCTCAGTTTTGTTGTTTTTTTCTTTTTTGAAAGGTGACAGATTTAGAAAGGAGTAAAGATAAAGGCTTTCAAGATTGTAATCTGTTACCTACGTGGACTTCCACATCTTAGGAGCTCTATCCTAGGATCAGCCTTCAAAAAAAGGGAGAGTAATCTGTCTTTTTCCTCCACTTTCTTTTTTGAAAATCTGTTTATGAATTCTATACATGAGTGATAATTCCTGTTTGCTAGCACATCCTTCTTCAGATATGATTTGTAGTTTGCATAAAAAACTGAACATGCAAAGGTTTCGCCACTTCCAGGCATGTTTAGCTGAAGAAAGGTGTAAGATCTCAGAAGTATGACCCGAGAAGTAACAAAGTGCTTCAACTGTATCCAGATGATCAAAACAAGACAATCAGCTGGCTGCGCCTTTAGAAACCTGAAAAAATTTTGTATGTATTGCAAGTCCTCAGATTTTTTTACTCATTAAAGAACCTGTATCCTAATTTTGAAGGGGGTTCTGTATGTTGTGCATGGGATCAAACTCAGGATTATTGTTTGTAAAGTAGCACTCGTCAGTGTGAGTGACCGTGACGGAGACCCAGACCAGGAAATCTGAATCATATTTTCAAAAGAAACAAGCTGGTTGTATACACTCTTTCAAGGCACAGGATTTCCTAATATGGTAATTCTCACTACCTGACCTATCCCGTGCTGCCACATCCGCAACACGCGTTCCAAATGTCCTTCTGTGGAGTGATCACGCGCTGTTCACCCGTCCGTCAGGGAACTTCTGGCAGGCTCTTCTCCTTAGGGCTCTGCCGGGTGGCACCTCCTCCCCACAGGGTCAGGCACAGACAAGCCTCTCTCTGCTACCTGCCATGGCGTTCTGCAGGTACGTCCCGCAGCCTGCAACTCAGTTTTATCCTATCTCTTCCCACAAGTTATGTAATCCCTGACTTAATCAAGAGCAGGTGGAAGCTTCTTAGATGTATGCAACTCAGGTACTGAGTATAAAATCTCCACAATAGTTAGTCCTGACTCAAAATGACATTGTTTTACTCTTCTGTAATGGCTCAGCTTTTCTTTAGCCTTCATACTCTGAAGAATTGGCACACTTTCCCATTTTATTTCACTTTTTTAAAAGACTTATGGAAAAATGTTGTGTAAATTTTTAAGGACTTTTGACAAAAGCTGCAAACCCAGATAATCAGGGCTGCTCCTGAGGCTGTGCCCGTAGGTTAAGTTCAAAATGCTACAATATGGCTATTGCTACAGCAGATATTACAGTAATTAAAACACTTGAATGAGTACTGCTGTGAATGCATTTCATAGGGCCCACAAAGCGCTAAATGCACACCACTAGCTATTTACAAAAACTATGCATTTGTTTTTGTTTGACTCAGTATAGGACTCTCTGGACTTATTTAGAACCCGAGAAAAATGGATGGCAGAGTTGCTCTTTTTTTTTCCATCTATGCAGTGCAAGCAGATGGGAGTCAATTTGATGATTTGTTTTAATGATTTAGTTGGCTAATTTGTCCCAGATATGCTCATTTTGTTCACAGTTTGAAGAACCTGCAAATATTTTTCCTTTGTGCAAAGAGAGTGCAGTGAATGCTAGCTGGGTCAGCCTGGTAGTTCTCTGAATTTTATCTTTAATACCGGCAGAGAATTCATTCTCTCCTGTAGTCACATTTATAGAAATGGAGTTTAGCTGTCTGCTTTGTCTAATTGACATTATAATTCAAAGTCAGCCAGCATATTAGTGTTTCAGTTTCCTATTTAAAATCATGACAAAACACACATAACTATAATGTGCTGAAAATTTCATGTTTCAACAATTATATTTTGTAATGCAGAACTAGTAATGATTATTCTTTCAAAAGAGATCATTTACATGAGAAGAAATTGCCAATATTAAGTTGGATATTTTCCCATAAGGGAAAGAGACCTTTGAAATTCATCCTTTCATCCAAAGTCTCAAACTGGTATTCTTCCTGGCTTTCCATTGTGGTCACTCTTTTTTTCCTCACATTCTGTTTTCTTCCAGTCCATTCATTCTGTCAAAGACTAGCTGTTAGTACGTCTCCTCTTCTGCTTTCCCTCCTGTTGCCCTTTTCTGCATCCTTCACTGTCTAGTCCAAGCTGCTGCTGCACAGAGTAGGTGTAACTCTGCACTTGTCTCTGTCTCTACTGCTATATATACACTACTGGTCTTGCTCTCTAGTTCTTTTCTTTCATTTTTGGGTATAAGATCTAGTTTTCCTTGAGCAGGTAATATACTGGTGTACTTGAGTCCAGTCTGATTTTGAGGAAAGTGCTTCTGTTGAGACTGCTTTCTTAGCACTGTGTCCACGTGCAGTGCTCTAGCAATGAATGTGTACATAACTAAACATGAGACTATTTTCAAAGCTTGTAAACAGGAGGTAAACTATAAATGTATACAGGTTTTAAGCTTCAGTGTGCCTCATCATTAAGGCAAGAACGTGTTTTAAGTCATTGTTAATGAGTGCAGATAAACCACTTTGAATTTAACTACACACTTATATTTCCATTCAAACACAAGGAAACTTGTCAAACTGAAGTATGTGACAGGAAAAAAAAGGCAAACACCAATAAGAGTTTTTTAAAATATTTTTCAACCCTTATGAAATGCATCAGGCTGACAGAAAGAGAAATTTTCTACCTACATCTTTGATCTGACAGAAGTGGTGTTTTTTTCTTCTTTGGCAAGAAGAAATGAGGGGTACTAGACCTCTATTCCCTGTATTAAGAAGGCTAATATTTTAAGTGGTGGACTGCCCACTCAGTAGGAAATCTGCAGGGCAGTGGCAGCCACACCATCACCAGTTAAATCAGTAAACAGTTTTGCTTTTATGTAGGAAGGTGTGATACAGAACCACTTCCATGTGTTCAATGAACAAGCCGTGACAAAGCAATAAATATATTTTCAGTTTAACTTGTCTACTACCAATTTTTCTTGTTACCCAATGACATATTTGGGGTGTCAGCATCTCTGCCTGGTGCTGTCAAGAAGAAAATGAAATTTATTTCTATATGTTGTGAGAGAATGCTTTTCAGTTTTTCAAGTTAGTGTCTTCTTAAAAATGAATCAGAATGAAATGGGGAAAAAAAGACTAAGCAAAGAGCAAGAGGCAGATATTAATTACGTTTTGTACTACTTTATACAGATGATCTTTTGCCTCATTTGAATAAGAAGAATTTCTGTAATTACTTTTTGTTTTATAATCTCCTTGAAACAAGAGCATTTATTGAAAGTTAAAGCATTTTGTAGGGATGTTATTAGTACAACTGATTATCATAATGTTTTTGTCTTTAAGTGATATGAGTCAGATATTTCCCAGTGCTGCCCTTTCGTTAGCCTAAAATAATGAATGAAGCTTTTTTCTCTGAACTGTGTAAGCGTATATGTTTCACTGGAATATGCTGCAAACCTGATTGATTGATTTTGGTAAATAATCCTTTTTAATTTTTAAATACTTAAAAGAATTACTTAAATATATTTTACTCACTATTTCTTTATTTATTATTATTTCTTCCTTCTTTCTTCTTACAATTTTCATAAAAGAAAAGAAAAAGAAAAATTCCTCTGATGAGTCATTTGGTTACTTTCATATTTCTAGTGGTCTATTTCTGCTCTGATAAAAGCAATTGGAAAAACATCAATTAATTTCAGATGCCCAGGATGTGAAGTAGATGCTGCACTTGTCCTGAAATTTGTCTGACTCTTCATGTGCTACTACCAAGGCTGAGTGTAACTAAAGATTCCAGGATCTCATTTGGTTGCTGGCTCATGGTCTGTGACGCTGGTGTCTTACAACTCTGTTGTGGATGAGTGAAAGGCAACTCACACAAAAGAGAGAAGCAGAAATGACTTTTATTGAAGTAATACTTTGACAGAGTTCAATATAATCAATGGAATTTAACAAAGACTAACAGTGGTTTACCACGGCTGATAAAGTTTGATGTCAAAGTGAACCTTTTTAATTACTGCGTGGAAGAAATACAAAGAAACATTGAGTTAGAATGTGCACTGAGGGGTAAAGTGTATATATCACACTCCCTCCCTGACTATATTCAACTTACTTCATGTCATAGAGTCCTGATGTTGTCACAGCTTGTCTTTATGCTATAAACCCTCGATATATCCTGTTGACACACTTGAGGATCCATGGTAAGAAAACAGCTTATAATTTAAAATATAACTATAAATTTTATAGTTTTGGGGTTTTTTTTTACATTATTGGGTGATTCCACATGACGAATGAGGAGTATTTGCTTTCTTAAGTACTAAAACTTTGCATGGAAAGACTGTAAGTAAAAAACATCTTATTGTTGAAGTAACAAAATCAAAATGGGATGAAGACTCAGAATCAAATTTCTTGTTGCTGCTAGTGACTATCTGAATAAGGTGCCTCCCCAATTTTGTTTTCCACCCTTTGCAGTCTTCAGAACATGACATATTTATTTTGTTTCATAATGAGCAGTAATACATATTCTTTGTCCATTTTTTTGAACTTTTTTTCTGCGATGAGTAGAGGTCATCATTCTGTAATAGCTTTCTTAACAATGTAAGATTCATTCCAATGGAGTTAGGTAGTAAATCTTGATACAGTGTAGAGTTAGATTGTAATAATTGGTGAGAAATGGCAGGAGCTGAATACTTAAAGTCACAGCCTGTAATTCCAGTAAAATTAAATCTACAAACATTTGAGTGATTGCTTCTTTCTTCAGTGATATTGCCTAGAAATATAAAATCAAAGAAGGTTGTCATAACAAACACATCCATTTCCAGTATACAGAAGTACTGTTTCAGAGGTTATGTCAAGATATATCTCAAAATGGCAAATATTTGTTCAGTGTCAAGACAAATGTCTTAGGCTTTAATAGCATTGCCTTCACAAATCCTTGTTCTCACTCAACACATATATATCAACATCAACAGTCTGCTACTTGTTTCTCTTTTGTTGAGCCCATACCCTATGTTTTGTTATACAGAGTGCAGTTCCAGTATGATTTAATTTCAGCCCAATGATGAGGGATGTAGTATACACCAAAAGCATTGGATATTTATACTAAAAGTTAAGGATTTACTGTCAGTAGAGTCATAGGTAAAATTGACTAGACACCACCAGGATTTGAATTGCCTTTCAAACTCAGTTGCATTATCCCAGATTACCTCTTACAGTGGTTAAGATGCCCTCTTTACCTTTTCCTACAATTGCTGCCACAGCAGATTGTACCCACAACTGAGCCTGAAAACAATGAAGAGCGAGACAAACATTAACTTGGGTTGCACAGAGTGCATTTGCAATTAGCTGGTGGTCCCTTTCCTTCTTTCCCATTGGGAAAATACATCAGATAAGAGCCATTGGTTAGTTTCTAATGTGATAGCAAAGATTGTTATGAATGTTCTAACTAGTGTAAATTACTTGCTGCAGAGGTTATCTGTTGGCTAAAACTTCAGCATTCATGCTGTTTAATACCCCTAATCCTACTTGTAAGGTATCAGTCACACATCTTCTTGATTTTTTTGGAGAGGTCAGGGTTGATCCCTGATCCAGGGTTGATGCAACCACTCCAACCAGTAATGTCCCAGCAGGAGCTTGGGACATACTTAAGAATAGTGAACAAAATGGTTTAATCACTCATTTGAGGGAGCATGATAAATTAAACAACACTCACTATTGCCTTTTGTATTTAAGTAAATAAGGTCTAATTTCAGTAATTTGTGAGGATAAGGTTTGTTTGATTCCAAGATTAATATGGTAGGAACTAGATCGATAGGCAGTATGTGTGGCTGTTGTAGTAGTAATGCTGTGGGAATAAGAGAAATATTAAAGTTCCCACAGTGGCACCTGAACCATGATCTTGACAGTAAATTGACACACAGACTCCCATAATGAATCCATATATCTCCATTCCTCTTGTGCATTGCCACCACTTGTTGGGTTTACCTTGGTGTTATTACCTGTGTGCAGTTGTATAAAAGGACAAGCTTAATAGGCCCTTCAGCAGTACCATGATCATATTGTAGGGCAGTTTCTCAATCTGTACTGCAAGTGTGACTGTCTCCAACCCATGTCCAGATACAGTCTATAAACACTTGGGCAAAACGTAAGGTTGATTTGTGTGATCAGATTGATGTCTTAATTCTTTCTGTTCCCTGTATTTTGGATTGGTCAATTTTGGATATGTTGGGCTTCACTATACATATTAAGGCAGAGGTTATCATGTCGTGTGTGTTTGTTTGATTACTGCATTCTGTGCTGCATCACCTGACACTTCAGTACTGAACTTGATGATCCTTATGGGTCCCTCAGAGTATTCTGTGGTCTGTACTGCCACAAAAGTGGCTGATCTCTTGATTGATGATTGAGGCAGGTGGATGTTAACGGGGAAGTAAGTAGGTTAAAATAGACTGGTCTCAAGTTTTTCTGGACAGGTTAGAAAGAAAGGAAAATCTGCCATGCACTGTTTTGTGTCACCAGCAATGTGATATGAACCGGACCAGCAGGGGTGGCAATTGAAAATAGGGACAGGAACAATTGAGTAAGCCCAGAAAATAACTTCAATAAAAAGCTGGAGCCAACAAAAGAACATAAACCAAACACAGTATGGGGCAACCTCAAAAGGCAGAACAATGGGGCAAACATAACAACATATACAGTGCAATCTAGGGGCATGGAACCAATGAACAATTGCATTACCATATATGTCAAACACTGTTAGCCAATCATAGACAAGTACTCAAAACATTACCTTATATGGTGCAACTGTATTAACATATGTGTTCCCATAATCCCATTCTTCTCACTATAACCTAACAAGATATATCCCTTCCTAGCATCCTGTTTCCCATGGCCTCAGATTGATGCCGATTTCATTATCAGCCAAGGCCAACTCACTGTCAGTCCTTGTCAGTCCAACTCTCACAGTTTTTTGCACCTCTACTATCAGAAACTTTCTTGGCAAGTAGACTACAAGGTTTAGCTACTGTTAATAGCTACCATACTGATTTGTAGTAAATTTACCATGACTGATTTTCCTGACTGTAATGCTATCAGATGTTTTCTTTGATCAGAAGGGAGAATATCAAGCTCCACCTTTTGCAAAGAATGTTCAGTTCACAGGGCTTCTTGTGGGCCCATACAAATTACTGAATTGACGTAGTACTTCGGAAAATAAAGTATCCCACTAGGCCTTCATGGCTTAAAACTATTGTTCAATAAGCCATTAGCATTTTTTGCCATCCCATTTGACTGAGGACAATATGAGGTAGAGAATACCCACTAAATTACTTCTTGAACCAAAATGACAGACTTCATCCTGAATTTTGTCCTTTGGCCTTTTGGCACTCAGTCACCATAAGCAAGATGGAAACTACTTCAGCTCCTGTGAGGATATATTGATATAACGCAGAGCAAAATATCACTGCCCTGATGTAATCAATTTGCCATGTTGACTACAAAGTTTTTTTTCTTGATTGATATCTAGGGGTGGTACTGTAGCAGGACAACCTGCTTGTAATTCTATTTGATGTTGAGGACATTACTTCACTAGTTTTTCTATTTAGCTGCCAATCCTTGCTCTATCCAGGAAAATAAAGTGCTTCTTTATCTGTGTGACCTAATTTTTGATATAGCCATGCTCCAAAGAGGTGCCACTTGGGATTTAGAGACTTCGCTCTTTTTATTTTCCTAATTTTAGTCTATAAATTTACTTTTTGGTTTCACTGTGCATCTGATTTGTTGCTTTCAACATGAATTTTCATCTATCTTGAATGGTGTTTTTTCTGGCTGTATTTAATAATGGTTGTCAATCTTCAGTTCACTAAACTGGAGATCTGCTCACTTCCCAGTTCAGAGATTTGCATTGGCAGAGCCACTCTGTGTAAACAGCCCATACAGTATGAGAAAGTAGATATAGGACTTTGCTTCTTTCTGTGTTGCTAAAATAACTTCTCTTTGTTCTTCTACTTGTATGCTGTCTTTGTCTTCTTCCTTTTTTTTTTTTTTTTTTTTTTTTGCCAGTGGTAATGTTCGTTGCAGCAGCCTTGTTTAACCATTCTGCAGAGGTCCCAGTGAATCAAGTGTCTTCTGTCGGTGTTCCCTCACTGAAATTGGCAAGGTGAGGTTTCCCTCACTAAATTGGAAATTGGTGAGATTTCAAAGCTTGTATAACGTTAACGGACCTGCATACAAAAGAATATTTAGTTTGGAAACTTTAGTATGTTCCTTGATTACTTTCATTCCCTTCCAATTCCTGACAAATAAGCCAGCTATTTTCTGCCTGTGCATTTTGGTGAGACTCCTTCTGAATGAGTAGTCCCCTCCAGGACTGCTTCTAGAAAGTTGAATGATCATCTGCTTTTTACAGGCTGTCTTTGGTGTATTTTCTCAACTTGTCTCACTACTTTGACTAAAGACAAAAGCTCCTTTCCCTATTCAGAGTATCCAAGTCCATCTATTTAAGCAAAGTCAAGCTGAATAATAAAAGTCTCTTTGGTCTGTCAGGATCAGTTTGAAATAATTAAGTACCATATTCAGTAAAACCCTGTTCAACTCTTATAAGGTTATGAGGGTGCACTGATCCAAATGACTAACACGTTTTTAATTCTTCAGTCAGACTTTTTATCGCCTCCTTATATTCTTATTTCCACTTCCAGGGTTTGCCCTTATTTAAAGCTTAATAAAATGGATGAACAAGGATAACAAATCCAGGTACATGGCTTCTCAAATGTTCTAAAATTCCCATCAACTGTTGCAACTCTTTTTTAGATTGAGGTATTTGTAGCTGTTCCATTTTTCTTCACATATCTAGAGGAAACACTGCAGTGCCTACTATTCCCCAAGTACTTCAATACTTTCTACTTGGTTCCTGATATTTATCAGATGGGAATCACAGCTTCTGCTTTATGCAGTTCTTGCCATGCTGATGCTGCTACTTCTCTCACATTTCCAGGGAAAGATCCTCTGACTAGAATATCATCTACATGTTGGTGCAGTTTCACATCTTGAGGGAGTGAGACTGTAAAAGTTCAGCAAGTGCAGCATGGGCAATTGTAGGTGAATGTTCATATCCTTGGAGTCTATTAAAGGTGTATCTCCTCCAAAGGAAAAGCAAATTCTTCTTTATCTTCTTCTTGTAAGCAGACCATAAAGAACATATCTTTCACATCTAGCACTGCCATCTGTGAGCATGTACTGAAATTGCAGTACTGGGTACTGAAGTCATTAGCAGGACTCTGTTGGCATTTAAGCACTAATAATCAATTGTTAAATTCTATCTCCTATCTGTTTTTTAGACTGGCCAAACTAGTGAATTGTAGAGGATGTGAGTTCTGGAAATAATATACAGTTATTCCATGACTACTATTACCTCAAAAATCCTTATTTGTGTTGCAGCAAAAATCAGGTATTGTGGTACATTAGTAATCTTTGAGTCAGGTAGTGCAGGGGCTGGATGACAGATCTAGCCCCTCAAGATTTGAGACAAACTTTACAATTATGGTTAGTTGTTAATCACTAGCTGTGGCTGGGCAGTTATAATTAAGCAATTGCATTGTGAGCGTTGTATGCTTAGATAATTTTTTGTTTTAAGGAAAAGGGAAGAAAGTACCAAGATAAATGGGCTGTCTGGATGACAGCCACCAGGAGTCAGTAGAACTGAACAGTAACTTAGGCAAAGGTAATTCCTGCAGTGGGAGGTCACAACCACCAAGTCATTGGCCACCAGCTAAGTGTTTTTCAGCTGATGGATTATCCTGCTCTATTTCATATGCATGTTTTGCAATGCCATGCATTAATTTTGCCCAGGTAAGGAGTTTGCAGAGATCATTATCACCAAATCCCTCATAGTGTTCTGAGTCTCTTTTAATTTCATATCGTTTTGCAAATAAGTAGGTCTAAGAACTGCTAGGACTCCTCTAAGTTGTAGTTTTAGCACCACATAATCAGTTGCAGCAGATAATAGAATATCATTGGATTCTTTTTATGTATGTCTTGTATAGGCCAAGTTTGTGATGACTGTAGGAGAGCTCATTAAGACATCTTATGTCTTCATCTTGCTCCATAGCATCTATTTTCTCAGCTCAGTAAGACACCATGCTGGTGATAGAATGGCACCCCATAGGTTTGGGTCCTATATTTAAGAGAGGTCCTGGACCCCAAATCTTTTTTGATTCATGTCTACTCAGCATTATTCAGTGGGTGATGTTCAGCAGCCTTGCCACAAACAGTTTCAATTTCACCTTCTTGCCGTATTTTTTCTTGTAAACTTGTCAACAATAGCAGATCCCAGAGTGATTCACACAGTGCATCACAGAGCACTACCCTTGAGGTCTGTCAGACTGTTCTGTTTTTATGATGGGTCTTGCTTTGGAAAACAAAGAATGATCGTCTTGGTTGCTGTCATTGATGCCACCCTATGTTCTCCCATTCCACAATTCAGGAGATAC
Organism: Phylloscopus whistleri; assembly: GCA_017589585.1. Taxonomy (NCBI): domain Eukaryota; kingdom Metazoa; phylum Chordata; class Aves; order Passeriformes; family Phylloscopidae; genus Phylloscopus; species Phylloscopus whistleri. The sequence continues at coordinate 638,589 of JADMLD010001097.1, read as the reverse complement.
TATTGGTTTCCTGATCTACACAGTCTCAGGTTTATAAGCAGCCCCATAAGCATAATCTTGACCTTTTATTCTAACTTTTATTCTTTCAACATTTCTTCCTGTAACTATTTCAGAAGCTGTTCAATTTTCTAATATGGTATTTTTGTCTATTTATTTTTTTAGGTCTTGCTCCTTTTTATTATTCTTCTTCCTATCCTGATAAGCAGCTTCTTATCAGGTACCTACCATTTTACAAATATTTCCTTTCCCTTTTCCATCCTTTATATGCCCCCTGGTCACTTTTTGTTGTTTTTCCACAGCTTCCCAACCATGCCAGTTATCCGAAGTACAGTTTTCTGAGAAGTTGTGACTCAGGTTTATTTCATGACTCTAGAAATAATCTGTGATACTACTTGCCATACTTTTGACAATCCCAATTTGTTGCAGATGAATGAAAGGCTCAACACCCAAAAGAGAGAAGCAGCAATATGTTTTATTGAGGTAAAATAATAATTTGACAGAGTTCAATACATCTGTCAAAGTTCAATACATTCAATGGAATTTAATAAAGTTTATTATTGTTTTACCGAGGTTCAATTAAGTTTCACAACAAGGTCTACCTTATTAATTACTGCACGGAAGAAACACACAAAGGCACATTGAGTTAGAATCGAGTTTCACACAGAGACAAGAGATGCAAAGGAAAACATTCCTCTGAGTCATGAGGCTTAGAATGGACTCCATTGCTTTCTCAACTCCTTAGACAGCCTAGGTTCGGCTAGGTCCTGTCTTAGTTACAGATTTAGACAATGGTTTATATCTCATGGAAATATCTGCACATATTTTGTAGTATTTATTATTGAGTAGGTACATGGATTGGTAATGTTTCATTAGTATTAATTCAGTGTTATCAATCACTTACCAAAGATCTGTTATGAGTAAAGGTATTTTTCCATCTTGGACGAGGAAGAACTCTTAGTTTCAGGTAAGGGATCTCAAACCTTGTGAGTCATCCCTACTCAAGGGGAGAGTAATTGGCATGCTGCATTTCAGGGAGAGCTCAAAACTGTGCTCATCCTGATAGAATATTTATAGAGTGAAGTAGTTGGCTGCTAGTCACTAAAGACACATTAGGTGTCTTTATTTTAGCTCTTCACTCTAGTTTTGTACTTTGGCTGTCTTGCAGTTTTGGAGCTTCAAAGCCAGGTTACAAAATATTTTTCCAAGGCACCTTGACTCCTTTGTATGAGAGACAGGAGCTTTCCAGCTCACAGGTTCACCACAGGGTATGAGGTTTGTTGCTTCTTAGTCAGCCTGAACAAAATTACAGCAAAGGGTCAAGTGCATCTGTCACAAACCCTCACACTGGTCATGGACTAAAGGAGTAGCACTGATTAATCACTGGAGAGCCTGGGCATGCCATGGATCATGCCACTGTTCAAATCATGATAAATATCAAGAGGAAAAGTGAAACTCAAGGAGAAGGTGGCTAACTGAGCAACAGGAAACTAACAAGAGCCTGTATGCCTGGTTGATTCTTCAATGGCTGCTGAGAGATCCACTATGAAATTATTAGCTTCAGGTAGGAATAACGTTTCTCTGGTGCGTGCAGTTGCTGCACTGACTGCTCAGAAACTTGTTCAGGGGAAGTGAGACAAAGCCTACTTTCTCAGTATTCTGAGACTTACTTCTTTTACATACATGGTATTAAGTCAGAAAAAGTATTCTTCATTTTTATAACTTATATAATCCTGGTCTACTTTCTGTTTGGTAAATGCCACTATTCCTCTGCAGGACATGTCAGGCCACTAGTACTTCCAAGTTCACAGAGAAGATGATCCTCGTATTTCTGTTGGCATTTTAGAGTTGAGTTAATTAACATTTTTATAGGGGCAATAATTAACATTTTATGAGCTGGATTCCCTCATCCCTTGAACCTACTTTGGCTTCACTTCATACTGGAACATGTAAGAGGGTAATGTTGCAAAATGCTAATGTTCAATTTGGGTTTAAGGGCAAAATGCACTTTATAAATGCTGCTGACTTGCAGTAATAGCAAGAGCTCCATTTGAAGGAAAAGAAATGGCAGGAAGCCCTTAGCAGCAGTCCAAAATGCTAAGCTAACACTGAATAACAATTATTCTATAAATGTTATTCTGTTTGCTGTTATGCTGGCTAATATTGTCTTAGTGATATGATAGTCCCTGAACTCTGAATCAGTGCTATTTTATATTTAGATTGTAAGTAAATAGGGGCAGGCCTCTGTGGTCTCCTGACACTTCTAGCAAAATGGAGTTTGGAGTAAAGTGCCAAAGTGTTATGCCAGATCAACATTTTAATTGCAGTAATTGATCTGCCAGAATATTTGAGGAGATGTCTAGGAAAGCAGAAAGTTTTAATGCCACACCTTGGTAAGTTTCTCTCAGTAGCACTCCAAAGTTTATCCTTTCAGTCTGCAATAGCATTGTTGACAACTGCAGACACAGAGATCCATATCTCAAGAAATAATAGCATAGGTATAGTAATGCTTTTTCAGAGATAGTTACCTGCGCTGTGGATGAAATGCAATTAATTGGGTATCTGTTATATTTGCTTCAGTTTCTGCAGTACCTATGGTTGATTTCTGTGTAAGGTGTCCCACTAATTTAAAAAGAACAATTATTGTCATTAGTTCTATTATTAAAGAATGTAACTCAGATGAAATACTATATCATCCAAGTACAACCATTCTGTGTTCTTGTCCTAGTTTTTGCTAGGACAGAATTAATTTTGTCACAGTTGCTATGAGAGGGGTATGGTGCCTGGATCCATGTGGACATGTCTGGAGTATTTATTCTGTCATGCACATCATTGCTGGGAGACATGGCTTCAGGTGGAAGAAAAAGGGAACACGATGTGGAACCATTACCACATTTGTTCCTTTTTTATCCTGGGAGCAAAGCAGAGTACAGAGTGGTGGGGTGGTGTCATGAAGATGGTCCAACTTGGAGGGTTTGTCCATTACAGTTTTTCCTTGTTTCAGACTTGGTGGAGAAGTGTGAGTACGGATGATTTTGTAACATTGTTGTTCATTGTCTTGAGGGAATAAAACACTGGCTGTGGTAACATCCACCATTTTCTCCTTTGTCTGGGAAACCCACGTGTTGCTGGCTGTGGTAGCATGGGGTCACTAGGCCTTCCATGAGCATTTTTTTCCATGAAATTACCCTCTTTTAAACACCATTGTTATTAATAATGTTGCTATTAGTGTTTGTTTCCTTATATCATTACTGTTTTTCTAATAAATCATTATCTCAACCCATAATCTCTGTCTTTTTGTCCCTTTCTCATTGGAGGGACTGGGTGAGGCAAGCGGCCACTTGGAGCTTAATTTCTAGTTGATTTAAAAAAAACCCCTGTTCTTAATATTTTTGTGAACCAAATAACATATTTTATTAAGAGTTCAGTTAAACAGAGATGTGTACTTATAGCTATGGTCTATTAAATGTTCTTCTTTATCAACAGAGAGTTCAAGTGCCAGTCCTTTTAGCTCCGTGGATCTTGGCTTACTTGTGATGAGTGATCTGATCTATGTGCAACAAACCTTTCCTTGTCACATGAGAGAAGTATCTCATTAAGAAAAAAACCTTATTTTTTCAACGTTGAGATTTTAAAAATACTTTAAGTTAAACTCTTGAGAATTTAACCTGTTAAAAATTTATCTACTGAAGATCTAAGTCCTTGCTCTTAACGTTTTGCAGAAAACCTAGAGTAGTACTGGAGGTTTGCTCAGCTACATCGAGTTTTGCGTCAGATGTCTCTTGCAATCTGTTTTACTTGTCTCCTGATACTGTTTGAAGTAGTAGGGAGACTGTGCATAGAAAAATGTGCAGACTCTGACAGAGTGGAAAACAAGTGTTGTCTGTATTATGCGCTGGAGGGATCACATAGAATGGAGCATTATGTCACTTAATGTGTGTGGTTTACGACACTTTCTTGGCTCCAGCTGGCTAGGACAAATGTTCTCTTTCAAAATCCCCTTTACTCAAGAAACCCCCAAGGGGGCTAGATGGGACAGCAAAGAAAGGCAAATGCAATATATGTCCTTATTTCTAGTCAAAGTATTGTGGAATGAAAATCAATGTATTTTCTGCAGCATTACTTCATGTGCAAACATTGGATAATTTGTCAGCTGAAAAATAAAATAGTTAGGTAACAGGTATAATTGCTGATGACACTGGGGCAAATTACTGACTCACAAACTTTAACAAGTAATTGAATGTATTAAAAGTCAAGCTCTTTAATGTTCACCTGAGTTGTAATGCTATCTTAAGAGGTAGCTGTTACTACTACACCTTCAACAGACAAAATAACATCAGAAGCAAATGCGTGAATGCTGATAAAACAGAAAAGCATGCATTTTGAAAAGAAAGTTAAACCATTTTGCAAACTAGAGAGAAAATACTACAAGTCACAAATAATTAAAAAAAAAAGTTCAAGGAGGAAAAAGTCACCCTTTACTAATAGTCTGATTAGTAATTGAGGTCTAATGAATTCTTAAGCTGTCTTTTCACAGCTTAAGATAACAAACTTAATGATGTGCCAGTAAGTAATGACAAAAAATGGAAATATCATAGTTTTTCTACGTATTCTTATGACAGAAAGGAGAAGTAAAGCTATGTTTATGTAGGTTGAAGGTATCAAAACACACCTGTTTTAAGATGTTGAACTGTAAAATCCAGGAGCAATTGAAAAGAAATGCTATACATAGTTTCTTGTTCTGATTTAATATTTTAGCACTGTTGCAATACCTTACACAAACAAAATCAAATTGCTTATCATTAAAATCTTGGTAGACTTCCTCTGGGAAGAACTATTCTTTCACGAGAGTAAACACTAATACCAGAACTGGCCTAAATGTCCAGCTGCTCACAATCTGACATTTATAATGGTTCTAAAAAATATTTTTTGTCCTACAACTTGCCTAATATATTACAGAAGATATGATGTATTAAAAATTTCAGCATTTTGGCTGGACAAATAGGCTTTCTCCTCTTCCATCTCCAGCTGGTGGTTATATCTTGAGCATTTGCTGCATATGTAGTGATTGTTGTGAGGTCAGCCCTTCCTCAGATATTTCTGTGCCAATTTAATGCCGGTACAAGAGGGTTGGGCAACCAGTTGCTATTTTGACAGCTGTATAAGTTGGCCAAATTTAAATGGACCACAGGATGTAGAGAGAAGTGGATCTATTAAACACATAGGAAAGTGCACCATCCATGTGAAATCAATTCCATTGTCATTCACCACAGAGAAGGACTACATTTAGGATACCTGACAACTGAAGAAGCCAATTACAGATGTCTTCAAGTGGAATGTCTGGAGGCATGACTTAAGATATGTATAAATTAGGTAGAATATCTGTTATTGATATGGGCCTTAATCTCTTATTTCCCTCATTTCAAGTTAGATCTACTCTTAGGAGTGCAGAACAGCAGTCTTGTCATTGTTCTTACTCTACTGTGGATTCATTGCCAATATCAACATTGCAGGGATGCCTTAAGTTTTAGCTTTCTTGTTTTCCAGATTCTGTGCTGCCTGGGGATGTAGTTCTGAGCCTCATATTAAGTGCTGGTGAGCTCTCTTCATAGAGTAGGTAGACAAAATAATCCTTTTCCTGCTGAAGACCAAGGACAACTTTCAGGCCCAAAAGCATAAACAATGGTGGACTGAAGAGAGAAACAAGAAGGATGAGACCTCAAAACCTGACACTGTAATCGGACAATTAAACCGCAATATGCAAATAGACCAAAACTTATAAAAGTGTAAGACCTTGTGATCAGCTGTTCATTTTGTGACCATTCTAAGTCCACTTTGGATGTAGCCCTGGTCAGGCTCTTGTCCTGCCCAAGGTGTATCCTAGAGGCCTTTCAATAAATGCCTACTTATTCTCTAGCTCTGTCCAGTCTCTGTTTCAGGTCAGCCTTCCTAAGGCATCAGCAGGAGCTGTAAATTGATTAACAATATCCCTTTTAATCAGTAGAAGAATAAAGTCTACTGCAAGAATTGTATAACCTGCCAAACTTATTCCTGTGTTTTCAGTCTGTGTAAATAGATCAAATATATGGTCATCACACAAAATGATCCTCTGGAAGTCATCTAGTCCAAACTCCTTTCCAGATTTCCAATATTAGATTAGTTCAGCTGTGGCTACATCCCTCCAAGTCTTGGAAATCTGCAAGATGGGCATTCTTCAACCTCTAAAACTTGCTCAATGCTGTATTATACTGCTAGTAAGGAAGCTTTTACTTAAGTTCTACCTTAACATGCCAATGTGCTGTTTGTGACCATTGCTATTTGTAGACTGGATTGGGGGAAAAAAGTTGTAATGTGCATACTTTGTGGTGAATGATTTTCCATAGTCTGTGGTGCGTCAACTGTCAACTGAGAGTCTTTGTCCTAGGTCAGGAGGAATGCTGTGATGAGCTGAACAGAAAGTCAAGTTGCAACATCCAATTTTGTTCATCAAAAATGTAGTAAGACCTGGAGAAGCTCACCAGGCATATGAACTGACTGGTTAGCAGTGGATTTCTTTACAATACGTCCTGTTGGCCCCAGTGACGTTTCTGATGTGAAATATAAAGATCAGACAGGAATGTAATTTTCTCTCTAACCAAAGACTATGTAGTGGGTTTTCTTCACACCATATTTTCATATCTTTAATGCACCAAATCATAAGCTGAGAGGGGGACTGCAAAGCAAAAATACAATATAGACACATAGCAGAGAAATAGTGAAAGTCACATTACGCCTTTGCACAGACAGATTTAGATTTCATATTGATAGGAATCAGTTTGAAGAGTCCTGTAGTACCACCTGCTTTATGTTTTGTAGGACTCATACTTAAGATATTCCTACAATCAATGGGGTAAATATTGTTTGTTCATAATTGCCATATACTTATTTTATGGGGTAGAATTTAGTTTTAGCTGGTAAAACCAGCTGGTTAGTAAAGCTGTACTAACTTTGAAAAAAGAAATTTCATTTCTGTAAATACAAAAATACGTGCACATATGGGTATGTATAGTGTCAGCAGTTTTCATTGCCAAACTTCATTTTCTAGATTTATTGTGCATCTTGGTGTTTACATAAGAAATATATATATGCGTGTGTGTGTTTGTAATATTTTCTTCGCCTATGAATCTAACCATCTGTCTGTCATTTCACTGTGGTATTCCATGTATTGCAAAGATTAACTGGCAATAGCTGTGTCTTTTTAGTTCTATCTCATGGAAGTCTGTAAACAGAATGCCCTTTAATCTAAAAATTACGTGTAGAATATAGGTGAGAAACCACATTACCTTGGTTTTATAGGTCTATTTTTGAATGTGTCCAGGACTTGGTATTCTTCTAAATCGAGTGTGTATTCAGTAAGTGCATGTTTATTATGTAGTTGGCTATTGCCTTGGCAGCTAAGGAAGCTTTCCCTTTTGTCTCTTTATGGGTGCTAGACCAATACCAGAAACATTTTTTCTCACTTCATTAAATCTAGATAGACCTTAATGGTTTTTAAAGCCATGTCCCTAGTAATAGTAATAATATTGCACTGTATTTTTTACCTTATTGCTAGTTAACTGTAGAATAAACCTACTGCTCTTACCTCTATGTAAAATTATGTTTTTAATTCGAATGTAGTTTTAATCTTTAGATAAGTTCCCTGAGAAAATTAAATTAAATAAAAATAAATCATACTGGAAACACAGAAAAAAAAATATTAACTTAATGGCAATATTGTGTTTTTGGGATTTGTTTTGCTTCTTCCTTGGAAAAGAAATGGAGAGAGTATACTGTTTTTGCTGAAAATATTGTACATTACCAAAGGATAATATTATTAGGAAAGAAGACACATAGCCAATTAGTTATTTAGTTTTTAAAGATGAAAAGCCCTCACTTTTTCTTCTGCTGATTATTATACTATTTGAACCCCATGGATTAAGAAGAAATAATGAATGTATTCTTCTTCAACATTGCCTTCCTGAGAGGTATTGTGGACATATTGCAAGGACTACTCTCACATAGAGCTTTATCAAAATAACTAAAAAACCCTCATGCTTAATAATATCCAGATAACTGAAGAAAAGTAACTTTTGACTTATTTCTTTCACAGGCTGTGCAGAGTGGCAGATTTGCATAAATTACATGATTCTTCAAGACATGAGATCTTGAATCACAGAGCATAGCGCTAGGAAAATTATTCTTGTGGTATTATATGCACCTATTTGTGCTTCCAAATAATCCAAGTACCTATTGCTTCAAGGACAAGAATTGTCTTACACAATCAGAGAAATAATTGCTGGAAGTAAGGGAATGAGGGGTCCTAATTGGACACTGAAAAATTAACTTGTTAAATTGAACTTTCCTGGAGGTGATCCCTTAAATTAAGAAGTGGTCTGTTAGGATTGACATGGAAAACCTGATACACAATTATTTGTCTTTGTTAAGTTGTTCGCTTAGGCAAATTAAATCTGTCTTTAGAAACTGTGGTTTTTTAAGTCTTAGAATAGTCATTATTATGTGTAATATTTCTAGAGCAACAGACAATTCAAAATACTTCTGCATACATAGGAACTTTCTATCATTAATAACTCAGAATCTTTCTGACTGTTACAGAGATGAGTCCAAAATAGCCAGCTACTTGTACAGAGGGGTTTTTTTGTTGTTTTTGTTTTGTTGTTTTTTTGGGTTTTTTAATGTGCTCTTTGCAGTTGCAGTGTTTTCTTTACAGGTATGGAGGTTGATGCTTTTCCTTCTTTGTAATAGCATTTTAACATAAACTGGGATAACCTGATCCCAAATAAAAATTATGATGGAAGTAGATGAATTGCATAGACTACACCATTTCCCTGCCATCCTGTGGAATATATAGAACATCGATGTAAAAAAAAAACCAAACTTGTTTTTCTTTCCCTTGTGAGGCAACTCTGAGCAACTCTGGTATGATCCCCGCTATGACATCAAAGTGCCATAAATGAGAGTGACTTCCCTGGCACACACTGAACAAACTCCTGGATTTATACGAAGATCATATAAACTGTTATGCTGTCTCTGTTCAACCATCTGAGAACTGGGACATTTATCCTGGCATACATACACTAGGACATCGAATCCTCAAGAAATATTGTAGTGGTTAAAAAAATAAATAAGGAAAAAAAATATTCTGTCGACAATTGTTGCATGGCTATGAGAACAAAGTTGTAAGGTAGTAAGAAATAGTGCAACATTTTTAATTACTTAGTTTAGAAGAGCCAAATTTGTAATCCATCCATCTCCAAAAATCTCAACCCAAACTCTCAATAAAACTTTAGCTCTTGCTTTTCTTGTTATCCTTCTGAAATTTTTCTTGTTTATTTGATGAGCAGTGCAACTTTTATACCACTTTCCATTGATAACAGCATAGAAAGCAAACCACAATTACGCACAATTAACCTACTAAGGTTATAATACTCAGTATGACTTATGCATGTAAATTCTTGGGGTTTTCCCTGAAAAACCTCTCCACATTAAATTCATCTCCTTGCTCTCATGAGACAAATTGATGGTTACTGCTGTTATTTTTAAAAATGTTTGAAGAATTTTGCTATTATTTTGAAACAGTGATAATTTAGGTGAGAAAAAGAATATTCAATGCAGAAGAAACAAATCTTTAAAAAATATATAAATGGATACCAGTGCCATGCCTTTGTTGGATCCCTGAAACCTTCTGTCTGGAAACGTAGTTAGCATGCTGGTGTCTACTACTGTTTACCAATGGAGTGCTCTTTTTAACTGCATTTCCTGCTCTGCCTTCATGTTTCTTTTTCAACATTTATAATTTATGAGCCATTAAAGATGTTGTTTGATGTAGGAGCAGCACAGAACAGATTAACTACTGCTGTAAAACACAAGTTTTGGCAGTGTCAATCAAATTATGCTTTCTGCATAGTAATGTGAGTTTTAGTGGTATCTATGAGAAACTTTTTAACTCATTACCCGTGTGAAAGCCAAATAACCCTATAACTAAGGTACATGTAATTGTGATGAAAATCAGAACTTTGATTCTCATCAGTTGTCAAGAAACTGGTTCTGACTAGGTTATGTGTATTTGGCAATAAAAGTCTTTTCGAATGCCAGCTATTTTCTCAATGCTGAAAATATTCAGAGCTGAGAATTATCAGAACACTTCTTCAATGACGCACAATAGCAGATCATCAAAATCAAGATCATTTGCAACCCACAAATACTTTATAATAGGAGAGTTCTGAAACTAAAGGTGTTTTGACAGTGGAATGAGTGGAACAGAAGACAGTGGAAGTGGACAATTACCACTTTGGGATGACCCTGACTGCATCTCTTCCTGAACAGGAGCAGTAACTTCCATCTAAACCAACTGATACTCAAGTAACCACTTGTTAGCCCAGGCTTGATCTATTACTTTTTCACTGACCTATTTGAAAAACAGTCACTTTCTTCAATCATGTCCATACAGAGGTTGTAGTTCAGTGAGTAACATTTAGAGCTGATCAGGTTAAATCATATACCTCAAGGACTGTTGTCTTTGTCCTCTATTCTGTGTGCACTTATCCAGCATAGCACTGAGGACATTACCATTTTAGTCTTTAGAGTGTCCTGTTTTCCCTGTTTTCTGATGTGTCAGCATGTGCTTTTTTTTTTCCCTAACCCTAAAGAGAAATAAAGTAAAATATATTAAATCACTAAATAGTAGAGTTTTTGGTTCTTTGGGAAGTAAGGAGTGGGTTTAGCAGAACTGCCACACTGGATTTCCAGAAGGCAGAATTTGGCCTTTTTAGAAGGCTGGTTGAGAGTCCCTTGGGAAGCAGTCCTGAAGGGCAAAAGAGTCCCAGAACACTAGATATGCCTCAAAAAGGTACAGGACATACCTTAAAGGTACAGGAGTAGGTTGTCCCTAGGTGCTGAAAGATGAATTGTAGAGGAAGGAGACTGGCCTGGCTGAACAGAAAGCTTTGGCTGGGACTTGGGGCTAAAAGAAGAAAGAAGTGAGGAAGCAGGCAGCTGAGGAGGGCTATAAGTTTATCATGGGGTTCTGCAGGGAGAAGGTTAGAGCAATCAAAGCCCACCTAGAACTTATTCCTCATACTGCAGTAAAAGACACTTTTAAGACACTTTTAAAAGACTCACTATAGAGTTTTGTAAATTTGTCAGGAAAAAAATAAGTGATAAAGAGAATCTACATCTTCTGCTGGATGCAAAAAGAAATGTAGTGACCACGGCTGAGGAATAGGCTGAGGTAATTAATGCCATCTTTACCTTTGTCTGTAATAACACAACCAATTCTCAGAGTATTCAGTATCCTGAACTGGAAGGCAATGACAGGAAGCAAATGAAGCCGCCATGATCGAGGGAAAGTGTTTTGGGACCTGCTACACCTTTTGGACGCACACAAACCCATGGGACTGGATGGGATCCACGCAGGGGTACTGAGGGAACTGACAAAAGTGCTCACTGATCTAATTTCAGTCATTTGCCAGCAGTCCTGGCTAGCCACAGAGGTCCCAGATGATGAAAGGCAAGACAATGTGGTACCTATCTACAAGAAGGCTCAGAAGGAGGATCCAGAGAACTACAGGCCTGTCAGTCTGGCCTCAGTGCCAGGGAAAGTCACAGACCAGATCATCTTGAGTGCTATCATGAAGCCCATACAGGACAGCAAGAGGATTAGACCCAGCCAGCACAGGTCCTGCTTGACCAACACGATCTCCTTCTATAACAAGTTAATCTGCTCAGTGGATGAGGGAAGGGTTGTGAATGACCACTTGGACTTCAGTAATGCCTTTGACACTCTTTCCCACAGAATTCTCCTGGAGAAAATGACTGCTCAGGGGTTGGACAGGTGCACTGTTTGTGGGGTTAAAAACTGGCTGAATGGCCAGGCCCAGAGAGTGGTGGTCAATGGTGAGACATTCACGTGACAGCTCAGCAGTAGTGGTGTTCTCCAGGGCTCAGTACTGGGGCCAGCCCTGTTTAATATCTTTGGCAAACATCTGGATGAGTGGATCAAGTGCACTCTTAGTAAGTTTGCAGACAACACCAAACTGGGTGTGAGTGTTGATCTGCTGGAGGGTGGGGAGGCTCTACAGAAGGATCTGGACTGCATGAATCCATGGCTGAGGCCAGCTGAATGAGATTCAACAAGGCCAAATGGCAGATCCTGCCCTTTGGTCACAACAACTCCATGCAATGCTACAGGCTGAGGGCAGAGTGGCTGGAAATGATACCATCAGAAAAGGACCATCGGGCAATTGTTGAAAACTCTCTGAACATGAGCCAGAAGTGTGCTCAGGTGGCCAAGAAGGCCGATTGCATCCTGGTTTGTATCAAGAAAAGTGTGTCCATCAGGACAAGGATAGTGATTGTTCCCCCGAGCTCAGCACTGATGAGCCTGCAACTCAAAATCTGTGTTCAGTTTTGAGCCCTTCACTGCAAGAAAGGCAATGAGGTTCTGGAGCATGTCCTGAGAAGGACAACGGAGCTGGTGAAGGGCTGGAGCACAAGTCTTATGAGGAGGGGCCGGAGGAGCTGGGGTTGTTTTGACTCTAGAAAAGGAGTCTCAGAGAGGACATTATCAATCTCTACAACTGCCTGAAAGGATGCCATAGACAGGTGGGGCTCGGTCTCTTCTCCCACGTAACAAGTGACGGGACCAGTAAAAGTGACCACATGTTACACAATGGGAGGTTTAGATTGGAGAGTAGGAAAAATATTTTGTTGAAAAATATTTTCAGGCATTACTGCAGACTGCACAGGGAAGTGGTGAAGAAACCATCCCCGGAGGTATTTAAGTAACATGGTTTAGAGGTAGACTTAGAAGTACTGGGTTAACAGTTGGACTCAATGTTCTTAAGGACCTTTTCCTACCTAAATGATTCTATGATTCTATGATTCTATTCATAACTAATGTGTCAGGTTTTCAAATACAGGCTTGGGAGAAGCAAAGGCCCATGAGTTTCAAGCAAGAAGAAAAACTTTTCCTTCTCTTAATGATTGTATTATAACTGGTAAAAAATGTGTAAAGAGATTCAGATTAAAACCTGCTCATGCCAATCCCTCCCATCTGTGCAAAAATTGCTAGCAATAAAAATATTTCTTAAAAGGGATTTCTCGATATTTCTCTTTTATGTCGTTTATAAGTGCAGATACTTTCATTGTACCATCTAAAAACAAAATAAATATCTCTAATATATTTTGCATGTCTCTTTCCTCTTTTACATATTACTTCTTTAAAAATTACTCTCTAAGTCATAATACTAGGGGGAAAAAAACCCCAATAACTACCAACTTATTTAGTGGTGGCTAAATAGGCCAAAGCAAAAGATTCCTTCTTTCATTGTCCCATGAAGTTCATATTGTATTTCAAGTAAAAACAAAAATAATAAATAATTATAAATCATTCCTTAAAATAAGGTTTTAGCAGACTATCAGTGGGAAAGGGGCCTACTTGTATTCTGCCAGCTGTGGTCTCTCTAAATCAATCTCTTGAGTCATTACAGAGGTGATGAAGATTCTTACCTCCATCTTTGTACAATGACCACTCTTCTTCAAAAGTCCAAGAGAGACGGGACTAGAGCAGGGCTGGGGCTTTGTGATCCACCTGTCCTTGGTCCCTGTAGAGGGATGTGAATGTCACAGTCACAGCCCTACCAAATTAATGCAGTCAAGGCATTGAGCTGACGCTGTCAGTGACCACTATCATGATCCAGAGGGGAAAGTTGTCACAGATTCTGAGTGCAAAAATGTGGAGCAGCCTACTCACAAGAACAGTGTTTATCATCCCTTTGGTAAAAGGCTGAAAAGTGAGATATGGTCCTTTGAACTTATTTTATTCTAAGTGTTCTAATCCTTCTCTGGTTCAATGCTTTCCTGAATCCTTCGAAAGTTTTACATAACTTCTGCATTTCCTTCTTTTCAGCTGCAGAGTATATTCTTTAGCATATAAATATATCTCTCAAAACTCAAGCACAGAGAGTCATGCATCAGCTGGTCCATGAATTGTGCATTAGCTTTGTGCATGCCGAAGTCGTTGGCAAATTGTTGATTTATTATTTATTGAAGTAACAATGGCCAGCAGTTTTAAATAGACCTTCAATTTGCATTGCTTCATGTGTCTTGGAAACAAATCTTTGCCATCTAAATTGCTGTAATGTATTTTAAACATATCTTCCTATGTAACCTGTATTTCATGTGGAAAAAAAAATTAATAATATGGATGTATACAAATAATTTACAGCATATTCCAGTTTCCTTGATGAGAGGTTAGTTCCTTTATAATTGTTGTGACGGACTCAATTCTAATTGTATTTATTGTCAGTAAAGTTGATCTTTCTACTAATTTTATATTTTTCTGATACCTAAGCATCCTAGTTATCCTTTTCTGCTAATAGAAGTTGTTTCTTTTCTACTTTTATGCTGTCTATTTCATACTACTTACTTTTTTATTACTTTTGAACAAACTATAGCACACACAGTTTGCCATCTGTTATGATATTTCTCTTTGAAAAACAATTTTTCTTTACAGGATGCTAAGTGGTCTTGTTTTCTGCTGTGAATCTTCCATTATTTTATGTATCTGCTTCAAGCTTGAGAAAAAAAGGGCTGGTTCATACTCCATTTCTCCATTGCTCTCCTCCCTCCTCTCTAATTTCCTCTTTTCCCTCCCCCCTCCTCCCTTCTGTTTTATTTCATTTTGTATCTTATTACAGTTTATATTTCAATTATTATTCTGTTCATAGTCCAACCCCATGGGTTTTTTTACTTTTACACTTCTGATTCTCATCCTCATCCAGCTGAGGGGGGACCTGAATGAAAGGCTGTGTAGTGCTTAGTTGTTGGGTGGGGTTATGTGTAGAAACTGTGCTCCCTTTTCAGCTATTCAGCTAAACTGTGCTGTCTGCCATGTTTTCAACCCCCTTGAGAACCTAGGATATGAGACAGAACAAGGCTAGTGGGCAAAGTCTTCAAATTCTTATAGTCCATCCAGTATTTTTCATTCTTTGAATGGGATCAGGAGCTGACCTGCAGTGGTCTTTATTAAGAAAAAGACAAAGGAAAAACTCAAGCCCAAAACATTTCCAAGATAAAAACTTGAGTGGCGGATGTAACTTTTTCTCTTACTACAAATCTTTTTCCAGGGTCTCCATTTTCACTAATTCAGGGAAAGACTTGAAATGTCACACCTAATTGTCCATTTTTCATTACATTAAATATATATGCTTCTGAATGTTTTTAGTCCAAATTCGTGTGTATCAAAGAATACAGGACTGAGCTCCGTATGCAAGTGAAACCTGATGCAAAGCCAATGATCAGTGCCTGTAATGCTGCTCTCAAGGAAGACTATAACCTCTCTTCTGTTGCAAGTTAGGAAGTCACAGAACTTAGAAAATATGAATTTTATTGGTGTTTCAAGAAAACATTGCATTGCCTTTATTCAGGACAGTTGTCTTTCTAAGTAACATAGCAGCTGTAGCCAGCTGACTTGCACAAATGGACACAAGACACAACCATAAAAAGCTGCTTGCAGGATGGATTTGTAACATTTTTTGGCTCACTGGAAGGTTTTAAGCAATACAGAGTGAGGAAATTGGTATTTTTTGTTGTTGATAATCTAATTGCTATGGACAGCTAATTTTTGGTACTTTTTGCTGGATATTCTGGGAAATCATGGCATCCACTCAGGTGGTAGTGAGCTAGGTCCCACAGCTACTGGGAAAAGTATAATTTATTATCCACATTTTACAGATGGGAAGACTGAAATGTGCCAACTGCAAATGTCTCTTTCAGTGCTGTAGCCAAGAACAGAGCCCAGACCTTCTGAGTCTCATCTGTGCTTTCACCTGGACACAGTGATGAGAATGTCAAGTTCTTGTCACTGATTAAAGCAACAATATGTTTTTAAATATTGGTCACAGTGGACCTCAGTCTCTCTGTACCAACTAAATAGGTTCTTTGAAATATCATCTAGAGGCAGTGAAGGTGTCTGTAGTTGTTGCTGAGAAACTGAACAAAAGAAATGGATATATTCATTCTTGTGAAAATGTTCACAGCTGTCAAAACTTTTTGAGGCTTTCTGGGAAACATTTAAATTAGAGTTTTTTCTGAGTGCTTGGCATTATGATTATCAAACACTTTGTCATTTGAAGTTGATCAATGAAGCAGCTGCTTCCTTGAACTTGCCCCTTAATAGAGACCAGGGCTATAAAAAAATTCCTCCTTTACCTCTCTCCTCTGATCATGAGGGACACTCATTATCCACCAAGACAAAGCTCTGGTGAGCAAATTATATTCCAGTGTGCAATCACAAGGTGGCATGAATCAATTTATGGGCACTTCAGTATCTCGGTTTATTCCATCTGTTCAGTACAGGAATTACAAATTCAGACACAAACATTGTTTAGAGGCATATCATAAAAAGTGAGCTGAAAGTGACTTGCATCAGTGTATACTATATGTGCTTTATTCTGTACACCATGCAGCTGTTACATTTGATGATTGTTCCAGACTCAAAATGCAGCCAAGTGGTGATTTTTATGTAGCTGTTTATTGTAATAAGTGCTGTAATAATTTTGATGTTTTGTGTGGTTATACAAAGACATTTGGGGGTACTGTTTCAAGGACAGAACTGTAAAGTGGGACTACACTGACACTATCTTGAAAATATCCAAGGCCTAGCTAATTCTGTATAAATACATTTTAAATTCTTGTAACTGTTACTCCCAACATTTTCAGGAATAATTCTTTTTAATAATCCTTTAATTAATAAATAATAAATTAACCAGTGTGTGAGGCAGGGGGGTTAATGTTAAGAGTTATAGTGTTTCATGAAGACAGAGGTAAGTGCAATTTGTACTTTAATACATAGGTACAAATGTCTGCCCAGAGCACTCCAGGGGGCAATATGTTTTCCTCTTTCAAGAGGAGGAAACTGATATTTTGTCCTTCATTAACTACACCCTGGAAAACACAGAAGCAATTCTTTGAATAGGGCTTGCAATTCACATCTTTAATTCTTATCACTCCTAGATAATTTATTTAAACAGTAGTTAGAAATATTTTGTCTCTTTCTTCTATCCATCCATCCCACTCAGTCAGTAGAATCTTGATGTAACAGACACAACACAAAATGTTTGATAATGTCTATTTCTTTACCTCTGCTCCTCCTGTACACAATTGTACCTGTGCCCTTTAACAACGCAAGGGTGTGGGCTGGACATATTTGCTAAGGAAAGGATTTGGACATTGAATCCCATAGGGAGGGGTTGACCTTTCAGTAACCTGGATAAAGTACCTGAACTCTGTAGAGAGGCTGGATTTGTAAAGCATATGTCTTGCTTTTCAGTAGGCATCCTGGATCACATCCAGATGCATTAACACCTTCCTGCAGCCATGGCAGGAGCTCCAGGTACCCAGTGCAAGGCTGTGCTGTAGGACACAAGCACTGAAGAGCCTGGACACATTTTATTATTTACCAGTGGATGTCTAAGTTGGTTCACTCTTGCAGTGGAAAGTCCATGAGGGAGGCAATATTGTCTTTCTCATGCACAAGTAATAATGTGGTGCCCATTTTTCTTCTGCCAGCCCTGCACCAGGCTTTCAAACATATGACTTCCATCTCTTGAGTGAAAGTCTCTAATTCTAATTTACTACGTATTCCACAATGGAGTTATTTAGGTGTTTCTCAACTGGAAGACATTCCTAGGCCTAGTAAATATTGAAATGTGTCACATCTAAATTGAAAATAGTAACTTCAAAGGATGGAAGTAGTACAGCCATTTCACATTACCCTTTTAAAAGTTAACAAGCAAGTCAAATGTTGAATTTGTCACCTCCTATCTTCTGCCTCAGAAATATGCTATCATTCGTGTGTCCCATCAAAAAACTGGAGAGTTTTTTTGAGGAGCACTAAACTCCAGCTCTTACTGCATCCTCTACTTTTTTTTTTTTAATTTGCTCATGATGAGATAGCATTTTGTGACTCATCATTTAGTCTGTTGCAGAACACATCACTATTTATAGTTCATGGTATCACTGCAAAGAATTTCAAATATCAATTTAAAGATATACTTGTCATATTATGGGGACATATTTTTACAAGTCTACAGGTTGGCCTATTATATGGTCATCCAAGTGTGCAATAAATACAACTCACTGTAAGAAACTTCTCTTTATCTTGGAAAGAAAAAAAAACAAACCCTACAGTTAATTGACTTACTGTATTTGGATTAGCTAAATTAACTAGGAGTATTCCAAGTGTTAAAACATATGAAATGAGGATATTTCTGCTGGAAACATTCAAAATTCCATTTCCAATTTGATGTTTATAATTGATTGAAATCATTTATATATCAACTACCAGGAGCTGGTATGCAAGACACTTTGATCATGAGTATTTGTCTGGAGCTATGTGTCAAAATGCAAAACAACAACAAAAAATGCTTGAAGTAGATAAAAATTAGCTGTGAAATGCCTTCTTATGTCAAAAAGGTTTTATAGAGATTAAGAAAAAGAGAAATCATCTAAATGAGAGCATACGGAAATAAGACTGGCAAAAAAACCCAAACAAACTAGTCTGTGAGAACTTCAGAGAAGTACCTAATGCTTCTTTTTTAAAAAATTGCATTTTTTATTTGCATTTTCTGCACTGGTACCTCTATAGATAACCTGAACTTCCAAAGAGCCAGAGCACTTCAGAAGGAAATACTCAGTGTCTAGAACTGTTCAAAGTCATATAAGAATGGTACATCTTGAATTATTCACTTCCTTCACTCTTTTGCAAATTGTAGACAGCAGTTGACTTCACATTTGTGTTTTATGCAGAATTCTTCTACCTTGATGCACTCAACAACAGCAAATGAGAAAATGCTTAGAAATGGAGAGAAAGGGCAGAACAATTTCTGGAAACTTTCAGAGCAAAAAAAAAGAGCTTCATTTTTAGTATTTTTCTGTTCATAGTTTAAAGGTCCTGAATGAAAGGTCACATAGAAACTGGTTCATCCCATCTAAGTGTAGATATTTATTCTCAAAGTACTAAAATTTCTAAATAAAGTACAACAGTCACTTAGGGAGCAAAACTGAACCTGTGCCCCAAATCCCCATATTTGTGGAGAAGCCTATGAGGTTTGTTTTAATAGCAGAAGTTGAAGAAGTTGAAGATACAGCTGCAGTTGGCTGTCAGGGCTGTGCTCAGGTGCCTATGCATTCTCATCACTTCATGGGGTAGGCCAGGTGTTTGCCAGCTGTTCTCCACACCAATAAAACAAGGGGCTGACTAGCTTCCTGAGGAACTATGGTTACAGGGACACTTGAAGAGGGAATTTCAAACAGTCCAGTAGATTCCCCCAGGCATCTCTTGCTGTCCAAAAGCTAATTGACAGGCATGATTTATACGCTTAAACATGCTGATCAACATCCTGGGTGGACAACCTGGCTGCTTGCAGAGACTTCCCCAGGCAATTCCTGCTGTAGAATTACCCACATAGTACACAGGAAAGCTGCTTGTCAATACTGTGCAGAAACTGTTTTTGTACTTGCAGACATGCTCACATAGAACAATCTTTTGTACACAGAAAAATTCAAATATTTTGGTCACAGTTTAAGTTAATCAATAGAAGTGGATCATACATTCCCTGGAGTGGTTGCACAGGATCACAACTCAGCTTGCTTCTAAAAATTTAGTAGAATTAGCAGTTTGAGAAGTCTCTTCTGATATGGCTAAGAACCCTTGAAATGGACTCCCATCACCACCTGGACAGACACTGACAGACTACACGGAGATAAAATTCCCCACTTTAGTACCACCTCATGCTAGATATCCCAACAAAATAGTTGGATTTTTTTGCTGATGGGGCGTTTTGTTGTTTTTGTTTGGTTTAGTTCTTCTGTGGTTTTGTGGGGGATTTTTTTGGAGGTAGTAGGTTTTATTTGAACATCTGTCAGCATTTGCCTGTGCAATAGTGTATTCTTCTGACCTTCTTCCAAATTCTGATTGGGATAAATCACAGTTATTCACCTTATCTTTTGACAATGCTTTTCGTTTCTATAGGGAAGAGATCTGAACTTGAAGCTAGCAGTCATGGTGGTGTTCAATGAGTACTGATGTGATGCAATGCCCATGGAGAGGGGAAGATGAAACACCTGCATAGGGTAGCTCAGACAGGTGGACATACAGCTCCCTTAGTAAGATTTTGACAGAAAGACTCCTACCCTCAAGGTAGCAGTTCAAATAATTGGGGATGGGCTGGTGGGAGAAATGATGACCTTGATTGATAATGACTGGAAAAAAGCCCCAAAATTGTCCATCTCCTTAGGTCAGCAAAATTTGGTTTTGCCTCCTGCCAGCAGAGCATGGAACATGGACCAGCAGGGTCTGAATCAGAGTGCCTCATCGAAGTGGCTGACATTATGTGAGTTGGACCAATGCTCCATTTAACCTAAGGTCATATCCCATCCTAAGGCAAATCTTCCTCCCTTAAAACCTAGCAGCTTGTGGCAGGGAAATCTGAAGATCCTCTATCTACATAATATTGATAGAAATATTCAGAGACCAAAAGAGGACATTTTGTGTAGGAAAAAAACTAATTGAATTAAGATAAGGGCTTCACACACATTTTCTCAAAGAATAATGCAAATGTTGTGGGTATTTTTTGTACATTATCCAAGAAGTATCAAAATTTTGAGGATTCCAAAGTGTGAAGAAGTCTGGAGCAAACATTAACCTAGTAAGTAACTCAGTAGAAGATGTGCTTGAACGTTTGTGGTTTAATTTGTCAATCCACATCATCCTACTTTAAATATTTAAAAATTCCAAGATAAGAGAAAAACAAATTCATATGACCAAAAGCAGTCAATAGGGAACTGTCAAAACTGACATTTCATGAACTCTCATAAGATGGTATTTATATTAATAAATTACTTGGAAGATATTTGTTTGTCAAAAATATCCACAGAAATCAGAACTTGTTAATTAATTATTAATTAATCATATGCAAACAGAAGATAAATGCTACATTTGCACTGTAATATAGTTTGACTAGCTCTAAAATAAAACCTGATATCTAGGGGCTTTTGGAAGAGATTAATTATGAAAAAAAAGAGAGAGAAAAAAGGCATAAAAATCTCTTAGAGCAACTGAATTTATTGTAGGCAAAAGAGGAGTAGAATTCCAGGTTAAATGTTGTACTAATGCCCAGTCTGGCCCCAATACCATAATTTCAGTAATCAAAAAATCTTTATTTATGCCAGGTCTCTTTTGCACTAGTCTCATGCATACTAAATATTTACAATTCAGTTTTCAATTTATGGCTTTACATTGGCAACAGCTTTTTAAAATATTTAATAAACTACTTAGCAGTTTATATATCATTTGGGAATAATGCAACAGAATTGCTGGCAAGTTGTACCACCTCCTAGGGTGCTTCTTCATTGCAGAACAAACCAAATTGTTTTTACTCTAATCAGTATTATAATCTTATATGACATCTGAGAGCACATTGAGCCGTGTTGCTCATATCAGTGGATTCCCTATTCTGATATACTTGTGTGTGGTATGGAAAATGGCTGTCTGATTCATACTATTCTTTTTCTTAAGCAAAATTAGACCCCCTTTTTATTAGAGTAGATAAGATTCAGACTCACACCTGAACGGTATCTTTAAAACAAGATTCAGCAATATTTCAGTGTAGATTCTCTTGAGTGTTAGTTTTGTATGTAGAACCTTGAGCTTTACAAATTGTAGAGACATTATTAATTGAGCAATTACAATAATAAATTTTAACTAGAAGGAAGCACTTGATAAACTCTTGAATTCTGTTAGATTGCTTGTTCCTAATGATTTCTTTTCTAGAGCTGCAGCATGAATTGGAAAGTGACAGAGCACCATATGCAGTAATCTACATGTAAAGGCACCCGTCCTCTGCCTTGCTGTGGGGAACAGCTGAATCTTAAGAGCAGAAAATGATCAGTTATCAGTATTTGCTAACTGATTGAGCATTTGACTGCTGGTCCACAGGAAGCAGGAAAAAGAAAAGGTGAGGGTGGGAAAGTCTATGCAGAAAAGACATATGCAAATCAACCACAGATTTTAATTTGTTGGAAGTAGAAACTTTAATGCTCATGAAGTATCAGCTCTTCAGTATTCTAACAGATCTTGCAGCTGTAAATTGCTTTTGTCATGAAATCAATTCAAAGTTCAATATTTTACTTGGAAAAGGCCAAATCACTGCAGAACTTTATTGTCCTCTGCTTACATGAGAGAGGAGGGCCTGGCATTGCAGATATTTTGTGCCTACCAGGCTGTAGAGGAAAGAGTCTTGAAATGTAGAAAAATAATGAAAATCACAATCACAGACTTTTAAAAAGTAAATTTCACCCTTTTTTTTAAAGCTTTAAAAGGCTTAATTTAGCTATTCTTGCACATGTTGAAAGTTGGACATCTTTTCCATCTGAAAGATTATTTTGCTTCTGGCTCCTTTTAATAAGTCATAATGAATGTTTAATGATGTTTCTTAAAAATATCCACATTAACTAACCATGACCCCTTATCTAGGGCAAGAAAAGAGAACACTTAAGTTAATGACCCAATGCCTGGGGAACCCTATATTCTTTAAAGTACGGAACAGCTAAGGACATTTATAGATCTGGTGGGAGATAATAAAAAGTACCCGATTTACATTGGAAGTCAACAGGAGTCCTCTTTGGACCTCTAAAAACCTCTCCATTTATCAAGTAATGGGAGTGCACACAGGTTATGTCATAAAGTTAAGTGCACAGATAAAGGCATTTGGGAGGAGAAAAAAAAATATCCTGTACTCTTCATAGACAAATTTTGACTTAGATGAATAATTTTCCTCTTCTATATATAAAATGCCCCATCGGGTGTCAACAGAGTAATTTAAGGTTGCTCCATTTCTGTCCTGAGAACACATGTAGCATGGTTAATTACTCCCGTGTTTCCCAGGAGTTTTAGCTTCTCAGTCTGGTCTTTGTGCAAAGAAAAACCTTGTACTTTTGTGGGGAGAGATGAAAGCATGATTCTCTGGGGTTACAGGCAGCCTTTCCTATCCTGAGGCACTGTTGCCCTCACCCTGTATTCCTTGCACTTGTCTTCAGGCACTTCATGACGAGGCCGAAGCTGGAAGCCTGGTTGCCCTATGACTGTTTTCTATGGCTGCTGGAGAGAGAGAGAGGCTCCTCAATGGGCACTGCAGCCCACGGGTGAGTTGCAACACCATTTGTGCATGTCTATCACTCTGGCTTGTTGATGGAGGACTATTGTGGCAATGGCCATGGGAACAACCAAGTTCAATGTATGATGTGGGGTGATGCTGAGCCTGCAAATCCTCTCCTGGGTGACTACAGGGAAAGGTAGGAGAGAGTGACTGATTCAACTTTCTGCTGAACTTTTGGCTTTTACATGTTCAAAGCAAGAGTTTAATGGACATTTACTTTAGAGAATAATACCGTAACTCTGCTTCTTGTTGGAAAGCACTGAATAAAACTAATGTTTTATTCATCAAAATAACAGTAACCTTTTCTATTTTTTGTCATGAAAAACATACTTTCTTTTCTGCTTATCCCTTATGTAACAATCTGTAATTCTGCGATTTTAAACTCATTCCATTATTTATTTTGAAGACAGATGCATATTATTGCTAGTTCCCTTGCCAATAATTTTTTTTTTTTTTTTAAGTCTCGTTCTTCATTATTGATAAATTTTAAGATTTAAGTTAACTTATTCAGGAAGTTCATTGTGATTTCTAAATGTTTTTGAAACTTTGGGGAGATACCAATACCCTATAAAAAGACCAAAACCACAAATATGGTCAAGAGTATTTAACCTATCTCACAATAACCTTGTTCATGAAGGGCAATGAGAAATATATGTAAAGCAATCAAGTTATTTCTCTTCATCTTTATGATCCTGACAAGGTCTATAAATCCATTAATGTACAAGTTCAACAGCCTCTTTTGTTTACAATGCATTGAATGGTAGTTTAACTGGACAAAATCCTTTCTTTAAGAGATATATAAAAGGTTTTCATGTTTTTTTCTCATCCAGAAAGCAGATGTTTCCAGACAGAAACAGAATGTTAAGTTTCATTAGAGACCCATACAATAACCAAGCTGTTTCAAATAAGTAATTCATAGCCAAATAGACCGTGTATCTCCTGACTTGGCAATGAGACATTTGGGGGTATAATTTCAGAAGTACCTTTTAAAACAGAACAAAAAAAACAGGACACACTGTTTGTCAAACCAGTTACTCCCTTTCTAATAGTTCATTAGAAGTCAATTATGGGTGCACTATTCTGATCCAATGGGATTCACTGAAAACTTAGTCAAAGCATTTTCTTCTTAATGATAAGACAATATGCAGTTTATTTTTCATAAACATGAAATTTCAAAGCCAGATCTCAAAAATATTTACTGCTTTTATTCTAGCAATTGACCTCAATGGATTACACATGCACATACTTGCTAGTATATGTTAGCATATATGCTAACACACATGTATATGATATATCTCTGTCCAAATACGTGTGCCACATGTGGACCCTCTTCAGGGTTTAGAGCTAGGGTTATACTCAATAATTTAATGCTCTGTTTTTGAATGAGTTAAAAAAAAATTGTCTTGGTTTGGAAAGACAGGTATCTGCCAGGGAAACTGGGGTTTCCCTTAGAATAGAGAATGTAAACTCCTCACCCCCCGCCAAATTATAATTTTGCAATTAAGGGCTCTCAGGCAAAGATTCGGGAATAGGAATAACAGTTCTTTACTAGTAATATCAATAATACAAATGTGGCAGAAAAACAAAACCACCCCACCAAACCAGCAAACAAACAACGATTTTGGAAAGCCCTGACAGAATCAGAGCTACAACCTGATGCCCTGTTGGTCAGGATGTTGGTAGCAGTCCAAAAGTGAGTCCTCCTGGGGTGGCAGATGTGGTTCTGTTGGAGTGGAGATGATCCTGTACCCAAAAGGGTCCAGAGGTGGTGAGAGGGAGTCCGGTGATGGTGGGAAGGGTCCTGTCTTCCTCCGGTAATCGGGTGAAGCAAGAGAGATATCCTGTTCCTGAGTCCCAGTTTTATCCAGGTAGGAATGGTTGGCTCCCCCCACTGGGTGGAGCATCTCACAATAGAATGATGGAATGTGAATGTACTGTCTTGGAGAGGGTAAGTTTTTTGGGATGTGTGCTTTTAGGGGTGCAATAGGATGATGGAATGTGAATGTACTATCTTGGGGAGGGTAAGTTTTGGGATTTGTGCTTTTAGGGGTGTTTAAATGGTCCATTAGCAGAAAAAAAGATAAGAAACAACGCCCTACCTGGTTTTAACAGTTGGGCCATTATCAAAAGGCACCCACCCCACTCCTTCTAGAGTAAACAAGAGATAAAACAAAACAGCTCCCCAACTGCTTTCAGCAGATGAAAATAGAATACACATCCTAGGTTCCACAACCCAAGACAAAAATGTAACGTGATACTTAGTTTTCCGCATGGAGTACTGCATTCAGCTCTGGGGTCCCCAGCACAGGAAGGACATGGACCTGTTGGAGCAGGGGCAGAGCAGGGCCACAAAGGTTATCGGGGGCTGAAGCACCTCTCCTATGAAGAAAGGCTGAGAAAGTTGGGAATGTTCAGCCTGGGAAAGAAAAGGTTCTGGGAAGAACTTAGAGCAGCCTTACAGTATCTCGAGGGACCTGACAAGAAAGTTGGAGAGGGAAAATTAGTAAGGACACATAGTGATAAAGAAAGGGGGAATAGCTTTAAACTGAGAATGGGTTAAGATTGGATATTAGGAAGAAATTCCTTACTCTGAGGCTGAGGCACTGGAACAGGTTGCCCAGAGAAATTGTGGATGCCCCATACCTGGAAGTATTCAAGGCCAGGTAGGATGGGGCTTTGAGCAACTTTAGTGGAAGGCGTCCCTGCCCATGGCTAGCAATTTGGAATAGATTATCTTTAAGATCCCTTCCAACCCACACCATTCTGTGACTCTATGAGTCTGGTTGGTTTTTGCTTTCATTTAGGTCAGCTCACATTTAAAAAAATGTTGCAATACTAGCTGGCATCCATGGAATTTAGCACTCCTTTTAATAAGGCCTGTTTGAATTTTCAGGATTTTCTTCTGTCTCTCTTTGCTTCCTCTTTTCTATTCTGTTGAAGAGAACATGGGTATAATGATATATACAACTTGAATGGTGCAAAGTTGAAAAACCTGTAAGAGAAGCTCTGGTGAGTCAGACGGAAACCTCATTCCTTTTCTTTGGTATTTCATCTCTGAAAGGTCATACATGGATGACCAAAAAAAAAAAAAAAAGTAAAAAGAAGAGGGCAAGGATATAGCAAAAAATTTTCTAAATGCTTTCTCAGTCTCCATGTACACGTCTCCATATGGTCATATGTTCCAATAGTTTTAATTTCTCTGAATCCACCTATCTGCCTGCTACCCATGCACAAATTTAACAACTATTATATTACTGTCAAAAGACTACCAGATTCATTTCATATTGAGTTATAAATATTTTGCAGGTATGTTCAGCCCTTCCCTGTAGACAGTCTGTAATTTCCTTCTCAAGGGCAACAGATAGAATGTCACATTCTTGCAAGTACAATATATTATGTAGATAATCAACATGTCCTTTAGAAAGCAGTCAGAGTTAAGGCAAGAGGCTATGTTAAGGTATTCTGAGGTAATCAATTACAAGGTTATTTTCTGAAACATAATGGGTTTGAAATTTTTCAACAGTTTTAATATATTTATATGACTTACAAAATTATTAGATTTCTATTCATTTAGAGGTTTTTAGCATAATTTCATCAGTTCCATTTACTAACATTTAAAAGAATAAATATGGAAGTTGCCAGTACACTTAGAAAGTAGTACAAATTCAATTAGATGAAGCATAATGTAATTATATCATTTACTTTTTTCTTTTTTGTTCCTTTGGGTCCCTTTTCCTGATCATCTACTTTTCAGCCTAGAAATTAAACACATTCTTGCTCTTTTTCATATGAATACACTGGACAAAGTTAAAGAGTGGGATGTAACATATTGATAAATTCATGGAAATGAGAGGAAAAAATTATAGAATTGCCTGGGGAAATGTGAAAAGAATATAAAGGAAGCTCAGATTAGTGCAATATGCATATTAATAAGTTAGAATAAGGTATCCATTTATATAATTCCAATGCCTTCAATCCATTTCTGAAGTTGGTCCCTGGTGAGGAGGCTTAATTTAAAACACAGAAATGCTTTCCAAGTTCCTGAACTCAAAGAGAATGCAATTAACATCACTTGCCAGATGAGCCCATTGCTACTTTTTGAGACTGTTGGCAGAAACACAGGTGCCTATGCTGAATCTTTGAGATCAGAACACACCAGAAAGTGTCCTGTCCATTGCTCTCTTCCACCACAATTCTCAGTTACTGAAGATGTTTAGTGGTCAACAGCTCTTACATATAAACTATGAAGTACATATTTATTTATATGTAAATTATCAAGAAAAAACCTTAATGCTTTTATTTAAACCAAAATTGCACACACCAAAACATGCAGCGACAACTGCTATTATAAAGTAATGGCCTACAGTGTAACCAATGGTCTTTCCATAATTATTTCTTATGCTAATGATAAATGAAAGCATTGTTTCCTGTTTAAAGATAAGTATCAGAAAAATTTGGCATTGCAATATTGACTTCCACGGCCACATTATCAAGACTTAGCATTTAAATCAGACATAATTCCTCATATTGGGAAATGCGTAATGGAAAAAGCTTTTCTTTACATCTCTCTGTTACCACTTTCAACCCAATTCATGCCATTAGTGATCAAAAGTAAGTTTGTTCTGAGATGTTAATGCCCTGTTTAAAAGAAGTTTACAGCAGTTTCTTTAAAACTGCCAAAAAAGATTTGAGAATGCTTTTTTTACATTTAATCACTTTCATATTGCTTCTTTTTCTAGAATGTTTCTGACAGAAGTGCTACTGGCTTGAATGGAAGATGAGTTGTTATTCAGAACGTTTTTGTAAATAAAGTTTAAGCTAACTCTCAATGAGAGCAGTCATTTTTACACTGTGATATAAATTTTGTTTCTCCAGTTTATGTGAGATTTCAGTCATTTGCTCAAGTAGCAGAAATGGTACCCTCATTTACTTAGGTGGTGACCTACGGATAATCTCCAGTTTAACCATCTATCATGCCGTTATCTCCACAGCAGCTGTTTCTCTTCACTTTCCTTTAAAGTGAGAGGAAAAAAATATTTAATTTTAGCAGAGATATCAACATGAGGTCAAGGTAAAAACATGAATTAGCCTAAGTATAATAAATAGATATCTGTATAGACTTGCACTTAATTCATCCAGGCATATTATTACAGGCAATATTGAAATGGCTGGTTTGTAATGTTTTCCAGATTAAAATCTTATTTGCATAATGTGTTAAAAAGTTATACTCAGTATTTGCAAAGAAGTCAATATTTGTTGCAGGATGATTTGCACAAACAAAATAAGATTAAAATAAATCGGTTAAAATGCTTACTATCCTATAGCATAAATCTTCTGCACATCCTCAGCAATACCATGTGAACTTGTAATATTCAAGAATCTCAGAACAAGTGTCAAGGACAGTATAGATATAGATTAAAGCTTACCCATTTTCTGTAACAGTGATTCCTTTTCTACAGGCTTAATACATACTGGAGGATTAAGGGTGTTTGCAGACTGTCTTTGCAGTAATTATGTTGATGTCCTTCAAGCCATTATGAATCATCATGTAATTCTTCCTGCAGTACAGTCTCTTTTCAAAAATCCTCCCTTTTGACTTTAGCAAAATTTTGAAATTTATTTTTATTTTTTCAAAGAAGACAGAATGGGTAAGATTGGAAGTGATCCACCTCCCTGCTAGGGCAGGGTCTTCCTACAGCACATTTTACAGAATCATATCCAGAGAATTCTTGAAGATCTCCAGTGAGGGAGATTCCACAACATCTCTGAACATCCTATGCCAGTGCTCAGTCACCTGCATAGTAAAGAAATTCTTCCTCATATTCAGGTGGAACTTCCCCTGCATCTGTTTCTGCCTATTGCCTCTTGTATTATTGCTTGGCACCATTGATTTTCACTTAGTTTACCATATTTGTTATGTGAGGTGAGAAAGTTCTTTCTGTCCCCAGCTGTTTACATTGAAGAATTTGGCTTCCACTTTGCATTTGACTTAATTAGTAGAAATATTTGTAAGTCACACTTTCACCAACATGTTTATTTATTTATTTTCACCAACCAGAATACTGCTTAATCAAACTGTTGGAGGTAATGAGTTTGAAACAAAGAACATCCAAGAAACGTAAAAGTTTGTCTGATACACTCAAACACTAGTGAAATGAAATGAAGGTCAGTGTCGTCTTTCAAAAGATGTACAGATTCTTCTTTCTCTTTTTTCTTTTATTATTTTTCTCTTTTTCTTTTCCTTTGTTTGTTCAGTTGGGGTTATTTTATGTTTTGTTCTTTCTTTGTTTTTATTAATCTTAAAAGTGGTAAATTTTTAATTTAATAGGTTTTGCTTTTCTTTTTTTAACAACGTAAAACAATTTTTGCTTTGTCATTTCTCTGTATAACTTCAAAACACTGCTATATGTCTTTGAAAATATGGGACAAGCTTATTGTTATATTACCCTCCAAATGTCAACCTTATATAGTTGCCATGCCTTTACATTTCTCATGTTAATAAAAATCTATCCTTAATTGCATTAGGCTATTGTAAGAAGAGTCATGTAAATGCTTTTACAAAGTAATTTGCTGCATTTAAAATGTATTCCTCTTACATGTCAAAATGTTGGGTTCTGTCCATATTTATGGTAAAGAAATTTAAAGAATCCTGGAACTAGTTCTCATCTTCCTCATTGGTACAGTGGGGCTTTGCCACATCCTGAAGGTCTTATTTCTTGCCAAAGTGTTGGATGGTCCTTTGCTTTGAGTCATGCAGTGGTGTGGGGAGAACACAGCCTTTTTGCAGCTCAGACCTACACATTAACAGAAGAGGATGTTAGTTAGGTATCATTCTGCTGTTTCTAGATAATTTTTTTTTAGGGAACTTTTTTTTTTGTAAGGAACAAGTAGGCATTGTTTGACTGAATTGAAATTAATATAATCATAAGTTGTCAAAGCACACTGAAGTCATTTATAAAGGTCCTTTCATTATGAAGCACACACCCACCCACCTCAAAGGTGCTTTGAGAAGCTTCTGATAATAAGTCATAGTAGCACAGGGGTGGAAGAATGATTTAAAATGACAGGTCTAATAAGGTTCCTAGCGCTGAAGGGAATGATTATTTTGATGGCTAATCTTGAAAACATAGCACAACAATAGTGTCTGTGTCAGAAACTCTCAGTGAAAATCAGTTTGTCCTTCTTTGGAATGAGTAGTCTGCTGTCAAAGACTGAGTCCACCAGTGATGTTGCTGCACCATGAAGCTGTACCGTTACGACACTTTAATAAACTAGCTCAGGTTCTTGAAACAGTATGACCACGTTAGAAAAACTCTCCCCAGGCTGTTTTGTCCTGCTGAGAAGCAGGATTTATTGCCTGGACAGAGCATGGTTACTGCTTCCATGACTTCATTTATCTCCTTCAGCTTCACTGAAATGTGCCAAATGAATGTCCAGTTGTCCAACTCTATAAGAAAACTGGCCTTGTCTTTAAAAAAGGAATTTTAAATGTACTTAGTGTGTAATTCACTGCTGAAAAATACCCCCAAATATGAGTATATGAATCACAGCTGGTTGAGGATCATGTAGAATTTAATTTTGAAAACATTGATTTATCAAAGGGATCTGGTTAGGGTTAAAGGGGCAGAAAATATATGACTTCAAGATTCTTTTCTCTTATTTTGGGAGCTTCTTTTCTGTTTCTATGCAGCTTGAAGGCCTTATTGTCATTGATCCCTGCAAAGCTATCAGAGAGTTTTTTTCTTTATTATCATTGCATCAGTGCTGAGAACCTGGAGCTAACCAAGAGAAATGAAATTATTTCTTTTGGATTTTTGGCAGATAAGCCACAAAATGCTACTGCACCTTTTCTGACAAGAGCACTTGGTGATGCGTGCAAATAAGGTCTGTTATAATGAACTGCTGGCCAAGAGGAAGCAGCAGAATTTAATCTTAAGACTTATGTCCTCTTGAACATATGGTGCTAAATGAGTATCTTTCACAGCCCAACTAGTAATGGGAACTAATCTAAAATGAGCTAGCAGCAAACTGCAACAGACCAAATAGGAGAGTAATATTCCATATTTTCAGTGTAGAGTTAATTGCACTTTTAAAATTTAAAGTACATTGTTGACATTTCAAGAGGTGGATACGAACTAGTGGAATGTCATAAAACCAAAAAAAAAGCCAGGAGGGTCAAGCAGTAGGAGATTTTGGCATAATAAGAATTACCATTATGCTTTTGTTTATATCACATTTCACTTGTACTCATCCATATCATGACCACTGCAGCCTAATCAAAAATCTGTTTCTAATATATTCTGGAAGCCTTTAAAACATTTGCATCTTGCATATATTCTACCACTGAGACTCAAAAATGAAGGCTGAATGGAAGGAAATAAGTTAACGTCCCGATCTTAGATGAGTATTTTAACCCCTGCACATACAGAGAGAAAGACATGATGAAGGAAAGGAAAAAAAAGGAAGAATTAATTGCTATACATGCTAAAACTGAGCATATTCCATATTCTTGAAGCTGTTTCAGAAAAGTAGGAATGCCTGACATCTAAATTGCATGGATAACATATTTTATCCAAGAGCTGTTGGCACAGATTTTTTCACAACATCGTTCAAACGGAAAACCTGACATACAGTCAAAATTTATACCCCAAAGTACTGGAAAATTAGGAAAAGCCATCTTGACATTAATTAAGTCTTTTTTTAGAAACCCGGTATAAAATACTAAATATTTGCAGGAACCTATGCTCGATCACTGTGTTCCAGTTGCAGACCAGGTGTGGTACTGCTTTCTGCACTGACTGCTAACAGCAGCTGAGAGCCCTGCTCTTAAAATATTTTCTCTTGGTGGTTATGAGGAATAGAAGTATTTCTTCTGTGCTGCGATTGCAAGAACATCATAGGACAAATAAAGGCATACTTAGGCAAGCCACAGAGGTGACAGAACTTGCATAAATATATGGTGACAATATGGATGTGTTTGCATGGCAAACACCAAATACCTTGGGAGAGGGCATTTTTTGTTCCAGATAGGTTCCACTCTTTGTAAAATCTCTGTCTTCCTACTAGAACTTAAATTATTTCTAGATAAGTTTCTGGTGAAAAAAATATCTAGCTTTATTGTGGTTTGTTGGTTTTTTTGGAATTCATTTTTGAAAGACTTTAAAAAAAGAAGATTGAGATATAATGATTTTGTATTTTATGAACTTGTATGATAAAACAAATTAAAAAGTATTTTCAGCAACTTGCTTTCTGAAATGCAGACCCAACTGCAGTTATTGTGGTTATTTCATGTTGCTGGGATAAAACAGAAGATAAGAAAAGATCAATACTGGTGAAACATGCTAGATGAAAACGAAGGGATGACAGAACGGGGGATGAACTAGGTGTGTGTCATATCACGCCTGTCTCCACAGAAATCTTATGTTCTTTGCATTTAAAAATATATAAACAAATAATTTATGTAACACACTGTTTAGCTAGTTACTTTGGAAGTGTAACATTTAGGTAGCACAATTTCTTTATTTGCCTTGCATTTTTAGTTTACTGTCTGGTTTAGGTTTTTTTAGTCTACTTTGGCCAGTAGAAGATATTACACTTAGAAAAAATAATTGCAACCTTGCTAAAACCATAGGAATATTTGTGCTCCTGTAAGTAGCTGAACTACACATAAGGCTTAAATATGGAGAACACCTTCCCTGGCACAACTTGAGGCCATTTCCTCTTGTTTTGTTGTTGGTTGCCTGGGAAAAGAAGTAGATCACCACCTGGCTACAATCCCTTTTCAGGTGGTTGTAGAGAGTGATAAGGTCCTTGCTGGCCCTTTTTTGCTCCAGGCTAAACAACCCCAGTTCCCACATCTGCTTGTCATAGGACTCATACTCCAGACCTTTCACCAGCTCCATTGCTCTTCTCTGGACTCGCTTCAGCACCTCAATGTCCTTCTTATAGTCAGGGGCCCAAAACTAAGCACAGGATTTGAGGTGCTTTGTGTCCCAATTGGATGAGGTTCTCCGACCTTAATCAAATAGCGTGGGGTTGTTCTTTTGTACATTGGAGGTTTCTTATCATTTTTATCCATGTAAACATATTTTAATTTGGATACATTCCAGGGAGGCAATTAAAGTACTGCATAACTTTTGGTGTATTTTAATTTGTTCTTCAAAGCAGCACTTGCTGATGTGAACTAATCAGCTTTTATGTGCCAGTGAAAGCACAGAACATGATGACAGATGGTAAGCCAGAAAAATTCATGTAGCTAAATACCCACTGTCATTGTTAACCTAGAGAGTGACAACTTCAGTGTCATTTTGTACAGGATATGAGAGTTTTCCTTTAGCTATAGCTAAGTACTCAAGATTTACAGGACTGCCTGTAGCATGGTGCATTTGAACATGAAACATCCAACTGACATATCAATGAGATAGTCCTCATGAATGCTACGAGTTAGACATAAGGTTTGTAGCAATGTCACTATGAATGTCTAATATCTTTATAAGTGCATCTCTCTTTCCTTACCCTCTCATAATGTCCATCAGTAGCCATTTATTCACATTAAACTTGTGGGGAGATATTTCAGGTGTTTAATTAACAGTGTAGGGGAAAAAGAATCAAGCCAATTCTGCTTATATTTCTGCTCAGTATTTTAACAGACCTACAAAAGCCACAATATGTTTTATTTTAACTAAGAAATACGTGCCTAAGAAACCTTTCAAGCAATTGAGCTCTTGGTATCACGAACATCAAAGGAGAAATGCACTTCAAATTAATGTTCCTCCATAAAACTAGAATTTGATGCAACTGCACAGGTTTTAAATTAAGAACTCTGCAGTACAAAAAGAATTCTACTATGAGAATTAAAATAACTGAAATTTTATTTTTAAAATACTGGGTTTTTATTGTGATATTTTAATTGTATTTTAGTTCATGGATTATATAACTTATCA
Source organism: Phylloscopus whistleri (assembly GCA_017589585.1). Lineage (NCBI taxonomy): Eukaryota > Metazoa > Chordata > Aves > Passeriformes > Phylloscopidae > Phylloscopus > Phylloscopus whistleri. Next base: position 604,394 of record JADMLD010001097.1, on the reverse strand, counting down.
TGTCAGAAATAGGGAAACAGTGACTTGTCAATATTACTAGAAAGAAAGCATTAAGATTTAGGGTAGGAGGGTGGGAAAGAGGAGGGTGGTATGATTGCAAAACAAAGGCAGTCTGAACACCCATCTTCCACTCAGATTACCAGTAATAATCCAGATATATGGTTCCTAAACAGGTGATCACATTTGGTGCACTGAAATTGACAACAGTTTTTGGTAACTGATGGTAAAGTTTATTTTGAGGTGAAGTTTCTTATCTTGCATAGGTAAACATTTCATAGGGCATTGTAGAGAATGCCTTATCTCCACTGAATGTGTTGGGATTCTTTTATTATTAGTGATTATTGATCTCTTTGGTGCTTTTTGACCAACTCTTTCTCTCAGATACTGTTCTTCCAAATGCTTTCTTGCCTCAACCCACAAGAGACAAAAGGTTTTTCAAAGAAATTACACATATATTAAAGCATGGCTTACCATTGTTATGAGCTTAAAAATTTTCCATGAATAAATAATATTATGTATCCTAATATCTTTTAAAGACCAAAAAAATAGTACAAATTGGTACACAAATTATTTACCTCAATATAAGTCCATATTGAGGTAAACAGAATTCAGGCAACAGCCTTTTCTCCTTATTCTGAGCAGCTGATGAAAATACAAGCTAGAACAACATCAGCTAAAGTCCCCTCCCATTAATCCCAAATGGTTCTCTGATTTTCATATTGACTGATTTTTGTGCAGCAGTCTAGGGGAAATGTACTTTATTTATGTTACTTAGTTGCAGAATTGGCTCCACATGAGAAAAGAGAGAAGGAACAGAAAAGTAGCATTTTGTAGACTTTGCTTGTAAGCTGTACTCTTCCAGATTAAGTGTCCACAATAAGGTGTCTCTCATTTTCATACACAAAATATCTTAATGCATCCTTCATGGAGATATTCTTGACTTTTCTTTAAATATGCCTTGGATTGTCTCATCATAGGGCTCATACAGCTCAGATGGCAATCCTCTATTTAACAATTTTGTGTCAGAAAATTTCCTGACTGGAAGATTTCCATCACTTGTGTGTTGACCTAAGAACAGCTGACTTATTCCTCATCACCTAGTTTGCACTCTTCCTTTTTATTAAGCTCCAGCTGACTGTTGTACTTCCGCGTGTTCAGCTACATCTGAAAAACACATAGCAGCTCTAATTCTCACATTCAGGACTGGATGCCTATATTGCCCCATTCCCTAGACACTACTGGATTGCCACAGCACTTTTTATGCTTTGCTTAATGCATGTTTTGTTTGTTTTTAAATATGTGCAATCATCTGGAGGGTTCTTTTTTACAGTTCACAGTAGAGTTCACATACAGTTCACACTCACAAACCCAATGTAGCCAGTCAACAGTAAAAAGAGAAAAGCTACGTAGTACTAGGTAACTGCAAAGTAAAATATAAAAATATATAAAGAAATTCCAAAATATTTCAGACAGATTTTCTGAATGTATGAAACACTTTCTTCCCCCTCTTCATTCTGTGATTATTACAGGTCTATCAAAAATATTGGATTGGACAGGAAAGAGAAGCCATACAAAATGTGTACAAAAGTCATACTTGGAAATTGCATTCTACCCCCTTGGTATCATTTTCCTGAAAAATGATAGAATTGTCCCAAATAATGCCTTACTTTTAATATGGGGACCACTTTTTTCCTTCAAAATTACAGGGCTCGCATGAAAGAGGATGCTACAGAAATCCCAGCAACAGAAGAAGGAATCTCTGATGAGCAGAGATGGAGGGAGAGGAAATAGAGAAGCAATATAGGCTGTGTCTTGAAATGAAGACTGATTTGATATTTTAAACAAGATCTAAAGCTGACCACCTTTTTCACATGTTCAGCCTACTGTCATGCTTTCCAGAATGCTTCTTTCTGAGAAAGATCACATCCAAGTTTGCAGCTTGACAGTCTGATAGCTCTTTCCTTGGACTAGTCAGTTCATTTCAGCTGCCAGATCAGTAGCAGTGCCAATAATCTCTTAGAGAAGATCAGTAACAATATCTAGATGAGGGTGGATGTTTGACCCTAGTGAGTCTGGGGTTTTATTACATGAGATTATTTTACTGATTATTCTTACTTCTCAGTATGATTTTAGATTGTGTGTCAGTTAATTGAATCCACGTGCCTCATCCTCACTTCTGCTGTCCTTAAGCAAAATTTACCTAACTTTACCTCCTCCTGATCTCAGATTCTTCTTCATGATACAGAATTCTTGACCATCAGCCTAACTCCAACTTCCTTTTTGTTTTCATTTTGCAGCTAGAACAACTACTAACTTTTTTCTTTCTGTTCAAACTGAGAGCAATTGTAAACTATTTTTACCTTCCAAGTTTCTTCCTCTGAATTACTTCCTACAATCATATCATATAAAATGCATCTCTGAACAACTGATCTGCTGACTTCAGAGAGCTTTATAATGTGTTAATAATTCCCAGATTTGAAAATTGCAGCAAGGTTTCAACAAAATCTTGAAAACAACCTAAGTTTTTGTAAAAGAAATATCTTTTGTTTTCCTTGCAAATTATTTTGGAATGCCATAAAAATCAATATAAATATAAATATAAATATAAATATAAATATAAATATAAATATAAATATAAATATAAATAGCAATGAAGGCATCAAAATTTTACCAGGTATTATATGAATAAAAATTTCATATATGTTATTACTGTCAAAATTATCGAGCAGTGATATGTCAGTTTAATGGAAGCTTAATCAAAGACTTTTGAACTTTGTCATAAGATTGGAGAAAAATGTTTATCCTTCATTCTGATGGTAGTCACTTTCTGGATACTTCTAAATCATCTCTGCTCAAGGTTGGCCTTTAAAAGCCACATGTCACAATAAGATCATCCTGGGCCCCATTTCCTTGCTATTGCAAGTCAACAGAAAACACTTTTTATGAAAGTGCAAGAACAATGTCAAAATATCATTGTCCTTGTATTTACTGAGAATTTATTTTTCCCTCTGCTTTGGAAAGAATAAGGGAGGAGTGACCATATAAGGAATATCTGAAACACCAGACATAAGGATTTTTCTCAAGGACTTTCTTAATAACAAATCAGATTTCGTGTTGAACACGTGGGTACTATTTTTCTCAAAAACACAAAGGTGGCAGAAGTTTCCTCTCCTTATATAGAAACAGTTGACTTTAGTCTTAGATTCAGTGGATCTTTTCCTACGTTTGCTACAGTCCAGAAAAAGATACATTATCAACCGCTAGCACTCCAGCTTTTAAAGAAAAGCAATAAATATACAGCCTTTTGAAGAAATAAAAATGTTTTCCTCTTTATCATCCAAAAATAACAACTCAGATTGAAGACATGAGGGCACTTGACCTGAACCTTTTTTGTTCCTGATGACTTTTGGTTTTTACAGGTTACTTAATCTGCTACCACCTGAAAAATCAATATCTTCATATTTTACCTTAGCCACCCAGTGCTTGCCTCTATACATCTTCCTGTCAGACAGAGAGTCGTGAAGGTGATAAAGGATCTTGAACTTGGATTAGTACATTCCACAATGTAGATGTGTGATAAAATAAAATGACACAATAGGTCAATCAATCTCCTGCAGAGGAGTGAACTGCATTTAATTTTGGATTTGGCAAGATTTTGAGCTGACCGGTGTGGTGGGAGAACCTAGACCATTTTCACATTTTTGTACTTGAATGAAAAAAGATGACCAAAATAAGAAGACAGTGTTTACTGAACTTCATTGCAGCTAGACTTTTATTTAAGTGAGTAGGGATTCAAAAGTAATGAAAAAATAATTATCATGGTATACAACCTGACTTGTAATATTGTGTAAGTTTCCTGCATCTTTCCTCCTATCCTGCTGTATTACAAAGGCAGTAACAATGGTCAGTAAAGAGGAAATATGCCAAAACATCTTCTCAGACTACTCTGTGCAATTTATACAGCTGTGCTTTTGTGTGTAGTTTTTATCTGTGTCTAGTAAACTAACAATAATCTGTGTTACATTGTGAAAGTATGAGTATTATTTTTCAGGAAATATATATGACTGCCACAAACTCAGGATCAATAAAATGAGATTTAAATGTTTAAACTTACCTAATCTCAAAAATCTATCACTTGAAAAGGATGAGGGAACTTGTGTCCAGTGCTAGCACATAAAATAATAGTCAATATGGGTACCTGAGGAATGTAATAGAATATATTTTTATAAATGTATAACTATATCTGTGTTGCTTAAGTGTGTTGAGGGCAGCCATAAAAAGCTAATAATTCTGTATACAGATAATTATGTAACTCAGCAAAACCTGAGGTAGGGGTCTGATATAGATCCAAATTATTTGCTTGTGTCTTAATTTGCCAATTTGAATAGAATCTGCCAATAGGACTGTTATTTCCCAAAAGTCTTTTCCTGCTAAAGAACCTTATTTTTTGCTCTCATGACTGCAGTAAAGCCTCCTTTATTTTGAATAGTGATCAGCAATGTTATCCAAACCTTTCATCATTAAATGTGAGAGCCTTTTCATATTTTCACTATGGCTTTCTCAGCCTCTCTGATTTAGTAAATACAGATCTCTTAGTAAATTAGGCACCTCTGAATAGTCAGTTTCAATCATAGGAATCACCATTTCTTTATGGATATGTAAATCATATACTCAGCTCTCACAGCAGAAGCCTGAAGTAGAGGCCAGATGTAATGCAATATTTAAGATATTCATTCTTGGTTATCTTAAGCTCAATATTCACTGAAAGATTTGTTAATGTTCACCCCTCCTAAAAACCAGTCATTTTGTTAATTTCCTGACTAGTGATTTAGTTTCCAATAGATTTAGATAGATTTTAGTTGAACAAAAACACCACCCCTTCAGTGGTTATTCATACCAGCTGGCTTAAAGGTGACATGCTACCAGTGGCTTTCTCATCAGATTTTACATTGACTGAAACTGCCTACAGGTGTAAATTATAATCTGTAAATGTAGAGGTACTCGTGTAAAAGGTAGTAATTCACAATGCTTATTTAGGGTATAGTTGCTGCTGGTTTTCTCTCTCAGGTACCAAGAAAAAATAGATTTTTTTAATTTTCAAAATGGTGAGTATTTAATTTTTTTTCAGTGAATATTCTAGGTAAATTATTGACATCTCTCTTTCCTGTGTTAATATGCAAAAGTCAATAATTAGTCTCTCAGAACTTAGATGAGCTCTATGCATATGGTGCTACATAAAATATCCAGTTTAAATCATCCAGTTCCCATACACAGTCTCTTTTCCACAAATAGTCAGAAACTGGATCTCAACTGTAGTATTGTTTTGCTCATTATCATAATTACAAATATTTTTTCCAATCTGGAGTACATATACAGACTGATAGTATATTTCAGGATGAAAATATGCTTCTTGTATTAATCCTGAAAAAGTGTCTCTTGAGAGGTTTTATTGAATATTAACAACAGCTGATCTCTCAAAAAATTAATGTTCTGTATATTTTTATGTCTGTATTGGTAGAAATATTTTAAAAGCCTATAAGATTTTAGCAATAAGTTTTAGAAGTAATGGAGAATTATAGTCCTGTGGGTCACACAACTGTAATTACTAAGTCTAAAATATTTGTTGTTCAAAACTTATTTTTCAAAAAAAGTTCAAGTATTTACCTTAAATTTCTGATAAATTTTCCATCTCTACTCTTTATATTCAAATATCATGAACTGACTTACTTCTAAATCCCAGAACAAAAATTAGAATCAACTTTGTGCTCAGGCCAAGTGGCTAAGACCTTTCCAGAGTCTTCTGCCACCTGAAAACCTTGAAACATATTTTAAAAAACATTCAGGTTGGATAATAAACCTGCTTTAACAGCATTTTGTTTTGTTACTACTTTTGCAAGAGATTGGTTTTTTTACCTAATTTTAGATGCAGTTCCACATTATACAGATGTTGCACTTTTCTTTTCCTCTCAAATGCACATTTGAGGGTTTTTTATTTTTAACAGGGATTTTTTAAGGAAAATGTCTTTTTCCTAGCAAGCCACCAACAGGTTTTACTGCAGAAATGCAGCCAAATGAGGTTCCTGCTGTTATAAAAATATTTTACTACATATTGCACCTTTTCATGACTCAATTAGTTCCTCTAAATGGCATTTTTATAGCTGTTTATTTATATTCCATGAATTTAAGTTTTGTCCGTTTCTTTTTTTAATTTCAAGTATGAATTATTACCATTTTAATATAATCTAAGACAGAAAACGAGCAAAATATTAGCCCCTTTTATTTAATAATCTCAAACTATTTTGTAACATTAATGAATGCTAGTTTGCAGCATTTATTTTTCTTATATAGATAATCCTTGTCATTTCAAAGCATTTAGCAGACTGGAAAGTAGATGTACAGTAGGGTTAAGTAATTTCCTCGGGATTAAACAATGAGTTACCCAGCTATTTTCTTGCAAGCAAGAGGAGCACAGCTAAATATGTTTCCTCTGGTATTTAAGGGGAACAATTTATGTCTCATGTGAGTACAGGCTTGACAGACTGTGGGGTTTTTTCTCTACATTCTTTAATGTGTATTTGTAAACCACAGGTAGTTGGTAGACTGCAGCCTGGGATTCATGACTTCAGGGGTTTTTTTTACACCACAGGTAGTGGAACAACTGAAGTTTGGCATTTACTCATGAAAATTTGAATCCCCTGTCTGTGACACTGAACAACAGTATAGCCATGGGAACAGATCTGGCTGTGCACCTGTTGGGCAGGTTTATAGAGGGTGCTGAGTTCTCTCCTGTGGTGTGTACACAACTGGAAATGTGAGGATTTGACAAAAACTACTCCATGTGTATCTACACTGGGAGCAGTCATTCCTTGGACTGAAGAGAAGAGGGAATTCTGGGACCTGTGCTACCCCTCTTAGACCTCTTGCTCTAAGAACATCCAGAGCGCTTTTGAAATTCTCACCGTGCTCCAGTGAAATTCCACAAAACTTGTGGTTTATTAGTACATTTACACTTCTCCCTGATTTAGACATCACCATCGACAGCCTTGTAAAGATGATTCAGTGACCAAGTCCTAAATATACTGGCACAAAAAAACCCCAAACCCAAAACCATAACACATCACCCCAAAACGCACAAACAAACAAAAACTACAAATTACTTTTTGGATCCTTTTGTTGTCTTTCTTTCTATATGCAATTTTTTTTTCTTTGATATATTCATTGCAATGCATAAATTTTTTTTTTTTTTTGGTTTTGCTTCAAGAGTATTTGCATTAAGGCAGAAGTTAAGCGAGAATAACTATTTTTGCACAGTATCTACTAGAAACACACAAAAAATAGAAAATAAAAGTATGTGGATAGATGCATGGATGGATGGACATTATGATTTTCTTTAGCTCTATTATGACATCTGATGCTTGGAAAGCTGTAATTAGGGAGGGCATGATAATTACTTTGATAGGAGGAATTATCTAGTTTCTATTTCTATTGTAATCTTTGCAAAGATTCATGGGCCAGCATTCTCCTATTGACTGAAATCTAGATCCAACTTACATCATCTTTGAAACCTAAACATGTGGAGTTTTTTTCTATTCACTTTTGCCATTGTTCTGAAAAGGGGAACATCAAAAATAACAAATGTGTCAATACAGAAAGACTTTAACAAAGATACAGGTCGTTAGGAAATATCGTCTTGTGCATCAGGAAATTATCGTGATACAGATACTAACCTTTCAGAAATTGGTGGTGATGAAAGCACAAAAAAAAGGAATTTTCTAATGGCTGTAGAAGAGAAATCATGCACTGAAATGGAGATGTCTGTCTTCAATCACCTGCACTTATTGTCTGGCAGAACTGGCCAAGCTGCTGCACCCTTTGCTTAGTATAGGTATACAGCCACGTGGACACGTACTTTCTCAAACTCCTCATTTTATACCACACTGCATCCTCTAAAATGTGTGCCTGCTGTTAGAGAAAGAGAGAAAAAAAAAAATTGAACAAGTATCTTTCTTCTTACTAGTATTTGCACACTAATTCTGACTTCTACTCTTTACTTTCTTGTAGAAAGCGAGGTCGTATGTCTTGGTACTTGATCAAAAGCATCTGGAGTAGCTATCAACAGATGGACAACATATGTAAGGATAATTCTTCTGACAGGTTTTCATCATTACCTCTGTCTTAATTTTTGTGGTTTAAGAGAATCACAAGCATCTTTATCTGTGAGAGACTGCAAGTCAGGTCAAAATAAAAGGGGTTGTACATGAGGGCAAAAGCCAGGGGTTTTCTTGAAAGAGAAGTTGAATTATTTCTGCCTTCTGGTGCTCAGGCAGGTGATGCCTAGGACTGAAAAGATGGATGACTAGACACAGGCATTGCAATGGACAGAATCCATTATGCAAATCAGGCAGACTTTGCTGCAAAAAGGTAAGAATTCTCGGTGTATTGCCTTGAACCCCTTGAGCATTATGACTTGCCAGTGCAGGAGAGTAGATCTGTGAAAATAAGTTATTTTTTTAATCTATGAATCATCATAATATCCTAATGCTAGTCAAAAGGACAACATAAATGTTTCACATTTCTTAAATATACAGTGTATATTATATGAGTTGCTCAGTGAATTAAATCCGACCAAGCTGCTTCAGGCTTTATAAAAGTTCTGTTTAAAACATAACCCTTGGATACAGTCAATCTAACCTCAAGTACGAAGTACGTCATAGAGGATACTCATCACCCTAAGCCATCCCTCTAGATCAGTGCACTTCCACATTATGAGAGTGATGGCCTGAATTACCTGGAGGACATGCTTTCTTCTCTCCACTGACTCTAGAGAGACCCTGTGGAAGCCAGGCATCTCAATTAAATGCCTACGGTTAGACGAAAGCAACTCAAACTTGAATGTACCAAAAATTTGCATATGTGCAATGATGCTCAGTGTATAGCTGACTCTACATCCTATCCAGACATTTTTTTAAATGGAATCAGGATAGGTTTTCTATGCCTTTACATAGGGCAAAATAAGATACCCTCTCAGATTTCACAATGATAATCTATATTTGCCCATGAGTCAGTCCATATCAGAAATTAAATTCTAAATGATGGAGACAGATGCTTTTTCAACTTTTATGATATGGTTTAGTACTGATTAAAACTGTGTTATGTGTCTTTGGGTTAAGATCTTCACATGGTAATATTTCCTCATTTGATGTTTCTCAAACGTTGCAGATCCAAAATTTTTATTCCCATGTTTGCATTTCCTTGAGGGGAGGATTTGTAATCTTCTTCTACTACCAGTCTCTTCCACTCTACCAAGTAATTTCTCCCTTTGTCTTCAGGATGTCAAAGAACAGCTGTTTTGGTAGACCTACTCCATTTTGGATAGTTTCTTGAAGAACTGTTAACCATTTCCTGTGGTACTGGCCAGAAGTAAACTATTTTTTTAATTATTATCTAATTTCAGAACTTTGAGTTTCAGTTAAACTCTAAAATTAAGAATTTGACAAGACTTCAAATTTCTTTCTATTTTAATTGAAATCACCTAGTCTTTTCTGTATTGTAGTGCTGCAGCCTAATGCAAGATGAAGCCATGATATTATGGTTGTGTAAGATGAACCTTTTGCTTCCCTGTTTTGGAAAAGCAGGTAGAGGATGATAGTGAGAAGGGAAACAGAGCAATAAAATCTATGGAAGCTACTATAGACTGTTCTGCAGATGCATGTTAATTGTGTCAAGAGCTGCCTCAAGCATGTTAAATTAGAATATAAGTTGTAAAGACCTAACAATGAATGATTCTTAATAAATGTGAAAAGAGAGACACACCCTAATGAAATTAGAATCTAATCAGATCCTTAATTGTCATATTTTTTGAAATGACTTGAAAATGTGTGAACTCAAAAGGACTAAAACAAGACAAGAGGCATCGATGACTGCAACTGTATTTGAGAGTGGTCTTATTTTGATATGAAAAATTGTAGTGTGGAGTGAAAGAAGAGGAGGGGAAAAAAGAAGAAAAAAAAGTAAGAAATGGTTCCTCAAATTTTATGTTTTTAATAATAAAAAATATTCTTTCATCATATATTAATATTAATAGTATTGTGTTTTTATAATATTTATAATGTATTATAATATAACAATGTATTATAACATAAGATTACATATTATTATATAATACTAATATGCTATTAATATAATGCATTATGTTAAGAACATAAATAAAATTTGATATTTTTTAAAAATAAAGATATTAAACTTAATTTTTAAATAAAATTTAAAAGATTGTCCAGACTATCAGATTGTTTTAAAAAAAACCCTCCCGATTGGAAAAAGACAGCTGCAGTTTTGCAGCAGAGCAATAAAGATTCTTTACTTCCTCTGTGAATATTACTCAAAGCTTGCTCCCAATCACATAATTGGGTAGTTCCCATGAAATCGTGCTGACCCTGTTTTGCATTACCAAGGGACCATCAGCTCTTAAAACTTATTTAGCTTCGTTTTGAAATTTACATGTTTACACTTAAATCAATTAGTCGGATTACTTCAAGATTTCCTAATTAGAAAAAAGACTTTGGAATAATTTCTTTTTAAGCTGGTTTCATAGATACTGCTCAGATACTTTTTAAAAGAACATTTTAGATTTAAAATAAATGAATAAATAAACTTGAGATAATAAGACCACTGAAAGTGTTTATTCAAAGCAATAATTTAACTCCTGAATCAATTCAGGACACAGACAATGAAATACCATGAAACACACCGGGTAGCACAGCTGCTAATTGTTTACTTATCTAGTATCACAATGAAAAAGGGCTGTTTGAGAAAAAGAAAATGAACTATTAGCCATGTAACAGGAGAAGAGAAAAACTACAATACGTAGAACACCGAATAGTGGTGATTTACCAAAATTTCAGAAATGCGAGAAAAAACTATCTCCAGAAGTCTAATATTTTTGCAGCATAGTATAATTTCATTCCTCTGCAAATTTTCCCAGATGGGTTAGTACACTGTTCTGCTGTTTTGACTCAAATGTCACTTTCATTTGGTCTTCTTTAGACCGTGTATTAATTATACAGAGATTTTTAGGAACGTTGGCATATTACACTTGTATTCAAAATATGTAATTGAAACATTTAGTAAGATCATAATTTTGTTACAGTAATAACAACATGTTGTATCAATTACTAGAAAAATCTGTAATTTTTGACATGTTTATTATGTGCTGTGTTGCATAAAAAGTAAGGAAAAAATAAATAATAAATAAAATAAATAAATAGTTCAAGAATATTTCTCTTTGAATGTATTATTGAAAACTTCACCTTACCAAAATATGGGGTTTATCAATCTTTCTCTAACCAAAAAATACCCATTCCACCATTTTAAATCCTCTCGTGTTGTTTTTTTGGATGGTCTTCATGCATACATCTTAAAGCTTGATTTGCAGATGCTGCAGCCTGCAAATTCATTTTAATGAATGCTTTGTATCTCAGCTAAGAAGTAAAAATGGTACTCAAGAACAACGGGAACTTTACCATGATAAAATGTACAAGTCAGAAAGACATGGTCTTTTACAAGTGTCTTGACTACATAGCTATCTGGGAGATCTCTAAGACAGGCATCATCAATTTCTATTAAGTTATTGAATACAGAGGCAATTGATCTCAGACACTTTCCTGTGGCTACTTTCAGAATTATTCACTGACAGTAGTTTAATTAGTGGTATATTAAGCTTCTAGGATTGTCTGAGTTCAGGGCAATATCGTATGTTTCATCCATAAACTTTGTTGTCAGTACAGAATAAATATGTGAGTCAACACTTCTTTTTTTTTTCTCCATGACAGTAATATAATCTTTCAACTTACAGAGAAAGCATTTGGACACATTTACTTTTAGCCAAAGTAATTACAGTGTTTATTGATAAAACATTAGAAACATTACAGCTATTTCACTATATTAAATAAACGTGTATCTTTTGTGTTGTTTGTGCTTCCTGGTAAGGACATGGTGTCCATGGCTAGGTTCAGGCCAGAAAGAAACAGACAAGTCTTTGGACAGCAGCTGTAATTTAGATATTGCATTTTCAAGAATTGCAAAGATCCTCCCTTCCCAGCTCTACTTCCTCCCTCAGCAGTGCAGGGAGACAGGGAATGGGGATCATGGTCAGTTCACCACAGGCTGTTTCGCCCACTGTTTAGGGAGAGGGGTCGTTCCCCTGCTCCACCACAGGGTCTTCCATGGGGGACAGATCTCCATGAGCTTTTCCTACATGAATCCATCCCATGGGCAACAGTCCCTCGCAAACTGCTGAAGTGTGGGTCACTCTTCCATGGGGTGCAGTCCTTCAAGGACAGGCTGTTACAGCAGATGCCTCTCTCTCCGTGGATCTCCCACCGGGCCACAACCTCATCACATGCTCCAGAATGGACGTCCTCTATGGGCAGATTTCTGCATCCCCATTGATCTTCAAGGGCTGCAGGGGCACAGCTGCCTCACCATGGTCTTCATCATGGGCTAGAGTGGAATCCCAGCTCAGGTGCCTGGAGCACCTCCTCCCCCTCCTTTTCCACTGACCTTGGTGTCTGCAGAGTTGTTTCTCTCAGGTGCTCTCACCCCACTCTTCTCTGGCAGCAATTACAACTCCACCAAAACTTTGTTATTTCTTTCTTCTTAAATCTCTTGTCACAGAGGCATTGCCACCATTTCTAACTGGCCCTGCCTTGACCATCCATCTTTGTTTCTGCCTGTCTGTCAGACAAAGGGGCAGAAGTTCTGGCAACTTCTCACAAAAGCCACCCCTGTAGCCCCTGCTACAAAAACCCAGGCCATACAAACGCAATACAAAATTCAAACTTAATTTAATCTTGGATGAAACAACATTTTCAGCTCTAAGATTTTTTCACGATCAATATTTTGCATGGGAAATATGTCAACTATTAATAGAACATGCCATGCAGCAATGCTTATGAAATCCATGCAAAGTCTGATTAATGCATTTATCATGTAAACAAAAAGCTGACAAAAGAAGGGAAGATAATAAATGTGTCACAAAAATGCTCAGCTCCAATAATCAGTGAGATTCCTTCAACTTCATTAGGGTTTTTTTTGGGTTTCATTCTATACCTAATACCCAAATACCCAAATAAATGCAAATTATGTTTCTGATAAATAAGGGAAATCTTTAACTTAAAATATATTCTTTCCTTACATCTTTTGAAAAGAAGGAAGAATGAAAGAAAGGCTGTCTGGAAAAACAATTTTTTCCTTTTAGAGGGACTTGTAACAGGGTGAAACACTTGAATTTTGAGAGAAGAGAAAACTGCTAGGATAAAGAGAAAATTCCTGCACTATGTGAACTGTAGAAAATTAATATAGGTATTCAATGTCTGTCATTAACAGTGCAGCTCTAAACACAGGTAAATCTCTTGGCTAGATGTCACCTAATAAATTCCGCAGTGTTAAGAAAGCTTCAGAAAATAACATGTGCATTTGACCCATACTGAATATTCTTGTTTTTTATTAGCTTAACAAAGTTAAGGCCCTCAAGGGTTGCTTTGCAGCATTAGGTATTTGTACCTGTGTTTGTATTCACAGTCTCATTAGAGTCAAAGCATAATTTAGTTTCAGAAAAGCTGGAGTAATGGGTGATGTTACACCTTAAATTGTTGTTATTGCAGTCTAATATAAACTCACAGAAAACAAGAGGGATTATAGCTTTCATTCTCTAATCAAAGACATTTGACACATCTGGTGCTGATTATTATATCAACAAATATAATTATATTTTCTTGAAGTAAAGTGAAAAACTACCAGAATTACAATGCTACAGTCATAAAAATGTACTTCTCTATTTTCTTAATGGAAGTGACCTTGTATGAGGTAAGAATGGGAATAAACTATCAATTGATATTTTGAGTTGTTTCTGAAAAAAGAGACTCATCCTGTGAAATCATCTGCTGGGAACCACATAATACAGTGGCAGTACTTACAACATTATTTCTGAAACAGAAAATTTTACAATTTTGAGAAATATTTCCTTAATTCTCTCAAATTGCCAAACCCAAATGTGGAGCAGAATGTGTTATAAAAAATGAAAATTAGATCTATAAAACAATTACAAGCACAAAAAACCATAAAGCACTGAGAATTGTTAGTTTTGTACAAATAGCTCCATTCTTATCACCTCCATTTCATGAACATTTATTTATTCTGTGAGGAATTCTCTGCAGTGAATGCTGAGACAATTTGGCCAAGACCATAGTAATTGTAAGAATGCAATGAAGAATGTGATATATATGGGAATTGATTAAGTTGGGAAAAAAATAGATATAATTCATCAGACAAGAGAAATAAAGAACTTGTCAAGGTACGTCTCTTTGAAAAAACCATAATCTCTCCTGTCCCTCAGATTCCTTCCAAAGATGACAGTTCACCCTCTTTTCATGGCTAAATAAGACAAATTCTGAGCAGCTATTAAAAGTCTCTACTGTTTGAGGACAAAGCCCAGTCTCAATAATGTGCTACCATGTATCTGCCACAGAAAATTATTTGATGTGACAATATAGTTTTAAAGATTAAGATTATTCAGAGGTTGTTTGTGCCCACATTCTTGGCTCTAAAGGGTGAATGCAGACCTACAAATAAAAGGTATCTCTCTAAAAAATACAAGATTAATGCAGTTTAATAAAAACATATTTAGAAAGTTATCAAGGAAGCATTCTGAAGAGGCTGTGGAAAGTATCTGTCTAATTAGATTAACTTGAACAGTTTAAAAATATTGTCAAATATTCAGGCTAGACAGCAGCTCAGAGTGGTGAAAAGTGGGAGAGACAACACTGAACAACTGTAGCATGACTTCAGTTCAAGCAGGAGGTTTAGATCTACTAACAGGATTGGACCACCAGGCTGATTTGCTTTTCATTTCCATCCCAATCTGGTGAGAAGGCACACATGATGTACTGAAAGGACCTACTCATTTTCCAAGAGAGTTTCTTTCCACATCAGCAATTAATCCAAAAATACATTTTTGGGAAGGACTAACATGTTTGCATTTCAGCCCAGGTAAAACTGGTAAATCTAACTTTGCCAGATTTGGGGAGAGTTTGTTCTCAAAAGGTCTCTGGAAAACCAACAGTGATTCTAATTCAGAAGTATGTCATTATAGTTCAAAAAGAAGTCTGATTGGTATAAAGTTTACTTTGACTTTGAAATGGCAAGGAAGAACAGGGAAACCTTTCTCTTTCTGTAGGAAATGAGATATTTATCAATAGTTGATCACTCCATTATGAGAAAGGGAATTTTTTTTTACTCAAAGAAACAAAAACTTTTGGTTTTGATAACCATTTCATTTCTCTAAGAGGAGAGCACTAGAGCATGTACCCTGAGCTACTCTGACCATTTTTGTGAAGTAAATGCATCCTCATTGGATGTAATTATGTAAATGTATGAAAGAATAGAAACAGAAGAAAATATCTTTAACTTTACAAGCATGAGAGATCCCAATTTGGACATTCAAGATAAGAGTTTATGAAGCCTAAAAAGCTAAGTGTGTAAGAAAATAATGTGGCACGGCTATATGAGCACCTCAAATAGCTTGCAGGAAATGTCCTTAATTTCCAGTCCTGAAGACAGTTATAATACAAATATTCTGGCATGCTTTCATTTTGATGTAGAAAAATTTTGATTGTTGGGGTTTTTTGGCCTTGATTTTAAATGTATAATTATTTTATGGCAGCAGGTTTTGTTGGTTTGTTGTGGGTTTTTTTTTTCCCCTTGATGTAGTAATAGTAAGACCTGTTTGAGCTGTCCAAGGTACTTATCAACAGTTCTCTTTACTTCACTCTATGAAGATCATGAAATCATAGAGTCATAGAATGGTTTGGATTGGAAGGGACCTTACAGACTATCTAATTCCTACCCCTCGGAATGGGTTGGGACACCTTTCACTAGACCAGGTTGCTAAAAGTCCCATTCGGCTTGGCCTTGAACACTTCCAGGGATAGGACATACACAGCTTCTCTGGGCAACATGTTTCAGTGTCCAACCACCCTCACAATAAAGCATTTCTTTCTAATATCTAATCTAAGCCTGCTCATGTTCATTTTAAAATGATTTCCTCTTGTTCTATCACTACATGCCCTGGTAAAAAGTCCTTCTCCAGCTCTCTTGTAGGCTCCTCTTCATATACTAGAAGGCTCCTACAATGTCTTCCTTGAGCCTTCTCTTCTCCAGACTCCAAGTTCTCTCAGCCTGCTTTCATAGGAGAGATGCTCCAGCCCTCTCTGGTCCTTACGTGTGTATGCGTATGGATACAGAAATATATGCCCAAATAAAAACTCATGTAGTTTTTTTACTGGAACACAGATGTCATATAAACTTGGAAAGTGTGTTTGTATTATGACAAAGGAAAAAGCTTCAAAGTTGATTGATGCCTAAGACAAAGAGAAAATAGCAGAACATGCTGTGAGTAGGCACAATGTATCCTTACACATATGTTAGGCAAACAGTTAATACGAGAACAGCTTGCAATAACTAAAAAAACCTGAGTACTTCAGTACTTAATCTTCCTTCACATGTAGCCTTTTACTGTGGTCTGTGCATGCTGTGTGGTAACTTTAATCTCCAGTAATAAATTTCTCAACCTATACCACATGAAGGTTCCAATACTGGACTTCCTCACAGAGTGCCTTTACTGTTCCAGATTTCTGACTTTATTGTGAGCCATAAAATGTATATGATGCTTCTTCAGAGATGCCAGTCATGTAGCCATGGGACTTCTTTTGGTAAAAACAACTGTTTCATCTCTCCACAAAATATAGTTTCTATATCTCCTGAGTGTGTTGTCTAAATGTGTGAAAGTGCCAATCAGCTAATAAACCCAAAGGAATATGCTCCCTTTTTCATAGACTTGCCAGTAGGAAAGTGTGCAGTGTATATTTTCTGACCATTACAGATTTCAGAAGATCATCGATAACCACATCAATAAGGATTTCCCTGTATGTTAGCCAGCATTAATGATATGACTTCAGGACATCTTCTAGTGCCTTCTCTGACATTCATTTGCTTTCCTATCAGAATCTCAAATGATCAGAACATCAAGAGTAAACTCTGCCTACTGGAACAAAGACTATTTTGCTATGAATAATCTGTCTGCATGCATCTCAGGGCCTGTCACTGTCTCAGTATAAGAACCATGTTTATCTCACCCTACCCCTGTACCTCAGTGCATATACCTCTCCTTGTCTTCCTGCAGGCATTATCTGCTTAGAAAAAACTATTGGGAAAGTTTACACTAGGGATAGAAAAATCAATAAGAGGCAGCCCTTAATTTTGTTGGTATAGTTTCTGTTGCATATTCATAGTTGCTATTTATTCACTAATCAGAGACCATTTTCAGTTGCTAAAGAATTCTAGAGACCTGCAATACTGCTGATGATGGAGTTTGCTGAAGCCTTGATCCTGATGTTGATGTTTAGTCAATGAAGTCTTATAAGCCTTTCATGCACCAAATGCTGTTCATGCTCTTCAAGTTCCTTATGACATCTTACCATTTCACTGATTTACAGAAAATCATTTCGTCAAGCCCTCCACCTGTATGCAGTTAACATCAAATATATCTTGAGTTTTCTGGGTGAGAATGCATCCTTCCACACCCTTGTTTTTGGAGATCTGTATCATGTATCATTAAGTAAATTACTTACTCAGACTAAAAATATGATATAAAATTATATTTCATACTGTTCTATCAGAAAGAAATACTGACATGCAAACATTTTTTCTGCTTTGCCTCATGTCAGGAAAGATAAAAGGATGATGTCCTTATTTTCCTTTCTCTACACCCCCCACTTCAACATCAAAACACTAGAAGCAGGAAATAGGAAAAAGTATAGAAAAGCTTTTAGTTCTTGACACCTTAAAGTGAGAGGATTAAGTGAGTTTTCCCTTGCCACCTCATTATCATCGCAACCTCTTTTAGATTCTGTCAGTTGCTTATGATGTGCATAGATTGTCCTATGCTGGAGCCAGTGCTTATCTTCTAACATAGTATTAGTTTTAATTTTATCAGATGTTTGGGATTTCAGATCTCTCTTTGATCTCTAAAACAACCTTTTTTTGAAGAGGTGATAAAACTAATGAATTGCAAATCACTTTTCATAGTTCTGAGATTTTAGTACAGGTATTAGGAAGGATAACACAATACTCCACAGGAAGTTGAAGCTTTTTGAAAACCACTGTGAAGCTTCTTATTAAGAATTATGTTCCTCTGGAAGACCTAATTGTGTGGGAAACTAGTGCTTACATTCAGATGCACTTGAAGTGTTATGAAAAGATTTATTTCTAACATTGCAATGTTTCTTTACAATGTTTCTGTACAATGAATGTGTACCTATAGGCCATAAGCGCACCGTAAGGCCTACTGTCCTTGTCCCTTAGGGCTCCCTAATCCTGCTCATGGCCCAGGATCCCATTTCACCCCTCTCAGAACATGAGCTCTTGTCTCAGTGACACCACAGCAGGGCCAGTTTCCAGCTCCCCACAGCTCTGACATTCCTGGCCATGGGCCCTACTGAGCCAGGATCATTTCTGGGGCCCCATCCCAGCCTACCTTGACTGATTCCCATCCCAGTGACATGCTCAGTGCCAGGGGCTGGGGCTGACCCACTGCCTCCTTACTGCACTGCTCCTGTCTAGGCTGGTACCTGGCCCTTGTGGCACCCTGACCATGTATTTTCATTGGCTTTAAAATATTTCACTCAGTCAATGTTTTAGACGAGCAGCTGAAAAGGTTTTAAAAGAGGAATGAAAAAACAGAGGTAAAAAACATGTTTAAGGGGAGAGAAGAAAACATTTTTAATTATTCTGTTGTTACCAGACCTACAAAAACATCTTGGAAATATGAATATTAAAAGCTGAGTTTTCAGATGGAAGGGGATATTGTGCAGCACAGATGGAGATCTCTGCAGAGATCTTCTGTAAGGAAATGAGCTGTTCTGTCATACAGCAAGCACATTTTTTACACATGTTAACACAATACTTTACTGATTTACTAAGTACGTCTCCACAGATTGATTTCTGAATTAGCTCTTCTTTATTTCTCCAGTTCATTTATGCTTTTTCCTCAGTTACTTGAACATACTTTGTAAAGCTCGGACTGATAGTATTGATACTTATCTTAATGAAGCTTAGACAGTCCCAGAGTATTTACTTTTATTTAGTGACATGGTAATGCTATCATGTCTTCATTATTGTCTTTAAATAAAATTTCAATCTTCCAAATACAGCACAGAAGAATACCATGAGAAATTTGACTTTTCCTTGTTATGGCGTTCAATATTTCATCTTAATTTTTGGATTTACAAATTCGCCCCAAATTTTATATTAAACTGAAGATTCAGTCTCCTGTATTTCTGTTTCCAGCGTTAAGTTCTAGATCAGTCTAAACAATGTTAAGATTAACCTTTATAAAGAAATTTATATTTTGTTATCACTTTTGGCTTCAGTTTTCACTATTTTTTTTCAGAGTGAGTGTCGCAGACAACATAAAGAACTCACACCCACACCTTGCGACGTCCGAGGTGGAAAAGAGAGAACTTTATTTACAGAATCAGCATTTATCGAATTCCAGCAGTGATCATGGATTGGAGGAAGAAAATCTTCTTCTCCAACCACACTGGACCATGCAGCAGTCCATCAACAGTCTCCTCCTTATGAAAAGAATGTAAACATCTCTAGAGTTTACAATAACAAATGGCTTGTTTATATGAAAGTGTACCTGACTCCAAAAACACAGAAGGCTAAAAATAAGACTTTTACAAACTCCTTAAAGGGGACAGAGGAGAATGGCAAAAACCCAGACAACAAGTGAGAGAAGCAGGTCTTGATTACATAACCCTGTCATTAAATCCATAGGAAAAAAGATAAAATATTCTTAGAGCCCATCAAAAGCTATAGAGACACAACTTTTTTTTTTTTTTTTAATCATGTTTTTCTATCCCCTTTTTTTTGTAATCTTGTTTTCCTATCCCCTTAAATGCATTTAGGCTCCCAGCCACAGATTCCTCAAACACCATTTCATTCCTGCAAATCAAACACTGTGATGTACAGACCAAACTAAAAAAAGGTGTACATCTGATCAAAGTGAGACACATCTCACTGTGCAGATTCAGTCTCTTAATCTCCCTGACATCTCTTGTGTTCCTTGGGCATCAACCCTCAGGCAGGGCTCACAGGGGGCCTGTACTAAAATTTTTCCACCAACTTGTCTGCTATAAATTAATTTGCTTCTTCTAAGGACTCTACATCTCTCAGCAGCAGTGGGCATTGGAGAAAAGTGGGAAATGGAAACAGGAGGCTTCATGAGCAGATTGTTCAACTCCATCATCATCATGAGTGCTTTACAAATGCACTCAGCACTTCAGTGGTGCTGCAGAGAGAACCAGAAAACAGAGCGATGTCTACAAATATCTGATGAGCTCATATGAGGTTGCTCATGATAGAAGATCATGCTGTTCCTCAGCAATCCTATAGCCACTGAGATTTTGACTCTGCCCAATTCAGAGGTGCAAAAAGTAACTCTTCAAACACTCTGATTTGACTTACAAGAGCAAAACCAAAAGAGATAGACAGCTCCACAACTGGCACAAGTCCAGAAAGACAAGAAAAAATCTCATAGGGAAGCATTGCCCCCTCAGAAAAGACATCCTCTTCTACATTGCTAATGGCAAGTCCTGTCCAGCAGTCATAATGTTTCTCCTCACTATAGAGATGTCATGGTCACAGTAGTGAAAAGAATCTATTTTACTTTCTGTTTCCTGCATTGTGTGTTGTTTCTTAAATAAATAGGTCAAGTGCACTGCTGTAAACAGAGACAGACATTGTTTCTCCCATAGGAATCACCAAGCATTCAAAGGGAGAAGAACATTCCAGAGATGACCTTGAGGACATACATTCCTTTTATCATGGGACCAGAGGGATTTTGTGGGTTTGTCAGAAAGCCATTAAGTATACTGAAATTGCTCCTGGAAGCAAATGCATGCCTTCACTTACACAGTGAAATGGTTATATACTATTCTTGTATCTATTGTATGTGACAATTTTAATTTCTCTTCTTAAAAAGAGAATAAATATTCTATTTATATTTCAATCCGTCTGGTCTTTTTTAAGTTTAAAGGTCTCTTACTCTTTTGGAGTGTTTCTTGAATTAAAAGTACTAGAAACATCTCTTCAATGCTTTACTGACCTGAAATACTATCCAAGTTATCAAAGAAAAAAAGGAGCTGTAACTCCAGTGCAAAACCACTGTGAATGAACCTGTTTGATTTTTGGCTGTTTCCTTTGAAATGGTGCTGTTCCACTAGATCGGAACCATAATTCTTGACACATCCTTCTCAACACATCCTTCCCAGAGATTTTTACGGGGCACAAAGAAACTTTAAAAAATTCAATTTTACACCATTTCTTCTTCATGCTGTTTTAAATGTTGTAGTAAGTCCCTTGTTTCCTCCTAATATTGCCCATCAGTCTTGTTTCAGAAGTCTATGCATAGGCCACCTCTTCCTTTGGTGTATGAGCAGCTACTCAGCATCTTCTGTCTGGTGATCCAAGTGGGTCAATAGACTGATTTTTCTTACATACCTGCATCTTATACTCTTATGAAACGATTGTTGGAAGTTCATTACCCTTATTGACCATCCATGCCACAACTGTGGGACAGCCCCAGTCCCAGAGGGACTCTTCACTTTCATTAATGTCTGTTACTTCCTCTTGGACCTTTGAGAATAGTAGATTTTAAGAAAGGTATATGTTTTGGAGACTGCAAAAATATAACAGACTTTCCAGAAGATATCCCAGAGGGTTCCTAGACTGCAGGTTCTGCTACTGACCTTTGAGATTTCCAGAGACCTGATGTCTTAGAGAAGTCTGACTGAAGTGTTTGGAAGGCCTTATCAGAAATGAGGAATGAAAGGGAAAGTAAATTATTGCAATGTTTTGTGAAGAGAAAGGAGGAAATGATTTAAAGTTAATATCCAGGAATGCAGAGGATGCACACAGGGGAGAATATATATATGGAGGAGGACAGGTGGGACAGATTGTCTACTGCATCCAGGCTACTTTCATCAGCAGTTGAAAGAGTAGAGGAGTTAGCTGTTGGATTTTTTTAGGCTGAGGTATGAGCTGAGGCTAAGCTGGTGTATGCTTGGTACATGGTTTTGGTGCCTGGAACAGGCCCTGGAAACTTGTTAAGAAAATTGGTGGATCCTACATTATTGTCACTGATGGTTATCAAATTCATGGAATAGACCTTCTGTCACCTGTCAGTGGGACATAGCTAATAGTCCCATTAGCTATCCAGAGCTTTCTAGGAATTCTCTCTTTTCAGATGAACTCATGTTTGGTCCAGCTCTCAACTTGCTGCTCTTTGGGGAAAATGATGATCACGACTGTTCAATTAGAGATGATCTTCCTGAACTTGCACAGGGTCTGGTTTGTGTGCACTGACTGCCCATGTGTGGAGAGCAGTTGGTGAATCTTCCAGAGATATGTTTATATGTTTTCATGGTTTCCACATCAACAAAGGCATGTAAAAGTAATCATATTGTAAAGTTTAGTGTTTGGGACATTTGAGACAGTATATCTTGCTTCTGACTTCATCTGTAACATCTGGAAGCTGAAGCAATGTCAGAGGAATGTGGTTTCTAGGACAATGTATGCATCCCCCACTGACTAAAGCGGGCACTCAAGACACCAGTTTCTAGTCTTACCTCCTTCCCCTATGTTCATGGCTCTTCCCTGATCTGTAACCCATGTTCCAGCTTTCTCCTGCATTTTGGTAGTTGCAGGAGAAATTTGCCTGTCCTCCATGCTGATCAGAAAGCCTTATCTTAACACCTGTTGTACTCTTAAGAGATTGAAAAACAAACTCTCTCAACTCTCTCAAGGATCAACTCTCAAGGACAAAGGCAAGTGACAAGGGACTGAAAGATTTTATACAGACAGTTTAAGTGCTACTCTATCTGTGAGTCTCAGGTTGGGTTTTACTGAGTGGGAATAAGTTTGGTGGCCAGATTTATTTGGTCAAAGAACTGGGCTTGTGACTTGGTTCTGATACAGCATTTAGACACACTTTTGGTGAAGTTTCAGAGGGTAAAGATCTACACATCTGTGGAGGAAATATCTTAAACAACCAGCACAGAGTCTGATGAAATGACTAAAGAAAGATGACCTAGCTCCTAATTTACCTGCCTAGATAAATAAATCAGGTAAATGAAGGTGAAATGTACTCTTTAAAGTTATATTGGACTGATTAAGTCAAACAATTAATTATAACTAGATTATATAGTCTCCTAAGACATTGGGAGCATTTCCTCTGACTGGTACTGGGTCTCTTGGTATTAATAGAAAGTTATGTTTACCAGAAAATATAGGACACAGCTGAAGATTAATTTTTTTCCTGAGACTCTGAAAAAGTCTGACCTCCATGCCTTCCACATACGGAAAAAGTGAAGAGCCAACTAACTTGTAATCCAACTAACTTGTGTATCCAGAAAGATAAAAATAGAAACTTCTCTTAGGGTGCATCCCTAAAGTACAACCAAAGTGTGGTTGCCAATAAATAAATAAATAAATAAATAAATAAATAAATAAAATTAAAAAGACAAAAGCACGCAGTTATACTTATGGTATTAAGAAGCTTTTTATTTTCTTTAGGTTTCCTTAGCTGAACCAAACGAGTTAAATAATTTCACTACAGGGAACTGTCATATTTGTGAACTGTTACATAATGTTTCTCCTAATGAATGAGTTTGAAATAAGAAACTTTGGGGAAACTTTGGATGGTAAAAGCTCACCCTTCCAGCATAATTTAGGCATTTGCCTTAATTCCTGTGAACATCATTTTACACTCAAAAGTCTCACAATATCTTTCTCTTTCTTTATTTCCACCTATTTGTTTACTGATCCACTATTTTGCCAATTTTTGCAAATGTACTTTGCAGTTACTCATTAATGACTAGTGTTTTAAATATCTATAGATATGTATTTCTTACCTTTGATGGGATGATTTGCTGAAAGAAAGGAATATCTTATCTAACCAACTGCCAAATTTTATTTTCTTTATTCAAATCCCATTTGTATTGACTGATCTGAATCTTACTTTCTGTTGGTTAACTACTTTACCCTGAGAGGTGAGATTGTGACTTCTCAAACACGAGACAGCAATTTAAACCTTTGATGAACAAACTACTCAATGTACGACTTCATCACTCACTTAGAGATGATCCAAATCACATCTGAATTTATTTTAGATAGAGAGCTTGTGTACATATTTGTTTCCTTAAAAGACAAATAGTATTTGAAGTCCATTAGCGGACGATGCTTGAATATGACTTTGTGCTACGTTACTAAAAGCCAAATATGCACTTCACATACAATTTGTCTGATAATCTGTAATGAAACAATGTACTTTTTGTGAACTTAAAAAATTGCATTGCAAAAAGACATTGTCATTGAAGCGACATTCAGGTCTATCACACGACTTCAAAGACAAGTCTAACTGGAAGGATATATTTGACTATACAGTAAGGAAAACAGATACGGTAAAATAAACAAGACTTGTCACATTACATTTTCCACAAATAAATCACAATAATGAGGGCTTGTCTTTCCTGTTCTCACAGCCAGGAAAATGTTCACTTAGAGATGTAGTCATCAATGGTGAATACTTAAATAAATATATAAATGCATAAACATTTTCTTTTTGATCTGTGTAAGATCAAGGAGGATTTTCCATACCTGCTGTAGGCTCTTTTGCTGTTAATAAAACTCACTCTGACTCACCGACTCGGTGGAAAGAATAAATGTTAAGGATATGATTTCAGCTAATATACTTAGAAAGTGTCCTGTTTCTCTGATAAAATAAAGCCAGATTATACCAGTAGTTTTGCATTTATGCAACAGTAGGTAACCTCTACAAGAGTTGTTAAGACATCTTTGCTGTAAGCTGACAGAGATGAGTTTATGTTCACGTTTCCCCTTATTTTTAAAATGTAGTTCTCAGCAAATCATTAGAGTTACCTTGTGTTCCTTCTACTTTTCTTAACTGCAAATCCACTTGCATATTCTTCTAAAAGCTAATTTTCAGAATGCAGTTTAGTCACAGATGTACTGCAGTTGACCTAGTTCTGCTCTCACCCACACCAGTGTTAAACCATTGAAAAAAATTGGTTTCAGTATTTTAAGTTTTTTTCTTAATATTTTCATTCATGAAGATCAGCTAATAAGTCAGTGATATCTTATGGGATCAGTGAGATAATCTTATAGTTTATATTCTGCATGAACCAACATAAAAATGCTCCTGCCATTTGACACATATCTCTAAATTCAGTCGAGATGGAGACGCATGACAGGATTCACTATCACAGAATCATCGAAAACTAAGAGTTGGAAGGGACCCACAAGGATCATTGAACTATGAAGTGAAATACTCAGCAATTAATCTAGTTTTCCATAGATAGCATGGTGCTTTTTTTCTGCTGGCGTGCACCATACCAAGAGAGGTAGCTGGTCCTCACCTTCCAGCCACAAACACAGCCAGAGGAGGTGGGAGTCGAAGTTAAGGGAGATATTCTGAATGAGAGGCATACTTGTTTTAGGGATATTAAAATTAGTATAAGATACTTCCCCACATGAGCAAATACAGTTATATCAGCTGCTTTTTTGACTATTCTCACAGAAATCTCCTTTTACTCTCAAAAAAAAAAATCATTAAAAAAGACCACTTTTACTTTCTTTTATTGTAATGTTTTTCTCATTTTGTCCTAATCAGGACAAGAATTAAAAGAGTATGTCTCATTTTTCAGGCTGACAAAGCAAAGTCAGTGATAGATTGAAGAAGAGCTGCAGATGTTTGAAATTGCCAAAAGTAATAATTTTCATCAGTAATAATGGGTTGTTTCTTTGTTTGTTTTTTAATTTTGATGTGGATGATGTACTTTGTGGGGTTGTTTAAATGGAATAAAACAGAGTGTTGAGGATTAGATTTGTTTCTTATTTTTTACTTATAGAATTTTTCCCATAAGTTGCTAGGAAACTAACTACTGGGTACTTTAGCAGAACAAAGGAGCCAAAGGAGAGGAGTTGTAGCACCTGGCTATACTTCTTTGGGTCTGTGGGAGTTTCTCTCGGAGGTGGGAGATAAAATGAGTTTTGGGGCAGGTAAAGGACAGGGCTGGGCAGCTGCTCTCTCTTGCTCTCGGCATCGCAGAGAGGATGGGAGACTGCTGCTTGCTGCGGGAGGGGTTCTCTTTGACCACCGGGTCTGGTCCTGAGGAATCTGCCACCATCTGCTCGTGTGCCCCAGAACTCTGAGCTGCCTCCTGCTGCCCTGCTGGAGCTGGGTTGGCCCTGTCCTGCTGCTGCCGTTTCCTTCGGCACTGCTTGGAGGTTTTTTGCTGCTCTCTGGCCCCTGTAGTGGTGTATTTTATACATTTTCTATTGTTCTATGTTTGCAAATGGTTTGTTCCTTGTACCCCCGTTTTATTCCCAGCTGGTTTACCTTGCAGCTGTTTACCTGGTTTCAGTTACTTGTCAATCGCTTGTTCCTCCAACCCCCAGGACCTGCCAATTGTGGTTCAGCCTCTCTCTGCTTCTGGAAAGATCCAGGGAGAGCGTCGAGTGATTGGCCAGGATCTTGGAAATCCCCCTCTCTACTCAGATGATTGGTCCTTTGTACTGTCACTCACCCCTGGAGCCACTCCCTGACCTTTCCCTATTGACCCCATCCCTAACCCTTCCCCTTGTTCCTCCCCCTAATAAATATTGCTGTCACAGAGCAGTCTCTGCCCTGATGAGGAGGAAGTTTTGAGGCAGAGTTGTCTCCCCTGTGGATTCAATAAAACTTTAGGGCCGAAACCTCCGCAGTGCCCTCCATTCAATTGTCCTCACCATCGTTGCGTAGCTGCTGCTAGAAGGCTTCACAGGTACAGCCTGGTTCACCCGCTAACTGGGTTGTGCCTACTTGTTGTCGGTGATAGGGCGAGCCGGGGCAAGGTGAGGGAAGGACCCCCAAGTCGCCGCAGCGACAGGCCCCGCGCTGCCCTGCCCTTCCGGGACATCCCCGCCGTTCCAGCTGCCACCAACTGAGCTTCTGACCTCACCCACCAGCCCGGGATTCTCCACGCTTCCAGCCTGGTGCTATTGAGACATCATACTGCCCCGAGCCTTCTGAAACAAAGCCCCTCAAGGTTTTTCCTGGTTCTGTTTATTATTAATGCTGTAGTTGTTTGTTTGTCTTTGTTATACATACTGGTAAAGAACTGTTGTTCATATTCCCATATCTCTGCCTGAAAGCCCCTTTAATATTTGTAAATTGTAAAAATTTGGAGGGAGAAAAGTTGAATTCTCCCTTCTGAGGGAGGCCCTACCTCTCCCTAGCAGACACCTGTCTTTCAAACCAAGACACACAGCTGAATTAGTTACTTAATAGAAAGTATAATTTCTTGAGTGGTCAGATATAATTTTGTCAATATTATTCTCTCCTTGAATAGAGCTCTGTAAACTAGAGAACTTGCAAATATTTTCTGATTTATGGTGCTGTTTTCTGTACTAATTGTCAGCATCCTGGATGATGGTGTCATCAGATGCCAGAAAGGCATATTTACAGCTTCTGTAGATTCTATTTAGTCAATGTCTGAAGAAGGGATTTGAAATGTAAATGGAAGTGATCTACTTTATTGGGAGAGATAAAGAAGGATCAGGGCATAACAATGTATCAATATACGAGTCACAGAACTGTATTGCCCAAGGGTAAGACCATTATAGTTAGCAGTGAAAAGAGTGGTAAGATAGATATGAGTTCTTTTCCTTCCCATGTACTCACTTCAGGACATATTTAGAGTTAGGAATCATTCCTCTTTCAGCTTTCCTTCAGCAAATCTAAACAATCCAAACCCATCTGGTATCTTCTTGCACGAGCCAGTTAATAATACATATAAATTTGTAGGTGCTATAAAAATAAAAGGTAGAGGTGCCTGAGCTCTCTTCAGGTTTGTAAATTGCAATGAGTTAATTTTATAGTTTCCTGATTTGGAATATGTAAAAGAAAGTTTATTATGTTCCCTTTTGACTTTTTTCAGGAATTCAATATGCCTTTATCCTGGTAATTCAGGCAACGTTATAAAGCAAATCAAGAAAATGAATCTTTTAAAAAGATTGAAATTTAAACAAACGTACATAGATGATATCTATTGGAGCAGAGGAAAACAATTTGCTGTGCATGAGTTACCAAGCTAGTAAGGAAGGTCTTTTGCTAGTATTTGTATATATTATGAGGTACAAAATGTTCATTTCTTTTCTTTTCAAATGGGTATAATAAAAGTTATCCTTGAAGGTTGCCTGGGGCTTTCACATTCCTAGCGCAATGTTTGTCCAGCTAGAGCTGTAATAAAAAGGAAAGCTTATTAGTATTTTTCTTGTAAATGAAGATCAATTGCAAATTACTAAAGGTTACACTATCATGTGCTTTAATTGCTATACTGATTTTTTGAAAGATACTTAATAACAAATGTAATGTAAATGTATAGGTTATCTAAATAAGGATTTGAATTCCCAAACCAGAAATTCCCAGATGCTGGTGTCTACTAATTGTAAACATTAATCTAGATTGCCTTTGAAATCACCACAGTAATAAGATTAATTTTAACTGTCTCTAAAAGGATGAAAGCAATACAACAAGACACTAAAAATGACTCTCACTCCTAATATTTAAAAGCACTCATTTTTGGTTCTGAAAATGCATTAGCTTTTACTGAGTTCTATTTTTAAATATGCACACTGGATTAGAAATGGCTAATACTTGCTAGAAGTAGGACAACACCTGTGTTCTTCCACAGAATTTGATTTACTTATTATCTGTGGAGCAGGGTAGCTCAGCCTAACCATCCCGATCTGCTTTCAAATACAGAATTCAGATGAAAACATTTTTAAGTCCTTAATCTACTTTGATAGAGGAATATTCATGGTTTTGAAGTAACATCTTTCTTCTCACATGTCAGTAGGGAAGTACTTACGCTGGAAAGTGCTCCCTTCAAATTTCTATTAGGAGGGGAGGTAGTTCTCCAGGATGTAATTTAAACTAGGGCATCACTAAATGATGAACAAAATACCTAGCCACAGATGGCACTTTCCCAGAGAACTGTCATTCTATGGTCCCTGTTGTATTTTTGTATCCTTAAAAAAATTCTGTCCTTACAGAGTTTCAATACATTCAATGTGCATTGAATAAAATAATGAAGAGCAATAAGAAGTGTATGATGGAATCCCATTATTTAAATACTCTTGAATTCAGATGAGTGAATTGAGTCTTTGGCTCAACTGGTATTTATTGCAAGAGTATTTAATGATTAAACTTGAAAATGCACTTCAAGTTGTAACTAACTTTTTGTCTTATTCTAAAATAGATATTTTCAAGTTTTGAAAAAGTAATTCAGTACTATACTTTCGAGCCTCTAGTAACCATAGCACCGATGTAATACAAATTTAATGATTCTAAAAACAGTATAAACGTGATAGATTTGAAATAATGTGGTTCCAACAAAATATTTTTTTTCAACAGAGGAAGATTTATTTTCTTAGCCTTTTTATATTACTGTGTGAGAAAAACATTTGCAAGGATGAATATATTTCTATTCTCTTTGTAATTTAAGATGTTTTTTAATATATATTTAAGGAGCTACTCTGTAGCCACAATTTGTGCCTGCCATGTTTTGGTTTCAGGAAATTCTTTTCCCAGAGACACCTGTTGTAAACAAGCGCATGTTATTGTAAGCTATCTTGTTTTTCTGCATTCTTTCCCAGAGGAGGGAATTTGCTTGATGGACCCTTGGGGTGAACAATGGACCAAAGGATCCCACCTTTTAGGTGGGCTCCTTGGCAAAATCTATGAAGGGCAGGTCTTGATGTAATAAAGCCAGACTTTGAATCTTCAGCCTTCTGTGAGTCTGTGTCCTGCCTTCATGCTCTACAGCGACACTACTCAAGCAGTTTTAGCCTGCAGTATATTCAAAAGCACAGGTAAGTATTAAAAATTAAGGAACTTTTTTCCCAATAAGCCTTTGCTAAAAGAAAGGTTGTCTGACCATATACTATTTTCAGATACTAATACTACTAATAATATAAGCAACATGAAAAGGAAAATGTTTGCACACTGCTTACTAACAAATACCAGTCAGAATGTAGCCTTTTACCAGTCTGTCTAGGAGTTCAGAGGCTCATTTAATCATATAAATGTAAAATTTGCAAAAAAATAATTCTTGCATAATAGACCAACAAAAAGAAATAGATTTTTTCAATGTAAAGATTTCAAACAGTTCTGCAAGTACCTAGATTTTTATGTGTTGTTGAAATATTCCACAGGGAGCTAGAGTTTGTGTTTATTCTCCCTATAGACTTGGTTTTCCATTAGCATATTTTCTGTGTTATAGCACCTCTTTCCATGAAAAGAGGCACAAAAGAATTTCAAAAACCATGTCATGAAAAATATGGATTTTGTGCAGAGTAAAGATGGCAATATGGTTTGTGTAGTTCCCATAAAATAAACAGATGAGCACTAGAGAATATCTGCAAGTTTAAGATTTCAGGATAATGACAACTTTTCCATGGGATGACAGTGATCAATTTTTAGAAAGCCAGCTTTTGTGTGGTGAAACAAAACACCAGGCCAAACCCAAGGAAAACAGAAGAGGCTTATGAAAATTTCAATCAATCCTAGTAAACAACACCTAGCTGTTTCTTAGGTATTTCTGTTCTAAACGCTATTTGATTTACCATGGAATAAAAATGTTAAGCCAAAAGGAGGATACTTAGAGGAGTAATACTCTTGGCTGCACTAGGAAAGAAGCTGCTGTATTTCTGCATCAGGCCCATAACAACTTTGGGGATGATGGAGGGGAAGCTGCCTGAGAATAATCTTTGTTGTAGATGGGTATAGGGGTTCACAGGAAGAAAGTCAATCAAAACAAACACACTTCTGGTTTTTGTCTCTCTTCTTGAAATATATGATTTCATTCACACACTCGTTTAGGTAAGATTACTTTATTATAAAATTTCTGAATAAGATGTAGATAAAATATTCTGAGTGCACTTGAATTATAATGCAGTAAAAGCGAAAGACTATTAGTGAATTCTAACAAATAAATGATAATTTATGAAACTTCTTTCTATTATAATAACTTATTCTTCAGATGATCTCTGGGGTGCAGTAGAAAAACTTTGAATATGCTCACAATGGTAGGTGATGTAAGGTTGTGCTGGTTTGGGCCAGGGTAGAGTTAATTTTCTTAGTAACTGCTATGAGACCAGACTTTGGATTTGTTTTGGAAACAATGGTGATAATACAGAGACATTTTCATTACTGCTGAGCAGTGCTTACACAGAGTCAGGGTCTTTTCTGCTCTTCACCCCACCCCACCAGTGAAGAGGATGGTGGCTCTCAAGAAGTGGTGTAGACGTTGGGAGGGCACTCAGCCAGGACAGATGACACCAACTGACCAAAGGGAAATTCCATACCATATGGGCTCACACTCAACTAGGGGGACAAGAAGAAGGAAGAGGGTGATGTTCAGAATGATGGTGTTTGTTTTCCTAAGTCATGGTTATGTGTGATGGAGTGCCTCTTTCTTGGGAATGGCTGAACACCTGTCTCCCATGGGAAGTGGTCAATTAATTCCTTGTTTGATTTGATTGTGTGTGTGGCCTTTCCTTTCCTTATTAAACTGTTTTTATCTCAACCCACAAAGAGTTTTCTGACAATTCTTTTGCTATTCTCTTCCCAATCCCAGTGAGGGAAGGAGAATGCACAGCTGCA
This sequence comes from Phylloscopus whistleri, assembly GCA_017589585.1. Taxonomy (NCBI): domain Eukaryota; kingdom Metazoa; phylum Chordata; class Aves; order Passeriformes; family Phylloscopidae; genus Phylloscopus; species Phylloscopus whistleri. The sequence continues at coordinate 572,551 of JADMLD010001097.1, read as the reverse complement.
TGAGGTTGTTTCTGGCTGGCATTAAGCCCCAGCACAGATATACCAGTAATATTTGGAAGAAAAAAATCACAAATATGTAACTGAAAAATTCAGTGTATTTGAAACAGATCCACTTCATGCTGAAGTAAATATTTTCTGCCAAAAATTGTGTTTGGTCTTGTTGTGTTTCTTAATTTGCTTTTATATTCCTGTAGTAAACAAATCCTTTTCTAAAACCTGTTTGAACAGTCTACATAAAACACTGTAGTTTAAACAATGGAAGAGTATACATTCATGTTTGTTTCCCTGTCCTTATGCAAAGTCATTTTTTCTGCCATAACTTATCTACACACAAAAAGACATCCTGAACTGTATTTATCTGGTTTGACTGGGTAGAACTATACAACATCTGAAATAAGGAGGTTTTTAACCCATTCTACCATTTGTGTGTTTTTCAGAATAAAAAATAACAAGGAGCTCATCATTGGTAACCCAGGACTTTTGTTTTGGGTTTTTTTTATGCCCTGACTCTTATTTTGTAGAGTAGATTTTGGAGAGCATCCTACACCACATAAAATGGGTTAGATGAACAACTGCTGCTACAGCCAAAAAGCTGACCAGATTATTCCTTTGTGTGAAAGACTGATAATATGACCTCAGACAGGACTTAAAACAGGTTTAAAACCTCCTGCATTTACAAAAAGGAATAGAACAGTTATTATGGGCAGCAGTTTCTTAGAAAGGTTCTTTTTAGCCATTAATAACATATTTCTTGAATATATACCTGATACACATATATGCATACCTGATATTTCCTCAGTGGTATCTGGTATAAGGTAGGAAAGATGGTAGAGGTAGAAACCCCCGGTTGTCTTTCTGCCAGAGGTGCTGCGAAGCTGCAGTAGTTCTACACACCAAGATAGGTAGAAAAGCAGAGTGAATTAATAAAGTTAAATCCTGATAAAATCTATGATTGTGAAGAGCTAATGGCAGACTTAAAAAAGTCATTTAGCTTCTTTCTATCTCTTTTCTTAGAAATGTAGAAGCATCGTATGTATTCCATCAAATGAGTAAGAAAACTTGTTCCTTGATACTGTGGTTGTATTGCTATCAATAGCAAAACAAAAATTGATTCCAGCACTACACATCACTCTGATAGTTTTGGCAGTCAGAGAAAACTTATTTTTTGATGGAACAATATGTCCTTCTTAGCCTGGATGTCTAAGATTAAAGTAATGTTAGTTAAAAGGATACCTTGGATTACTGTCCCCAGTCATGGACTATTACGGTCTTCTTTTGGTAAATTCTCTCTACACAACTTGCATATAAATATAAAAAATCCACTATTTCTAATGCAGCCCACTCCCTTCTGATACTATTGCTGACTGTTATTGCATGCATAAATATTACCTCCTGTTTCAAATTTTGCAACACAATATCAAAAATATGATGGTACTTACACCTTTTTTTCTCATGCATCTGTTCATCTCCTATAATAACCAAACATTCTAAATCTAAAGACGCAGTAGGCTTTCTCTTTGAAAGTCCATCAGCAGTCACAGCCAGAAACTTAAATATCCAGGGATTTAAGTGTGAAGCAGAGCGCCAAGAGTAGTATTTCTGACCAATGGCCAAAGGCCATGCTTGTGAGAGTGAATTGGGGAAGCTTTGTTGACATAGCATTACCTGCTCAGTACAGATGACTCACTGGCACATAATCCAGTCTTGTATGCTGGGTGAGGAGTAGGGACTGTCACTGGTTGTTCATAAAGAAGTCTTTACCCAACCCTCTCAGCCTTGTGCAATACCTCTGTTGAGTGTTTTGTTGTTTGAATCTGTCCCTGACATCTTGTGAACAAAGGCTGCTTGTAGAGCTTCTTCATGGGTCTAGGCCCTAGACACTGAGAAGAACATAAAGAGTCAGATAATACTGAAACACACATCAAATAGTGTTAACACAGTAATGAAAATTACTTCATGTGTTAGGACCAAAAACAACCTCTAAACAATCCAAAGCGTCACACAAAGTGAAAAACTGTAGTCAATAGTAACTCAGAACACTTTATAATTAATCTTCTTTTCGAGTGATATTGCCATGTGGCCTATTAAAACATAGTTAAGATTATTTAGAAATGGAAGCAATATAAGTTTATAACTTTAATTTTATTTTTAAGAGATGGATTCCAGAACTACTGACTTGAAAAGCTTTTTAAATCCAAGTCCCTCGTAAGCTATAAATTGACAACATGAGAGAGCACATATTTGTTGCTGATTCCAGGATGGCAATTCAGTATTGCTAACATTTCTTCTGTTCTACTCATTTTATGTGCCTTTGAATTCCTTTATGGTTATTGTTGAAAGTGAATTAATCACCTTGATAATATTAAATTTATTTGGACTTTCGGTAGAGAAGATGTTTAAAGTTAATATCCCTTGAATAATTTACTAAGGAAGTATAATATAGCATATCAGGTGTCATAGCTTAGAAGTATCTTTGCTTTTCTTTTATGATGTGTGCAAACTAGAACTGTGTCAAATTACTTGCAAGAGAGTAGAGTTAGTTTCTCCATGAGACTTCCTAAGGACACCTAGGTAGTAAAGTTGTCATATCTCTTATTTATTGATAAGTGTAGCAATGCCTCTTTCAAGAACTAAACATACTTTCCAAAACCTTTTTTACCCATATCTTATTCTGATAAAAGAACAGCTCAGGCCTCACTGAAAATCATTGCTCATTGAATTGGTCACCCTATTTTGTAAAGCTCTTGAGAGATCTCTTGATTTTAGTTTCCAGATTTTCCATAAAAAGCCCAATGGGATATGATGTCAAACACCTTAGCTCTATTATATGTGTCTAATATTCAACCAGGCAGATACAGATTTGATCCAAAGAGGAGCTTACCTGTTCTTGCCATACCAATGCCTAACTTCCAGGCTCCAAAATCAGTATTGCACTAGAAACAGCCCTTTGTGATTTGCCTAACATGGTCTTTTCGTTTACTGAGGTGCAGTCTGATCATAGCACAGCTCTGGGACCATAGGACCTAGCTTGTGGGTTTCTACATTATGTTTCATTTGAAAATAAAAAAGCTCTGCTGGGAATGGACTAGCATATAAGCTGAGCATGTAAAAATCAAAAGAATTTCCCTGGAGAAACTAGAGGGAGAAGATATCAGCCAAAATAGTGGTTGAAAAATATAATGAATTTCAAATTTCTATTTCTGAACATAATGTAATTTTGTCTAACAGATGAAAATATAATAGATTTTACATACTAAAAGCAGTTGGGATTAATAAAACAGAAAGAAAAATCCATGGTATATTACATTTCTGTCAAAAGTTCCCGATCAAGGCAGCTGCCCTGTGGGAAAAAAAAAAATAATAAGAATACATTTTATCTGGTCAGCGTGTTCAGTTCACCAAACCATGTTTATATACCTTTATAAAATTCTGCCAGACCAGCCCTACTTCAAGTCTCTGTGCAGACTGTTCTTTACATTAATTAAATGTAATGTACAATGCCTTGTAACAAAAAACAAAGACATTATATTGAAAACTAAAGAAGGTGCTAACATTTATTTCCCTTCCATTTGTTTCTTGCAGTTTTCAAGCTTATTTTCAGTATGTATGTGTCCATGCTGCATCACACCCTTAATGGGAAGGGAGCACACAAAATTTATAGGTGCTCTTGGTCGAAAGGAACTTCAAAAGTCAGAAGGTGTGCATAAGTTTACAAAATTTTATTAATAAATTACACTTGGCATGGAAATGGTATATTTTAGTACTTGATCTCCTAGCACTGATGCCTAGAAATAGAACACAAACTTTTCCAGACAATATTAGACTGATAATATAAAAGAAACACTTTACTAGAAAGCCTTCAGGTACAGAGTATGGCAAAAAACTGTGTTAGGAATTAGATCAGTTCAGTTCTATAAGATCAAGCAATTAGAATATCTAGCCAATATTGTCCAATTAAAGGAGCAGTTAGTTAAGTAATCTCCCCCCTGGGTTCTTCTGCATTGGAGCTCTCCCCCCAGTCTCTTACCCTACCATTATTATGTCTATGATTACATGGTGCAAAATAAAATGTCCTTGGTAAACCAGCAAACAAGACTAAAAAACAATTTAAGAATGCATCAATAAGCATTTGTTCACTGTGTGAAAGAAAGCTGGAAAAGTACTAGAAGTTATACCTAGGCACTTAAAAGTCTGCAAACTGCAAATGCCTAAAGAATAGATAAAAGGTTAAATATCTTTAGGCATCAGCATAAGCATATTGAAGTGGGGTTTGGATAAAGATGTAAGATGAAAGGAAAAAGAGAACTAGAGAGATTAATAAAAGAGTGTGACAGGGAAAGAAAGGAAGAACAGGAGAAAGAGGGAGAGCTCCAGTCCTGGCTCCAGAATTGATTCAGCTGATGGGATGTCCTGGGCTCTGGGGCAAGTGCATGCCCAGGCCGTAAGGGGCACCTTTTCATAGAAAAGTCTTCCTCACCCCGGAGATAAGTTTCTCCCTTTCTGTGAAAAAGAGATATCATGTTCAGTCCATTCTTCTAGACCTTTCTAGAAATGCCTGAGGGCCTTAAGAGTCTTTGGTGGTCTTGATCCTCCCATACAGTCCATACTCGCATCTCAGCCTCCTTTGCACACTTGCATTGTAGTGTGCTCTGCTTGTCTCCAGGAGCCAGAACAAGGATATCTATCCCTGAAAAGGGCTCCCCTACCTCCCTCCATATGGTCCCAATTTCCATCTACATCTTGTTCTTTCTCACACTGTCATTACCAACAGTCCTTGATCGACTCCACAGCCATCTGGGCATTGGTGTGTGAGATATACACGTTATCTTATATTCTAGGCTTCGACAGTCTACAGGGAAGTATTTCTGGCTCATATTTAACTTTTACACTCTATCTCCAGCAGAAAAACAAAGCAGAATGAGGCTAATAAAAGTGCATATTTTAAATAAGAAAGTCTAAATACTGTTTCAGATTTAAGTGACAACCTTGGCCATTATCTACTAGTCATTTGCATTGACCTCCAAATGAGGCAATATTCTCTATTTTAGGTGGAAGCAGTCTTCAGCAGGCATAGATGATCTGACAGGATATGGCAAGTCATGGTAAAATAGAGAATACCAAAACTGGCAAGAAATTTTTGGCATAGCTTTACATCTGACAATAACTTGTATAGACAAAATGTGATGATAAGCAAAATCATTTCAGCCCCCTTTAGAGTTGCTCACTTTGGATTTTAAGGAATAAAACTATAGCATTTTCTACCGGTGGAGTTGATGCAAAATTGAATGGGCTAAATTTTTATATCCTTCTTGCATAAAGCAGCTACCTAATATCTTTCATGTCGCTGTAACTGCTATTGTCTGGAAACTCCAGCAAAACACTTTACATAATGGACAGAATGGAATCACACTTTAGGATCTTCAGGTGTCTTTAAAGCCAAATAGTGAATATTTTCTTCCTGTTAAATGCTATATTATTGTGTGAGTTCCAACACTTTTACTCATTGATGGACTATGCAATTAACGTAGATGCAATTATACTTAACTATTACATTTTGACAGATGTATATTAAAGGGAAAATCTTAATTTACACATATTTTCATAAATATAAGACTGGCTGTACGATACTGGGAGATACTAAACCTCTTGTATAGGAGATTTCCCCATTTGATCTTTTCAGATACTGATCTGTAGTTTGTAGACTTTTACAGACAGAAGTGTAATCTTTGGATAGGTCTAAATGAAGCCAAAGATGTCCTTAAAATTTTTGAGCTGCATCACATAATATCTTCTGTGTATTTTTTTTTTTCTTCTCCTTATTTATTTCTTCCTTCCTTCTTCCTTCTCATTTCCCCCTTCACCTTTTCTCTTTCCTCTTTCCTCCTTCTATTTCTTTTATTTTGGAATTTTCTGTTAGTAGAGAAATAAGCTAAACAGGGAAATTATGTTGAGTCCTTTCAACAGAAGTGCTTTCACAAAAGTTACCTGGCTCCATATAACAGGAAGTTAGTCTCAAATTTTTTTTAAATTCTACCACAATTACTGGATTACTCATCATGCTGTTGACATATGAGTACTCAGTTCAGTTAAGTTGATCTTATAGCCTTTTTTTTTTTTTTTTTTTTTGGAGGGAGGGGGAGAGGTGTTTCCCCCCTGCCAAGGGTTCAATATTATCATCTCAGTGATATTGTGGTCCCATTTGGGGTAGATGACAAACTGACAGACAAGGACACTAGAGTCTTTAAGATATCCGCACAGAAATACACTCTCAAGCAATGATGTAAATTCGTAACTCTGTGCCTAAGATTTTTGATTAAGAGCCCTCAAAAACATGGGTTGTCGCAGTAGCCCTGCCAACAACCTTGTTTGGGGATTGAGGAAGCTGGTGATACTGTGTGGCTTCTGGTGAGTAGTGCAGGGATGACCTCTTCTGTGTACTGCCAAAATGATTGATCACTCCAGCAAGATAAATGAAGTTGGATGAAGAGCATCAAACTGAATACTAGGTCAATATTGAATACAAGATGATGAAATTCATGAGCATGAAAAGGAACTTCTTAAAGAAGATAGGCCCTTTAGGGGCTATTTTAAATGACAGTAGAGAAAATACATGAATATACAAAAGTCAAAAATTTTGAGGTGTTATCCAAAGCACACTGATGTTTATTTTTCTATAAACTTTTATAATTTTTCTCTTTTTTTGTGTTTTGGGAGTTTTACCTCTATGAATCTATTAACTAAAAATAATAAAATATCTTGATCAGAGAAATACAGAGAATGAGAGGGAATCATGGCAAATATTTGCTAAATCACTTTGTGAATAACTTAGTAGTGCTAACACACTATAGGAAAAGTCAATAAAACAGAACTATGCTGACAAGTTATCTTTTTTTCTTGAAAGGGTGGGTAATTCTGTGGTTAAGAGCTTTTATAGAAAAAAAAAATCTCCAAAAAAAATGTTCTCCAATAGGAGAAAATTCCACTAATATCATGTCTAATTTCTTTAAATAGATTCATCATTATCTAAATGTTTTGTTGGGTTGGTTTCTGTTTTTTGTTGTTTTTTTTTTTTTTTTTTTTAATTTGAAACTTTTTTATTACATTCTGGTTTGTTTATATTTATCACTTAATACAAATGGAGATTGGTCAAAATCAAGATGTGTCATTTAGACACACAAAATTCATGAGTCAGTGAACCAGCTAATTGAATCTGAAAGTAAAAAAGGTCCTCCAGAATGTTATTGTTGTCCTGAAGATGAGAAAGTTTGTACTAACATTTTCTAAGCCTCTCTGGAGAAATACAAACAAACAAAACATCTTAGTCTCTTTTATAGTTCTCTTATTTCTCCACATTGTTTTGATGTAAGGCACTGTTTCCTTATAGAAAGAAAACTAATACCAAGACAGTCATGCCCATGTGTAATTATCAGTCTAGGAAGAAGAAGCATGTGTGAATTAGAGGGCAATAATATGCTGCAACATTTGTGAAAACAAAATACTGATAATGAAAGAATGTAACTCAGCTGTAATTTCTGGGCTTGATTGTGCCATACCCCCTCTCCTGTTCCACATGTCTTATGGTGGAACAGGTCATAGTAGCCAGACTGGACTCCCAATACCCCAAGAACAGACCCAAAAATGAACTGCAGTGAGAGAGGCTTTCCCTCCACTCAGACATGAGAGGGAATAAGCCCCAGTTCTATTTAAGTGAAATGATGCAAAGTTCATACTGGTCTCAGTGAAAATCAACATGCTGAGTGCCTTTCAGGGCTGATGCATTTGTTTTGATCTTCTACACACTTTCCTCATCTTGATAGAGACACTGAACACTTCCAATTTTGTATTTTCCTACCCTCTATCTCCATACATTTTCTCTCAGCTGGGAGCACTCTTTGTTCAGTTGATTGTTCCCACCCATCCCCATGGCTGAGCTCATGCAAGGAGAGGATTGAACATCTCACTTTTCAAGTCTCCCTGAAGGCTGTGAAACCACAATCATTTTAAGTTCTTACTCGGGGTGAAACTAGAGAATTGTACAAAGTTATTTTTTAACTAGGGATACTTTTTGAAAATAAAAAAGTTTCATTTCTTACTAGAAATATAAATCTATTTATCTACACATGTTTATACACAAATATTCACATTTATATATTTACATATAGCTGTTGTGTAGAAAAGTAATGAAATCTCTGTACGATGGCAGAGAGATCCAAGAAAAAAAAAGGAGTAAAAATAACACCACCTTAGTGCCATTGGATCCTAATAAAGGTTGTTATCTCTCAGGCAAAATGTAATACACTTTAAAAATGAAGAATGTCAAGATGGGACATGCCTATTTTAAAAAGTGCAGTTATTTTTAGCTCTGACACCAGCTATTAATTTTACAGCAAGTGTCTGAACTCGGTGGAGCAAAGAAAGTTATAAACACTTTGCTTTCTCAAGTTTCCAAAAGGAGCTTGAATAGGCTCGTTATCTCAAATTGATTCTGTCAGATTACCCACTGTGCTGAGAAGCATGGCCGCAAGCAGGTGTAAAAACCAGGTGAGAGAGACAGAGAGAGGTAGGAGTGCAGGGTCTGCCCTCAGCAAAACCAGTGGTGTGACACTACTGATATGGTTTCTTCGGTGTGTATCAGCAGCCAGCAGAAGCAGAGGAAAGAGGCTGGAACTGAAGCAAATGGCTCAGTAATGCAGACAAGGAGAAATCAAAAAGAGGGTGTGGACAGTGAAAAAAAAAAAAAAGTGTTTCCTTGGTCTTAATGGCATATTTTACACAGTCTTTTACATATGTCAAAGAGACCAGAATCTCCTTTGCAGTGAGGTCTGTCAGAGAGCAATGGTCTGAGGTAACCGAGATGGATGGCTTCTTTCAAACACCAACAATGCACACAGATGGAGGCCAGAGGGCTCAGTCTGGTGCTCAGGCCACTGGATGTGCTTGGGATGAGGTGGCAGGTCTGAGGTCAGGCCGGAAATATGGGTCAGAGAGAAGTGTAGTCTGCCCAGCCATTGCAATATTTCCCTGAGTGAGTATTGCAATATATCCCTAAAGAGCTCTTACTAAAAAACTCAAACCTCATTTTTTTCACATCAAAAAACTGAGTTGCAGTGACAAGTGTTAAGATTTGCAGATTTCAGTGTTTTGTTCCCCTTGTTAGAATAAGAAAGAAGGGAAATGGTCAATAAAACCCCTTTAAATTTGAGCATTTATGTTGGAACTGCACCAAACTGACTGTCTTTGAAGCTCTAGGGAAACTAAACTACACAGTCAAAATGTATTCATTCCCACATACATATCTGAGTATTTCTCATTCAAAAAGAAGCCAAAATAACACAGGAAATCTGTTTCCTGCTCAACAAGCAGTTTAATGGTCAATCTGACTGTCAATTGAACATCACTGCTTCTCTACTGTGGTAAAAATTAATGACACCAAAGTTTAAATAACTTTTAAGTCATATCTCGAAATAATCAAAATTAAAAGTTATTTTACACTCTGTGTTGCAGAGAGGAAATACCTTGATTTCCTTATTAATATTCACAAATTACAGGATTTTGTTTACCAGAAACCTGAAAGAAATATTAGCAATTATATGAATTAATTATTTTTTCATTGAACAACTTTTCTCCTAGAATATGTTTTCAAACTTCTCTGAAAGAACAGGAAAAGGCAAACTACTCTCTCTTCAGTTCATTGTGAACCTAATTCTGTAAAACATTTGAGCACATAATTGAGTCCTCAGAGATTATAACTGCTTGCCTGAAGCTAGGCATTTTCTTCAGACTTTGTTCAAGTTAGAGCAATCTGATTTCCAGGTACTGATCCCACAGTGTTTTTCTCTGAGTACATAGGAAATGAGCACATTGTGCAGAGGACAGAATGCATCATCAAATATTCCCCCATTATGCTAGAAGGATATACAATGATCCCAAATGCTTCTCAGTTTAATGTCTATCTTGGGATATTGAGATGTCCCCGTATTTGTTCTGGGATATCATAGTCCCAATACAATGCATTCAGGGAGGGAATAAAAGGAGACAGAAAAATAATTCCTCAGATTAGTCTAATCTAGTAACATTCAGTGGCAAAATAATCCAGGCTTCCAAATATCCTGATCAAAGAAAGTTTAAGAAGGTAAGAGAGTAAAGAAATGAAGAATTTAACAAAATGTTTGTGTTTCATTGAGCTTTTTTGCTTACGGTGAGTCTCAGAAACCAAGTCCAGAGCTACTGAAGGGATGCATAGCACTAAAGAAGTAATAAACTGCTGTAAGCAGTTCATTCATCCACCAGCAGTTCATCGACCTGCAGTTCCCAGGTATGCAGGAGAAATTGAACACTCTTGTGTGGAGTTTTGTGCTAGTGGGCAGAGTACACATGCAGCTTGTGTACTTTACATTCATGATGGATCTCTGTGTTAGATTGATTTCTTCCTACTCCTATTGGTGTTTTGTGTGTTCTGAAATAATTCTGTTATATGAATGTCCCTATATTTTTTGTCAGAAGAGTAGATCAGAGATCTTTAAGGAACATAAATTGAACATGTGTAATTTTCACTGCAAACAAGAGATTAACTCATGTATGAGACGTTTTTACTCATGTAATAGACATTTGCTGCTTGCTTCTTCAGATTCACTGATGAAAGTATCCACTGTCATTATCCTTCTTACAATTATAGCACCATTGATTCACAATGTTTTACAAAATTTCTCTGACACAGAAAATTTAAGGGATTCGGCTGGTGGATAATAAAATTCTAATATGTGTAAAGCAGTGCTCTCAGACTGCGGGCTATGGACAAAAAAAAAAAAAAAAAAAAGGGAAAAAGAGCTATGGGAAAAAGTTCCATGATAATCAAATGGGAATTTGAATGCTGAATGTATTTTTCTTGAATTGGGCAAATAATAACAAAAGTGATTGTGTGTTTTTTCAGGTCTCGAGATTCCTTAAAAATCATACCATTCTGTACATACCAGGACACCAAGAGTTCTGATTGCTAAAATTTTTGAGGCAAATTAAATGTAAAGGATTCAGTAACTTCCTTTCTATGGTCTTTCCCTGGCCCTTTTTTGTATCTAAATACCAAAGAACTTTGACCAAAAAAGGTCTTAGTATGGTCCAAACAGATGTGTTGATGACTTGAACATTTCCAGCTCAAAGGTCACTTTAATATGACTAAAGAATGTGAGAGATGATGCTTTTAAACTTGACAAGGAATTATATTTTGCAATGGGGCTGAATAAAAGAATGGCATTTTCTTAGGATTTTGTAAAGTCCTCTTTTTTTTCCCATCACACCATTAGACTGTCATCTCCTTAAATCTCCCATTTTAGAAAGTGCAGAAACATCTAATTTTTAAGTTATCTTTAGCAACACTAAGTGTTTGGACCTCACCAAGGAGATTTTTTGTCTTCCTGCTGCAAGTCTACAGAGGCCAGACAAATACTTTCTGACTCTCAGCCTGACTCTAACTACAGATAAAGTTTACAGATATCTGGGAGCAGGCAAATGCTTGGCCTTCACCTGCTTGTGTGGCTGTCCTGATCCCTGATTCTGTCAGAATCAGTTTAATTGCCTGACAGCTGGCTGAATTTTTCATTTCTTTCAGCTTGGGAACAGATTGCCTCTGTTGTGTGACAGAGAGCTTGTCCTGGTATTTTTTTTTTTTTAATGCAACCATGTCAAGTATTCATTTTTAGCAACTTAACTCTAAACTTCAGTGATTTGAATGTAGTCAGCTCCTTGTACTTCCCTCTAAGTAAAAAACAAAAAAAAACCCCAAAAAACAAAAACAACAACAACAAAAAAATCAATGGCCAGGTAACAAAAGAGGTGCCATAAATACGTATTTAAACAATCCAACTAATTTAGTTATCCAATATATAGAAAGATGTTAATCAACACAAATGTTCTTGAAAACAAAATGTAATTATTGGTATATTCATGAGAGGCTGTTATTATGATACATCTTAGCACTTGTCAGTCTCCATATGTGTATTTTGCTAATTTTAATTCATTTTTGATCACTTGAGTGTTTAACTGCAGGAGCTTTAAGTTGATGCTGAATGTATGTCTTTTGTTTTGAGAGCTCGCTGTTCACAAATGCCTCAGAAAAGTCTTTGAAGCTCAATGTAAAGAACCTTACCCCCATTAAACAGTATCTTTCATAAATTCTGGTGTTTGCTGACTGCCTGCACAAGTTTCAGCATCTTAAGCTCCATCATTTAACAACAGCTTCCATGCTAGAGTGCAGCTGCACAGTGCTCCAGATAAAGTCAGCAAGCCTCAGCAGTGCTTTGGGCGAAAACTCTTGCAGAAAGTTAAACATTAGGTGGAAAGTGTACAACAGTCACTCATGAGGAATGAAGTTCAGTCTGTTTGGTAATACTCAAGACAAATGGAGTACTGATGCCTAAAGTTAAAACTGAGGAGTCACAAACACTTTTGAGAAAAAACTTCAAACACAGAGGGAAGACTGGAAAACAGTGATGCAGAAAAGGTTCCTGACTTCGATGTAGCTTATCACTTGGCCTGTAAAGGAACTTTCGACACTTATGAAAATTCCCTCCAGCCCAGCCCAGCCCTGCTGGTTTAAATACAAAGGAATCCTCTAGCAAGCTGCAAAGCTTCAGCCTTGAAGACTACCAGCCACAGGTTCTGAATGCCTCTCAGCCCACCTGCCTGTTGGCAATTAATGCTAAGAGAGCAACGATAATGTTGACACCCACACAGTCTATTTAACATTTATAATACCCAACCATGATAAATTAGAAAGTAATTTTAATCTAGATTTTATATATATAAAATGATGGAGGAATATTTTGTCTGAATGTTACTAACCAAATCTAAGGTTTACATAAACCAGTGTCAAATCAGAAGACTTTAAATGTCTTATACAAAACGGACTTGCCTCAGAAGATTGTAACTCAATTTAATGTGAGATAGAAAAAAATGAGTTATGCTAGCCAAGGGTACAGAGCCATCTCTTTAAATTGAGATCAAACACCTCAAATCTATATCTCACCCTAGGACTGAATAAACGTTAAGTTTGGCCAGATGGACTAACAGTATTTTAATAAGAACATTCTGTTTTCCTTTTTTTTTTTTTTTTTTTTTGGCTTGTTTTAATAGCACATTGCAGATTTATCTCTTAAAACTAGGTGCTATGAAGTATAATAGCAGATAGTTTAAAATTGTACATCCTTGTTGTAAGGAAAAAGAAAAGCAACAAAGTTTGTAAACTTGTATTCAACTGAGGCAAATTTGTAATAATTGTAGGCATCTTCTTTCAAACCTGGATTGGGCTCTCAAGCCTGATGCTGATGCTGAAGGGCCCTTTGCACCAAGAAATTTCCTTTGGAAGTACCACTAGCTTTTTTGTTTGTTTGCTGTGGGGCTTTTACTGTTTTTCATTGTTCAGGATTTAAGTCTTGATAACTTGTGAGTCTGTATGGATAGTCTGAGTATTGGCCTGGAAGGACATGGTTTGAACACTAGTCTTAAATTCTGCGAGAACTAGAATTTTTAGTGTGGGGGAACATGAGTTATTTTAATGTACTCATTTAAGTTCAAGAGCAGGTTAAAAGAGTTTAATTAATTCAAATGTCACCATCTAGAGCTATGAGGCTGAGACAGTGCCATAGTGGATGAGACCAAAAGTTCAGCTAGCTCAGCAACCTATTCCTGGTAGAAGCCACCAGCAGCTGCTTAGGGAAAGAGTAGAAAACCCCAAGCATGTGTAGAGTAATCCTAACCTATACTCTGGTTATATAGTCCCAGTTTTTGTCAGTGGCTTAGGGACTTGTGGAGACAAAGATTACATACACATCAGAAAGTTTATTAGTCATGAATGGACCTGTTCTTCATTCAGGTGTCTAATCCCCATTTACATTTTCCATTTCCAAAATTTGCTCATGCAGGGCGTTCTACTGTTATTGCATTATTAAAAGTACTTCTCTTTTGCTTCAGTTTAAATATTTTGCCTGATAATTTTAATGGCTTCTCGTGAGTACTTATGCTGGGACAAAGGGCAAATATTACATCTCTGTATGATAGTTGTTCCCACTTTACCTCCTGCAAACAAATTATGATTTTTTAGACTTCTATCATATTTATCTTCTTTTTCCTGTTTCAAGTTAATATCATAGTCTAATGCATATTAATGAATGGTCTTTTTACATGATATCCTGGCTTTTTCTCGATTTGGTTAATTTGTTCTTTTCTAGATAGCAGGAAGAATGAGAACCACATAGTGAGTAAGTTATGTAGGCTTACCAGGTATTTACTGACCATAATTACGTTCTGTTTCTGTTCTGCTCCATTCCAAATAATTTCTAATATAATATGCCATTGCCAATTTGACTTGCACTGATCCAATTAATTAAAAAAGCCTCTCCAAAACCTAATCTAAGTTGGTTTGGTTTGGTGTTTTTTTGTTTGTTTGGTTGGGATTTTGGGGGTTTTTTTGTGGTTTTTTTTTGTTTGTTTTTGTTTTGTTTGTTTGTTTGTTTTGTTTTTGGTTTTTTGTGTGTTTTTTTTTTTGTTTTGGTTTGGTTGGTTTTGGTTTTGGTTTGGGCTTTTTTTGTGATTCAAGTAAAAAAAATACATTCCACTCTGACTCCAGGGACATGTAAACACTTTAGTTACAGTGACAAATGCAAAATTTCTCTGTAATTTCAGTATCAATAAATGTGTCTTAAGTATTTCCTAAAGGCAAAATTTCTGTAAGGATATTAAACATAAAATAAGTTTATGGAAGAATTGCATTGATAAACTATAAATTAAATTTATAAATCTTAAGCATTTTATTTAGGAAGATCTAGAAGTATATGCCCCAAACACCTTACAGCATTTGGCACAAATGTCTAACAAAATCTATCTTCTGAAATAAGCTTTCTATTCGCTCATATAGAGACTCTTTCATTGCTATGAAATAGCTTTAAAACCTTTTACTGTTGCTCAATTATAATGAAATGCTATCTACATGCTGAATATATTGTTTTGATGTATTTTTCATTTGAGTCACAACAACACATTCTTAGATATAAAGTTCAGCTGAGAGGATTTTACAGGGCAAGGAAGAGGTAGTTGTGTGTCATCATTACAGGGCTTTGCCATACAGTTTTGCAGTTCTCCAAAACCTGTAATGATTCGCACTGACTAGGGAGAAGTGCAACAAAATACTAACACCTGCTTTACAAGAAGAAAGAGGCAATACAAGATAGAACAGGTGAGAAGACATCATTACACAGGCTGACCACAAAGGGACCATGATTGGGAAGGTCCCTTCAACTTACTGATGCACATCATGTTTACCATAGGTGTAGACATGCTCTGTAGAAACGAGTGCTGGGAAACCTCGTCAGTTTGGGCCTCAGCTTGTCCAAACAGAGTTAGTTCTTAATCATATATTGCAGTTTGAAAGTAATGTGGTGGTTTAGTCTAGTGTAAGTACACTGAAGAAATCCATCAGATGTGCTGTGTGTGGGGATATAGATTTCACTTTCCCTGCTTGAAATTATAAATGGTTGAATAGAGAACCCACATATTAACAACTTCAACTTTTCCAACATTGTTGGCAAAAAAAAAAAAAAGTTTGTAAATCAGAGAACTTCTATGTATGAATGTGTTTATTTTTAAGTCTCCATGGTTTTTTTCATTACTTCACCAAGAAATTTAAGAAAACTGCTTACCTTACTGCTGAGGAAGGAAGGAAGGAAGGAAGGAAGGAAGGAAGGAAGGAAGGAAGGAAGGAAGGAAGGAAGGAAGGAAGGAAGGAAGGAAGGAAGGAAGGAAGGAAAATTGATTTGATGAGAAAGCAAGTAAGCAGTCCTCTTTTATATTAGCACATTTTAAAGTATCTTTTGTACCTCCAGTCCTAATGTCGCCCTTTAAGACAATGAAATTTTAAGAAGATAAAAAACTTATGCATTGCCTTTTCTGGGTGGGGTAAGCTTTCCCAAAACTCTAATTATGAAAATTTTAAAGACCTGGCATTACTGTATATTCAATCTACAGAAAACATGACGAGAGAACTCAACAAGAAAAGCAGTGAGTGGGTAGAAGATTTTTTTGAAACCTCTGGTGAGAAGGAGCAATAACTTTACAAGAAATATGATGATTTGGGGGAGCATGAGCTGGGGAATATGACCTTTTGAAAGAGTTAAGGCTGCATAAATTGCACCTGTGTGAAAAAAACAATATAAATTTTTCTTCTCTCCCTGGTTGTCAGATGTATGGAACCAGAGAGGGACTGGCAAGAGAGAGAGAGCAGACAGCTGCTGGGTTATGGTTGCAGGTGTAATATCTTTCCTCAAATAACCTGTAGTACTTCTGTAGCCAGTCTGATATCTCACTTTTAGTGAGATATTAGTTTCCTGATGAAGTGAGGTATAAAGTGCTGTGCTACAGTTACATTATTTGGGGGTCACTTAGGTGGGAAAGAAATGTCTGAAAGGTGTTTTTTTAGGATTGATAAACTGTCTCTTATGTAATATTATTTTTGGTACAGTGAAGACTTGGAATACTATCACTTATCACCAGTGTATAGATAGCAAATAGAACCAGTACTCCTTTGATGACAAGGATGTCCTATAGTCTTTCCCAGCCTCCTTTTTTTTTCTGTAAAATCTTTTTCCCCATTCTCCTCATTCTCTCTTCTGCCCACTGAACTAGGCTATTGAGATAACAGTAAGTTTAAGATAAACACTGCCTCCTGTGTAAATTTTCATTACTCTGATTGGTTTAAATCATGGCAATACCAGGTGGGAGATGAAAAATCACTTCTTAAACTTTTCTTGGTTTTTCTACTGTTTGCTTTTTAAATGAAAACAATGACAACCATGCAGAGACTGTTCTACTCGGTAAACTTGATTTAAGAACACATTCTGTAATGACTCACTTCTCAAGAGGCAGAAAGGACCCACACTGTACAATAAAATGTGTTACTACTTTGTTTTTCCCTCTTCCCTCCACTCTCCCTCTTCCCTTTCCCTCCAATCTCCCCTGCTCTTTTCTTTTATGCCTTAATAAAGCAGTACTTAGAGGGTGCTTTGGCCTCTTTCAGAAAGGATATTTTTCCTCTAACTTTAATCATTACTTCTTCACCATTCTGTTAAATTATTTGTTCTCATTAATTTGGTAAGACCATTTGTCAAGAACAAATCTTCATGCTTGTGTATTTTTTCAGCCTAACTTTGAACTAAAAAAGGCAGTAATTTTTAAAGATGACCTTGCAAAAATTATGTACACCATGTTGGCATAGTTGCAGCTTCCTTTGAAGAAAACACATTTTTCTGAGCTGTTGGTGCAACTTGTATTTTCATTGTTCAGAACCTTTAAGGAATATCTAGCAGGTGTGACAAAACTCTTCTTGTTCTGTGAGCACTGCTGGGTGCCAGTGGTCAGTGAAACATCCTTCTTCTTAGGTCTCTGAATAGAGCATTGATCCTTAACTTACATTACTGTCCCAGAGGAAATAAGTACAAGCAATGTTGGTCCTTATGGAAAACATCCTGAGGAAGCTAGGAAATGAATAAGAAAGGTGCAGCTCCTCGTTACTGAATTTCAGCTGTAATAGATAATGAATATTATCTATTATAACCTCAATATTGCATTTGAATGGCTAGCAGAATTTTATAGCATCCATTCCACTTGAAGGCTCTTGATTTTGTCAGCTATCAACAAGCATAACAAGACATTTCACTGGGGACATGCAGTCTGAACTGCAATTGGACAGGAGAACTTACCTGTTTAGGGGTGTGGTACTTCTTTTGGGAGAAGAGAGTAGAATGCATTTATTTAAAGAAAATGTGCTTATGTGTAAACCAAGTAGCAATTATTATCATGTTTTTCCAGATTATTTTGTAAAGCTAATCTAGATATTTTATATGAAATACGAAAAAGGAAGAAAATTGTGCAACTGTTGAGGTGGGGTTTTTTTTTGGTTTGGTTGGGGGTTTTTCGTTTGTTTTGTTGTGGGTTTTGTTTGTTTGTTTGTTTTTGTTTTTGTGGTTTTGTTTTTGTTTTTCTTGTCTAGGATTGTGCATAAAAAGAAATATATCATTGCTATGAAATTTTCTTGCATGCTTTGTATATAAGAGAATTTTTTTCTTCTTTTCTGCACCTTCACTGTATTGTTGTGATTTTTTTTTTTCCCAGAAAGGTAAGGAATCTTCATAATTTAAATTAATTTCAAAAGCAAATGCACAATATGTGAGCAAATTCATTTGATCTGAATGTCAGGACATCTGCAAGTGACATCCTTAAACAGAACATGTGCTCATCAAAAGTGCACACAAGTAATTAAACTCAACCCTAATTTTCTTAAGTGTAATTGAATTTCATGGTGTGTGGAGTATTGTGAAGTTACCTACCAGGGGTTTCAATAAGCTTTGGCAGCATTAAAGACAGTATGTTTATACCATCACAGTGAGAAGTTTAAAAAGTCACTGATTCCCTAAATGTTAAAATATATAACAAGCTGTTTTTTTCATTTCTTTTGAACAGTCAATTCACATCTCTACACAAATCCCCTTGATTCAGCTATGTTTTTTTCAGTATCTTCTGTTTGCTAAAGGGAAAAAAAAGTGATAATTTTGTTTCTGCAGAGTTGCATTCAGCTTGCAACTGGTCTCAGCAGCAGGTAAGAATTCTGTATGAATTTAAGTGTCCTTTCTCCTGGTGAGTCTTTGGATTTGTTACTGTTCTTCAAGAGCCACTTCAAAGCTGACCAGTTTGTGGCTTAGATTGTATCACTGAACTCTTTGGGTTGCAAAAAAACCATTCAAAGGTGTATTTCTTCTGTTGCTTTTACAACAACTTCATAGCTGGAAGGCTTACAAATGCTGTGAGATGAAATACACATGATTTGGAGTACATTTATTTGTTGTGATGTATTCAAGATGCTGTATTGTCCATAGTCTTTTAATTTCCATTTCCCCCACCCTTCCCACCATGGTAAACTGTGATAGTACTACTTCAGAAGTAGAGTCCCATTTTCTTTTCAGATTGTCTGGAAAAAATAGTTTTCTGTCCTAGATATAAGAAAAGAGAGTAAAGATTTTCTACTTTCACTGCGAGTAGTAGCAATTTTTAGACAACTTTTGCTGCAGGCTTTAGTGGATGTGATTTGCACATCACAGCACCTACAAGGCCAAAAGTAACAGAATGTGAAATATGCCTATAGAGCTAATATGTCAAACCTCATGCTCAATTTATCAATATTTCTCAGGCTTATTTATGTCCAAGCACAACAGTACTACAGATCAGATTAATCTGATGATTAAATGGAAAGACTAAGATGGCGCGGAAACCCCTGTGACTATAAATGGCCAAATATATCACTATTAGCAATATTTGAAATGCTAGATAACTCTTCCACCCATGAAAACTCAAAGAAGCTGACAGAAGGAGCTTAAAACTTCCAGTTTTAAGTACCAATCTCAGAGTTTTGACATTATTGGTGTAAGTGAAACTTGGTGGGATGTGTCTTATTACCAGAGGGCCATGTTGGATGGTTACAGGATCTTCATGACAGACAAGAAGAGTAGACAAGGCAGGGACGTGTTGCAATTTAATGGAAGGGCTGGAACATACGGAGCTTACAGTTGTTAATGGCATGGCTGAGAGCCTCTGGGTAATGATTAAGGGACAAACAAATAACACGGATGGGATGTCATTGTCGGAATCTAATATAGACTGCATAGCCAGGACAATGATGACAAGGAATTATTACTTGAGAAACTAAGAGACACCTCTAAATCAACTGCCCTTGTCCTTATGAGGGATTTCAACTTGCTAGAAATTGACTTTGAGCATCACAGCTGACATGAACAGATACAGAAATTTCCTAAAACACCTGGATGACAACTTCAAAGTACTCAGGCACCTGCCTAGGAAAGATATGCTGCTTGATTTGCTGCTTGTCAGCAGAGGAGGTCTTGGGAGTGAAGTGGAGATTGGTGGCCATCTTGGCCACAGCAAACACAAAGTGATTGAGTTTAAAATCTCTGTTGACAGGAGGAAAAGTGCCAGCAAAATTTCAACTCTGGACATAAGGGGAGCAGACTCCAGATTGCTCAGGAAAGTAGTGAGTAAGGTTCCCTGGGAAAATGTTTTTGAAGGTGCTGAAATCCATCAGCCCTGGTCACTTTTTAAGCACCACCTCCTACAGGCACAGGAACTGGCAATCCCAGAAGGTCAGACGTCAAGCACACAAGGCAGAAGACTGGCTTGGCTCATCTTCACTTGGAAATAAGGCAAAAGAGGAAGGTGTATGCCCAGTAGAAATAAGGACAGGTGACGTGGGAGGAATACAGAGATGCTGCTTGCCACAGGGAGAAAATTCATATGGACAAAGCTCCACTGGAGTTGAAGCTGTCCAGAACTGTGGGACAGAACAAAAAAAGGAGGTTTTAGATACATTAATGGCAAAAGTCAGTGCAGAAATTATATCTCCCAGGGTGAGGATGGTCACCCCACAAACAAGGACATAGAGAAGGCGGAGATGTTCAGTGCTTGCTTCGTCTCTGTCTTCAGCACTAAGGGGTTGTCAGTGCCCTGAGTTAGAGGACTGTGGCTCTGAGAGTGAGAGAATACCAGCTGACCCTGAAGTTGCAAGAGATCTGCTGCTCCACCTGGATCCCTATATTTCTATGGGTCTGGATATGATTCACCCAAGTATACTTCAAGACCTGTCTGACACCACTCAAGGTCCCTCTTAGCAATTTTCAAATAGTCTGGGAAATCTAGAAAGGTCCTAGTTACTGGGAACTGGATAACAGTGTCTCAGTTTTCAAAAAGGTCAAGAAGAATGACCTCATAAACTACAGGCCTGTAAGTCTCTCTTCCTGCCTGGTAAGGTTATGTAGAAGATCATTCTGGGAGGTATTGAAAAACATCTGAAAGACAACACAGTCATTGTTCACAGCCAGCATGACTTCATGAGAGGAAAGCCCTGCTTATTGAACCAAATTTCCTTTCATAAAAGAGTAAACCACTTGGTCGATCAAGGGAAGAAAATTGGTGTAATCTTTTTGGATTTCAGTAAAGCTTTTCAGTAAAATAATAGTGTATCTCACAGGATCCTTCTGGACAGAATATCTGGCACACAGCTGGATAAACACATCATGGATAGGTGACAGGTCAGACACAAAGGGTTATAGTGAGTGGGGTAACATTAGACTGGCAACCTATCACTAGTAGGGTTCCCTATGACTCCATCCTCTGCCCTGTGCTCTTCAAAACCTTCATAAATTACTTGGATGCAAGACAGGATGGGATACCAAGCAAGTTAGCAGAACATACTAAAAGCTTCGATATTAAATGGCACTTTTGTTTAGCAAGTGATAGCATCTTATATAACATAGAGAGTTTATATTTAAGGTAAAAAGGCAAATTAGTCTATCAATATAAAATGGAGAACTGGAAAGTGCTGATTTAAAAAAAAAAACAACAACAAAAAAAAAACCAAAAAACACAACCCCCCCAAAAACAAACAAACAAAAAAACCCCCACAAAAACAAAACAACAACAGAAACAAACAAACAGACAAACAAACAAACAACCCCCCCAAAAAACAAAACCAAAACAGAATAAGTGTATGCAGTCTGTAAAGGAAAAGTCCAATGCAATATTTTTAGAATGAAAGACCATGTGGTTATACCAAACTGGCTACAAATCATAAGTAAAATAATGGAGAGTAAGATGCCTTAGATTCTAAATCAAATGTTTAATGGAAGTCTCCTGAAGATTGCAGGCCATACAGTAAGAGATACTCAGTTTTCTATATGCTTCCCCAGCCATGTATAACATTACATCATCTGAGTGTAACTCAGTAAAAGAAGAAACTCTTCCACCTCTGTGAAATGAAAGAGCAGCAAGAAACAGCTCATTGTCCAGAAACACATCTTTCATCTCATGTGCGTCTTGAAAACCTTATCTTAGTGATTTCCTTAATCCCTAATGCTCTAACTACCCAACTCACAATTTGGTTCTCCTTTTCAGTTTTGAACCCCCAAAGAGGCAAAGTTAAATCAACAGGGCAGACACCTGGTAAAACATTTCTCCTGCAATATTTACAATTCTTTTCTGTTTGTGAAGAGAGTTCAGTGTTAGCCTGGGGAATCTGTTGTCGGCCTGCTGTGTCTGTTTGGTGTGCATTAGCCACAAAAGCTCTGCCCATTTTTTATTGAAAACTGTTAATCTCTGGATGCCAGTGTCATGATCACTGAGGTAAGGTCAGGAAGCAAATGTCAGAGGCTTTAATCTGTATAGCAGCATCTGCAAACAAGTTCATCATTACTGTTGAAAGAACTTTTAGTGTGTGAAAAATACTCTATTTAGATACACCAGTCCTCATCACTTCTTGCCACATTGGAGTGCAGCTAACAGAATACCAGTGGTTTATAAAGGCTGTGCAGAGATGCAGAAAGATCCAAGATAATGCTTGTATCAGTATCTGATGAATTACAAGCAAAACATAGTATCTCATAATAATAAATCAACAAATAGTCTTCAGAAATCTCAAAACAGCCTGAGACTTCACAAAGAATGGAAATATTTTCTTTTGTTTATTTTGTAGGTTCTCCTGGATGACAGGATTCTTTATGTCTTTGGGAAGTACTATAATAAATGATAAAACTATCCAATGGATTTGCATATATACTTGCTATGTGCAGAAAGCTAATAATTTATTAGTAATCGGGATTGAGCTTGCGTCCACCAGGACAAACAAGAATAGAAGTCTTCATTCAATGAGACAAACTGCTATACTTCAGAGCTGTAGAGAAGTATCTTGTGTGGCTAAGAAAAAAAAGATATTACATTCCTTACCCTGAGCAGAGTTACTACCAGACTGCCTGTGACCTGATTGTGCAAGTCTGGCAGATGGTAGGAAGTGCTACATATGAAGTTTCCAAGAGATGTTGTGGGTCATCCAATAATTTTTCCATGGAGGGTGGTCCTTGATGTAAAAGAGGAATTGCTATTGGTACCAGGTTCAGAAATAGTGATGGGACATAGTACATCTTCCTCCACGATTAGGAGGCTCATCTCTGTCCTGGGCTAAAAGGTTTTTTTCTCAATATATGCTCCTTACAAGCCATAAACAGGAACTGGACAAAACATGAATTATTAAGCATGAGGAAAACAACTTTTTCACAAAAGAGACTGGTCCAGCATGTGATTATTTCTTGTAAACTATACACTTAAACTTCTATAATGGATTTGTTTTTTCTTGAACTCCACTGTTAGAGCTTGTTCTTCCTGTCACTGGATGTGCTCCAGATGGTAACATTGCCATTTGTTGCTATGGAAATCAGTGCTAGAGGTTGTAGGGCTAGTGAGAGTGTCCTGGGTAAACCACTTAATGGAACATGACATTGTCAGACATCTATTATCTTTCATTTATGTCAGTTTAATTTTCTCTCTTACTTTTCTGGGCTGCTACCACTTACTGATTAATAGCCCTGGTACAATGAGTATTTTTTAATGTATTGTGGCTTTATTACAAACCTTTACCCCTGTATTATTCAGATGCTTGTAACCCAGGTTCAAAATAAGTGGATATTACCAGGAATGGACTCCCATCTTACAAGACTCTGTGAACCTTGTATGAGCTAAATTTTCTCAGGGAGGAAAGTACATGTACTCCAGAAAAATAGGTAACTAGCGTGTGATGTTTATATCTTGTAAACTAAGTTAGGCTATGATATTGATTACATAAATACAGAAATTTAATTTTTTACTTGCCCTTCAATTCTATGTATAATACAATAAAAGAAGGCTAAAGGTTAGTGATAATAGTGCATGGTAAGAGAGAAAAAGAAGCATGGGCTTTTAAGTTGAATGTGCGAACTTGTAAGTGATATTTGACAATGCATCCTGTTTACTGCAAAACGGAAATATCTGAACTGGAAAAAGAACAGACATGAGCAATTTTAATAACATTTTTATGTTTATTTTTAAGAGAAGAACCAATCTTTTTTTCTTTAGCAGAAGCTAGAAAGCCATCCTTAGATGGGTGAGAGATCTGAGAAGTTCTTAAGAACCAGATTTTTTTCTTTTTGCTCCTTTTCTTGTTCATTCTTCCATCTTCAAGGCCATGTTTTCTGTGGGGAAAAGTGTTGGAGTGACACTAAAATAAACTCTTCTGATGTGCTTCACAGCTAAGAAGCTGACTGCTATTAATCTTTGACTTCAAAACAAGAAACAACTCTATCTTCTGTCACCTAGGAAGTACAAAAGCATCACATTAGGTGTAGTGCAGAATAGAACTTTACTGCACTAGTCAACGATTACAATATCTGAAATAAAGACATATTTTTTAAAAAATTTACATGATAATTCATGTTCAGTATTTCTTATAGATCAACTCTGTATAAATCACTCAATATCATGAGTAATTATTCTCAATAATCTCTCTCTTTCTCTCCCCCTACTTCTTCTGGAAATAGATTGTAAGCCTGATGAATCCAGTGAAAACCTTGCCAAATGCCTTATTCTATTTGGATATTCCAAAGCTGCCAAATACTTTATTCTATCTGGATGTTCCAAAGCTCCCAGGTAAAAGTTGTTTTTCATTGAACCTCCTAAGAACTTCATTTTTTCTCCTACACACCCCTCATAGTATATAAAGCTAGCTTCCCCTGAATCCACTGCGTGGGACGGGACAAATCCAAAGTGGAAAATCTCTAACTGGGAAATAAGCCAGGCCAACCAGAGCAGCAATACCTGTCCCTAGCTGACTCTCAGGATGAGAACCAGAAGACCAACTGCCTCAAGTGGTGGTCTTTCATGCAACCTGGGGAACAAACAGGAGGAACTGGAGCTCCATGTCCAGTCAGAAAGTTATTCCTATTATCACAGGAATAACTGAAATATGGTGGGACAACTCACATGACTGGTGGATCACAGTGGATGGCTCTATGCTGCTTCAGAAAGAGAGAGGGGGAAGAAGAAGAGGAGGAGGAGTCGTCAACATTGTGCTCAGTGTTAAGGAGAACCTTAAGTGTCTAGAAGTAAACTGTGGCAACTGTGAAACCTCTATTGGATGTCTCTGGGCCAAGATCAGTGGGGGATCTTACAGTGCACATCTGCTTCCAAACCAAGATGGTAAACCCAAGAAAGTAATAATTGGGTCACTTAAGCAAGTTTCAGATCAAAAGAACCTGGTTCTTATGGTGACTTCAACTATCCAGAAAAATCCCGGGTCACCCACCAAGTTCAATGAGTACAACGCTGCTTCCTCACACACATGTTAGAAATGTCAATGAGGAATGAGTTGCCACCAGACTTCCTACTCACAAACCAAGGAAATGTGCTTTGTACTGTCTTGATTCATTATGGCCTTGGCTGCACTGATCACTATACTGTGGAGTTTGGGATTCTGCTGGGCATGATGAGGGTGAGAACTAAGACAAAGATTATAGATTTTAGTAGAGCAATCTTCAGCTTGCTCAGAGGTCAGCTGAGAGGATTCTGTGGGAATCTTCCATAGACTATATAGCAGCTAGAGAATCCTGGCAGTTTTTGAAGAGCACTCCTGGAAGCACAAAAACTGTTGGTCATCTTTAGAAATGGAGTAAGAGATCCCTTTGACTTAACTGTGAGCTTCTGAGTCTACTAAAACCAAAAAGAGAGGTGTACCAGAGATGGGAGAGCAGACAGATATGTTTTGAGAACTACAAGGCATTTCCAGAGCATGTAAACATGAAGTTAGAATTCAACTTGAATTAAAATTGTTCAGAGATATCAAAAACTACAAGAGGGTTCTTTAAGGATGTAAACCACAATCAGAAGCAGAAGAAAAACATTAGCCTGCTGACAAAGGGGAGAGGGGAATTTGTTCCCAACAACACTGAAAATGCAGTTTTCCAACACATTCTTCATCTCTTCCTTTACCAATACTTCTGGGCTCCCAGCCTTGGGAACAAAAATCCAGATTGATGTGAATACAGCACCTTCAGTGAAGAGTTGGTGTGTGAACTATAGCAAAATAGTTCTTATCTATCACCTAAGTTAGATAAAAAGAATCAAGGAAAAATATTTTATCAAGATGATGCATTTTGACTCTTGAAGTAAAATATTTAATGTTCTCAAGGAAAATTAATTGTCTGAAGTAAGCTTTACAAAATTTGATGAAGTACTCATAAATATAAATTGAATTAAATAGTCTGCCCCCAAATTTATGCTTAGCAAATATCTCAAAAACAATTCAACAGTTCTGCCCTGAAACAGTCTGAGACTAACTTGATAAAGCAGGAAGTATTCAAATATTTTAAAAAACAAACAACAAGAATTTATTAATTCAGTACTTGAATTACCAGCCTTTTACTTTTCTTGGATGTGTGTTTATTCTGATGTTAAAGAGAAAGGAAAACAGACCTCTGATTTACCATATGAGTGTCAGTGGATGCTTCTTTCATCAGAAATATATTTTTTTTTTACAAATCAGGATCTCTATTGTTAATTCAGTTCAATAAAAAAATTATTAAAATCTAACAGGTTACAATAGAACCATAAAGCAAAACAAACAGATGAGTTCTGATGGAATGATTATCGGGTTTTTCTTATTTCCTGAGATTTGGGTGGTTAAGAGTCTTTTTCCCGCTGAAACACCCCAAGCCAGATGCAAGAACAAAGTGGAGTCTTCAGATTCTTGTTTTTCAAGGTTTCTTGCTCTGTTTATTATTTCTTATCTTTCCATTTGCTCTGTGCCCAGCCAACGTCTCTGCAGCTCAGGCATCAGATGGCGACTCCTCCTCCGATGGAGGCTCATCACCTCTTATACTAATTATTACATATTTATTATTTACAGTTATACACCAATATCTATTATCTATACTAAACAGGTCATTTCTACTTTGACCCAATCTCCTTGAAGCTACTTTGTGCCACCGTCACAGCAGAAGAGGGAGATGAAGAACAACTCAGGGCACCACCCAGAATCCTCCATCTTGTCCCCATTCATCTCCATTCTAAAAACCCAAACCTACAAAATTTTCGACCCTGTGATAAACTACACTACTGTCTTTCACACCTTTGTGCCTTGCAATTCCTCTCTCAGTGTTGGAAGCTTTTCCCATGGACTGAAATCAAAGCCAGTGTCTTCCTGGGCTCTGTGCCAGGGTCTGTAACCCCCCTGTACAAATCCCAGCCCCCCTGTACAGATCCCAGACCCCCCTGTACAGGTATCAACTCTTTTGCTCAGGTCCCAGACATTTCTACCGAGGTCCCTGACCTTCCAGGGCAACTGAAGGAATGCCCTGGACTCCAACAAACTATAAAGTGAAAAAATAGGTAAATAGTAGTCAGATGGCTGGGCTGCTTATCTTGGCTGTCTGTGGGAGTAGGCATAGGTGTTCTGTTTTCATGTAGACTTTACACCAAGGTGAGTTTTAATGGTAAAAGTGGAAGGAATCACTCAAGTATCTGTAATGATAACTCTCAAGCATGTGTCAAAAATTCAAAGTGAAGGATGAAATTTAATTATAGTATTTTGTTAGAGAAGATGTCAACTTTAAGATTTGTTCTAAAGTAAAAGGGGAAGATTAGCTGCTAGCAAAGATATATTTTTAACAGAGTTGTGCAATGAGAAATATATGTGAAAAAGGCAATGATGTTGAAAAATGAAGCTTGTGGAGGTTCATCTACTGCAGCAGCTGTCAGTCTTCTTTGGGAAGACTTCATTGAGTGGTGTTGTCCCACATTCCTCTAAAACCTTAGTCATTCTGCTGAAACATGTAGGTTTGTTTAAAAAGACGTGCTTCCTACTGGTGGTTGGAAGAATTATATTCTATATGAAAACCACACATTTTCATGATCCTGTCAGATGTAGTCACAATGAAGATTGTTGGTTCTTTTTTATCTGTGTGTCTGGAGCAGTTTTTGGGTATACAGAACTCCAAAGATTGTCTTTTTATTTCCAACATAGATGGAGACAAGCATAATTGTTTAGTTTCAAGACAAAATTAAATCACAAATTTGTTTTCTGGCTCAGTTCTGTCTCAAAACTTGAAAGCATTGCTTAGCCGATGTTTTTGATCCAATTGCTTTTCCAATGTTTTGATACAATTGCATTTCCATATGTACCATCTTCCCAAGTGAAAGTGAATCCAAACAGAAAAAAATCTAACAGACTGTACAATGAGGTTTTAGCATTGTTTTTCTGTCTAGCATGATATATTTGTGCTTAAATTAACAGTTGAATATGAGTTCCTTCAAGAAAAGATCTTTGGATTTATATAAAGCTGTGCTTCCAACTACAAAATTCTGGTTTGTGTTTTGACAGCTTTAACTGGCTTTTTGAAGACTTGGCAAATGGGAAAATGAGAAATCTAGAAGAAAAACATTGAAGGGACATGGTTTTGATTACTTTTTTTTTTTTTTTTTGCTAGCAAACCTCAGACTCTTATTGAATGCAAACCTAGCACTTCATGCATCATCTATGGGTTCTTGTTTTCCACTGAGCTCATCTTAGTTAAGCATTTGCAATCCATCCTTTTTGCATGCCTATGTATATTTTCTTTGAGCTAAAACTGAGAATAGTTTTGGCTTTCCCACCAAATGTTTGGAGTTGGCACGGTGTCAGTTTGTTTTTGTATGTAAAAGATCTCTCTTCCCTTTGGACAGACTTTTCCTTGAACAAATGTCAGAGTGAAATACAAGAATTCTGTGGCAGGAGTTTTTGTTTCCCTCTTTGCCTACCAAAAACCCTTAGTGAAAAGCATGAAAGCAGAAAACAGCATTATTATTCTTTTTTTTATTATTTATTTTAAGATAGAGATTTTAAGACAGGTATTTAATTAGTTCTCTCTTTTTGTAAAGCTCAGGACTTGAATTACATCCCTGTATTATAAACCCTACAAGATGAAACTATGATAGGAATTATGCTTTGCTCAGGGATTTTTTCCTAACATGGATTAATGGAACACATATAGAGAATAGAACACTTATAGTTTCTATAAGGTAGCATAGTTCAGTGCTGTTAAGCCAAAGGCAAATATTCAGTCATCAGAAAACCTGAGTGTTTTCCATCCTACTTTCTCCTTTTTAAAGTTATCTACTTCTGACCAGCTGTAGTGATGGAAGAATAGTCTTTATTTCTCTGTTTTATGAGTAGTCTCTGTTCTGCAGGGTATCTCAATGATCAAACAGTGACTCATAATGTTTACTAGAAAGGAGAAGAAAATGGTGTTTGATGGTCTTTGAATACATACATTCAATTTCCATACATTCTTTGCAAAGAAATCACTGTAAGAACACAAGTACATCTGATATTCTCAGTACTGCTTTAGTATGTCCATCCTGTTTGCTTTTTATAAACTATTCCTTCTCAGTTCTCTTCCTTCTCTTCAATTAAGTTTTGAAATACCAGGATGAAGACCAGCCTTCTGTTCTACCAAACTCAAAACAATAATTTTTACAAAATATATCAGCAACAGGAATTTATAATATAAATTTCGATATCTTGATATTCAAATTTTCCTTATGGATGTGGGGGCTTGTGTTTGTTTTTTGGGTTTTTTTTTTGGTTGTTTGTGCTTTTACATGATTTTTACTTTTTTTGCTTTGATTTACGTGTCAATAGTTCCAAAGGAGACACAGTTTTTGTTTTCAGAGGCTTGTTTAAAGAGAATCCATTAAGTACTCTGAAATTTGCCACTTTCTGAAAATTGCCACTAATTGAAAACAGAAATATGAAGAGAGTACTGTAATTCTTTTGGTCTCCATGTGTATAAAATCAGGCTGAGGGATAAACTATTGAGACACAGAAATACTTTTATATAGGGTACTAAGGGGTTTTTTATTATTATTTCTTAAATAAACTATCCAGGAATAAAATAAAGCTAAATATTGCAACTTTATACCTTGTTTTATAAAAGAATACATCTTCTTCTGCTTGGAAAATGTATCTATGGATTTTTATACAGTTGACATACACTTGTAAGGACATAAAAAGAATGAGCGACTCTCTCCTGGTAGAG
Source organism: Phylloscopus whistleri (assembly GCA_017589585.1). Classification (NCBI taxonomy): domain Eukaryota; kingdom Metazoa; phylum Chordata; class Aves; order Passeriformes; family Phylloscopidae; genus Phylloscopus; species Phylloscopus whistleri. The sequence continues at coordinate 542,567 of JADMLD010001097.1, read as the reverse complement.
GAGCCCCAGAAAAGCCATATAACTGTTCTCACATAGCATAAAAACAATCAAGGGACTGGGAAAATTGTCTTAATAGAAGAAACCGAAGTAGCTAATTATAAATGAGGGCTTGGCTGAGGAATTGCTACCAATGAAGGTCAGGACCAGAAACATCTGAGGGACATAAGGACTGTCTTTGGAGAAGAGTTCCATAGTGCAAACCGAGAACCTTTTCTTTCCCAAAAGCATAACTGAGAGCAATGTGATAACACTGAGAGAGGTTCATAGAAGGCCTCCACAGTAAACAATGAGACACTGCAAAATAATCTCTTTCTCTCAAAAAGAAAATAAAGTTCATTGTATACAATATAAAAATAATAGAATTAAAAAAAAAATACAGCAAGTTCCATCTCAACATGAGGAATAAATTTTTACATTGAGGGTGGCAGAACACTGGAACAGGCTGCCCAGGGAGCTCATGGAATGTCCCTCCCTGGAGACATTCCAAGCATAGCTGGATGAGCTCCTGTGTAATCTCTCCAGGCGATTCTCCATTGGCAGGGGTGTTGGACTGGATGATCTCCAGAGGTCCCTTCCAGTACTAACTGTTCTGTGAATCCGTAGATGCCCCTTTGGTCAGTTTGGGGCGCCTATTCTGGCTGTGTCTCTTCACAACCTCCAGCCCTCCCACCAGTGTAGCCATACGAAAAGCAGAAAAGGCTCTGTCTACCCTGGATTCAGTACAAATACAAAATAGAGCCTCATACCAGCCACGATGAAAAAAAGTAACTCTATCCCAGCCAAGAGCAGCATACCATCTCTGTTTAAAATATTTATATATGAAAGAACATTCTTACACATATACATGAAAGAGCACCTAAAAGTCAAAATAAAACTGAATTGATTATATCTACTGGAACAACAACTTTAATGTGTTTTTGAATATTTACTATATATGATATTTTGTTTTCCAAGCACATATTGCTTCTTCTGATGTATTCTGTTGTCCTAGTCTGTGATGCCACAGTATGAAATATTGTGAACTCTGTGTTTTATGTATCAGAAATAGCTATGTATCAGTGGTTAGGGTGTTAGCGTTGGAAACACATAATCACAGGATGATTATATGCAGGTGCTTTTATTGAGAAGCTCCGGGAGCCGGGGTACGCAGACCCAAATCTGACTCCAACAGTGATTCATGACACACACATTTTTATACCCTTCTGCTACGCAGCTACGTATTGATTATTTACTTTAGATTGTTCTATTGATTTTACCCAAGCAAAAATTTCTTGTAATTTAGCCAAACAGTGATCATATTCAATTCCCCCGAAAAAAGTCATACTTGATTTAGTTAAAACAAGGGCCTTATCTACGGCAACTATAGCAAAGCTAACGTTCTATTTTCAAGGCCCTGTTGACCAGCAAGCCCGGGCCTTTTCCTTCCCAACCGTTTCCCTTCCTAACCACCACCACCCCAGTTACCCGCTTGCAGTTCTACAGAAATCATTTTAACCCTATACTATCAAGGGAAGGGAGTGGTTTGTAAAATGGGATGTGGATTGTCTAATAATGGCTTTTTTTGCCTTTGAATCCAAATATGTATACCAGTATTTGGGGGTACATAGAAATGCTGGTCAAAAAACTATTTGAAACTTGCAAATATTTCCTGAGATTATCAACTGCAGGGCTGTTATCTGTGATTTGCAGATGGTACCTTTTGCTCAGCCTGGAGTAATTCAATTTAATTAACACTGTGCCCACTAATAAATTGATTTTGGATTTTCTATACATAGACTATTTATACAAGACTTGTATAGAAATCTTACTGAATTTATTCTGGAAAGTTCAAACTGTAAGAAACTTTTGCAGACTCATTTTATTGTACCATGGAAAGGAAACTGTTGTGTTTCCATGCTGCACAGATCCCACTTCCCATTTACTCTGGATGAGTTTACTCGTGCTGACCATTCACAGCTGTTGTAGCTCCTGAAGGGCATTTTGGGATTGATTAACCATCTGCTGATTCTCACTGTAACAGCTCAGTGACAACAGCATGAAGGGATTTGCTTTATATAATCTGCAAAGACGTGGACACTACAAATACTCCTTTTCCAGCAGTTGCTCTGATTGGTATTCTGGCTACTGCCGTTGTGTAATAGGATTTGGATTCAAGCTGAATTTTGGAAGTTCACCGATATTGGGTCTGTGTAGAGCATCTAATTTTCAGGTTTAAAAGAAGGTGCTTGATTTTCTTCAGTGTTAGAGTTTGTTGCTTCTTTATGCAACATTATCAACACAAGAATTGATTAAAATGTGTTGCATATTAAGGAAATATAATATAATAATGCATATTAATATAAGGAAAAGCTATATTTGGAATTCACTAGGATATTTGTAAAGTTAACCCTTCATAATTTCACAGGGTAAACAAGCCTAAAAATACGTCTTTTTAACTGAAGCAGGGTCAAAGTGTTAATTTGAAAGAAAAAGTGGGGAAAAAAACCCCTAAACAACCCAAAACTAGCTATTTTGTTACCATGTAACTGGAGACTTGATAGTTGTCATGATTGTTATTCCAAATAAGATAAATATTCATTCTAAATGCGAGTTAGACATATGGTGCAAAGTTCCCCATGCTGAGTGCAACATAGCTGGCCAAAATCTGCAATGTTTTATAAAGCTAGAAATATGTTCATTTTGGCAAATGTGTTTTGACTACTTTCCTTCTCTCTGTTTTAAAAACACAGTATTTTGACAGGAATCATGGAGGTGAACTAGTAGTTTAAATACACTTTATTCTTTCTAATGTGTAGACATAATGTATTTCAGAATCATAAAAAATTATGATACAGAAAAACCTAAATAGCATGCACTGATGAAGGGTTAGTGATGACTGAAAACTGTACACTAGGTATGTTGCACATAATAATATTGCTGATAATAACTATATTTTTAAAGCAATTTATCATTTCAAATGAACTGAGTAGTATAGTACTGCTTTAAATTCTATAATTTATTATACAAAAACATTGATTGAGACAGCCATGTAGTTTGGGTAAAATCATTATGGCATAATAGGATTTAAAAATTGAAGTTCACCAAGCTCTCAGGTCAAAGATGCAATAATTGAAACCTCTAGTCTTTAGTGCCATTAATGGCACTCTTAACACCAGTCACTTTCATTCCCACAAGGGCAAAACTGATAATAAAGAAAACTACAACTGTCTTCTAATATTTTTAGGTTTTTTCTATTCCTGTGTCTTCTGGTTTATTAAGATGCTCTGCGTTTTCAAACATACAGGTTAAATATCTCAGTATGAATTTTGAACTGGATATCTAACAGGAGATGGAGCAGCATAGTTCCATTTTATTGAGATGGTGCTTGAAGTGGATGGAGTAAGCAAGCATTAAGAAAACTACTCTCTTGTAGCTGGAGTTTTGCCAGGGAATTTGATATGTCACGGTGCAACCCAGCCTGAAATGTGGCTGTATCTTATAATAAACTACAGCACACTTTTCAAAAAGAGCAATATCAATAATGGGTCCATCAATTTATTGCAACCTTGCTGCTCTGGTAGAGAGTCAGGGTGTGACACTACTTCATGATTTGTTTCATGTCTACTTTTAGAAGTTATTTGCTAAATCATCTTTTGCCTGATTTACTCTTATAGAGACAGTATGAATTTCCTAACAAACCAATTACATTTTCAAATGTTGGGGTTTTTTTTCTAGATCATAATTTAAAACCATGGGTTTTTTTTTTACTTGTAACAAGTTTCATTTTCAACTTTGCATCTCACTTTCTTATCTACATTATCCAAAATGAAATTCTCTTGTTAGGTACTCAAAATGTGGCAGATTTGATTGCCCCATCACAAGTGCTGCTCTGCTTGATTTAAACTTTAGTGAGGGCTAGTTGTAAAGAACTTTTTCTTTTCTCATTTGTGTTTATATGAGCAAAATATCCCAGCTGTTTCAGTAAGACTCCATATAGTTGCATAGTCATCCAAACAGTTTATAGGCCATGAAAAATAATTGAAATCACACAATCTAAACTCTTTCATGACACCGTCAAAACTGAGAGAAGGGTAAAAATAACTGTCCACTAGAATCTTAGAATCAAAGAATATCTTAAGTTGGAAGGGATCCATGAGAATCCAACTTCTTACAGGATTGTCCAAAACTAAATCATATGACTAAAAGCATTGTCCATGTGCTCCTTTTAGGAAAAACATTTTCTACAGAAAGGGTTATAAAGTACTGGAATGGCCTGCCCAGGGAGGTGGTGGAGTCGCCATCCCTGGATGTGTTTAAAAAGTGACTGGATATGGCACTTGGTGTCATGGTTTAGTTGAGGTGTTAGGGCGTGCTTTGGACTCGATGATTTTGAAGGTCTCTTCCAACCTGGTGATTTCCAACCAGAGTATCAGTGAAGAACCTTTTCCTAATGTCCCATCTGAACTTCCCTTGATGCAGTTTCATTTGATTTGCTTGTGTTCTATTGCTTCTTCTTCTCTGGTTCTGTGTCACCAGAGAGTGTAGATTAGTGCCTGGCCCTCCACTGCCATCATTGGGAAAGTTGTAGACTGCACAAGGGTGCCCCTCAGCCTCTTCTTTTCCAAGCCGAACAAAGCAAATGACCCTGCAAGACTTGCCCTTGAGGCTTTCCATCATTTTGGTCACCCTTCTTTGGATGCTCTCCCTTTTTCTATTGTGACACTCAAAACTGCACACAGGGCTTGAGGTAAACCCATATCTGCCCCATCACCTCCCTTGCCTGGCTGGCCATGCTGTGCCTGATGGCCCCCAGGACAGGCTTGGCCCTCCTGGCTGCCAGGGCACTGCTGATCCGCGTTCAGCTTGCCATCGACCAGGACCCTCTCTTCCCTTTCCATGGCACTTCCTTCTAGCATCTCATTCCCCAGTCTGCCCATGCATACTGGGTTGCACCACCCCAGGTGCAGAATATAGAACTGCTCTTGTTAAATTTCACATGGTTGGTGATTGCTCATCCCTCCAGTCTGTCCAGATCTCCCCGAAGGGCCTCTCTACCCTTGAGATGGGCTATTATCCTTGTCAATGTTTGATTTCAGTTTGTTATACTAACTTTAATGTTGTTCTTTATTGTTCTTCATCATCTAATTGTTCTCATAGAAGTAATGTCTTCTCCATTTTACTTTTCTCAGATGTGCTGCATTTCAGTTTTAAATCAGTAGAACGTTCCATATCTGTTTTAGAAAAGAGAGGAAGGAGGAAATTTTGTGGAACTTGACAACATTTTTTGCCATTTGAATGATGGCAGCCCATTAAGATAGTTTGTGCTTCATCCTATTCTCCTGAATTTTCTTGTGGGAAATGATGAGTTCTTAGTCTAAGATTCTGTTTTCTTGTATAAATATGTTTAGCCATGAGATTTTGATGTAGTAAATATTTAAAATAAGGCAGCCTCAGATTCTCCAGCAAGCAGAGAAATAATCAATATGCTGTTACATAATTTGATTTCTTCTCTCTTCTGAATGGTGCAAGTATTATAAACGATAGAACAATTTTAATAATTGCAAAGTCTGTAAGTGATATGTAGTACACTTATATTTTTAAAACCGCTCCCCATTTTTACTCTGTATTTTAAGGAAAAAGGTCTGTATTGATTTTTGTTGTGCTTGTTGAATGCATAAATGATTTTCAAAGTTGCAGTGGTAGTAATGGAAAAGGATTACATTCACTGAAGAAAGACCATTACTACTACAATTTGGAGCTTTTGATGAAAGGAGATTTTGCTACTGAAATTAGACATGAGAAATTCTCTCAGATTAATGGTGTTGTTTCAAAACATAAATGAGTAGTTCAAAAGAAACCAAGAAACTCTGATAAGCTTCTATTTTTCTCAGTGCTGGAGAGTGAAATACTCGTCTTGCCTGGCTTTTGTTAAGCTGTGGTAGTGTAAAACTATATAAATAAGATAGTACAGCATAGAAGACCTAAATTCTTTCTTCTAAAATGTACTGAGAATTGATGTAATTTGGCGTTCTCTGATAACAGTGAAAATTTTTCAATAGAAACAGGATTAGTTTTATATGGAATGACTTTGAAAATCCCCACAGTTCTTTTTATCCTGATTTAAGCGTTTCTGTACTTTAGAAGGAATATCAAAACACAGTATTTTTATCTTGGTTCAAATCTAAGCACACACACTAGTGCTGTAGTGATATCAATTCTCCTGTTTTTCTCTTGTTCTACATGCAAAATAGTTGTATAGAATTAATATATATTAATAAATAGAATTACTTGTTAACTTCTCCTTTAGGGAAGAAAATTATAGCAAATTTGCTGTTCCATGATGTATATCTAATTTAGCAAAAAGCCCAAGAGTGATCTGAGAATTCAGTCACAAGGAAGAACATACTTACAATCAGCTTACTATTTGTAAATAGTAAAACCTGGTGTCCAGGTCACACTTGCACATGCTTACAGTATGATACTTTTTTCCAAAGTATACATAAACCATTCTAACTATCCACTCTCACTTGCTTTTCTCTCTTTTGTTCTTTTATTTCTCCAAAGTCAATCCCTTTTTCTAAGTTTTCTAAGTTCTCTTTCAATTAATGTTTTCATTTAGATTTCCTTCAATGTTAGGCAATGTTGTTGACCTTTTTTTTTTTTTTTGTATTACCAGTATGGCACTGGCTTCTTCACCATACTCTTGGCCACTTTCTTCACCATACTCTTGGCCAAGACAAATTGATCAGCAGCCTGATGCCCCAGGAGTCAGTGTGACTGCCTGTGCCATTGCTAAGTTGCAGAAAATTCTGAGCTGAATTCAGAACCTCAGCTGCAGTTTCTAACTGCAGTTTCTGATTCATCTTTTTGGAGTTTCATAAATACACTGGCTCAGTTAATAGATAAGATTCTGAAGTGGAAGATTAAGTCTGAAGGAACCTATGAATAACTGAATCATATTCTGAGGGTTATATTCTTCCAGGGAAAATAGGTCCAATTATCTGTTCCCATCGGCTTAATCTTTCATCTCTGTTAATTTCTTAGAAATGTGGTCTGGTTTAGTCTTGACCGACATTATTTTCTAAGTCTCAGTTGCCTTTAATGTTGTCTCTCGTCCTGTAGAGAAACTTCTCAAAAATCTCCTCAAAACAGCACATTGGATCTCACCCTGGAGAATTCAACGATTTTTTTCTGACCCATTTTGCTAGCAACAGCTGCTTCTCCATGCAGTAGCAAACACAGGAGTACAAAACACACTGAAAGAAATGTTCAATAGAGAGTGGACTTAAAAAATCAAGCTACGCTTTTATGTTCTATGACAATTCTTGTTGCTGTGCTCAGTTTGTCATGTATTATAATATCATCTGAACTAAAATAGCCCTGGGGCTTCCATGAATGTTTTATTCATAATATACCACATACAGTATAAAGATTTTTTTTCTCCTCTGCTAGAACTATATCAGTGGCTTCAGTACTACACAAAAGAAGATCTTTAGTTACTTTTATTTGTTGTCTTAAGATCTGAAATCTCCCATCACAATCCATACCTGGAAATACAAACTGCTTAAATAAACTGTGAGGGGCTTCTGATATTTGCCTTTGTGTCTCCTCACTTCGTTTTTATCTGTAGTAGCATAGTAACAAGACAAAATCTTTCATGATACAGCCAACCAAACCAGTATTTCTAAGGAAAGCTCTTTTTGTATTTTTCATTAATCATTTGCAGCTCAATCAGTGAGTGCCAGGTCTTGTCCTTGGGTCACGACAATCCTGTACAATGCTTCAGGCTTGGGGTGGAGTGGCTGGAAAGCAGCCCAGCAGAAAAAGGACCTGGGAGTGTTAATCAATAGCAGCTGAACATGAGCCAGTGTGCCCAGCTAGCCAAGAAGGCCAATGGCATCCTGGCTTGCATCAAAATCACTGTGTCTGGCAGGACCAAGGCAGTGATTGCCCCTCTATGTTGGGCTCTGGTGAGGCCGCACCTTAAGTCCAGTGATCAGTGTTGAGCTCCTCACTACAAGAAGGACTTTGGATGCTGTAGAGAGTCCAGAAAAGGGCAACAGAGATGGTGAGGGGTCTAGAGCAGAGACTAAATGTGATGAACTGATCATATTTACCATTCCCCATCCCCCTGCACAGCTGAAGGTGGGGAAGGATAGAGAAAATTGAGGGTGAAGTTGAGCCCAGGAAGAAGAGAAGTGTGGGAGGGAAGGTGTTCCCACGCTTTGAGTATAGCTCTCATTATCCTACTCTGCATTGATTGGCAATAAATTAAATTAATTTCCCCACATTGACTCTTTTTGCTCATGACAGTACTTGACGAATATCCTATCTTGATGCACAAGCCTTTTGACATATTCTTTGTCACTTGGTCAACTGAGGAGTGACAGAGCAACTTTTGTGGGTACCTGCTCTCAACCTATCGCCCTAAAACTACTGAAAGGAGTGGGGTTTTTTCTAACCTAAAAAGTGATAAGACAAGGATAGTTTTGCCAGGGCAGGTTTAGATTGAATATTAGGATAAATTTCTTCACTAAAAGGATTACCCTTTATTGGAAGAGGCTGCCCAGGGAAGTGGTTGAGTCACTATCCCTGGAGGTAATTGAAAGAGATTCATATGTGGCCCTTAGAGAGATGTTCTAGGGTGGATTTGGCATCACTGGGTTAACAGTTGGACTTGATGACCTTAGAGTTCTTTTTCACCCTAAATGGGTCTATCATTCTAGAAAAAAGAATTGCCAGAGGGACACAGGTTTCTGCAGAGTATTAGAGTCTTCACCCAGCAGTGTAGGGCTGGTAAAGCAGTTGAGATGTACGGGAGAAGCTTAAGAGCTGCTAATGTTATTAGAGAAAGACACCAAATATAAATAAATGCCTTGATTTTCATTAGCAATGCAGCTATATATAAAATAAGATCAGATCTGACCTTTTCACTAATTAAAATGTAATTTTTAAACAGATGGTCAAGGTCACTGTAATATCACTTATTAAAAAATTAAATAGTTCTAAACTTTACTTAAAGACAGTTTAGAATATGTTTGCTTCTATTCCAGAGCATTTTCCTGCTTTCTTTTTTTTCCTACAAAAAATTAAGATGCCATAACCGGCATAATGTAAAAGCTGTAATTATGACAAACAGTGATTGATATAATGATATGTGCTTTCTTAGCAGGATGAGTAATTTTGAATTTCAAGATATGCAGTGTTCTCTGTTTTGCCTGCCAGATGAAAACAAAGCTTGACTTGTGTTTCCTCTGTAACTGATATTTTTTTCACCTTTTTTAGTAGCTAGAAAAAAAGAAAATTTAATCTCAGATAAGATACTACATTTCTAGAAATCCGTTGCTTTGATGACTGTACTGACTTCACCTTTAAAAGATAGCAAACCTTTTTTCGCAAATGTATGAGATGGTGTTTCAGTTCTACCCATCTCTATAGTGATACAAGCAGATTTCTATTATGCTTCTCCCCCTGCTACCTGCCACCTTACCTTTAAAGAAATACAGGTAGTGTACATATTCTCCAGGAATAATGAAAAGGCTGAGATCATTCACTTCTGCCTATAAGAAGATTCAGGAATTCTTGAAGTTAATAGTCTACTACATCCTAATTTCTTGACTGCGCTTGTTTTTAGGATTAATATACTTGAATACCTTGTATAATAAAGTTCACCACATATATAAAATTATAGGAATACGTAATTAGTCTAAAATGGTAAAAATAATTTTAACTATTTTAACTACAGAAGGGTAGTTACTACAATCATATTTAAGTATTAGATATACATAACTGAGAATCATAAATGAACAAAGAGTACTGTAGACCATGTTTGTCTTATCAACAGAATAAGTCATACATATAAATTGTTACATACAGGAATAAAATATGCATAATTTTCACAGCAAACACTCAGAAGTAGATAACTTCATTGCTAACATAAAATATTGCTTCAGATGATTCATAGGTAGTGGTTGCATGTGTGCTTCTCTCATCCTCTCGTCAATCTAATCCAAATCAATTAGCTTTTGCTCAAATAACGTAGATCACCTCTAGATTTTGGATAAGAGACTTTTTCCTCTATGTTTTGGGATAGGAGTCTGTTATAGATGATATTAATGATTTAGGTAATTTGTATTAAGTGTTGTAGTTAATAATCATAAATATATAAGAGCTATAAAGTAAACTGCAGAAATTGCAAATATGTAGAAGCTATTAAGCAATAACTGCTAGTTGCAGAAACCGCAGAAATAGAGAAGTTAGAAAGAGCCTGGCCTTGGTGCAGGATAATGTAATGTAACTTTGTATCATAAGATATGAAGAAAGGGAAAAAACGGGAGATATGGTGAAACCACAGTGAAAAGTCCCCATGGACATGCTGCAAGGAAGAGGAGAGACTTCATCCACCGACCACCGTGAGAGGGCAGAAGACCCCAGACTCCCAGAGTTAGAAGACTCAACTATGACGAAATATGGAAAAGACATGGACTGGGGAGGGTCTAAGGGGAGTGTGTAAACCAAAATTTATAAAAATGGGAAGATATGGGAAAAAACTTTGAAAGCTGTGTGCGGAGCGCGAGTTGAGACTTGTCCTCTCCAGCTTTCCCAGCATGCTGCTTGCTTCGACTTCTCATTTAAATAAAGGTTTATCTGATTGGCAATCAATTATTGGGTCTTTATCCTTACCAAGTGCATGAACAGGTAACTGTCAGGAATAGCTGATGTGCACTGAGATACCTTATAAGGCAGTATTTTTGGTACTAACCCAACATACTGTGGGGTTTACTGAGGCTTGAGATGTGTTATCATACCCCATAGGCACTGTGTGTGTATCTTCTTTATTTTGCTAAGTGAGAAAACATCTGAAAGCAGGCTGATCAACTAATTTATAAATAAAAAGAGAGATAATACTAATTACTTTTCAAAACTTAGCTATGGATCTCTAAATTTCAGTAACTAGAGGGACCAAGTTTACATGAATATATAGACCCTCCCTGAATGATTATAGTTTTCGCATACATATACCTCAAATTATCCAGTCTGATAATGCTGTAAACAGATAAATAATGCATATTATTGTCAGAGGTGTGGATAATTGCCTAGTACTATCTTGAGAAAGAGAATAAATACCTTTGGTAATCATGCATGACAAATGTAAAATAAGCGCCCAAAATACAAATATACAGATAGAAGTTTTATAGAGGTTAAGTTGGTCAATGAGGACATGTTAGAATAGACATCAAAGTTGTGGGGAGCAGAATAATGCACTAGAAGATAAATTCTTCCTACAGAGAATAACTTTGGCTGTGGAAGCAAGCCAGCAAGCAGGCTTAGTGAAGCAATCACAAGGCATTATTAAGGAACATTTAGATTATATTAAGTAGGCAAATATTCCATTCACAGAACGAATAAATATATGTAGAGTACATGACCTTTATTAGAAACCTTAAAAACTCTTCCTAAGAGGCATTTCTAGAACTGGGTGAACCTAATTAGGAAAACCAGGGTAATTCATACCAGAGAAATTCTGCTTTTCTCTTCCACTCCTGTGGTAGTAAAGTGTGACAATCTTTCTTTTTGTTTCAAACTTGTTACTGATATGCCTCAGGGACTCTGGACATTTCAATGTATTTCCAGCCTAAAAGAAATCTAGAAGCATCATGTTTGTGATCTCCCATCATATTTTATATGTCAAATTTAACTGTCTTTGTACTGACAATATTTGATATAAACTGTTACTACTCTCTGTACACCATAAAGATTGGATTGAATGCCCTTGAGCATTTTATGGCATTTAATTCTGTAACTAAGTTTATCATAATTAGAAAACCTGCATAATTAATACATGTGCTGTGCAATCTTTAATTTGTAATACTTGTCTGGGCAAAAGTTTGCATATTTATATGATATTTCATACAGAAGTTGAAAATATCACTTTTCTTTTTGGATTCTTTTTTCTTTACTGGATTACCTTGGGGTTTTTTCCCTTCTTAAAAAAAATGTGCTTAAAAGGATAATGAAGAAACCGATGAAGTGTTTCTTCACAGGTTCAAGAAAAAAAAACAACACCTCCCACCCGAAACACATCAAAGAAAATCATAGTCTAATCAACTCCCTTGAAATTTTTTTTGTATATTATCAAAAATTTCCATTATATGTATAAAAGGGTTTTCTTCTTAGTATACTGCATAGCTTTGAAGTAACAACCTTCAAGGGAAAGTAGGTATTTTTCTAACACTGATAATTAGACAATATTTGAATAAATACAAGTTTTCTGTAGTAGTGTGCATGAATAAAGATTTTATATATGTATAACATACATATACATATATATACATATAAAGAGGAAACATAAATCTCATTTTTAATATGGGAAGAAAGGAAGATCCAGGGATTGATCTGTTCCTGGCAAAATGATGAAGCAGATACTCCACCATGTCAAGGCATATGGAATACAAGAAGGTGATTGGTAGCTGCCAGTATGGCTTCACTAAAGGCAAATAATGCCTGAAAGAAAAAATTGGTGGCTTTCTAAGGTGGGGTTGCAGACTGTGTGGTTAAGAGAAGAGTGGAGTGTCTAACATCATCTACCAGTACTTGTGCTAAGCATTTGACACTGTTCAGAACAACATCAATCTCTAAAATGAAGAAACATGGATTTGATGAATAAGTTACTAGTCTGAAAGCAAACCAGTTAGAGATTCCAAGAACTACAGTTTAATAGGAAAATTAAGATAAAGGCAATAATACCAAAGAACCTGGCTTAAACTGACAGAGTCAGGATACAACCTGGCATCCTGTTGGTCAGGGTGTTGGTAGCAGTCTGATTAAATAATGGCTGTAGGCTTCTTGAAGTGATAGATGTGGTTCTGTTGAAGCAGTGATCCTGTGGAAGGCTCTGGTCTTCCTCTTAAGGTCCAGTGGGATTATGTAACTCTTGTCCTCTGGGAATCCAGTGGGTAGTGCTGCTTGTGGTGTTCCAAAACTCAGATTGTATCCAGGCAGGAGTGTTTGGTACCTACCCCTGGGCAGAGCATTTCAAAATGGGATGATATAATTTTATGAGTCATGCAGTGAGACTCTATGGCCCACTAGCAGAGAGAGCCCCCAGAGGGCGTTATCAGCAATGAGACATGAAAGAGATAAAGAATACTGCCCCACCTGTTTTTAATAGCTTATGAAGACAGTCATAGAATAGATGCTTTTGGTTACATCTTACATTGTAACCTAAGACAATGGACCTCTTGGTGGATAAGGAATTGGCTGGAAGCTTGTACTCAAAGAGTTGCTGTCAATGTCTTAATGTCCAGAGAGAGACCAGTGATGAGCAGTGCACCTCAGGGGTCCATGTTGGGACTGGTATTATTTCACACCTTTTTTTGGGACAAGGACAGTGGAGTTGAGTGCACCCTTAGCAAGTTTTCTGATGACACCAAGAGGGGTGGTGCAATGGAGGAAAAGGATGACATCCAGAGAGACCTGGACAGGCTTGAAAGTTGGCCCATGCAAAACATGTGAAAACACACATGCAAGGTCCTGCACACGGATTGGGGTAATTCCCACGGCTAATACAGTCTGGTCAGAGAATGGATTGAGAAAAGCTCTGAGAAGAAGGACTGGGGGGTGTTAGTGAATGGGAACCTCAACATGACCTGAAAATGTGCACTTGCAGCTCAAAAGGCTACTCATTTCCTGGGCTAGAATGGGCATCAGATGGACCATTGACAGCTCATCAGGGAGGTAATTCTTCTGCTCTGTTCTTGTGAGGCCACTCTTCAAGTACTTCCTCAGCTCTGAGGTCCCCAGCATAAGAAAGCCATGGAGCTTCTCAAGCAGGTGCAGAGGAGGGCCACAAACCTGATTAGAATCTGGAGACCCTCTCCTATGAAGACATGCTGAGAGAGTTGGGGTTGTTCAGCCTGGAGAAGAGAAGGCTCTGGGGAAACCTTATGGAAGCCTTGCTGTACCTCAAAGAATCCTATAGGAAAGATGAGAAAAGATATTTTGTCAGTAGCATAGTGATATGATAAGGAGAAAGAGATTTAAACTGGAAAAGAGTATGTTTAGAGTAGACATTAGGAAAACCTTCTCTGCTGTTAGGGTGGTGGAACACTGGAACATCCCAGAGAATATGCAGATGCCCCATCCCTGGAAGTGTTCGGAGCCGAGAGGAATAAAACTTAACATTTTTATATTCTAGAGTATTGCTCTTATCTCATTTTTTTTTTGCATGATCTTCATCCCAGTTGTGCTTGTGCTAAGATGAAATGGAAATTTGAAACAGTTGTCACAATTGTTCTGTCAGCAATACCAGTTGACATTGAAGAGGTGCTTACATCCAGTATTTGAAGCATGTGGGACTCTGAATTTAAAATATACAACAGATACACACAGACACACAGACACAGAGATAAATATATTTGTGTATGTATATTATGTATACATATTTGTATATATATTATATATATGTGTACATAAAATGCATTCATCTGGGCATCACAAATGTGAATTTAGCTTGCTAGCTAATCACAGATGTACAAAACCATAAATATGGCAAAGAAAGAAAGAAAAACAGAAAGCAAAAGGAAAAAAATTCTACTAAACACATACTATTCCTATTTTCTGTATCACAATTAATATACCTCTTTTTTTATCTTATGGTCATGAATGCAGTTTTACTTTGTATGATAAGTTTACTTAAAAAAAACCATGAAGAGCTTTTTAACTGAGATTTCTAAGAAAATGAGGTTGATAAATCACAGTATTATCACAAACATCTTAGCTTGTGTCATTTCACTCTGATTTACTCCACCTATTTGCAGAAAAAGTCTGAATGCAGCAACTGAGTTAAAGAAATCCAAATAAAACTATGTTCATGGAGGTTTTCTGAGAACTGACAGTCCAGTCGAGAGTGCTGCAATATGCATTTGTACAGCACTTTTTGTTTAAAAGCTTCTAAGTGGAGTGGCAAGCCTGTCTGCACACAATCCTAGAAAAGATGCTGTATCCGCTGCTATTCCTCAGCAAAGAAAGCAAAAGGACATGACCAAGAGGACACTGCACTGATGCGTTGACAGGGCTGCTGATTCCAGAAAATATGACATAAATTCACTGAATGGAACTTGATTTTATTTAAAGCTTGTCAAAGACACAAGGTATATACACTAGTGAGACACTATATATATATATATTATTTTTTTTTTGTTAATTGTGAAATTATTAGTCATATTCTTGAAGATGTGAAAAAAAGTAAAAATTAATGGGGGATTTTCTACTCTATAAATGTCTCTCTAACAGCTGCCAAATGGAGCTCTTGGAAGTCTAAGGCATTTGTTTTTTTTTTTTTTCATTTGTGATAATCAAACAGTGCATTCATTACAGTTTCTGACATGAAGTTGCACAACAACCGAATCCAGCCAAAGAAATTCTGACAAACACATAATTATATGAAATAATTGAACCAGCAGGTGTCTGATATTCTTACTGACTGTATGTAAAAGAAACATACAGTGTGTTTTGTTAAAATAATTTACTAACCACCAACTTTCTGACAAGATTGGGGGCTGTAAAAGTAAACTAATAATGAAATAAGCTAGGAAGGAGACATTTGCATTTATAGCAATGAAGTTTAATTTTATAATCATCTTAAATCAAGACTTACGAAAATGTAATGAAGCCCAATTTACTGTTAATAGTTTTTTCATTTCTCTAAGAATAAATTTTTTCTTGTATTTCAATAATCTACACTGATAGTAAATAATTTAAGCAGCATGGTACAAAAGATAGTGTTATATATATTTTAAATGAAGCTGTTTAAGGAAAAAAAGATGTAATTTCTTGAGAAGCAAAGTAGTTTGTGAAGAACTAAACAGTAAAAGTAGCCTTGCAGGAAAAATAAACAAGCTTTCTAATATTTGCAAATAACACACTTTCATATAAGCATTCTCTTCTCCTATGTGCTACCTTTGCTCTGAGAAGGCCTTGTGGCATTGGCCAGCACTGTCCCTCTTTCTGAGCCTTGAGGACACTGTAAGTCCTACTGTCCTGCTGTCCCTGTTTCTTTTGCCCCCAGCCCGTGGCCCAAGAGACTATTTCAGACCCTGGGGCCATTAGCAGTGCTGCAGCAGGCATCTTCAGTTTTCAACACTCTGACCCATCCTCGGCCCATAACCTGTTGTCTGGGATCTTGCTGTTCTCCTCTGTCCCTTTAAGGAGTTTTCTAAAGTCTTATTTTTAGCTTTCTGTTTTTACCTTTTGTAATGGAGTCAGATACAATTTTACATAAATAACCTTTTGTTATTGTAAACTCTAACAATGTTTACATTCTTTTCATAAGGAGGAGACTGTTCATGGACTGTTGAGTTGTCCAGTGTGGTTGAAGAGGAAGATTTTCTTCCTCCAATCCATGGTCACTGCTGGAATTCGATAAATGCTGAAGCTGTAAATAAACCGCCCTCTTTTCTGCATTGGACATCGCATCGTGTGGGTGTCAATTCTTTGTTTCATGCGCGACAATAACCCAGGGACTGGAACAATCCCTGGCACTGGGACTGTCCTGGCTGCTGGATGGGGTGGTGGTATGGGCCCTGGTTGGTTACAGGGAATTTCCAGTGTTCCTGTCCTAAAACCCTGGGAAGAAACTGGACCTTACGGCACCCTGACTACATGCTTAGCTGACTAAAACACATGAGTTAGAAATGACAGATACCTCTGTGGACTTTCCTTCCTGCAATGGTACTAAGAATCATTACTTCATTCATAAGAAACATTATTTGCTTTAGTTGCTAAGTCAAGATATTTTTAAGACATTTATTTTACTAGATCTAATTCAGAAAAGTTCTCCTTCTTATAAAGATAAGCATTTTTGGTAACATTTATTTTTGCGTACTTCTTCCACTATACTATTTTTCAGTTGATAGGAGGATGGATCGAGACAGGTAGCATTGATTTGCTTTCAGAGTGGAAGTGGTATGTTAATAACTCAGAAACCAGGATAAAGCATAACCTTGAAAGGTGACCTAACCACTGAGAACATTCAAGATATCTGGAAAATTTGATTAATTCCTTATCCCACTGAAAATGTGCCTTTAAAGACATTTTTTATAATTTTGATTTGCAACTTTGTGCACAGTGCTGCATACAGTTTGGTCTAATAAAAAAAAATCTGTTTTTTGTTTCAAGAAAAAAGTGCAGAATGGAAACATAAGCACTGTGCATAGAACACAAAAATGATAATAAAATTTATTTGCGTTTCTTTTTTGTCCTCTTTTCTGGCTTAAGCAAGAGGTTGGATTTTTGCAAATGGCACTTAAAAGGGTGTTTAACAACATATGTGGCATCATTCACAGTCTTATGTCGGAACCTTTTTAATGTTGTTTCTAATCAGATAGTTTCTTAGACATACAAATGTTGGTCTCTGGCACTTTAGCTGACCATGTATCGCTACACTTGGGGTTGGGCTAGACAAAACTCTATGCAAAGTTACAGCTTTAAGGAGTGTGAGTGCTTTGAGGCTTGCCCCAAAGCAACACTGGTATTCTTATAACACTTTAACTCCCCTGAAATTGCAGCAGCATGTGGATATCCCAGAATTTAAAGTTTTTTAGGCATTCAAGTCATTTTCCAGTCATATGCAGGACCATGTTTTTATCCTGACAAAATTTCTTTAAAATTCTGGTGTTACTTCATATATGTCTCCCAAAAATAAACACATAATCTGGAGTAGAAAATGGATTTATATATATTTGAATGCATGACAAAATAAATTTCCATCTGCATCTCAGGGAAATAATTGCCTGAAAATTTAGAGATACTTTAGAGGGTGTTATTAACAATTTACCATGTAGGAAAATGCATGAGTCAGGATCTTGTTAGTTTGTGTGTCCATGATTATGGGTGGCATACCCATAGTATCCCTGAGGACTGTAGACAGTATAACTAAGTCTTCAAGAAGGCAGATTCTATACATTTGGAACCAGTTCAATGAAGTAAATCTCTTTCCCTTACACCCCACTTCGCCCCTACACTAATAAAATTTGTGTTTGCCTAACTGAGTTACTTCAGAAACTAAGGAAATGGTGGGGTACTCTTCTGGAAGGTGAGAGAAATTGGGTTAAATATTTTCCAACAGAGGAGAGAATGGAATCATTTCATTTTAGAAGATTTCTACAAACATAAGTTGAACAGGCAAAAGAAGATCATTACTATATTTTCCTCATGCGATCACTGTTTCTAGCTGTGGACCAGATTCTGGTGATCTTAAAACAAGCAAATATTCTCCCATAAATCTAATGAACCAGAATTAGACTCTCTGAACACTTAGAGTTGAAGGAGCAATTTTCCAACAGCTATTATAAAAAACTCAGGATTAAGACAAAGATTTCATTTCACAAATATGGCAGCATGTGCTTTTACTTATTCTATACAACATAAGTTTGGGATCTTTTTGGTCCTTCTACAGTTCTGCTTGACACTTTAGCTTTATAAATGGAACCTCCTTTAAAATTAAGCGGCTTCACTGAGACTACACACTGCTTACAGCTGTGAAAGCTAATACTGACTTAGCAAGATATAACCTCTCATTTTCTAAAGCCAATACACCTTCTGTGCTTCTCCCAGGACATTACACAGGCTTTGTTAAATACTTGGTTGTTAGTATTCATCCAGTTTAGAAAGTACTACTTAGAATTCTCTCTGCTGCTTTAGAGAACCTTCTCTGATCATGATCAGAGTAGTAAATAAAATGTAAAATTCATACCATTAAAAAAAAAAAGAAAAAATTATCACAAAGAGAAAGTTATTTGTTCCTGATAGAAAAAAAAAAAGAAAAAAGCAAGGTTCAGAACAAATATTTTTTTAATTTGCCTGTTTATCTGTCAGCTAGACACAACAAGGCCTTCATCAATTAAATGGATGTGTTTTTATCAGTCTGAAAGTCCTTAGTATGGCTTTGAACCCAGTACATTTTATCTTGGCCACTCCTTCTCAAACCTCTTTGCTACTGTCCTCCTAGCAGGATTGTACTACAATATTAACTGAATCTGGATGGGGAAGGAAAGCAAGGGTATGTTTCCATTGAAGTGAAATCCTTCAGTGGTAACAGTACCCTTGTAAACACACCAGTTCTAGCAATTAAACTGATTTTTAGTGAAATGTGCAGTGGCCCCTTTAGAAGCACTGCTAATGGAGCCAATAATACTTGTCTTTCTCTAGCAAATATCAGAAGTTTTTCCTTGAATGTCCTTTCAGACCTGAACTATTTTGTTTTGCTTCAAATCTGTTGGTTTTTTTCACACCTAATGACAGCCAAGTTGAAGACTGATTAGATTTAAAATGGGCATAAAGCTATTAGATCCATATGTTAGATGATATCCAGCTGAAAGAGGTAATTGTTTACATGACTTTGAATGCCAATAGCACAATAAAGAAAATCCCTAAGGCTAGCTTCTTCACAGACTGCATTTGTTATCTACTGGAATTAGCTTACTACTCAAATCTCAGTGCTCATATAGCAAACTCTGAACACCACAATTTTTATTTTTTTAAAGAACTTAAACTAGTTACAGAGTTCTAGTTCAGTTCTGGCTGTACAAAGCATCCTGATGAAAGACTCATCAGTAAAAAAAACCTAAGAAGCCAGCCTGCTTTAAATTTTGAAGACTTAAGTATTGGTCTAAAAATTAAAATTCCAATTAGGAACTGAAAATCTATAGATATTCAGGTTCAGAAAAACTGAATAAGATCACTGAAATTTTTAGTATTATTTTTGTGATTAAAGATGATGTTTACAGTTAATATGACTCCTATTCTACTAATAAAAGGCTGCATCAGGTCTGAATTTAAGTGACAAGTTTGTGTCTTGACCTAGAATTTTTTCTGTATTTAGAAGAAGCAAACAAGGCACTCTTAGGTATAGGAAGGTGGACCAGAAGTTTTATGATAATTTCCTTTTTTATGAAATGACTACCATTACCAGTCCTAAGGGAAAATAAGAGTTCCACTCTAAAAGAAAACTAAAAGGAACTGTAATAAAAAAAAAAACATAAAAACACATGCTGCTTAGAATAGCGAGGAGATAAAAAGGAAAGGATTTCCAGAAAGAGAAAGAGGCTTTGGATGATACAAATTTTATTTACTACACCAAAGTTATCCATTTCTAACCTCCAGGTAGTTATGCAGTCTTAAATTAGAGATAAATCTTGCACAAAATAAAAATCAACCATGTCTATTTTCCCAATAATTTAGAGAGAGAACCAAAAATAAATGGCTTCATATTCCAAATGCAGTATTAGTGTTCTAGTGCAAATGCCACAGATGGGATTGTTTATTTCATGAACATGAGTAGAGACTGTTTGTTATTTATTTTTAAATCTGGATTCAATTAAAAATATAATAGGCCACCACACGGAAATAAGCATTGATTTTTAACAATTGACTCATGGAGACATTGCAGGAGAACTCTTAAATAGGAAAAAGTACTTTCATAGTGTTGGAATTAGAGCCATAATTCCCTTTGTGAAGAGTACAAGAAATTCCTCTGAGTTTCTGCTGATACCTGGAGCATGCTTATTAGCAAATACTAGCAGAGCCTTTGATTCAGATTCTATTTCTCTGTAACTTCTTCTTACTTTGTTCCCAAGAGCAGTATTGTGTATACTGTCTATACATATATATATATATATATATATATATATATATATATATATATATATATATATTTGTTGTTGTTGTTGGGGTTTTTTGGTGGTTTTTTATGTGATAGAAATTTTTGCCTCAACTGTGCAGAAATCCTGAAGAATGACGTGTATGAACAGAGGACCGACCACTGTTTGGCCAGGATAATTTGATGTTGCTCAAATAAGAATGTGCTGTAAGGGTCATTTTGTTAAACTTAGAGGTTAGCCATAATAAGAAGATTTTTCAGATTCAGGGCCAGAGTTAAACATCTTAGAGGCATCCAAAGAAAAATATATAATAAAAAGAATGGATTTTTCCATTTTACAGGTAATGGAAACTGGAACAGCAAAATTAAGATATTACTTCAATATACAGTTTTGTTTTGTTTACTGCTTTCCAAAAATATAAGAGTGTAGAAAACTACTTTCAAATTTTTATCAATATTGTAGGGTTTGTTTTTTTTTTTTTCCAAAGACATAGTTTTAGATAAAAATGCACATATGAAAACGTTCAAAGAAAACCTAAAAAAACCAACCAACCAACCAACCAACGAAAAACACCGTTTTCCCTGAAGTCCATCAAACCAGAAATGTTTCGTGTATTTGAGGTTTTGTGTGATGCTTCAACTACCTATGTAAACATGATCTGTGTTTGCTACCTGACAAAGACTGACAATGGCATTTTCTAGCAAGACATGCGGCTCAGAAGTTCAGCAGAAGACTTCTCTGTTAGCACTGAAAAAGCACCAAGCATTTGCAGATTTAGTAATAGTAAATATCTATGAACCTTGCATTTATTAAGAAATTCTCCTAAAATACAGTAAAAACATACTTTTTTGAGAAATAATCAATACTTTTTAGGATCAAGTCAAAAAAAATGGAAAACATGAACGTGCTGGAGAAAGTTAGAAATAAATCAATAGAAATTAAGTTGGAGAAGTTTTGATGTCTTTTTTTCCCTGTTTTAGGATGTACTTAATTATATTCACTTCATATGTGTATTTATATATATGTATTAAACTCCTTGAATGACCTCCCCGAAAATCCCTGAAGCAAAGTTTTTTGCAATAGGCTTAAAATTTCAGTTTGAGAGGGAAGGAAATAATATGAGAATCTGTCTATATTAAAAATTTATGGTTCATAAAATATTTTATTATTTAGGGGGGGATAAACCTGTCTTCAAATATTTCAAGAGGTCTTATACACTTACAAGTTATCAATTCTGTTATTACATAAAAATATATCAAGATTCTGACCTCTTTGACCCAGGATCAGAGCAAGGCCCACAAGTAAACGAGATTTGATTACATGTAAGAGAGTTTCTTGCTGTTTCACAGCTGTGAAGCTATAACATAATACATACCAAATTCCATCAAAACAAGACTCAAATAAACCTGATACAGATATTTCAAAGACAAAATCTGCCCTTGCTTCAACTGCTAATAGTTATTAGTTGGATAACTAATACCTTTGAAGTTTAGGTTCTTTTCAAAAGTGGAAAATATTGTGTGAGCTTTTTTTCTTTTGGCAAACCAATGAGCTATGAAATAATAGACTTTAAACAATACCATGAATATAATGTGCCAAGACAATACATACAATCTAATTGACATAAATGTCTTACCTTGTATCTTTGAATCATAGTTTCAGTATGATCATGACAGCTGTCTTTTACAATTACCAAAAACATTTTCTATGAATTTTGTACTGAAAATAGTTTACTTCATTAGACACATGGATTCTTCCCTCCCCTCTATTAAATCAAACAAAGAACATATTTCAATTAACTATTGTGGATAACAGCAAAAAAGAAGGATATAAACTAGTATACCATCTGTGCTGTTAAACCTATACACAATGCAGTGTGCCAAAAATGGAATTTTTATTTCAAGTAAAACTTTTAATTGCTTTGCTTTTATGGGATTGCTTACCTTAAACTTTTCTGTCTATACGAAACATGTGCAATTGCTATTGATGTAATTGGGAAAACATGCATTTTGAGAGTTTGTATAACAACATATATTTTGTCTTCCTTCTTATTGAATATGTAAGTCTTACCCTTAGTTCCCCTGACATCTTTTCTGCAGTTACCACCCTTAAACTTCAAAGTCAAATTTTGCAAAATTCACTTACATGTAGAAAAGATGCCATATTCCTCATCGTAAAAGTACTCTTATCTAATGTATTCTAACTTTTATCTTTAGCACATATTTATCTTCATACCATTTTCCTAATAGGAATAAAATAAACTGAATGTAATAAACTATTGTTGTAATAAGGCAAATATTGCCACATTTTTCAGTAGAAGGTAATATGGTTTCTCTAGTGCTCTGTCAGCTCTGTCTTCTCGGCACACACTGTCCAGTAACAAGAAGATACTTTATTTTTGGAAGAAAACCAAAAACAGTGATGCCTTCAGATAGTATATACCTCCCATTTTGTTTGACAAGAGAGAAACAATGCAAAGAGCGGTGATGATACTAAAAAAATCTGAAAAGAGAATACTGTGAAATGTAACCCCTCTGATAATTACACAGCCATGAATTTTAAAGGATTTATGTAATAGTATCACTTAAAATTTAGTTCATTTCACCTCCATCTAGTCACCAAAAGGTGGTATTTACTTTAGGTTAATTTTCAAGAGACTCCCATTAGTTAACCTAAAAAAAAATAGCACCTCTAAAGGATCACTCATGCACCTGCATATGGATTGCTTATCAGAAGTGCTTGATAGAAAGCCTGAGCTAGAAATTTTGTCAGCAACCAGTTACTCTCCAGATTGCTAAAGACAACTTTTCCTACAGAACTTCAGAGTGGGTTATATTTTGCCCACCTTCAAATTCGTAAAAGTTAGAAACTTACTTTAACCTTTCAGGTCAAGTGCCCTGGTCAGTGTCAGGTATGAGTTGCCATGGAAGAGGTAGCACCTCTTGATGTCTTAGGATGAGATGATTTACTGTGGAAAATATTCTTTTCAGTCAGCTACAGACAGATTTTAAAAAACTTTCTTACATTAGGCAGCTATTTTCTCATATTTTTAATTTTTGTTGTGATATTTAGCTTTCTTTGCCAGCTACTTCTATATAAGCCTCTAACCTAAAATTTATTTAATTTATTCCTGAAAAAAAAAATACTTTATTTACCTGATCCCTGACAGGTGTTATAAAGACTAGTGTTCAATTATAATTTAAATCTTGTAGTGAGCACTGGCAGAGAAAAAGAAGATATTAACTTCTTTTGGGGTGAGAAATCATCTTTGCACGTTTCTGGAGCATATGTGTTTGCTCTTATTTTCTGTGTGCATTTATCTTTCTGTGTCATCCCAATTTTGGTGCCATTCAAAGCCCTTCTGAAAATATAGTACAGTCTTGGCCTATAGTAAGTGAGTTTGCTTCACATGGTAAAATTCTCAAATCCAGACTAAATCTTTTATAAAACTAATATTTTAAAAATAAATTATAAATAATCCAATCTGTCTCAAAATGATGTAACTTTAGTGACCAAAAGTTATTTCAAGTTATTTCGAAAATATTTCGCTGCATATTTTAGTGAGCAATCCAGATATAGCTGAGACCATAATTTTTCTTCCTCCTCATTTCCTTCATTATCTAGATCAGTGAGTACAGCTGTTGGACCCCTGTAGCTAAATAGGTGAGAGGCCATCACTGTATGCTTAATTTGCTTTGGGCATCAGAAAAAATATCAACTGCTGCCTGTACCAACAATGCAGAACTTGCCAATATATGCTTTCTTTGCTTTTTAAGTTTAATATTTTACCAGAGAAGGAACATTTGACTCCATGGCTAAAGCAGGCTAGACTGTGCTACACTGTACTACATTGTGCACTAGTTTAACCTGATAAGTCCTGATGTACAAAATACTGCTTATTAGTGTGGAAGCTTTCCCATGCACTTGCATGGATTCCCAAACTCACTAAAGCACACTTCTTAAGATAGAAATCATGCCTTTAAATTTAAGCCTAAATACTTAAAAAAGTTCTTATTTCTTTTTATGATTCAGCAACAAGACTTTAAAGTTATGCTAGAAAAGAGGCAAACAGCGTGGTTATTTAGGTGGGCAAAGGACACTTACTTTCTGAAGCTGTGTAACTTTTGTGTAAAGGACTAGATTCAGAAGACCTCTCTCTGTTTAAATGCATAATACTGGTGTTTCTACTACATACATGTCTTCTTAACAGCAGAAAGCACTAGGAATTAAACATGAATGAGGAAGACTGAACCAAATTTACTGGTTTTTTTCTGGGACTGGGTGCTGCCATGTGACAAGGAATACTTTTAAATATGACTGCTAAAGAACAGTCCCTAACTCCTGAGTAAATGGGGAAGTGATGGGTGTCTCTATTAGCAGCATCCCTGTCTAGGAGCCCATGCACATTAGGCTTCAGAATAGGTGAATGAAGAATGTAAGTAAGTATCTAAAAATTACACAATGCTTGTTTTCTTATAGCTAAGTTCTTACTCAGATGTAGCTTTTGAGGAACAACTGCCAAATGGAGCAGACTTTCTGTAGCTGAATGGACTTTGTATTACAGGGTGCCATGTATCAGTATTTCTCTACGCTGTATTCTAGAGGAAACCAGGGAAATAATAGTGCTCTACAAGAGTAAGAGAAGTTTGAAAAACAGATTTGCAAAGTATTTCAGTGAGTGGAAAGCATGAAGAAAATGGATCAGAGTTTAATTCAAAATGTACTTAAATGGGGGAAAAAATAGTGTTGCTACAGGCCTATAAAAATCTTATTGTGCATGGCACTAAATTTGATATTAGCTGACACACCAGAACTCTGAGTTAACTACTAGTGGCATATTTCAAATTCACTGTTGAGAGACATGTTGACTTTTTTGTCATAAAACCTGAACAGCTGTATTTTAATAGGGAATTTAGGGACAAAAAAAAAAAAAAAAAAAAGAAAGTTATTAAAGGTATATCATTGAACACAAGTTACAGAAGAAACAATTTCTTTTCATATTCAGATGTACAGTGAAGCTGTATAAAAGTTTCTTTTCACTTTATTCTTGTACTAATACTACTTTAATGTAGACAGCCCTTAGTCATTGGGAGTCACTGTTATTTCACAGTGTGTTAATTTTGATAATATGGGAGGGAAAATACAATTTTTAAATAATTAAATACCCCACATATTTTTTGACCTCACACTTTTATTTTACTTGCTATCAGAAGCATTGTGTTGCATAGAATTTTTTTTTTTAATAATGTAAGGAAAAGTTAGAAACAAATAATTTCAGTGCCATTGCTTTACCCTCTTCTGTATTTGCAAGGACATTCTTCCTGACCCAGAAAGATCTTGCCTCCCAGCAGTTGGTATTTCCATAGTATACTTGCAATGTTTTGTTACTTTCTGTATAATGCCATTTTAGCCTTAGAAAATATTAATTCCAAGAATGACTCAGAAGAAATCCTCTACTTTTTGTTAATTCATATCAGGAATGATCTAGGCATTAGTACTTCTTTTGGACTGGGGATCTATATTTTAAAGAGTAAGCTCATTAAAAACAAACAAACAAACACACACCCACAAAAAAAAAAAAAAAAAAAAAAAAAAAAAAAAAAAAAAAAAAAAAAAAAAAAAAACCACCACCCAAACAACTCCATTATAAAGTGTGGGAAACCGATTAATGAAAGTTGAATCCTTGTGAGATATTCAGTTTCTGTTTAATAATTTCTATCATTCTGGATGATGTTGTTATTAAGATTGCTGAGGATTTTGTTTATATGAAGGAGGGAAAGAAGTAATGGTTCAAAGTTTAGCACTTATATTCCTTCTCTCTTAAAAAAATACCACACATACAGAAGTCAGCCTTAAGTGTTTATGTCCTTATTCACCTGTATGTTTTCAACTCTCAATATATTTCACATTCTTATTAAAGTTCTGTGTTTACAAGTTCAGCTTAATGATACCAACATTGATTTCCCATTACCTGTGGATTAAATTCTTATAGTTTCCCTTATACATGGCACAGAACTCCACAGAACTTTCCAAAGCAAAATAAACTTTGTAAAATAGGACTGAAAAGGAGACCTTAAATAGTCCTTGGACTAGAGACAGAATGGCAAAAGATAACTGTCATGGGTTAGCATACTTTAGATTTTGTTAGAAAGGACAGTCCAATCAAGAATCAGTTTTTCAATTGGCAGGTAGTTTGACCATTGAAAAGTAGACTACGACTTTTGAGTAATACTCATATAAAGCTGAGAGTGTGGGGAGGGGCTCTCTTTTTCTTCCGGCTGAGCCACCAGGTAACATCGAGCGGCGCGGAGCCCGACTGGGCTTGGCCAGGCCCGCTGCCCCTGGTCGGGCCCGGCCTGGGTATCTGGGAGCTGCTGCCTGTGGGGGAAGCAGCTCAGCCATGTCTGGCCTTGGGAACAGCGGCAGCGGGGGAAGGGGAAGAGAAGCCCTGGCGGCAGCCGCTTCTGTCACCAGCAGAGACTGGAGAATGTTCCGCTGTCGCCGCCGCCCCCCCACTTCCTCAGGCATGGCCCCGGGAACAGCAGCAGCAGCGGGGAAGGGGAAGAGAAGCCCCGGCAGCTGCGGAATGCTCTCCCCGCCCCACCTCCAGGCCGAAGGGAACAGCGCGCAGCCTTCAGACTTTTTTAGTTCCCGCTGCAACGAGATCACGTGGGCAGCCCGGCAAGCCTGACAAGTTTAACTCTTTTCTGCCAGCAAATGAATTCTTCTGAGCACTGGCCTTTCCCTGAAGGAAGGACAGATATAGTGATTAGACCATAAGGAGACACAGCATGGAGCTAAAGTCAGTGAAGAGAGAGTGAAAAAGACTTTAAGGCACAGGAAGAGGAGTGGCAAAAATTCTGGCTGGACTTTTCTGGTAACATAGAGACTGAACTAAACTATTCCTTTAAACCATGGAAAAATATGCATTCTGGGAAGGTGATTGTTTTATGTGTAGATTTTTGGGCAAAGGTATTGTGTGATGGACTGAGTAAAATTGATTTGATGAGATGCTGGAACAGAGAGATGGGGGCCTTCTGTTGTAGTGAAGAAGTGAAAAGATATCTCTGTTCCTTGAGATGAGAAAATCCTTTGCCCCTGAAGTGAGACACCTTTAAAAAGTGACACCCCAGTTTGCAGTGTGTTGAGTACACGGCCCATGTTTTCAGTGTTGGGAAAGCTGTGAAATGGGTGGGATTTCATTGATTTGCAAGTTCTTTTTTTTTAGGTCCTTGCAGATGAGGTCTCTACTGGAACCAAGAGAAACTCCTTTCCTGAAGAATTGATGAAAGATTATTTTAAAATGGTAAAACTGACTGAGGTTGCAGGTTATATCTTTTTATGTTGAGTGTGGAAAAGTGAAAACTTGGAGAGGGAGGGAAGGATGTTCTGGAGGTTTCATTTGTTGTTTTTTTTCTTCCTATTTTTATCCTTTCAGTGTGTGTAAATAAACTACCTTTGCAATTTGAAGATAAGCCTGTTTTGCTCTTTATGTTCTTCCAGTCCCATGAAATATAGTAAGTGATTGAAACCATCACATTAATTGGTGCATTGGCCGGGAAATCAAACTAAAACCGTCACAATAATACATGAATAAAATTCAAATTCATGTAAGTTAGAGGGATTTTGTGGGTGACAGAAATATTTGCACTCTAACAGGTACTAAAAATCAATTCATTTTTCCCGAGATATCAAAAATTCAAGTTGTCCAAACAGCATTTAAGATTCACAAATATAGTAGTGCTGTGGCAGAAGTCTGTCTGGCAGCCAAGCATTGAGTGGGACAGGGTGGGAGGTGTGGGGGAGCTCAGGATAAGAGCAAAAGGAAGAAAACTGATGAAGAAAATTATCCCCATCCCAGCCAAACTCAGAAATCATATCTTGAACAACAGTTCATGTCAGTGTCAACAAAGTCCAACTTAAGTAAACCAGAGCTATAAAAAAATCATAACCTTGCAAGTAAATATTAAGTCAGTGCTACTAGAACTAATTGGATGTTTTTATTTTCCTGTACTTTCTTTCTGTCTGTTCAAAACATTGAAACATTTTGAATGGAAGGGTGATGGTGCCTGGTGTGTGCAGATTCACTGATGTCTAATGAGAGATCATGGCAAAGCATTTTCAGCAATTATAATATTCCTACCTTCTTTTCTTTATTCTTAGATAAATACTTGAGTCATACTTGCAAGAACATAAACATCATTAAATTTTTTATCCTACTGTGAAATTTGCTTCATGACTATCAGTGAATTAAATAACTACTTAGGGACCTGTGAGCTCATACTTAACTGGAGCATGATCGTAGGAAATTCTCTTCTATAGAAGCAGGCTGATACCTAACACAACAAAGAATTAAAATGTTTTCAGTGTTAAATTCAGTTCTAATCTTCAAAAAGAATAATCCACTGCATCCAGTGCTTTCATGACTCAGAAGCTGCTGAGTCATCAAAACAAAAAAAAAGAGATTATACTAGGATGAATAAATGAGAGTATTGTTTGTCAATTGAAGGACTTCTACTTTATCAAACATTGTAATACTCCAGGAGTACTGAACCCCATTTTGGTCATCACATTTTGGAAAATAATGAAATGGATATATCTTGGTGGATGTCAGTATAATTGTGTTGTTAGAAGTCTAGAGTATGGGGCTGGCAGGGAAAATTGTAAAGAACAGGGAGAAGAACTGGAGAAAGCAATCCAGAAGAGATATGATGGTAGTCTTCTGTTAGTTGAAGTTTTTTGGGTTTTTTTGTTTTTTGGTTTTTTTTTAAGCCAAGGGCAATAATCAGTTCTCAAAATCTTTGGGACAAAAGTAATTGCAGCAATAGAATGTTAGATATTATGTTAGATATACAGGAAAACGTCAGAGATTATTAAGTGTTCAAAAAGACTATTTAAAGATTACAGTGTCTTTTGCAAAGACTACACTACACCCAGATTTATCAGAAATGACCTTGGTATGATTAATCTTGCCTTAGGGTATGAGTGATATAATAGAATCTTTGGTGTACTGTTCAATCAGATTTTCAATAAGACAGGCAAGGTGATGGGGAAGAAGAAAATGGAGAAACTACCAGAAACACTAGTTTAAATATCCATGGCATAAACATAATCTTTGCCTGTGTGCCTAAGCCTGTAGAATTGAGTCCCTGTCGTACATTTCTTCCAATGTATGAATAACTGGTTTTACAAGATTCAACGCGAAAAGGTGTAACACACGAAAAATAAACAGTGGAATCAAACATATAGGTGTAGTTACATCCTTGGTGACTGTAGCAGTTCAAGATGGTGAGGAAATGTATTTGAAACACTGAAAAAAAACCAGATTTCCTCCATCAAACAAGCCTGGAATAAGAAACAAGAAAGGTGAAGGCATTTTTTCTTTTATTTTTTTTTTCAGGCTATGCTGATATATTAGCTTTTTCACAATCTGACATGAAAAAGATTTTCCATGTTATTTCAAACATAAAATGCCTTCTTGAGTAGACTGAGTTTGTCAGGGGCTCTTAATTCTTTTGCCCTAGTAAATAAGGAACATCAGCAATTACAGGAAGCACAAAATTTAAGTGATCTAAAACTTCTTCTCCACACCTGTTTTTCCCCCTTCAATTTGTTCAGTACTTTGTACAGCTACCAGAAGATATAGTTCTGTGCTAGATTTCAATATGCAGCAAATACAAAAGCTCCATCTGTCTTTCCAAACTCAAACAATATGACATTTCTCTTGTTCCAATATTTAGCCAGAGTCAGAACATGGATTAGGAAAAGCTGACTGAGCTAAACCATATTAAAACAGAGATTATACAGATTGGCTGTCTGCAGCACTGCAAAGTGCTATCATCACAATTCTGTCTGCTGTAGTGAAGACATCTACCTCTTGATAGGAGCAAAAGTCTTGCAAAGGGATTTAGCCAGAAATATGCAAAGTATCAGGCTAGAAGGAAGAAAAACCTCATGCCAATGTTTACATTTTTGAATTGTAGTGTAAAATAAGGGGTTTTTTTATATTTAGTGTCCATAGAAAGTGACATACTTTTTCATATTTTATTATTTTCAGTGAGGGCTTTCAGCAGCTTTCTAGTCCCCCAGAATTTTGGGAAGTGAGTCACTTCCTAGCAGGCCAACTAGGAGGTTTCTGAGTGACAGTGCTCAGTCCTTAGCCAGATCCATTTTTCTGCAGCAGTACTGGTTGAAGACAATGTATGAAAATTTGGGCCTGAAAATCTAGAGGCTTAGAACATCAGTTTCAAAGTCCTATCCATTACCTGTTCTCTATTTTTGTGCTATTCCATCTATTATTGAATGGCACAATTTAGAGAAAAACAATCTCGGTGAATATGCAATCTTAAATATTTGTCTAGCTGTTTTCTGCATTAGCTAAAATTGGAAGAATAAAACAACAAATTATGCCACCATAAACGAGTACACAATAATTTCTCTTAGTTTTCAGATTTTGTAATTCATCCCCATATACAGATATTATTTATTGTTCAATGATCATAATGACAATCATGGTGAAGAGGGAGAAGGAGGAGAAGGAGAAGGAGAAGGAGAAGGAGAAGGAGAAGGAGAAGAAAGAGAAGGAGAAGAAAGAGAAGGAGAAGAAGAAGAAGAAGAAGAAGAAGAAGAAGAAGAAGAAGCAGAAGCAGCAATATCAGTTGAATTTTAGAGGACCATGTTTGGACCATACTCTGAAGAGGTTGGAGGGTTTCTTTCATTCCTAGTAGTGGGTGAAACTGGAGAATTTCTTTTCAATTAGCCCAAATTAATCCCTCAGAAATGTATGTTTTTTCAGAAACTCAGTCAATTAACATGTTTTCTTGATTCTTGAATAAATTTTCAATATTTTATATGTGTAAAATTTATATATATATATAAATATGCACATTGTTTCAAATATTTTCAAACATAGAGTAAAAATTATTGTGATCATTTGGGTTTTCAGTCTTCCAACTATTCTTCTCCTTTGCTTTCTTTCACTGAAATTCAGATTAATTTTCTTGGTTAAGAACATAAATCTGGGGGAGAGTTCTTTAAATCTGTCCTTAACACTGAGTGACCCTCATAAGGCTTTTAAATAATGCCTATGTTTCCCCCTTTCCCCTTTTAGCAAAGATCTTTTCCACCATCCCTGCAATTCTGGGATCAGAAAGGCTGGGTGGTATGCAATTGTGATGCAATTAATTTTGGCTGTGCTTCAAATGATGCATGTGGTGTGGACACATCTTTTGATTATTGGACTTTCAGTCAGGAAGCACACCTAGGTCTGTTTGGTCTGGATTGATTTTCACTCTAAAGTAAAGTATGACCGAATCAACATCACTGGTTCTTCTGCGAGCAATGTCTTCCAATGTCTTCTAAAGTGACCACTCTTGTTCTGAAGTGTTTGTTCATTGCTATTTAGTAGACAGCAATGGAACTGGGATTCTCAGAATAATTCTAAGGATGTTTTATTTGCAGGTCTTATTTTTTGATTCTGGTGGTACAGAATTATGAGAGGGGGCCTTATTTCAATTGTAATCAGAACAGGAGATGATGAGTTCCTAGAAGGACATAACCCTGCATTTAGATTGGATTGAGCTGATGCCCAATGTTATCCTTCACCATAGACACACCAGTGTTAAGAAGTTATTATGTGCATTAATTGCAGTAGGACGGAATATTTTAGAAAGAAAGGCAATCATTAGCTTTGCATATAATCCTTTTGGCATGATGGGACAGATAGAGGTGCAAGCAAAAGACTTAGAGGCAAAGATCTTGTTTTCTACTTATTCACGTCAGCTAAACTGCTTTATTATTGTTTTAATAGCCATGACATTTTGGATGAATGTTCATTTAGGTTTTTAACTAGAGGTGTTGCCAAGACACTGCTGTGCTTTTTTTTCCCTAACATTTTCCTGTTCAAATGTCTGCTGTTTGTCCTAAGCATGTTTAACCTGTCTTGCTTTTTTGTTTCAATGGAGAATTTATATGCAGGTTGTTTTGAAACACAAGACACCTAACTCCAATTATCAGTATTTGACAATCTGGTGTATCACTAAGCGTCTTTTACGAATTAACTTAAATACTTGTTGTAGAATTTCTTTTAATCATAGGTTCTGCAATTTTATTTTTAGCTATCATTAAAAAGTCCAATATGTCCCTTACTCTTACAGTAATTAAAAATTATCCATAGCTTTGTGTGATGTGGAGCAAGTTTTATTTCAGCGGCTGTTCATGCTGTTAACTAGTTTCCTACCATTTCTTAGCAAACCTTGGAGATGCAATTTCACTTCTCTGTATTCATTTGTGATGCTGGTGAAGAAATTTGGAGAGCGTTATAAAAATAGAAAAGCAGAAAAGGCTAAGGAAGGTGATATTGTAAGAGTTAACTGTAATGTCTGACACAAAATCTCATGTAGGGGAAATTGTGAACCCACCAACCAAAATTGCTACCATCTACCTTCCCATCTCCCGTCTTTTTTTTTCAAGGCTACAGATGGCAACGGAGGGTAAAGTTTGCATTTCTCCTCAGGAGTAAGAAATGTTTGTGGCACATTAGTGGGGAGAAAAAAAAATGCAAGAAAAAGAGCTTGAAAGAGAGTCACATGCTGCACAGCAGTATGGCAAGATGCTGGTTGAGCTTCAGTAAAATGTATGATCTCAGCTTCCCGGGTGCTGGCACACAGACATACAAGCCTCTGAGGGCAGAGACTTACTGTAGTTCCTGATGCACCCACTCCAGCTGTCCAGGATTCTCCTGCCCTCAGTGGCTGGTCCCATTGAATTCTCACGCCTAGAAATATGCAGGTGCTCTCATGCACGTACCTGCTTTCCCTAGTATCCCTTAAGTCCGGTGCGACTCTATACTGCTTTTGCCCTGCACCCCATAACATGTCTCGCTCTAGACAGCAGCACCCCTTAGTCCAAGAGGTGGCAGATAGCTGCTCCTCACAGCCCACAGGATGGGCTCCATGGCCTGCAGCTCTGCTGCAACGGCTCAGGGAGGGGCCTGGAACTCCTGGCATTCCTCAGGAGTCCTTCCTTTGTGTTGTCACCTACCATGTGTTGTCACAGTGAGGATATCTGTGACAAACCTCTAGGTCCCCTGACTTCAGGGCAGAGGGTGGCCTGAAAATAATTAGAAGCAGGAACGATGGTTGGCACTAGAAGACAAACACTTTATTAACGGATAAAAGAAAATAGGGATGGTGCCCAAAACTGTGCGCAGTATCTAGGAGAAGTCTGTGGAGGTAATCAAACAAAGATCAGAACAATGGAGGGTACAGCAATATATATAACCTTAGGAAGGAACATTCTAGCAACATAACCATACAAGGAACACAACTAGCCAATAGGGGAACAGAACTTAGGCTAATTAACATAACAACCTTAGGGTCTTCTGGGTAGAGGTTTCTAACTCGACCTAGCTTAAAGGAAAGATACCCATGGCCTTGAACTTATTCCTGATTGTGGTAGGGTGACTTTATGCTGCTTGTATCCCCAATCATCTGTTCTGTTTGTGCTATATATTCAGTTCTGTACCTTTAAAACTTGTTCTGGGAGTGAAGGGGAAGAAAGAACAGCGCGCAGTTTGTTTTGAGAAAACTGCCTGACTCCCCCACATTGCTTCTCTCCGGCATTCATCTGAGGCACGGACAGCAGTGGGACAGAGATGTCCTGTGCTTTTAGTTAGTTTTAGCTAGCTAGCTAGGCAGAGAAGACTCCCTGGACTGTTTTTTTTCTTTTTCTTGGGACTGTTTAAATCTGCTCAGGACTGAAAAACCCAGAGGAGCAGCGAGGGCTGGCACCTGCGGCCCGCCGGGCCTGGACCTTCAGAGAGACTGAGTGAGCTGAGCTACACCCACAGCAAGGACTGTCTTTGTTTGCCATCTCTCTTCAGAGCGGGCAGAGGTTTTATTGTTTCATATTATTAATTCTTTGCATTTGTGGGCATTTTGTTTGTTAAATAAATAGTTTTTTCCACTTTTCTCCGAGGAAGTTCTTTTCCCGGACCGGCTGGGGGTGGGGCCATTTGGGTTTGCTCTTCCAGAGGAACCCCTTTGGAGGTTTTCCCCCAAATTTGCCCTAAACCAGGACACTGATGCACTGTAAGAAAGAGCTGGCTGGCCTTTGGCCGCCACTCGCTCAACTCCCACAATGTGTGTTGCGGTGCTTCTCTGGGCTTTTGCAGATGGGCCTTTGCTGAGCTGGGGGTCCCTGTGATGGCCGAAGGAAGTCTCCCACCTGGAGATGAATTGAGCCAACTCCTCTCTCTGTTGTGTCTCTAGGCTCCTTTGTG
Source organism: Phylloscopus whistleri (assembly GCA_017589585.1). Classification (NCBI taxonomy): domain Eukaryota; kingdom Metazoa; phylum Chordata; class Aves; order Passeriformes; family Phylloscopidae; genus Phylloscopus; species Phylloscopus whistleri. Next base: position 507,647 of record JADMLD010001097.1, on the reverse strand, counting down.
GGTGTCCAAAGGCTCCTTTATGGATATAGACACAGACTTGTGTTTGTGCAGTTTAAAGGGTACATTTGAATCTTCTCTTTGACATACGAAAATTCAGTAACAGAAAATATGTCTGCCACTTGTTTCATGTATCCATCATGAATATAACGAGAAAATGGAACACGTAAGATTCGTCATAGAATTTTTAAATGAAGTTTGAGGCCTTGACTTTTTAACTTGGCTATATTTTTAGTAGGCTTTTCTTCCAAGCTCTGCCTTGTCACACTGATCTTTAGTTTCATCGTTTCAGCATAGCCATGCATTTGAAACGATACTTAGTCATTTTTCAAGTTTTCTTGTGTAGAATGGAAAAGAGAAAAAGACAATTATGGCATAATGTTTGCAGAAACAGAATTGAATTTTTGGGGGACTAAAATTAAATTCCAGCTTTTTCAACTTTTTAGTTGTTATGAAATCAGTTTGATAATGGGTTGCAAAACCTAGTCTTGTTTTTGACTTACACTTGAAGACAAAATTACTCCTTTATGTGGTGTACACATGCCAGCCATATGCTCCCCATGTTGTCTCTTACTCAAATGCCATCCTATTAAGCACCACTGAAAAAGCCTGACACCATTTCTCTGTATGCGTGCTTCAAAAAATTTTTTTTTATGTTGAAGATAAAATTAATTCCTGCTTTTTTTTTTCCAGTGTGAACTGGGCTTAGTAGGTTTTGAATGCTCTTAGACTAAGATGAAAGAAGGTTGTTGAAAATCTGTTTGTAGCTGAATTTATTTTGCCTGAGCAGTGTGAACTATCTTCTGAAGCTAGAAATATGGTTCTACAGTTTTTAATACTAGATTAGCAAGTTTGCTGCAGCCAAAACCATGTCTTCAAATAATCTTCAGAAGCATACTTAACAATATAATTCACGGTACTTTAAATTTGTATATTTCAACAGGAAAACAGCTAGAGATTGCATTATGATGCACTTTACAAAAGTTACCCTTTTCTCCTTTAAGGGAGATGCAGAAGAATTTCAGTTTCATATGTCTACACAAACACACTATGTTATATCCTGAACACAAAAAATAGACTTTTTTCTTCCTAAACTTATAACACACTCACATAATTTCCCTTCTGATTGTTCATCTACACAGCATCCTAGCAAAATGCACTTAAGTCAGTGGATCATAATATATTTGATTACAGATGCAGGAGCTTAGTTGAGAATTCAACATCATTTCAATTTGAAAATACATTATTATAATGACTGGATTGAGGCACATTATGAAGATAGAGGAGTCTCAGGAAAGTCACCTTTATCAAGGAAGACAGAAAATAATTGCAATCTGAGCCCAAATTTCACAAATTAATGGCTTTTCTGCTGAGGCTTCACAGGCTAGCTAATCTTATGTTTAGCAACACATTCTTCAGGGCATATCCCTGTGCCTTTTCTGAACAAGAACCACTTATGAGTCTATAATATTGCAATTAAGTCAATGGCCACTCAGTCAGAAATGAAACTTAGCAATCAGTGATTAAAAAATAGGTAGAATTTGCATGTTTTAGATTTGTCTAACCCTCAGCATTCTTTCTAGAATGTCCTATTTAAACCTCTCTGAGCAGATATATTTAATACTGGTGAGGTTCATCCTGATAAGTAACTCTCCACAGCCTCATGTACAGCTTAAGTAGCAAAGGCTGTGAATTAAGTGAATGTAGTTACTGTACTAATGATAAATGACAGGGCCAGTGTAAAAGCTATGTAAGAAGTTTCTCCCCATTCTAAAAATGATTTTTTCCCCCAGAGCAATTACAAAAAAAAACAAAAAACACTTTAGATACAGCCTTTACAGCCTTACAGCCTTCATGTAATTACAAGAAAATAAATAACTCTTAGTCACAAAATTAGTGTGACTCATCCACTTCTTAGAACAACCAATAGTTATACTTAATAGGTTGGAAGTTTTTGTTTTGTTTTCAGTGTGATATACTGACATTTTGTACTTTGAAGTCAGGAGACTTGTCAGCACTCTTCAGAATACTGGTCAAATTATAACAGATGTCTATCAAATTGCTTTGTTTATCTTTTCAACTACTCCCACTTATTTACAGAAGAGACACCTGCAGCATATCACCATTCAGCAATGAGTCTAGTCATAAACTACTTTTAACCAGAAATACTAGACTTTGTTGAATCGTAATAAGGGGGTGCTTTGGAAATAAAAATGCAAAATAAAAGAAGAAAAAATAGAGTTCTAACAAAGGAGAAAGCTACCATGCTGATACAGAATTTTAAAAGCAGTCAGTAACAATCTCAAAAAAAAAACCAAACCAAACCAAACCAAACAAAACAAAACAAAAACCAACCAGGCTGAGCTTAATAAGAGCCATAATATTTCTGGAAAAGGAGCACTTTGTGGTTTTTTATTATGTGAAATGCAACTGAAAAACAAAATAAAATCAAGAAACCATCTCAGCTGCTTTACTTGCCCCAGGGGTGAAAATGTCATGTCCCAGCAGCCCAGTGGGGTCTGGGAAATAAACAATATCTCCAGGCCATGGTCATACTTTAAATACCCAGTATATACTCTCTTTAAGAAAATATTTCAACCAGGAGCAAACAGTATGCTTCTGAGTCTTGAGCCTTGCAGACTTATTTTATCTGTTTTATTTTTTCTTTTTTCCAGGTTATTCTTTTTGGAGCTAATTTCATGGACATATCTGCTGGGTGAAGTTTAAGGTGCCATCAGCTGCCAGATGTTTGGCAATAATTTTGATTGGCTTCAAAAAATACAGTGACTCCCCCTTAAGCTGTTAGTGCACTTCTTCCTAGGCTTCTGCACTTCAGTAACCTCTGCATCTTTGGGATGTCTGCATTATCTAGCTTGATTAATCTCTTCAAGACTGCACTTCTATTGTTTCTGGGTTCCTTATCTATCACCCCTTCCTCCTGACACTTGTTTCTTCAGGCATTCCTGTGCTGCCATGCAAGAGTGTTTAAAAAAAATAAATCAAGCAGTGACACAACCACTCATTCATGAAGCTGATCTCTTACTGATGTTCTGTTCAGTCATTACTACCAAATGTCCTGTAGCACCACAGAAAGTAATGGTTGTCATCCCTTATGACTGAAGCACCATCATGAACAGGGCCATTATTCTGTTTTCTAATCACTGTGCAATGATTACTTCTTGCTGCAGACAGCTGATGTATCATCATCTGGGATGTACTGCGTGGATGTTCTTAATGATTGGCATCTCTGTATTCAATGTAATTTGCTAGGGGACTAATGGAAGAAAATCTTACTAGTCTAGTTAAAAATATCTACTCTGACAGAGTTGATACCAAGAAAATGTATAAGTCTGTCTTTCTTTAATTTTCTTACGTCTTCAGGATATTTAACGAATCTACTTTGCACCATTTTTTAGCATGAATATTCAATGAGGTCTACCTGGAAGATGAAGGTCCTTCATCATTCAAACATTTTTTCTGATGATATGAAGAAGCTTGGGGAGCTCCAGATGAAACAAACTTCCTTTTCAGACTGTCAGGCAGTAAAACTTCCTGGGGGGATCAATAAAGGACATGGAAGTTTATGGCAATAACTGATCCCAAACACATAGGCTGTTTATCCTGTCCATTGTTTTGTGTATGTCTCTACAGGTGCTTCACTGTTTAGTGATTTCTTCTCTGTCTTGCTGATATGAAATTTTATCTCACTGTTATACAGCTATTATACTGGTATACTTTCCCTTTTTTGCCTACTTCTGTAGTGTCTAATACACAGGAATCCATATCCCATAGCAGGATCTTATGATGTTGGAACACATAATACATATTAAATTGTTGTATTTAGGGTCAAAATCCTGCTAATGAATCCATTATCTTTTTGATTTTCTTGTACGTGCACCAGAAGAAATGCACACACGTGAAAAGAGAATGAATAACCAAACAATATCAGAAAGAGCATGTAGAACTTGTCTGTGGGTGGGTGTCCTAGGGTGACTTTATGCTGCTTGTATCCCCAATCATCTGTTCTGTTTGTGCTGTATATTAAGTTCTGCACCTTTAAAATGGTTCTGGGAGCGAAGGGGGAGAAAGAAGCAGCGCAGTTTGTTTTGAGAAAACTGCCTGACTCCCACACGGCCTTCTCTGGTGTTCGTCTGAGGCACGGACAGCGGTGGGACAGAGATCTCCTGTGCTTTTAGTTAGTTTTGGCTAGCTGAGGCAGAGAAGCTCCCTGGACTGTTTTTTTTGTTTTGTTTTGTTTTTTGTTTTTCTTGTGCCTGTTTAAATCTGCTCTGCACTGAAAAACCCAGAGGAGCAGCTAGGGCTGGCACCTGCGGCCCCACCAGGCCTAGACCTCAGGGGAGTGGGGCTGGTGAGAGACTGAGTGAGCTGAGCTACACCCACAGCAAGGACTGCCTCAGTTTGCCAGCTCTCTTCGGAGCGGCCAGAGGTTTTATTGTTTCATATTATCCATTCTTTGTGCTTGTGGGCATCTTGTTTGTTAAATAAATAGTTTTTTCCACTTTTCTCTGAGGAAGTTTCTTCCCGGACTGGCTGGGGGGAGGGGCTGTTTGGGTTTGCTTTCCAGAGGGATCATTAGCCCGAAACCAGGACAGTGGGATATTGCAAAGTTTTAACCTTCAATTTCTATAAGCACTATCTGTAAATAGCTGAAGCAGTCAAAAGGAGAATAACAACCAAAAGGAGAATACATATAATAAAAAAATAATAATAAAGAAATATATTAGATATTAGATATTAGATATTAGATATTAGGTATTAGGTATTAGGTATTAGGTATTATATTAAAAATATATAATTTGTTATCAAGTCTTTGGTATCATTTCTTTGGTACCAAGAAATTCATCATCCTAACCAAAGATTCATATAATTAAATTTTTCTAAGCTCACACATTTCTACACATTACTTTATTTTTTTTTCAAATGAGCATGGGATGCTGCAGTTTTTTCTCATAGTTGTCTATTCGTTAAACCTGATCATTGTCATTGATGGACATGTTTTAGATCAGTTTGAAAGATTAGAATGGTCAGAATTATATAAAACTATCTTGCTACCCCTCCTTTTTTTTTCCATTTGTTGATTTGGTTTTGTCTATTTTTTGATTAGTAGTTTTTTAAACTTAATTTAAAACACAACTTTACAAAAGAGTGATCTTGTTACAACTACTTAGAATGTCAGCATCAGTTTGTGTGATGGGTTTGGTTTTTTTTTCTGTATCTTTCTTTTTTTTAAATAAAGTCGTCACCTGTTACTGATTAACTTGGATGTGACTCCTGGAAATAAAAAGCCCCATTCACTTTCAGTAGGCTCCAGCTGCTTTACAGCATCCCAGTATCACAGCAGAGTGGTAAAGATGGCTAACCAGTCAGACTGATTTCGCAGCTGTTTCTGCAGCACTGAAGAGAATGCAAGCAGTTGGTCCATAAAAGGTGATCAGGCCCACATTCCTTTATGAAGAGTATTTAGGTAGAGGTCTTAAAAATTATTGTTGCTCTCTTTTGTGAGCTGGAGACTGTGGTGATTGAAGGTCATCTTTGAGTGTTTGGGCAGGATGGTACAAAATTAGGTGTGTCTCTGTCTATATATAGCTTATAATGGCCCTGAAGTTTATATGTAATGATTTGGCTGTTGATATGTGTTTTTCTCTTTATCAGTGAGATCAGACCAGATAGTTTAGATACTTTCTAGTCGATGACCAATGGAAGATAGAATCTGATAATTGTTTTCCACCTGATAACACTCCTAGTTCCAGAACTATCATTTAGTTTTTCAACCGCAGGTTTGTAAAAAAACAAAATAAAGTTTTAGAACCTTTCTCATAACAGACTGGCTTGACAATAGATTAATATCTGTGTTTGTCCAATCAGACAAAAAAAAAAAAAAAAAAACCAAAAAAAACAAAACCAAACAAGAAACCCCCTCAAAAAAACTAAACAAACAAAAAAACAAGACACCCCATCCACTTCAAATGCTTATAAAAGATGGTAGCTTGGCAGGTAGTCAATTCACTTGACCACAGTGCAAAGTCTAGTCTATAACATCCTGTAAATGATGAGAGTTATGCCAGAGCTTGAGTAATTATGCAAGGCTGAAATACTCATAATGTATTGTGCTTTAAGGGCCCAAATTCTACATCTGGGTCTTTGAAATGCAACATAAAAAATACGGAACTCAGATTCAATTAACATGGAACTCAGTCACTCAGATCAGGCAGAACTGAAGTGTCAAAACTGCACTTCAGGAATAATCCTTGCTGAACACCCTTCTGTTTGATGGTAATGCTCTCTGGATGCTCACAATCCTGCTCCTGGAAACATGTAGAAAGAAGAGCTCTTGTAAGTTTTGCTTGCTATTAAGTACTTATATTTCTTTCTATTTGTCCATTTTTTTCCCTTGGACTATTAATAGGCCTGATCTGGCCCATGATCTTAGAGCAAATCTGTCTCATATTAATAGTGTTGGACCTGGACACAGATGTAGCACAGTAGTAGTCACCTTTTCTAAAAAATATGTATTCTTTTTTCTAGGTCTTTGCGGAAAAAAATCTGTCAGGGGCCAGAGCAGACAGAAGGGGATCTGTGGTGAGGGCAAAGTACTTGGACCAAGAAAAAAACCTGGAGACTTGAGACATTGTCTTCCACAATAAGTTAAATCCTTTTGTTCCTTGTGGAGAGGTTTGGTTTTATGATAGGTCTAAAGGAACTTGGTATATTGAAAGTATCTCAATGAAGGTACAGAAGAATAAAGTTGCTATCCATACATATACAGAGTGTAATTCAGACTGAGAGAGAAAATTAATTGAACAAAAAGATGGTCAGCATCACAACAGATGGGTGAGAAAAAAGTAATTCTGAAAAATTAGAGACAGTTTCTTTAATCTAAATATCAAAGGTTTAGGGCTGTCTTCCAAGAGGAAAATGACCAATGCTGAATATTTTAAAGAAGGAGCTCAGTTTCTTTTGTTTGCTTGTAAAAAAAAAAATAATAATAATAAAAAATAATTGCCTGGAGAATACTATGTAATTTAAACATTTATTTCACTGAGATTCAAAGTAAATATTTCATTAAGCCTTCTATTTTAAGTAGCATAACAGGAAGATTCATCCATAGAATCCTGATTAGAGTGACTCAAGTTTTAATTAAATAAAATAGAAAATTTTTTTATGTTTTCTGCACACATAAAATGTGGGGAGACAAAAGGAGATGCTGCTGAAGGCAGTCTCCCCTCTGATATGTTACAGCTGTATTAATTATCCTAAGAGTGGAAACAGCCTTGCCCTCACAACCATGGGCATGATAAGGAGTGAGTTAGCTGGGAAGAGTTTAGTTGGAGTCAGTTGGAGCCTGCTCGCCGTGCTGTGAAGTCCCAGGGACAGGAGGTCATGCAAGGGCCAGAAAAGGTAAACTGCTGAGTATAGGACAGACAGGGTTAGGCGGCCGTGTTAGGGACAGGAAGGAGCGAGCCAGAACTGAAGAAGAGAGGCAGAGCCAGAGCTGTGTGAAGCTGCTCTTAGAAGAAATACAGAGAAAAGGTATGGGAGACTATTTGAATAACAAGATGCTGATACTTGAAGCCTTCTGATGATTCTAATGAAGCACCTCGAGTGCAGCGTCCATGTTGATTGCCGCGTATCGACTGAGACAACAAAATATATAAAGAACTTTGTGGAAGCTACATCCCATGCTCTAGAACATGTGATGATTAACTTTTCTTATGCAAATTTAATGTGATCTTTCAAATACGTTGCGCAATAATAAATAGATTTCAATTATATGGCTATAGAATACATTTCTCTACAGAAAATCTGTCTGATACCATACATGAGTTACTTACTAGAGTAGCTGTTCAATGCTGTTTTTCTTCAGTTCCCCTACTATTCAAACATCATTTTGAACAAAGAATCTGTAATTGTGTGATGGAGTCTTATGCCTCACAGTAATATTTTCACCAATCATCTCCCTTCCCTTCCCTCTCCTTTTTTCTTTCTTCCTCCTTATTTCTTTCTTCCCCCTTCTTTTCCTCCTTCTTCCCTCCCTTTCCCCTTCACTCCCCTACTCTTTATTTTTTTTCATTTTTTCATATTTTTCCTTTTTTCTTTCCTTTTTTGTTTGATTTTTTCATTTTTTTCATATTTTCCCTTTTTTTCTTTCCTTATTTGTTTTCTGTTTCTTTTTTTCCTTTTTCCTTATTTTTATTGATTTTACTACTTTTTTGACTTGTGCTGGTTTTTTTAAACCAGTTCCTAGAGAATATGAATCAAAGCCCAGATTTACTAATGAGAAAAATCTACAAATATTTTGTGAGACATTCCAGGATTGTGAGTGACAAATCTGAGGTGATGTTCATATCTTTGAGAACACTTAAATGTAGGTAACCGTCCATATATAAAAGCCAGGCACACAGTAAGAGAAAAATGCATCATTAGTAAGCATTTTCAAAAGGGATTTCTTGACAAAAGACTCCACCATCTTTTCCCAGATACATTCATTTATACCTGTTCAGGTTCCTTTTCCACAGCCTTTTCCTAGACTGATTCTTCTTGTTCTCACCTGCCTACAGACCTACTCTCATGATCTGTAGTACTTCATATTCTCCATAAAGAGCCTTAACTCTGGGCTCCTTTTTCAGTTGCTCTGGCCTTGATCTCTACCCATCTCCAGAGGATTTTTGCCTGCAGTTTCCATGGAGACAGCTTATCACCTTCCTGGGTCTGTGTTTCAGCATCATTGATGAGCCCTCTTCTTCGGTCTTTCATGTTCACCTTTCTCTCTTTTATCTATCTTAGTTCAACTTCTTGATTTTTAGATCAAGACTTCTGATTCCATCTCCGATTCACTTCTACTTCGCAGTTCTCCTACTCTTTTGCTGTCAGTGTATCTTTCCTTCTCTCTTCCTTGTTTCAGCTATTGGCATAAAGTGTGGTGACATGGACACTTCCTTGCAGTACCCATGTGCAACCAGGTCTCACCTGTGAATGGATTTTGTAAGGAACCTCTTTCTTTAATCTTTGATTACATTTGTGGGCTGTGGGTGATAGATCATGTGAAGCCTGGCAACTAGGGTGATAAGAAAAGCTGACATGAAAACATTAACATTAATTTCTTTGCCAAAATGGACTTCTCGTCACATCTTGTACAAGGGACTTCTAGCAAGTCCAGATTTAGGCTCACACTGACAAGCTGGAACAACATATCTTTTGCTAACAAATAGTTTTTACTTGGTTTCATTTTTGGAAATTGTTACTTTAGGGACTTTCATTAGGCCTTTAGATTTTACATCAGGTAGAAACAGATCTCAGATTCCTGTGAGGAATAGATGCGTAAATTCTTACTAGTTTTGGCAATGAAACAGGAATTGGGGATGGTATTCTTCTATTTTATTTAGTCATCAATGTTGCCACTCTCTCAGTTTAGGATCTATACTTCTTATTAATAGAAATGCATAATAATTCAGGGAATTATATAGTTGAAAAAGGGATTTAGCATGCAATTGAAGGGGGATTTTTGTAATAAAGGGTTGAACAATTTTGGTCAGGTAATAATGCCAAAAGGTATGTTTCTGGAAATGTCAGCTCAATTATTAAGAATTTTTATCTTGCTTTTAGAAAGAAGACAGTCACCCCTGCCTCTGCTGTCATATGTTTTTCTGCTCACATTTTTCTCTCTGTTATTCTGTACTTAAAGCAACTTAGAAGAATTATGCCAACATCAAAAATCTCAAAAGGATATTATAAAGGTTATTATATAAAGTAACCATTATACTACTCAAAAATTCCAGCACAGTAATAAGTCACTAATACAAAAAAGCTAATTGAATCAATGGTTTTATTCATATGAGTAAGCATTAGGAGATGAGTGTGCAGAATAAGAATTTAAGTATTCCAGAGAGGGCTTTAACACAGAGATGTTTTGCTTCAAGAGGAATCTGTTCCGTAACTGTTCCTAGTGAGTAAGTGACACAACCTTAGGGATATTAGGGTGTAACTCTTCCTAAGACTCAGGTGAAAAAAACTAGTCTTTTTCATTCAACAATGAAATGGTGAATAATTTGTATAGTGATATGGTAAAATATTTTTTTATTCTTTAGAAATACTGTGAGAAGTATTTAAAAAAAGAAGCCTTCTGTCTCAGAAATTATTTTCAATAAGATTTGAACTTATAAAATATCAAAGGCACTAAGGTTTTCAGTGCCTAAATTCCTATGGGTTTCAAAGCAGCAAAAGAGAAACTGGAGCTGAGATTCATCTAGCCTTGTCCTAGGTATTCATAATAAAAGCATCTGAGCAAGTCTTCTGAGATCCTTTTAAATAACCAGTAGGGAAAGCTAGTGATTTTTGGTATGCAGAGCTGTTTCCCATCATTCTTCATTTAGAATCATGGAGACCCTTCAGAAGTCAAACACTCTGCTCAGAACAGATCTAATTAGATAAGGTTGCTCAAGGCTGTGCACAGATCAGTCTCCAAGGACTGAGATTCCACTACCACTCTAAGTAATGTGTTCCTGTATTCCACCACCTTAAAATAATGTTTTTCTAATACCTAATCAGAATTTCTGATGTTTGAACTTGTGCCCTTTGTTTCTCATCCTGCTACTGTGAACCATTGTGTTGACCCTAGCAGCTGGTTCTTGCTGCAAGGTGCAGAAAGGATCCCACAGCCAAAGCTCTGACTGTGACACCAGGCACACATGGACAATTGTTCACCTGCTGGATGAGACCACTTCTGCTCTAGTCTTTTGCCTTAGTGACAGGCTTGAGGGGACACAACATGGCTCCCCACATGCTTTTTATCCTTGCCCTCAGAGATTTGTGGTTGTTCTCAAGATGTTTTGCATTACCCCCAGTAGTACCAACCGTGCTCAAATGGAAAAGCAATACAACACAGAGGCAGACAAGCCTCAGTAGTCTCTCTGGAGCATCCTGGAACTTAGCCCTGGCAAAGCAATGAACCTGAGATGCTAGCTTGGGTCAAGCAACCACACTGGTGCCTTGGTCCCCACAGGTGGGAGTCTTCAGTAATTATAACTTGCCTCTTCTCTTCTGTATAGACAAAAGTTTTGGGGGGAGTCAGCTCTGATAAACCCCTTACAGGTCTTGTTTGTCCTCACCAGCACTCAGGGAAATGAAACTATTCTAAAATAGCAGATCTGTAAATGAAACAAGAACATTTTTTCAAGCCCTCCATCCCTAGTGTGACCATGACCTCCAGCTCTCCTTCATTTCTCATTTTTCTTGACTCAGGTTCTTGCCCAGTCATGTTTCATCAAAGATGGCAGTCGATGGAAGCAGCTGTTTCTCCTGTGTACTCTCACAGCAGATGATTTCAAAGGTTATCTCAGAGCTGGCAGAAGATGTGTATCCTTCTGGAATAACAGCTAAGGGTAATGCTATTTGCCTAGAGGGTTTCTGGAATACTTGAATGCAAAGCAAATACTTGGGTAGTGACTCAATAAATCCTGGTTCTCCTCTGGAAATTCCTGTTCAAAATTCCTCAGTGAAGATCCTTCACACCTTCTATTCAGTATTAATTCATTCTCTGTATGTGATACCTCTCTTTTCTTCTGAGGAGTGAAGTAAACTAAAATTGTCCTTTGAAGTATATTTGCCCATTCAATTCCCATTAACTAACCATTTGAAAGAATGAAATCTTAAATTTACACTGCCTGTAGTACATCACAAGTTATGTACTGTGAGAGCAGTAGGGATTTTCAAAAGAGTTGCAAAGTGTAAAATTCTCTAATCCTATTGGTGTTTAATGGATGTTTAGCATCAAAAAAAACCTCTGTCAAAACAGGATTTAAATAGACATGTTTGGTTCTATTGTGTTTGAAGTCATTGAGTTGTTATTAGCATTTCATCACCATAAACTAAATTTCTTCTAAGATTAAAGGTGAGGAGTTTCATTATCTTTTGTTGTTAAGTAAGAATCCTCAATTGGGCTATATGAGCAATAAATATTAAAACAAGATTTTTACCTATATTTATGTTTACTTATAAAACGGGTTTTGTCCTTCTCTTGTTACAGCTCTGTCCTTCTTTTGTTAATTATAATCTGTTTATAAATTCAGGTATGTTACCTATATTGCATGGAAACATAATGTCCTGTAGGAAAGATATTACTGAGTAGAGATCATACCAGCACAAGCTAAGCAAATTAAGTTGTGATAGTAAGTTCAACTTTATTGAAAAGAAATTGGGCATGTATTGTGTAAATCAGAAGGAATTACAGTGTTACTTCAGCAGAAACGGAAGTCTTTGGTATGTCAATGAAACAACTTTTTGTTGCAAAAATAAGGTGTATATTTATTTTTTAATTAAAAAAAACATGTTTGCTGATCAGCAAGCTCAAGGGAATGAATTTTCCTCTATTTAAAAGAACTGTAGCTAAGGGGAAAAAAAATCCACACCCCTTAAAAGCAGTAAGTTTAGTGGCTCAGATTTCAATTAGTTCTAGTAAGAAGTGCTTTGAAAATACTTAGCTAGTAGCAAATTAGTTTTCAAAACTCTCCGAAGCCTCTAAAGATTCAGTTTGGCTGCTCAAGAAAGCTTTCTCCTACTTGTAGATTTTATGACTGTAGATTGTGTGATTGTAGATGTTTGTCTCAGTTCAGTTAATGTGACTTAAATGATTAAACAGAAGTTAAGTTTGGATTTTAACCTCTGTGGTCTTCTGCTATTGATGATATATAGAATCAAAGGGAAAAAGGGTCAGTGGCTTGTCTCCTCCCACCAGGTTAGAAAACTATCTACAAACCCACTCAAAAGAAACAAGAATGGAGTGTTTAGTCTAACAGCAACTGGAAGGAAAATGTGATTTTTTTTTTTTTTGAAGTGTTGCAGTGTCTCAGGGCATTGCATGTTAAGACCAGGGCTGGCTTATATACTAATTATTTAAGTAAACTGTGAAACACATATGCACACAAAGTAGAATATAGGGGTCTGTATATAGACCTATGCACACAAAGGTCACAAAGTAGAATATGCAGTACCTACTGAAAATTCAGGAAGAGATGAATGGAAAAAATATTTTTCAGCTACTTTGAGGTTATTTAATTAGTGAAACAAAGAACTTATGTGCCGTATTATTAGAAAATTAGATAGAAATCTACATGTCATCATCTCAATAATCCAAAGTATTTAATAATTTATTAATGAAGCATGTAATAACTTTAAAAATGCATGTAGTCTTATTTTACTTTATAGGTCAGTGTACTAAATCATAAAAAGCTTTCAAAGGATCCATTATCCCTCATGTGAAAAGTCTATACATACTGTGATCTCCATTGCATACTCTAACAAGTACTAATGTATTTCACGTCAAAAACCACTTCTGAATGTCACCTTATGCTGTAGTATATCCTCATAGCTCAAGTAAAAATGGTGTCAAAAATCCACTTAAGAACATTTCAATAATCTGTTCTGACTTTTGAGCCTTCATGATTTAGCAGCAGTTTTTTAAGGATATGTCAACCTATAGCACAGTTCAGTACTTCACAAAGCAGTATGGCTGTCTAGAACCATTTATCTTTTTTTTTTAATGCAGTCTTATTTAAAACTAACTGCAGTGATTTCTTGTCTAGCATTGAAAATACCAAAGAAATTAGTTCACAAGAATATAGGTCTGAAGGGTAAAAGAAAAGAGTTTAAAATATACTGGAATTGAGATATGCCCAGAGAATCAAAAATAAGCTAAACTATTTATTTTCATGTTAATTAGTGATACTTCCCAGACTCAATATTACCTCTAATTAGTTTGGGCTATGGGATTAATAGTTTTATTTTTTTTTCCTTATATGCCATCACAACTCAAAGGTTAATTCATGCTCAGTCAGAAAAAACAAATGTCCCCACAGAAATGTCTGATGTAAAGCCTTCTGGAAATTAATTATTTAACTTCTCTTTTGTAACCTTACCCATAAAAATTTCTACAGTATTGTGTTGCTACATTACTGGCAAACTGAATTAGTTCCTAAAGATGGTGTTTCTTCTCTTGAATGCATTAAAGAATAACTTTTAAGCAATATAAACAAGAACTGAATTAGATTAAATGGTGCATAATTTTCTATGCAGAACTAGGTAATTGCCTGAATATCAGTGGTAGTGTATATGTTGTAGGGTGAGATTCAGAATAGGGAGAAGCTGTTACTTCATTTGGATTCTGTGATAGAGAGTGGTAGCAAAACACTGAGAAGCAGAGGGGAGAAAAGGGCAGCTGATGCTGCAAAAATCTGTTAAATTGTGATTTTAAATACACAAATGTTTATTATACAGCTGTGCCATGGGATTCACAACTGTCATACAAATGGTAAAAGAAGTTGTGATGTTAGGATTTATATAGTAACTAGTAATTTCAATTCAAAACAAGGGCCATACTAGATTAAAACCTGTCATTTACAAAATCTTGTGACCTGGACAAAAGAAAGGGATTGAGGGTTGGCTAGGAAGTCAATTTAATAATAACCCTATTCTGTTATTACAGCTCTGCTAAATATTCTACATAGTAAATGTACCAGGCCAGGGAAATACCCTCACCTATTAGTTTTCCTCTGGAGATATGCAAATCTAAAATGGCCACTGAAGAATTAGAAGAAGAAGAACAAAAAAAAAAAAAAAGCGGGGGGGAATGTGAGGTTTTTGATGGTTTTGTTGTTGATTTCTTTTCTAAATTTTATTTTAAAGCTACCTAAAACATGACTGTTTAGCACTGTTTGACAACTTGTTTGACAGCAGAAGTTCTGAAATTTTATTTCTCACGCTTTTACCCACCGATGCATCACTGCCATGATCACTACCAAGTGTCTTAGTGCTGAACTCCTGCACAGTTAGATGATAAATCTTCTGTCTTTCAACAACTGTAAGTTTTCCCCTATATTTGACTTTCTAAGATAGAAATCAAACACAATTCAGCCCTGAACCAGTGGTCATTTTAGTCTCCAGGACAGTGGTATTGTTTCAATGGCAGCTAGAAACATCCAAGTGGATACTTTGAGTAAAGGAAAATAAACTTCATTGAATGATTGTGTTTCACTTGCCTTAACTGGAAAAGATTCTCTTGGGTCTGGTTGCTGAGGGGTTTCTTCAAGCTGGACAAGTACAAAATTTACAGTAAAAATTTGTCTGTTCAGTTATCTGACAGTGGGTGAATGATACTGGAAATGTGATAGGATGTGCTGTGCTGCTGTGAAGGCTGATGGCTGAAGATGGAGGAGAGCATGTCTAATACAGGAAAAAAGTGCTGGACAATAGATATTTGGAAGAAGACAACAGGATTCTTTACTGGATTAAACCAGCATCGGATTGCAGTGGAGGGCAAGAGATTGAGTTATGTAGATATGGAAGCTTGTATTATCAATTACTGCAGTGCCAAAGCAAATAGAGTCCATCACGTGATTTTGCAGCTGAACTCTTGTCTGTTGAGAGGACACCAATACTATTGTGTATGCTGTGATGTTATCTTTATGAAAAATCAGTCATAATAAAATTGCATTCATCACATCTCTTGAAATATTTGTGTGTCTACTATGCAGTCATGGACCTTCCTCAGAGTTGTTTTTAGTAGTGAAAAATCTCACTAATACCTTCAGACACTGATATGCACATTCTTTAGCATAATAGTAAGTTTGCAGCAAAAGGCTTTTGTCTTTGTATTATGAATGTGATTTTCCTCCTAAACTCGATGGTCACCTTGAACTCCTCATTGCTATTTTATGTAGACCTCTCATATTATGAAAGACATACTTGGGGATGTGTAGACTACATGGCTGATCTCATACTTGGCCATAAGTCAGTAACAAGTCATAATTAATTTGCCTGAGCTTTCTATTGACATTGGTTTTGTCATATATTACAAAAAATATGACTGGGAACAATGTGTGGTGTTCAAGTTTTTGCTAGTCTTCATTTTAACCAGGATTAAAATCAGTACCTCTTCCAATGTCCCCTTTCAGAATAAATTCTTTACTAATTTATTTAGTAAAGAACAATGGCAAAATATAGCCATTCCTGCCTCATGACATCTTTCAGGTGTGTGTAGGTTTAAAGGATGGCCAGTTTTATAACAGTGAAATAAGTTACTGGAGTTTTTTCAAGCTCCCTTTAAGCATAGTGGGATTTTCGTGTCACAAAATGTTAATGTGATTAACCAGAGTATTCAGACTGAACATTTATCTGGTTTTCAGAGTAGTTTCATCCAGTGAAATTGGGAAACCTACAAGTCCAAGATTCTGTGGAAAATTAGGGATGTTTATTAACTGATGAAAATAATAGCAAAATTAGTTTGAGAGCTAAAATTAAGAAGCATTTCTCCAGGAGATATGTGAAACGTAGAGGGCATTGATATGAGATTGAGATCAGTAGAGTTAAATAGCTAACCTTAAATGATCTGTCAGCAGTTGTGACTGCTCTATCCAACTAAGACCTATACTAATTCTATCCTAATAAATACAGAAACAAATAATTGTTATCAGTGTGTATTTCTGCAAGGCCTTGTGTGCCCAAAATAGTTTAAGTGGAAAGAGAATGGGGAATACTGTAGTCTCAATGTGCAGTTAATATGAGGTTTCCTTAAGTAAGAGAGTTTCACAGATCATTTGGCCTAAGAATGCAATTCAGAATTAAGGTGCTCTGAAAGTGTGAGTTACTTCTGTCTTCTTGAAGGTCAACAAAGGAGAAGTAGCACAAACCTGGAAATGGATCATCAAGAAAAAGAAATTACATTTTCATATATTTGAAGCAAGAAATCCAAAGGCAAGATGTATATATAATCAATGACAAATATTTCTAACCTTAACTAAGACTTTAGAAAACACCTATATTTTGATCTGAAAAATGATTTAATATACCAGATATTCATTGCTGCCCAATACATCTTCCTGGTGTTGATTATCTCATGCTACTTGGATTTGTGCTCTATGCCCTAGGCTGACAGGCAGGAACAGGTAGATAACATGAATTTTGCTCCTGTCAGGTTACAGATTATTTTTAAGTGAAGCACAACTTAATTTTATGGACAGTTGGCTGAAATTTATTTAATGCCTTGGTAAAGCAATTTATAATTCTGATGAACTAAGAAGGATTTGATTATTCTATATTACTGTCTTTCATTTGTTTAAATGAGAGTTCTGTTGGCAATTTAAACCACCGAAAGAGAAAATTTTATCTTGGACTGGACATGTTAGTTGCTATTCACTGAATATATGCACTGTCTTCTGAAAGAGGTACCTGGTAAATTTTGAGAGGCAAGATAGGAACAGATGGAGTTGAATGACAGAAAAATGTTAAATATTATAAAAAAGTAGATCAGCTTATAGTTACCCAGAAAAAAAATGGCTTTAAGATTTAATCCATACGACAGTTTCTGAACGTAAAATACATTTGATACACATTTGCATTTTAAGAAGGTTAAAAATATATTTTTTTTTAACAAAAAAAAAGTATTTCTATGATAGATAAGGAACTATAAGATCTCCTTGTCTATATTTACCAAGCTGTGGTAGGGAGTCTGAATTTGAGATCCCAGGCTGTGGCTTAGGTTATTGCATTATCTTAGTCTCTGGACCAAGATTGCTAGCATTACTTTTCAGTCCTGTTATTTGTGTCTTCAAGAAACACAGATGCCTCACATGCCATTATTATTGTGTTTTTTCTGTTCTCCTTTATGTTCAATATTTTCTCTCTAAGAAGATTTCAGGCAGAATATTTCAGACAGTTTTGTGCTCTTTACAGTTCCTCTCTGCTTTGGTCACACAGGGACCCAAGCAACCATACATCTGCTCAGGCAGTTTTTAAAGTGTATCACAATGCAGCAAATAATACTTGTACATCCAAAATCCATACTACTGAAGCCAGAAAGACACTGCACAATTGATGAAAATATAGTGCAAGGGAGCTGATGAGTACAAAACAAAGATAACAAATTGTTATATTGTGAACTTTATTCTAAAAGCAAATTGGAGTAATGCTCTTTTTTTTCCAAATACTGTAAACTTTTGTTGAAGATAACTAGGCAAAAAACCAGATTCACTTTATTCCTTGTAACTCAGGCAGAGCATTGCGAGAGCTACATGGTGCAAAGCTCTGTTCCTATTATACTCTGTTCCTATTATATTTTAACTTGCTCTCATGTACACCAAGTCTTTAACTTTCATTATTCTGTCTGCTTCTCTCAGAATGGTGACAGTTAACAGAAACATCTGTTAATTCAAAATAAAAATACAAATATTTAAAATTAACCAACTTCTAAAGTAATTAATGTTTCATATCATGTATATTAAACCCACAAGAATTTCTCTTGGGTTTTTTTTTTTTGGTTTGTGGGGTTTTTTTTGTTGTTTGTTTGGTTGTTGTTATTTTTTTTTTAGTTTCAGAGCATAACTTGTTTACCAATATTTGAACTCTAATTTCCATATGATTATGGAAAAGAAAGAAAAAAATAATGGTAGAACACATTGTATACCTTTACTATTCAAAGAAGAATGAAGGTTTGTCTTTTTCATATTCTACCTTGAAATAAATGTGTAGCAGGAAAACAAGCTATATTCCATAATAAATCTACCCTTTAATTTTAATAAGATACAAATAATGTCCTTTTTTTTTTTTTTGTAGTTGTTTTTCCTGTCTTTTACCTAAGCAGCTCTCTTCTTTAAAAAAAGTTCTATTGAATTTGTAAGTTTCTTGCAGCAAGAAGTTAAAGCTCTGTGAATGCATCCTTATGGCTTATGGTTAGTTATTTAGGTGTTAGTGAATACAATGCACAATGCATTCCCTTGCTGCATCTGTGTGGACTGAGAAGTTTCGGTGTATAATAATATCATAAATAACTTTCTTGTCTGCCACAAGAATAAGAAACTAATAAATGTAATTAAAACTTGCCTAATTAAAGTGAAATGTAGCATCAGAAATTTTGGCCTCAAGGTAGATGGTCTTTCTAGTGAAGAAACATAAAAAAACCCAAAATAACTCAAACACAATTACAGCGAACGTAACTTTTTTCTTGGTGATTGCCATGCTCTCCAAACTGTGTTGTCTAGATCTAATTTGTCTCTCATATCAGTCACATTTCTCATTTAGTTCCATGATCTCCACTGCGATTTCTTTTTAAAGAAAATATTAAAGAAAGAAAATCTGAGATAGCAGAAAAAAAGTGTTTTCCTTCTATTCCATTTTTGACAGTTTTCTACAGTAGTTCATAATCTAAATCTCTTACTTCCTGAGAAACTTCTCTCCGGTCTTTCTCAGTTCTTCCTCAGCTTCTTGTCGGTCAATGGCATCGGAATCATCAAAACAGACATTGTTATTCTGTTGTTAAATTATTGTAGAACAGGGTAATGACCCCTGAAATGTTTATATGGCCTCAAACAGGACGGGAGACTTGGAGAACTGCTGTAGTTCAAGTGTCACAGGGCTTTCTCATAGCAGAGGACCACTGCTGCTGCTTGTCTTGACTTCTTAGTGAACCCAAGTGCTTCCTTGCTTCTGGAGGAAAACACATCAGTTTGCCTTGTAAACAAAATTTCTTTCCCTTCATCTTCTATTTCTTCTCAATAAAGCAATTCTGAGATATTGTGTAGGGCATGGGCCAACCTTAAGTAGCTGTGCTGTGAGAACAGCTTCTATATAATTTATGTGTCAGAGTGGGAAATGTAAGAGCTGCTGGGTGCCTTGAGCAAGTTTTTTCCAATGTAATCAATTAATCAATGTCTCAAAGCAAAAATAAAATAAAACAAAACAAAATAAAATAAAACCAACCAAAAAATACCAACAAAAATAATTATAAAACAAAGACACAAATCTTGAACAGTGCAATTTTTTAATCAGAAGCGATATCAGTGAAAAATCACTCTCAAAAGCCTAAGATAAATGATGAATCTTCCACCTGCCTCAGATTAAATTCTTAAAAGCTCATTACTCTCATCTGTGCTGACTCTATAAAATGCCAAGATGTCTAAAGCTTTAGGTTATTTTACTCTCAATTTGCCTTCTGATACATTATGAGAGCTTCAGAAAAGTAAACATAAGGAAAATTTTCTTTGAGTAACAGAAAGCTCAATGTGTTCAAAGTGCAAAATAATTTTTACAAACAATTTGACAAATATTTAAAGTTAACCTATTTATATACATTTAATTTTTAAAAGATATCCCATTTTAACCTGTGCTCTTTTTAGGAAGCAGGCATTCTAAACAGTTTTAACTTGTACTGCCTGATAAGACACAGTCCCCAAAATTGTTTATATTAAGTAAGCTGTTGTTATAATTGCATGTGTAATCTTAATTCTTGATTCATCATACTTTAAGCATAAAATGATGGATTTTCCTTAAAATCGTAGCTTTTCACTGTGAAATTTTGCATGTTTTCATAAGTACTTGGAATTTTCTTTTCATTTTTGCAGGTATTTTTAAAAATACATGTCTACAAAATTTATGACAAAGAAGGCTCATAGTAGTGTTTCTTAAATCAAAACATAGCTAACTAGGGAACTGTTGCTTACGATAACTTATTTTTTTTTGTGCCATCAAATAAAGACTTTCACAGAAAAATACTCAAAGCCTATAAAGATTAGCCACTCATAAAAATGGCCACCCTCTCATTGTTTGCGTCAGAACACAACCGATTTGCCTTCTGAAAAGAGATCAACTTTGTCATGCTGACAACAGTGCCGTTGTCAGCCGTTGATCAAGCAAACACCAGAGGAGGCTGGCGACAGAATGTGGGAACCAGGTAGCTGGTACAGTTAGGTAATGTAATTGTTATTCACATTACACTGTATTTATTTCGGAATTAAACTATATCAGTGTCTGTGTACAAATTAATCAGTTTTAGGCCATTTCATTTGAAGGTCACAGTTTACAGCACTGGAGTCTGGGCTTAACAAAACCATTCATTATTAAAATTGTTCTGTGTGTATGTTTATTTTAAGATTCTTTAATAAATACAAGAATATTTGATTGCTATATATGTTAATTCTGCATGAGAAATCTCAGTTAAATGCTGAATGGAAAAAAAAGTGGTGTGTCTTAATTCTGTTCTGATAAGTAAAAATATCTGAAAATATCAGCATACCATGTCCTTTCTTATGCACCTCATTGTTGAGTTTGCATGGCCCAGTTTTGGTAGTGGAGGGGATACAGGAGTGGCTTCTCCACGTCCGGCAGAGCCAAGGCCAGCTGACTCCTAGAAAACATGATGCTGGCCAAGGCTGGGCCAACCAGAAATGGTGGTAATGCCTCTGTGATAAAATATTTAAGAAAGAAAAATTTAAAAGTTTTTGTGCAGATGTAATCGTAGCCAGGGAAGAGTGAAATGAGAATATGTTAGAGGAACAGCTCACGTCAGCAAAGAAGCAGCAGAAAGTGCTTCAGGCACCAGAGCAGAGATTCCCCTGTAGCCCATGGTGCAGACCATGGTGAGGCAGCCCCTGCAGCCCATTGAGGTCCATGGGGATAGAGAGGTCCACCTGCAGCCTGGGGAGGATACCACACCAGAGCAGGTGGATGCCTGAGAGGAGGTTGTGACCCTGTGGGAGACTAGAGCTCGGAAGGGTCCTGGCAGGGACCTGCAGACCCGCAGAGAAAGGATCCCACATTGTAGCAGGTTTCCTGGTAGGATATGTGACCCTGTGGGGGTCTCATGCTGAAGCAGGCTGTTCCTGAAGGACTGGACTCCACAGAAGAGTGACTCGCAGTATTTTGTGGAGAATTGTTGCCTGTGGGTTGGACTTGTATTGGAGAAGTTCCTGTAGGACCATCTGCCGTGGGAGGGACCCCACACTGAAGACTCTACTGTATTGCTAGCGGGAAGCTTTCACAAGAGCTCTACCATCACCTGCTAGTCTAAACTGGCTGAGCCTTCACATGTTATCATGGACTGATGGAAATGACAGCATGGTTGCCAGCTGACAGATACCCAGGTGTTGTGGTTTCACCCTAGCCAGCAACCAAGCTCCACACAGCTGCTTGGTCACTCCCCCACCTGTAGAGTGGGGGAGAAAACTGGGAGGGTAAAAGACAGAAAACTCATGGATTCAGATAAAGACAGTTTAATAGGGAAAATGATGGCTGTGCACACAGGCAAGGTAAAACAAGGAATGAATTCACAGCTTCCTAGGCAGGCAGATGTTCAGTCATCTCCAGGAGAGCAGGGCCTCACCACACATAATGGCTACTTGGGAAAACAAATACCATCACTCCAAACATTCCCTCACTTCTTTGTTTTTCCTCCACTTTATGTATTGAGCATGACGTCAAATGGAATGGAATATACCTTTGGTCATCTGGGATCAGCTGTACTGGCTGTGTCTCCTCCCATGCACACCCAACTTCCTTGCTGGGATGGCTATATGAAAAGCAGAAAAGGCCTTGGCTCTGTGTAAGTCTTGCTCAGCTTGCACAAAGAGCAAAGGCATCTTTATATTATCATAACTGTGTTCAGAATAAATCTAAAACACAGCTCTATAGCAGCCACTGTGAAGAAAATTAACTTTATTCCAGCCACAACCAGTACACCAAGCTTATTTAATAAATTGTGAATAAGGCAAGTTGAACACTACCCTAAAGCAGAAGAAGCAACACATGCTGATCAGGAGCATTCCTTTGTTTTGTGTTGTTGAGCTTGCGCAGGAAATGCACTGCAAATGTATTGTAATTGTTAAACAATGCTGACTGTCTCTTCATCTTCTTCCCCTGCTTCTTGTTCTCTCTGTAACTATACCTATTAAAAAGGGCTATTAGGATGTGTAGATTTGCTACTTCATATATACACAGGTATCTCTGCTGCTTTTAATCTACCTAAATAGTTTCTTCTTGAGAGAAAACTACTTATCTGTTTCCATCCTTAGGCTGTGTGGAATTTTAATATTGCACATGAAAAGTGACTGAAAAATATTGTTACTTAAAGGCAAGGGTCATTCAAATACTACTGCTATGTTCAAAAAGCAGGATAACTTATAATTGTGGGGTTTATTGATTACAGCCATGATGGTAACAGACAGTATTGGATAGCTAATATACAGAACAGATTAGAGGAACAGTGTGCAGCCTCCACGTTATTTTTGCCTAGGTGCATGTTTATTGTAAATGTAGACATTCTAAGTTTCTTTTAAGTGTCTGAACTTCTTAATAAAGACATATGTCCACCGGCTGCTGTAAGATGAAGTGAAATTGAAATAGCTATCAAAGAAGATTCCATTGCATCTGGACAGTTATAAATATTATGCACTTATATATAAATGCAAAATAAATAACTAAATGCACATTCAGTTTATTTGCAAATTTTGTTTGGGGGTGTATTCTGTATTAACTGAACACGGTAATGGAAATAGCATCACAGTATCATTAAAAGGCTGATTCTAATTTTGAATTGCTAAAAAAAGTGATTAAGAGAGGCTCAACTGATCTGAAAGAAAGTAAATTTTGCTTTTAAAACCTAAGTGGAAGTCAGATTTATCTGAATCTATTGGTACAGTGCTTTTCAATTCTTGATAAATTATTTTTCCTACAATGCTTCCTAACATTATTCTTCTTTACAGGAGGTACAGCATTACATCATTAAAACATCACCTCATGCTGGGAGATGCATTCAATGCCTTGGAATGCTGTTAGACATAGTTGTTGTTTAAAAGCTGGTTTTAGTCAGTTATTTACTAAGTAAGAATATATTTAGGTGTCAATAGTCATTGAAGATTCTTTTCTTTAATTAAAGCTCACACTTTAAAATACTAAATCAAGACAAGCTGTTCTGAAGAGGAACACTTTGTCCCTCACATTTCCTACCAGGCACAGATATTTTCAGGACTCTCTAAACAGTAGGAAATCTTTCTTCTTGTCTGTTCACTTCATGCACTTCAACATCAAAACAACACCTGTGGGCTATGGACCAAACTGATAACATGACACTACAATTACTGGCTTTTTTAAATTTTAGGTATAGATCTGATCTTATTTATTTATTTTAAAAATGTGTTTGTTTCTTATTTGCAGGTAGCATATGTAAATAAAATATGTATCAAGGAATTGTTTGAGCTGTAAATTAGGAAAACTCCTTTTAAACCATTGTTCTGTAATTTACTCCATATTTGAACAGTCATGAAATTTCAAAATTTGCCCAGTAGAACATAAAGGACTTTTTGTCATGTAAATACAGTTAGGGAAGCAAAGGAAGAAAATTTGTCTCTTTTATGGAAATATGAGAGTAAAAGGCAAAAAGCTAGAAACTGCTTTCTCAGTAGAGTACTAGGAGCCAAGGAGATGTCAAATACTTGCCAATAACAGAGGACTTGTACCACCCATAAGGAATTTACTTTTCATGCAGAACACCCAGAATTTTCAGCTGAGAAATGCAACAAAAGGTCTCAAGTCTTTCAACTGGGACACTAGGACTTTTTGAAATCACTGTCCTCAGACCAGTCTAATCTGCAAGAGAGAACAAAATATCTTTCCAGCAATGGGTAATGAAAATTTGTAACTGACTTTTCAAAAATGGGGTCTGCTCCTCAATTGTAAAAATAATAATTGCTTTCTTTTTTAAAAGTTTGATTATCTTTTAAGTGGAATAATATTATGGCATAAATAGGTTTTAAACTTTTTGCTTTACGTTTCATCAGTCTGCCTCTCATAGCAGGAAAAAAAATCCCAAAATTATAGAAACTAGATTTTCCTTTGTACAAAATAGAAAGTGAAAAGCGAAGAAGCAAAAATAAGCTAACAACCTCAAACTTCAAGTAGTGGAAAGGTAAAAGCAAATAACCTTACTGAGAAAACATGTGTGTAACACAGAATTAATTTTCTCCCTTCAGAACTAAGGAATTGAGATTGGCCTTGTGCTGCATATTGAATATCAAGATGCAGGTATGACTAAGGAATGAAAAAGAACTAAAGGTGACTTGAGAAAAAAAATAAGCAAACACATTAACGTAATGTTCAGAGTTGATATAAAGTAGATGCAAATGAGGATATCATCTGCTTTTAAACCACAGAAAATCCAAGTGGTATAATCAACTTTTATTCTACAGAAAAAAACCCATACATTCCATCTCATTCTTAAAAATATAAACTTGTATTTTTTGAGAATATTTAAGGCTAATATAGGAACGCTGTTTCTCTAGGAATGCTCATTATCTGTGTAAAACACCTCAGTCACACTCTGACACTTATATCTTGAGTAAAACTGTCAAAAATTTGCCAAAAAGTAGCAACACATTTTATAATATCCCTCGTTTTCTAAACCTTGCCTGTATTTATGACAGTAAATGCATGTATTTATCAAATTGGCAGGCACTGAAAGTACTTTAAAAGAATGTTCTCTCTCATACTTTATGAAAGCTTCAAAGTGATCTGTAATAGCTGGATGTGTAGTTAGTCGAATGAACAATAATAGACTCATTGCTGCAATGTATCTGCAGGGAAGAAGCAGAAAATCGGTGTGAATGTGCTAATCACTATAAGGAATTCAGACATTGAATTTCATATTTTGAAAGCTGATTATAAGAAAGCAACGAAGGTGCCATTATAATATTTTCTTGCTTTTTCCTCTGGGACTGTAAGAATTCGAGTCTGTTTATTTTAGTAATAGTAGTATCAACTCGATACATTCTTGGTCTTAATTAAATTTTATTTTGGTGCTGCCTTATCAGTGAGAGTCAGATGGCAAGAACTGAATTTTGAGCATATGAGTATTTTTCATCATGTGGGAGATAGTCACTTTTTTTTAATTCATTCCACTTGATTGAACTCTAGAAACAAAAGCAATCTTAACTCTAATGCAACTTTATAGTTTCTGCTGTCTTTTCTCTTTACAAGAGAAAAGTAAAGTGGTTAGGTGGAAGGGCAATTAGATGAGCATTCCCACAGATGGCTGTTCAATCCTTTTTTTTAAAGTGTTAAAAGTATTAGATAGTTGTTTTATGTTGACTGCATTTATTTAACTTTGTTTTGGAGGATTTTGCTGTTTTGTTTTTTGGGTTTTTTTTAAGTGTTGGAATAAAGTGTTATGGAAGCATATAGAAAACTAAAAAACCCGAAACATAATAAACGAAGACTAAATATAAAAAACACAATAAATATGAGAAATTAAGAAAAAAACCCCAAACACTACTTTTTTCAATGTAATGTTTAAAAGTTCACAGAACTTAGAAGTTGACTGATATAAAAAGAGAAGAATCATGGAAAAGTAAGAGAAGCTGATATTTTGGTAAAACCTTTGAAATTTGTCCGTTGATTAAGCATGTAGTTTCTCTAATGTAGACCTGATTTAAGCAGAATATTGGTTTAAATCTAGAAACAGTTTGGATGTGTCTGTACTTCATGGGATGTACTATAAAGACAACTAAGTTATTGCTGGCCCAAGCTGGTTTCAGTGAGCACTAGGAAAAGATACTGGTTAAATCTGGAAATTAGACCATCAAACCAGACTAAGTATTTTCACTGAGCCTTATACAATATAATATTTCCCTTTTGTTACAAAGAACCGAGAGGATCTAGACCACCATTGACAAAGTATTTTTAGTGTGGAGGAGAAAACAGTATTAACATTCTAGCTAGTTTAAGAAAAGTGATCAGAAAATTTTGCCTTCCTAAGACATCAGACAAAGTCTTGATACCATTTTAGGAGGTGTTTTGATTCACCCTCTAAAAGGCTTGGAGCAAGAGATTGAATTCAGAACTCATACTGTACTGCATTGTTTTAATCCTCCAGAGGCTTGATATTCGTGTATGTGTGTCAGTCTTTTAGAAAGCATTGTAAAGTAGATATGAACCAGTTATTTTCCATAGACTGTCCTGTTTCCAGAGCAAGAAATGTAGATGTTGGTCCATAGAAAATAGCTTCGTAGTACTGTTGTTACTCAACCTTCAGATATGATATTGGAAGAGCTGAATGACATGAAACCCAGCAGTGTTTGAAGTACTGAGGGATGGGTAAATTTCCTATTACAAAGAAACAGCTGCAAACATGTGGAAAGAAGATCATTGTGTGTCTAGAAATAACACCTTTTTATCATTATATTATAAGGGAAAGTTCTGTGCAAGGCAGTGATCAGACTTCACTTGAACAAATCAGACCATCCTACAAATCAGACCAACTAGTAGTTGCCAAAAGGCAGAGAGACATCCTGTTTGTGCAGGTCTAAGCAGTGGTGGATTTAAGCAAATACTGAAGAGCTATCAAAACACTGACTGAGAGAGAAGCTGAGTGCTTTCTGTAAACCTGTGCTGAAAGAGAGTCTAACACTGAAGATGCAAAATAGCTATTAAAACAAAAAAGCTGTTGGAACAAAATGGTATAAACTACCAGTTATTGGACTGGAAGTGTAATGAGAAAAAAAAAGAGGTTTAGAAACAGCCATCATAAAGGAGCGAGTAATGTATGTAAGAAAAATCAGCTTAAATACAGATAACAAAAGAATTCAATTATGTGTTGATAAGATTGGACTTTGACTCATTATATCTTCTCTGTTATTAAGCTTTTTCATGTTGTGTGTAGTAATTGTTGTTTAGCTTTGTTTGAGTATCCCACAAGATGATGGGATACTTAAAATTTGGGCCTCTGTAGCCTCAGTATTAAATAGCTATGTGATACAGCTCTTGCTAACATTGACATAGATAAGTCTAGATATCCTTTCACCACTTTTCTAGCCTCATCATTTGCTTAGATCTTCTGCTAGTCAAGCCCGTGGAAGTATGCCTTATAGATTATTCTCTCAGGTATGGCTTTCCAACATCTTAATTTCTTTCATCATTAATCATTTCTAGACAGCTTCAATTATGGAATTAAAGTAAGACCTATCCTAAGTAACTTCACAAGACTGTGAATGTTTCACTTTAACTGATTTTTTTAAAGCTTTGTCCATTAGACAAATAAAGATACAGTACTATATGTACTGATATCCTTTTTCATCATAGTTATTGAAAAATAACCAAATAAATACATGCAACAGCATGAAGGAAGGTTTAGGCAATTAAAATGTGTAAGCAATGTAGAATCTAAATCTCATTTAATAAAAATGAAGCTGGAATTAAGATCTAGAAGCTTTCAAACTTGTGTTTTTCTTCTGAACCATATTATGTTTCCAAAACAAGCATGCATGGTTACCTCTCAGATGTTGACAAATATGTAAATTACTCATTTAAGTTCTACTGTAATGGCCAGAACAGTCTAAAGACTGGAACTGTTCTAGTCTCTATTAGGGCTCCAGGTGGTCCTGAAATGAATTCTGCTTGACAAAAAAAATTGTATCTATATTCTAGATTTAACAACATCATTATTTTCTGTAGCTGGAGGGCACATAGTTATTACTAAGGATTGAAAACATTTTGTTAAAACCTAAATCTGCCACTGTTAAAATGGTAACTTTTACTGTGCTATTTTTTGTTTCCTTAAATACTTGTTTATATTATCCTAGTGGCTAGATACCTCAATTGTCAGAAAAGATTCTTGTTTCTTCACCTTTTAACTAAAACCAAGAAAATATGAGTGTCTGACAAAATAAGCCAGATCAAAAATGAAAAAAATCCCTCAAGGAATAAAACAGAGGGAGCTACATTATAAAAATTCAGTTCTCTTAATAATTTTCTTAATAAGTTCTCTTTATAATTTTCATTGTTAAATTACATTGTAAAAATGACATAATGCAATCCATGGTAGACTTGTTCAGTGAATTTCAACATTAACTAACTCAGGAATTTTTTAAGCTTTTATAGATTTATCAAGGAAAGTAAAAGCATATGTTGAATGAAACTGGAGAGCTTTAAGGAAAGCTTATTTAGGTGCTAATCAGGGACATAGTTCTGTCAAATTAGCATACTTCAGATAGCAGGTCTCTGGTCTTGATAACATGTGACAGATGATTCATAACAAAAATCAGTATTATATACTTACAGTTATTCTCTTTAATTGTCTTGAAAAGACAATTTTTATTTTTTAATTGCTAGAAAACGTTATCATAACTCGTACAAAAATTCAGAAATAAGTATTCAGTAAGGTAATATATTCTGATGAAGAATATTCTCTCATTAAAAGACAGCACCCTGTGGATCCAATCCTATAGAACTTCAAACATTTTTTTTTCTAAGGTAACTTTAAGCAATATTGCGAAAAGTACCCCCATACAGTTCAAAGGAACTTTGCTTATACATTTTAGATTGAGTGAAACTAAAATAATCCATTTATCTTAGATTCAGAAACTGACAAAAATTATATTAGTTTTCTTATACTTATGGGACAGATCTGATAATCTTTGTTAATTTGTTTCTTGACAAAAAGCAGGAAAAATTTGTTTGGGCATAGTTTTTTAGCAAGATGATTCTAGAACATGTGTCTTGTGGTTGAAAACTTCATTTAGAAAACAATACTTAGTTTCCTTTTTCCTAAAGTGGAATTAGTATAGGTTCTTGCTGGGTTAACCTAGATTAGATATCAAACTTCCATCTTGTCACCCATCCTCCCTCCTCAACAGGACAGGAGGAGAAAGTATGCTGAAAAAGCTTGTGGGTCAAGATAAAATTAGAGTGATGGCTTATTAGCTACTGTCAGAGGCAAATCAGATTTGACTTGGGGAAAATTAATGTAGTGCCAAATAAAAGAGTTTGGGGTTGGTAAGACTCGAAGACAATAAACAAAATATCTTTCTTCCCTATCTTCCAGATTTTTGTTCATGCCTTCACTCTCAACCTCTCTTCCTACCCCTGCTGCCCATTCTGCCCCTGGAAAAGCACCGGGGCCCGCAGTCATTTCATAACAGCTTCTCCCTGGCACCCCTACTCCTTAAATTTTTCCTGCTCCAGTGTATGTCCTTTCAGATGCCACAGTTCCCTGAGGACATGTTCACTGGACCCATCATGGGATCCTTTCCAAACACTGAAAAGAAAGCTTTGCTTGGTCTCCTGGAGTCCTTCCTCCTTCTCTGACCTTGGGCTTTCCAGGGTGCTATCTCCCTATTTTTCTATTTCCCTATGTCCTCACCTCCTCTCATCATGTGTCATTTTCTGCCCTTTCTTACATATGTTTTCCCCAAGGCACCACACCTGGAGCTGATGGCTGAGTTATGTTGTGCACTGGGTCTACTACAGAGGTATCTGGAAGTAGATGTGTCCAGCACAGGGAAGTCATAGCCCCTCCTTACTGAGCCCTGCCTTACCCTGGCAGAGCTCCTCACTGCCTAAGCTTCCTCACTGGGCTCCTGAATCCAGACCATGTACAAACCCTAGGGTTTTAGGAATATATTCAAGTTAAAAAAAGAGATAAAATCCTTGTAAATTTATTCTTTTAAGATTTGTAACGACAAACATAACCACAGGGTGTATTAGCTCATAGTCTAAATAGCTGATTATGCAGACGGGTTTTCCCATGACCATTCTGTCATGTGAAATGACAGAATGAAAGAAAGACAGAAAGAGAAAGAAAGAATGAAAGAAGGAGGGAAGGAGAAAGAATGAATGAAAGAGTGAAAGAACAAGGGAAAGAGAAAGAAGAAATGAAAGAATGAAAGAACGAGGGAAGGCTAAAGAAGGAATAAGAGAATGAAAGAACAAGGGAATGAGGGAACGAAAAAGAAAAAATGAACAACTGAAGGAACGAGAGAACGAGAAAGGAAGAATAAACGAATGAAGGAAGGAGGGAAAGAGAAAGAAAAAATGAATGAGTGAAGGAATGAGGGAACGAGAAAGGAAGAAAAAATGAATGAAGGAACGAGAAAGGAAAAAATGAACTAGTGAAGGAACGAGGGAACGAGAAAGGAAAAAATGAACAAATGAAGGAAAGAGGGAACAAGAAGGGAAAAATAAATGAAGGAACAAAGTAACGGGAAAGGAAAAAATGAACGAATGAAGGAACGAGGGAACGAGAATGGAAAAAATGAACAAGTGAAGGAACGAGGGAACGAGAAAGGAAAAAATGAACGAATGAAGGAACGAGGGAACGAGAATGGAAGAATAAATGAATGAAACAACGAGGGATCGAGGGAAGGAGAAAGGAAAAAATGAACAAGTGAAGGAACGAGGGAAGGAGAAAGGAAAAAATGAACGAGTGAAGGAATGAGGGAACGAGAAAGGAAAAAATGAACGAGTGAAGGAACGAGGGAATGAGAAAGGAAAAAATGAACGAGTGAAGGAATGAGGGAACGAGAAAGGAAGAAAAAATGAATGAAAGAAAGAGAAAAGAAAAAATGAACGAGTGAAGGAACGAGGTAATGAGAAAGGAAAAAATGAACGAATGAAGGAACGAGGGAACGAGGAAGGAAAAATAAACAAATGAAGGAACAAAGGAACGGGAAAGGAAAAAATGAACGAATGAAGGAACGAGGGAACGAGAAAGGAAAAAAT
Organism: Phylloscopus whistleri; assembly: GCA_017589585.1. Classification (NCBI taxonomy): domain Eukaryota; kingdom Metazoa; phylum Chordata; class Aves; order Passeriformes; family Phylloscopidae; genus Phylloscopus; species Phylloscopus whistleri. The sequence goes on along the minus strand of JADMLD010001097.1, from coordinate 476,324 downwards.
GAACGAGTGAAGGAACGAGGGAACGAGAATGGAAAAAATGAACGAGTGAAGGAACGAGGGAACGAGAAAGGGAAAAATGAACGAGTGAAGGAATGAGGGAATGAGAATGGAAAAAATGAACAAGTAAAGGAACGAGGGAATGAAAAAGGAAAAATGAACGAGTGAAGGAATGAGGGAACGAGAAAGGAAAAAATGAACGAGTGAAGGAATGAGGGAACGAGAAAGGAAAAAATGAACGAGTGAATGAACGAGGGAATGAGAAAGGAAAAAATGAACGAGTGAAGGAACGAGGGAATGAGAAAGGAAGAATAAATGAGCGAAGGAACGAGGGAACGAGAATGGAAAAAATGAACGAGTGAAGGAATGGGGGAATGAGAATGGAAAAAATGAACAAATGAAGGAACAAAGGAACGGGAAAGGAAAAAATGAATGAATGAAGGAACGAGGGAACGAGAATGGAAAAAATGAACGAGTAAAGGAACGAGGGAACAAGAAAGGAAAAAATGAACGAGTGAAGGAACGAGGGAACAAGAAAGGAAAAAATGAACGAGTGAAGGAATGAGGGTACGAGAAAGGAATAAAAAATGAATGAAGGAACGAGGGAACGAGAAAGGAAAAAATGAACGAGTGAAGGAATGAGGGTACGAGAAAGGAATAAAAAATGAATGAAGGAACGAGGGAACAAGAAAGGGAAAAATGAACGAGTGAAGGAACAAGGGAAAGAGAAAGAGAAAATAAACGAATGAAGGAACAAGGGAACGAGAAAGGAAAAAAGAACGGATGAAGGAACGAGGGAACGAGAATAGAAAAAATGAATGAGTGAAGGAAAGAGGGAATGAGAAAGGAAAAAAGAACGAATGAAGCAACGAGGGAACGAGAAAGGAAAAAATGAACGAGTGAAGGAAACGTGGCAACGAGAAAGGAAGAATAAACGTATAAAAGAATGAAGTAATGAGGGAACGAGAAAGAGAAAATGAACAAATGAAGGAATGAGGGATAGGGAAAGGAAAAAAAGAACGAATGAAGGAACAAAGAAATGAGAAAGGAAAAAATGAACGAATGAAGGAACGAGGAAACGAGAATGGAAAAAATGAACGAGTGAAGGAACAAGGGAACGAGAAAGGAAAAAATGAACGAGTGAAGGAACGAGAAAGGAAAAAATGAACGAGTGAAAGAACGAGGGAACAAGAAAGGAAAAAATGAATGAATGAAGGAACGAGGGAACGAGAAAGGAAAAAATGAACGAGTGAAGGAACGAGGGAACGAGAAAGGAAAAAATGAACAAGTGAAGGAACGAGGAAACGAGAAAGAGAAAATAAACGAATGAAGCAATGAGGGAATGAGAAAGGAAGAATAAACGAATGAAGGAAGAAGGGAACGAGAAAGGAAAAAAGAAAGAATGAAGGAACGAGGGAACAAGAAAGGAAAAATAAACAAAAGGAACAAAGGAACGGGAAAGGAAAAAATGAACGAATGAAGGAACGAGGGAACGAGAATGGAAAAAATGAACGAGTAAAGGAACGAGGGAACGAGAAAGGAAAAAAGAACGAATGAAGGAACGAGGGAAGGAGAAAGGAAAAAGAACGAATGAAGCAATGAGGGAACGAGAAAGGAAAAAATGAACGAGTGAAGGAACGAGGGAACAAGAAAGGAAGAAAAAATGAATGAAGGAACGAGAAAGGAAAAAATGAACAAGTGAAGGACGAGGGAACGAGAAAGGAAAAAGCGAACGAATGAAGGAATGAGGGAACGAGAAAGGAAAAAATGAACGAATGAAACGAATGAAAGAACAAAGGAACGGGAAAGGAAAAAATGAACTAATGAAGGAAAAAGGGAACAAGAATGGAAAAAATGAACGAGGAAGGAACGAGGGAATGATAAAGGAAAAAATGAACGAATGAAGGAACGCGGGAACGAGGGAATGAGAAAGGAAAAATAATTGAATGAAGGAACGAGGGAAATAGAAAGGAAAAAATGAACGAATGAACAAATGAAGGAACGAGGGAACGAGAAAGGAAAAAATGAACGAATGAAGGAACGAGGGAATGAGAAAGAGAAAATGAACGAATGAAGGAACGAGGGAACGAGAAAGGAAAAAAGAAGGAATGAAGGAACAAGGGAATGAGGGAACGGAAAAGGAAAAAATGAACGAATGAAGGAACGAGGGAACGAGAAAGAAGAAATGAAACAATGAAAGATGGAGGGAACGAGAAAGAAGGAATGAAAGAGTGAAAAAAGGAGGGAATTAGAAAGAACCAATGAAAGAGTGAAAAAGGGTTAAACGAGAAAGAACAAATTAAAGATTGAAAAAATTAGGGAACGAGAAAGAATGAATGAAAGAGGGAAAAAGGAGAAAACGCGAAAGAACGAATGAACGAATGAAGGAAGGAGGGATCGAGAAAGAACGAATGAAAGAATCAAAGAACGAGGGAACTAGAAAGAACGAATGAAAGAATGAAAGATCGAGGGAACGAGAAAGAGGGAATGAAAGAATGAAAAAGGGAGAGAATGAGAAAGAAGGAATGAAAGAGTGAAAGAAGGATGGAACGAGAAAGAACGAATGAAAGAATGAAAGAAAGAGGGAACAAGAAAGAAGGAAGGAAAGAGTGAAAGAATGAGTGAAGGAGAAAGAACAAATGAAAGAATGAAAGATCGAGGGAACGAGAAAGAATGAATGAAAGAATGAAAGAAAGAGGGAACGAGAAAGAACGAATGAAAAAATGAAAGAAGGAGGCAACGAGAAAGAACAAATGAAAGAATGAAAGAAGGAGGGAATGAGAAAGAAGGAATGAAAGTGTGAAAGAAGGAGGGAACGAGAAAGAACCAATGAAAGAATGAAAGACGGAGCGAACAAGAAAGAATGAATGAAAGAATGAAACAGGAGGGATGGAGAATGAACGAATGAAAGAATTAAAGAATTAGGGAATGAGAAAGAAATAATGAAAGAGTGAAAGAAGGAGAGAAAGAAAGAAGAAATGAAAGAATGAAAGAACGAGGGAACGAGAAAGAACGAATGAAAGAATGAAAGAACGAGGGAATGAGAAAGAAGGAAGGAAACAATAAAAGAACGAGGGAATGACAAAGAATGAATGAAAGACTGAAAGAACGAGGGAATGAAAAAGAATGAATGAAAGAGTGAAAGAATGAGGGAATGAGATAGAACGAATGAAAGAATGAAAGAAGGAGGGAATGAGAAAGAAAGAATGAAAGAGTGAAAGAAGGAGGAATGAGAAAGAAGGAATGAAAAAGTGAAAGAACGAGGGAACGAGAAAGAACAAATGAAACAAGGAAAGATGGAGGGAACGAGAAAGAAGGAATGAAAACGTGAAAAAAGGAGAGAATTAGAAAGAACGAAGGAAAGAGTGAAAAAGGAGGAAATGAGAAAGTAGGAATGAAAGAATGAAAGTCGGAGTGAACGAGAAAGAACGAATGAAAGAGTGAAAAAGGAGGGAAGGAGAAAGAACGAATGAAAGAATGAAAGGAGGGAATGAGAAAGAAGGAATGAAAAAGTGAAAGAACAAGGGAACGAGAAAGAAGGAATGAAAGAGTGAAAAAAGGAGGGAAGGAGAAAGAAGAAATGAAAGAATGAAAAAATGAAAGAATGAAAGAACGAGGGAACGAGAAAGAACAAATGAAAGAATAAAAGAATGAGGGAAACAGAAAGAAAAAAATGAAAAAATGAAAAAAGGAGGGAACGAGAAAGAAGGAGGGAAAGAATGAAAGAATGAGGGAACGAGAAAGAAGGAATGAAAGGATGAAAGAACGAGGGAACAAGAAAGAACGAATGAAAGAGTGAAAGAACAAGGGAACGTGAAAGAAGGAATGAAAGAATGAAAGAAAGAGGGAACAAGAAAGAAGAAATGGAAGAATGAAAGAACGAGGGAACGAGAAAGATTGAATGAAAGAATCAAAGAATGAAAGGAGGAGGGAACGACAAAGAAGGAATGAAAGAATGAAAGAAGTAGGGAACGAGAAAGAAAGAATGAAAGAATGAAGGAATGAAAGAAGGAGGGAACGAGAAAGAAAGGAAGAATGAAGGAATGAAAGAAGGAGCGAACGAGAAAGAAAGTATGAAAGAATGAAAGGATGAAAGAAAGAGGGAACAAGCAAGAAAGAATGAAAGAATGAAAGAACGCAGGAACGAGAAAGAAGAAATGAAAGAATGAAAGAATGAAAGAATGAAAGAAAGAGGGTACGAGAAAGAACGAATGAAAGAGTGAAAAAAGGAGGGAACGAGAAAGAACGAATGAAAGAATGAAAGAATGAAAGAATGAAAGAATGAAAGAATGAAAGAAAGAGGGAACGTGAAAGAAAGAAACACCTGCTTGCTCTGCTAGGTATTCTGAAATCATCAGGTATAGGAAAAAAATGCAGACAAAAGATCAAGCTTTCCATCGAAGCTCAGAATACAGACAGAAAGAATATGGGCTCAAGCTCAAGCTGTTTTTCATTATTATTTCATTGTTATTCATTATTAGTTGATGTCTGTGGGAGAATAAATAGAAAAGAGACAACTCTTATTTCCAGAGGAGACCCTGTCAGAGGCTATCTGAATTTACAGTATATGTGTATTGGCTAATGGACTGGCTAATAGGATAATCAGGCAAATAATAAGGTAGTCAGGCAAACCAGGGAACCTGACCAGTGTTAAGGCATTCATGTGAATCTGAACTGCTTGCAGAACAACCATGAGGCTTTGGTAAGCCTGCAGTACCTTGGAGCATTTCCACAAGGCACTGAGCTGTGGGGCTAGCTTAGTGTTTTGGTTAGGAGGTTGCCTTACTGAGACCTCAAATAAGTAAATTTTATTACTTCTTGCTTTTTTTTATCTCTAGACAGTGTTCCCAAGGCTTTTACTTTGGTCTTGCAACTGTCTTGATGGCCACAATTTCAAATCTAAAACAGCTGGGCAGTATGTAGAGAAACTGGAGATATGAAGATATGGTTAGGCCATATTATTTTTTCAGCCTTCTGCTATTGGATGGGGGTGCTGAGAGTTTGAACCAGATAATTGCTAGAAGCTTTCAAAATAAGATTTCAAGTAGTCAAACTGTATAACTCTTTAAAAAAACTGTACATTTGTGTTATGTGAACTAAACCCACTTAATAAAATCAGGGTTGGATTCTCACTCAGGAAAGAGATGCTAAAGCTGAGACACTTTGTGGAAATATCACAGACGGTTGGACAGCAGAACTGACTGTTAGTGTAATGCTCTTTTCCAAATTAATCTTTGAAATGCATGTCAGATAATGATTTTCCAGAAGCAATTCCCAATTGCTTCAGAAGTATTATTCATGATTGAAGTAGAGGCCATGTTTTCTAGATGATACAATTTATTTATCTGTGACTTTACTCTCCTTTTTTCTAAGTTAGAACCCTGAAACTTCATTGGTATATTAACTGTAGTTTAGGTGTTATTCACCAGAAATAATACTTCTATTTGTAGGACATTATCACAATTAAATCAAGGACACTAAAGCTAGAAGAGGTGATGTTTTATTACACTGATCCTCCAAAATAAAATAATTCTGTCTAAGCTTTAAAGCCAAAGTTTAAACAGGAAAGATTTATCATTTCTGCAAGTATGAACCCCCCAAAAAATGTTACTTGCTTATAAACTCATTCCCAAGTAAAAGCTGGGAGATCTATAGAAAAGGTGACTCCAGAAAACCCATTCCAAAGATATTAAGCTGTCATAGGCAAAGGTTTTAAAATAATTAAGTTATTACACAGTATTGTGGATAAATAATCAGGAATGCCATCCACAAAAATTCAGATTCTATACCATAATAACACTGTCAAGGAGCAAAATCCATCTCTTGTTACTGATATTTTTAAATACTTTATTAAAAATACCCTGTCAGCCCAGCAAGAAATGTTAGATAAACACAAGTGGGCTATTTTGTCATTACGGATTTTTTCATACCTCTACTTTATGAAAGAGCTGGCTACTTCTTCTGTGTGATGTTTTCTATAATTTTATTCTCTACTAGGGTATCTAAAGAAGAGCTGAAAGTGAAAATGACTGTCTAGAAGCTTTTCTCATCTGTTAAATTGCTGTCCTTTTACCATCTTGCTCTTATTTTTGAGCATATCTCATACCATTTTCTATAAATACCTTGTATTACCTAGTGGATCTATAAATGTCTTCTTGAAAACATCATGCCAAAGGATACTTGGCATGTTCTCTAGACTTTATATATAGAAATGACCTGAATAATGTGACTAAAATACAGTCAGAATGCAAAGCTTTCCTTCCTTGTGACTTGACCACCAAAAGTGATAAAAACTGCACAAACTGAAGAACTTAATTAAAAAAAAATCTGACCTAATGTTTGTTTATCTTGATTTAATATTAGATGTAAGGTTGTTTTTCAAAACAAATACATGAAATATCAGAGAAGTCTTCTTGTCATGAAGATGTGGGATTTTTTGGCACATGTATGAATTACATGTATTAAAAATGAAGGTAAGAAATGCAAAGCATTCCTTGGAAAACTGACTTTCCACACATTCTGTAATGAAACAGTAGTGATTATATTTGTTTTGAATCACTGAAATCTTTACATGTGATCCCAGAACTGGGATTTCTGGAAATTAATAGAATCATTTAATCTAACTGTACTACTTTAAGTAGACAAACCACTCTACTTTTTATTTGATTAATGCTAGTGTGAATGACGAGCTGCATGACAATATTATTAGCCAGTGTTGCCAGTAGGTATTAAGAGTCCTCCAAGAAAGCATCATCTGCATCTAACGTAAATATATGAGGCAGGTATTGATTAGGGTTGCTGAGGTTTCTTCAGCCTCATTCTGTACGAACTTTTGATGTGAATGATAAGATGGAAAGGTTTAGAATTGAATTTAGCTCTGAGAGCAGAACAGAATGGGATTTGTCAGTCTGTAACAATGTACAAGCTTAAGTAAGGTGAAATACTCACAGGAAATTTTAACAGGGCCTTCGATCATAGGTACTAGAAAGTGAATGGTTAGATATGACAATACCTCAATACACTTTATCAGCATATTAAATACTTGGATGTATATATGACTTGTGCTGGTTTAGTAATGCACTGATTTCTCAGCCTGGTTCTGAGTATTACACATTTAACTAGCTTCTGTTAAAACAAAATCTAGTATCTTATTCATGAATGCATTTAAAATATTAATTTAACTGTCTTAAATGAAGTCTCTTATTCCTCAGAGATGTTGCAAAGATGACTTCTTAAATTTGATAGGGCTTTCCTGGTTCATTCATATTCTGCATGCAGCAGAAATAATCAGACCTGTCCCTGCTTATTCCAGTATAAGGGTGAGTTCAACTATTTCTGTTTTTCTTTAGCTTCATCCTGAAATAATGGGTGCTTGTTCACTTGGATTTTGACAGAGATCTTAATACAGTGCAAGATTGACTAAATTAGTCTGTGACTAATCATGCTGGAGTAAAATTAAGTCAATAGCAGGTTTCAGCCATATCAGCCTGTAAGAAGGATGACTTTGGGTAGTTCTTCAGTGTTAAAAGAGTAGAAGTCTAATCCGTAAAGAAACATGATGTATTCTTTTTTATTTTTACAATTATTGTTTACTTAATCTAAATTTATTTTGATTCTCTTTCTTAATCTATATCAGGGAATGTATTACTACATTTACCTTTTAAAGATTTTATGAATGTTTCAAGAATATTAGAGAAATATGTTGAAAGCCTTGGATGACATCAAGTATCAGATGTTTGGAGTTTTGTTTTAATGGAAATCCTGTAACTAAAAGAAGATAAATATTAAGATTTTCCAGAGATATCTGGTATAAAAGGAGATAATATTTAACATCATATAAAGCTGAACTGCTTTGGACGCAAAAGGAAGCTGTGAGCCAGAGTGATTTAAAGTAGAATTTAAGTTTTCATGGACAGATTAGAGAGATGGGCAATCTCCAGCCCTGTGAAGTTTAACAAGGGAAAGTGCCAGATTCCACACCTGCAATGGATCAGCCTTGGTTGCGTGTATACACTGGGGAATGAGAGACTGGATATCAGTGCTGTGGAAAGAGACCTAGGGGTCCTGGTCAAGGGGAAAATGATCAGTGGTCAACAGTGCCCTGGCAGCCAGGAGGGTCAAACCTGTCCTGGGTGCATCAGGTATAGAATCACCACCTGGGCAAGGGAGGGGATTGTCCCACTCTGCATCTCTTCCAGGGATGGGGCTTCCACAGCTTTTCTGGATAACCTGTGCTAGTGTCTCACCATTGTTACAGTGAAGAATTTTTTCCTTACATTTAATTTAAACCTGCCCTCTGATGGTTCAAACCCATTTCTTCTTTATCACTACATGCACTTGCAAAAAGTCTCTCTCCGTCTCTCTTGTAACCCCCTTTGGGTACTGGAAAACTGTTCTAAGGTCTTCCTGGGGCCTTCTCTTCTCCAGGCTGAACAATCCCAACTCTCCTAGCCTGCCTTCATAGGAGAGATGCTGCAGGTCTCTGATCATATTTGTGTCCCTCCTATCTCTAACAGGTCAATGTCCTTCTCGTGCCGGGGAACCCAGAGCCAGTTGCAGGACTCCAGCTGGAGTCTCATGAAAGCAGAGTAGAAGGAGAAAATTCCCTTCCTCACCCTGCTGGCTAGGCTGCTTTTGATGGACCCAGGACACAACTGGCTTTCTGGGTTGCAGACATACATTGCCAGCTCATGTTGATCTTCTCATCAAGCGGCACCTCCAAGCTCTTCTCAGAAGGGCTGCTCTCAATGGGAGCAAGTATAAACCTGCATTATCTCCTGCTGAGCTGGTTTCTCCTCCAGTGTTATTCGTGTCCCCAAACATTTATTCAACACTTCTGAATGACCTTTAAGAACAGCAGAACTGACTAGACTGAGTGTGACTGGTGTGAGGGTAGCTTCCTGTTGAACTATGATTTAAGTAAAGCTTTGGTCATAATGTTATTAATTACCATTTGGACACATTTCCTGTGGCTCTGTTTTAAAAAGTAGTGTAGAATGAGTTTTTATTCTAGTGCTGTCACAGTTCCAACTATTTGCTTATTTTTCCCATTTTAGAAACTGCCTTAGCCCAAGTTCTGAGACGGCGTTAAGAGGATGCAATTATACTACACCCTTACAGACCAGGATTGGAAAGCCACTTGTGCTTAAGATGCACTTGATTTCAGTGTTATGAAGACTAGGATTTCTTGTTATTCCTACCTCTTTGCTAAAGCTGTTCTGTATAGTGCACTTTCAAAAGCCATAACTGTTTGTGTTACATCTGTTCACTCTTGAGAGTATCCTATGGTGCAATTGCCAAAGGCCGGAAATGGAAAGGCTGAACAGGAATCTAACACTAGAATCTGTAACTTGAGACGCGAGTATTAAGAGCGGTGGCTCTTTCTAGGTTACCAATTCCAAAGGAAATGGATCTGTTGCCTTTGAGACAAAGCTAGATTCTGCTCAGAAGCCAGTTAATAGAACCCAAGGAGTCCGTGTCTTCTCCTGTAGTTTACCAGCACCATGGTATTTGGCAACAAAAGGTCTCTTCCACTGTTGGCAATTCGCAGTTCCAAGAATTGTCAAATTATGTCACTGTATTCAGTGAGGGACAGAGAAATACATTTTTTTTTTTTTAAACTGACATCAGTGACTAATCCAGACAAAATAGATTCAGGTATAAACTGTGTCTGTGTTTAGAAGAAGCCTATCAAAATAGCAATCAATGTGAACATTCCAAAATCAAAAAAGCGCTTGGATTATAATTCCAAAAGTTGAAAATTACACTTAATCATGGAAAGAAATAGAAAGTCCCTCTGAGTGAAATGTTAGTTGCAGTAATTTGTGTACAAAAATGTGAAAAAGCTCTGCATTCAAGATGAGCACTAAGCTACAACATACATATACCAGGCAGGAACCTAGAATTGAAAAAGAATGGAAGAATCAGGACTTTGTAAGAAGAAAATATAAGACTTAAAGTTTACAATGCATGATCCCAGGAAATATGCTTTGCCAACAGTCTTTAATGTTATTTTGAGCAGGGGAAAGATTGCTAAGGTCTACGCTGCCAGGTGATCTGCCCTGAGCTAGAGACATTTGTCTATAGTGCCTAATACAGCGTGAGAACAGTGTTGGGATTGTAAATAGCATCATCAAATAGAAAAAAACCAAGCCAAAACAAAACAGGAAAAAAACCCCAAAACCAACCAACCAACCAACCAACCAACCAACCAACCAACAAAAAAACCCACCCCAACCAACCAAACAAAAAAAACCCAAAACCACACACACACACACAAAACCCCAAACCAAACCAAACCAACAAACAAAAAAACACCAAAAAAACCCCAAAAAACCCACAACCCCACACAAAAAAAACCCCATCACCAAAACCAAGGTAATTCCAGAATCCTACATCCATCAGAACATATAGCCCAAACAGCTGACTACCTGCCATGCTTAGGTTAGATGCATCCTAAATCTGAGCTATTGCCTTTTTACCAGGATAGGTAATAATAATAATAATAATAATAATAATAATAATAATAATAATAATAATAATAATAATAATAAAGCCTGACTTATCACTTAGAAAAATTGTTAGGAAGATGTTAAACATCTTTTCAGAGGAATGCATAGCAAAATAGGAAGCCGTTTTGGGAGATAAGTATATACATAACAACATATCTACTTTACTAGAGGACAATTTACTGGGTTGTTGACCATGCACTTCTAAACAGATAGGTTGCTATAAATCTGGATTGTGTAAGTTATCACAATCAAAATAATGTTGTTTTATTTTGCTTCCAGATTTAAATGTCTTGAGTTTAGCAAAAAATATTTCCATGCTGCAAAAATATTTTCAAAATGTATAGGAAATCAAGTCTTCAGTCAGGGTTTTATCCTGTTGTTGTTGACACTTTACAAAAGCTTTCCAATTAACTTTTAGTGGGAGTTGGATTTTTAGGGATTTTAAAAAACTGTAGCATCTGTTTGATCTAATACTATAATACTTTCCCAAAGCCTTCTTGAGATTTTTTTGGAAGAAGTTCCAAGCAGAAATGGTAGGTCAGTCAATCAGTGTTTGTTTTCAAGCAGCCTTATTAGGATAAAAAGTGTCCTACACCATTTCATTTTCTGATAATTTTTTTCATCAGAAAAGAAAATGGATAGTGATTTCTCCTTTGGTGTTTTCGATACACTTATATGAACAGACTTGCATTCTGACCTAAATTATGAAACCTGATTTGTGTGCTCCTTGTGCTACAAGTATGAATGTCATCATGGTATAAACAGAACATCTTCCATTCAGGAGGTAAAGCTGAAAAAATTGTTCCTGCAACATAGTATTTTGGGTGAGATCATAGAAGCCTATTTTAGTCCTTTTATTACAAACATTATTGTACTATCCTGAGAATGCCTTAGCTTTTTGAAACATATTTTTTATAGAAAGTGGAGCTACCCAGATTTTATTTATTATACTTTTACCATAGACAGGAAAATGGTAATGGAATACAAATATAGATCATTCTTCTAATCTTCATCTCCTATATGATTGAACTTTCAAGCTGCAACTCGAAAAAACTCTAGTCCCCCAAGATTTTTATGAGTAATGAGAATAAAAGTAATTTCTTTTAGTAAATAAAAGTATTAAGAAGCTGATAAAAGCTATCTAATATAAACATTAGTGGGAGGACAATTGTTTTAATTGACACAAAGGAGACAGAAAAAACACCTAGTGAGAGGAAAATAAATAAAAAGTCCCAGGAGCCACTAAAATTAAACTGAAGTCAAGCTACAGTAGTTGAGGACTGTAACAGACTCAAATGATATATGGAGTGGATGCTGGTCAGAATTCACAGATAACCCTTCGGCAGGAATGCATTCTGAAATGTTATTCATCTAAAATAAACTTCTTAGAAGTCACAGTGATCCTGCTGCCCCTTATGCCTAGAGCTGCATTTTGGCAGAAAGGATAGTCAGACATTCACCAGAGGTTGAGGTTATGGACTGTACTCATAGAGATATTTTCATCTTCAGTGATATGGGAAGTTCCAGAGGCATGTGAAAAAGTATCAAGGTGACAGACATGAAATATCTTTGATAAAGGAGTGACTAAAGAATCGGGAGAGGACTGTGCAGAATATCCTGTCTCTTCAAAGTAACGGGCTGATAATTTTCACACATGCAGCTTCTGGCAAGTGCAGTGGGGAGGAAAAAACACAGAGATGAAGCAACAATGGAATCATTTTGCTCCTGTCTAATTTGTTTTACCAGGTTCTAGGTAGTGAAAATAATAATTTATGTGATTTGGTACTGGAAATGAATAAGTGACTTCCACAGTGAACATTGTGTGGATTTGTAGAGAAGTAGGTGTGGGAACTAGGCAGCTGCAAGGTTATAGCTGGAGGTTAAACCTGAAACTCAGTGGTATTGGTGTTCTTTTAATTCCACGAGTCAAAAGGAAAATTGCTCAAAACCATATTATTTCTCTTATTTCTCTTAAACTAAAAGCTCCCTTGCTTTTCATGAACTGCAGCATTCTTGATTTTGTATAGCATGTGCTGTAGCGTTAAAAATACTGAGGTTGTTTTTAATATTTTATCTTTTTTATCCCTTTTTCTAATCCTTTGTCACTTTGGTGTATGCCGGTTACTGACACAGAAAAAAGATAATCATTAAATCATGCAATCCTAAAGCAAAGTAGTTTATTAGAAAGGTCTTCTGAGCTGCATTACCCGTGTTAATGTGAGGCATAGACTAAATCAAAATGGATCTGGGTGTCATTAAAGGACTACAACATTTACATCTCACATAGGGCAATGGGCTGTTCTTTCCAAAGTGTAATAAGAAAAGGTTTAGTAAAAGATAATACTTGGCTGACCTAAGAAAAGAGCACACGCAGAAGTCATAGCTTTTTGCAGAACAACCATTCTAATTAAAAAAAAAATCTTTGAAGCCATCCTGAAACAATATACACATGACAGGACCATGAGCTGAAATAATATTATCAAAGGAACCTGTGTAGGAACCACAAAAATTGTTCAAGAGGGGATATAAGAGTACTTCTCCTCAGCATCTTCAAGTGTCTGCTACACGTAAAACTGTTTCAAATATTTACTTCGTCACTTCATTTACTTACTTCAGCATTTGTAAATAATGCTTACAACAGTGCCTAAACAACGACAAAAACCCATTCCAAAACAGCTCTCAAAAACCAGACCACATTTTTTCCACTGTACTATAAGAACAAATTACTCTGGAGTCTGATATTATCTTGTAACCCTACCAGATGGAAATGGAAATGAACTGGCAAAGGTAATAGTCACAGAAGTGATCCATTAGTTTAAGAGATATCATAGAATATGACAGCTATCCAGCATCCCCAAGTTAAACAGACTTTTCAGAATGAAGCAAATATATCTCAAATTCTTTCATATAATAAGAAAGAGACATCAGAGATTTGTACAATGTGTGATATGCTCACTAATGAGAAGCGTAGCCAGGATTATGTTCTAATGCTAAGAAGAGTAGCTATTGCACCTGGAGAACTTTTGTATTGTAGAAATCAAAATTCTTGCAAGTGGTATAGGCTGAAAATAGATTTGAAATCAATTCTGAGGGAAAAAAAAAAAAAAAGCTGAATATAGATTTTTGAAAAATGCATCCTTTGGCTACACTTACTGATTTACTTTTTTTGCTGACCTAATTAAAGTAAGTGTATTGAATTACACAAATATATAATTAGTTTATTGGATTTTTAGGAAACATGCAATCAAAACTGAAAACAAAATCATGCAGTGTAAAATGCCTGCTTTGTCTTCTTTATCCCCTTCCTATTCAATGACACTTTTGCATCTGTCAGCTGTATTGTACCACCTGGGAGGTTTCAATTAATTTTCATATGTTTATGCTAAAGAGTTGACATTCATCTGTTGAAATATTTATCAATTGACTGGAACAAATGTGCCTACTAAAGTTTATATAAGAGATGAGCAAGAGCTCTGCACAACAAATTCATATGGGTGGACACCCATGCAGAACAAGCTACTGCTATGTGATTAAAATGAAGAAGTTAATAATATTTTTACTGAATTAAAACTCTCTTAGTTTTCAAAGAACTATGGGAAGTTATCAAACCAACTTTCCTTGTTGAAAATTTTGCAGGGTGTCTCTACAAAAGCACTTGTAGAGCTATAGTAAAAAGAAATCTATGATGCATCCAATATATCTAGACAGAAAAGATGACCTGATTTTCTGTACTTGTTGCCAGTGATTAATACATGAAGCTCCTTGGAAAGCAATCACATGGTGTGCTATAAAACTGAAAAGATGTACAGAGCAAAAAACACATAGAACCCGGATGTGCAAAATACTGAGAATGACTTCTTCTCTAGGAGATTGAGGCCTTTAGCAGCAGCTTCAGCTTTCAGTGAACAGAATAAAACAGGTCAAAGAAGAATAAAGAAAGGAGAGGGAGCATCAGATTATGTGAATTTAATTTAAAACTGTTAATTTGGGTGTCTTTCCAAAGTGCAAAGGAGCCAATATTTTGTGTTAGGAGGTTTTAGACATGAAGCAATGAAGGGCATCTTGCCTTGTTTGTGAAGTCAAAATCCTGGATCAACATTTGGGTGTGTGTTGCTTCCTTTTATGAAGTAGAAACAAAATTCAACATGTAGGAATCAGAGAATTTGAGTTAAAGTCCTCCCAAAGATTTACTCATGCAGATATGTTCTGCAAAAATCACAGATGTGAGTCTGGAACCAGTAAATACAGAAAAATTAGCTAGATATCCTCTTACATACTGAAAGCAAGAATATCACATGATTTAAGATCTTTTATTAAAAAAACAAAAACAAAAACAAAAACAAACAAACAAAAACCCAAAACCAAAACTATACAAAAAAAAACAACCAAAAAAACCCCACCAAAACCAAACAAACAAAAAAAACCCACAAAAAGAAAACAACAACAACAACAAAAAAACCCCCAACCAAACAGAAAACTAAACCAAACCAAAAAAATGAAACCAAACTCATAGTACTACCACAGTTGTCCTTTATGCTGCTCTGTGTGTCTGAAGTATTTCCTCTTTACAGTAATTCTGAGTAGGGAATGGCACCTAGTGTCAACAGCGGAAATCTGTTCTCTCATGATTTCTGACCAGTGTCAGGTGTACAAAGGGAAGCTAATCTTCTGCTTGTAACCCTTGGTCTGCTTTTTCTATTTCAGTCAGAGTTGTCCTACTCTATGACTTGGAAACATCTTCAACTTCTCTGTGCTATAGCAATCATTTGCAGTTATAGAAGAAAGTAGACTGGAAGCAACTACTAATCTGAACTCTGAGTCCCTATTGAGGGAGTTCTAAGTGACAAAAAGTCAAGCTAGCTGCAAGTTTGAGGTATTTTTATGGCCAAAGTTTTGCTTAACTCTTATTTGAGCATGTGCATCTGGGGGCAGACTACAGAAGATCAAGGAGAGCAAGACTACTCCTAAGGTTCTTACAGTAAGCAGCTTAGAATTTCAAAGAGAACGTTTGGAGGAGCTAGGTTTAATTAATCCTCTCCCACTCTGCTGCTTCAGACAAGTGAGCTGAGAAAGGCACATGATTCACCCTTAAGTCTTCAAAAGGAGGTGCTCTTTCCTCCATCCCATACTTCACATAAGGCTCCTGCTTTGAGGACAGCTCTGCAATACTCATGAGAAGGTGCTTTTACTCTAAAAGAAAGAGATCATTGACACAATGGGTGTAAAAAAATTTAGCTCTAAGCCCATGGATAAGGACGAAGAAGCAGAGGTTGCTTTTGAAGATTAGGAGCAGTTTGATTGTTAAGTGCTACCTTAAATTAGTCTAATCTTCCTTTTCCTTGGACTGTGTAGGAACATTCTCGATAACAAAGTTTAAAGTCCTGTTTTTCAGCTGGCCTTCACAGAAACCTTCTTCTTGCAGGTTTTCTAACTGTGGGCAAACCAAATAGTAGTTTTTGGATGCTTGTAAGTGTAGAGAATGCTACTGAAGAACTGCGTTTAACAAGTATTTGGAAAAGGGCCTCTTGATAATCTTATTGAAATTAGAAGGATTCTAAGATGAAGGACATAAAATAGCAGTATCTCTGTAATAAATATTAAAAGGACAAATATAATTGTATAATCTATAAAACAGATTGCATTGCTTGGTGGATAGGAAATACTATTCCCTCTGTGATTAACTAGCCAGGTACCAAGTATATATGAGAAGGCTTGAATTATCTAGATTTTCAAAACAGCCCAGGTTCTTCTGACAGACTTTCATCCATCATTTAACTGAGTAGAACTGTGTGATTTATTATTTATTTGGAACAAATTTATATGTTTTACTGTGTTCATGAGATTTTGTTTGGTTGCTACCAGACCTGACAGCAGGTTATCTAATATTTTCCCATGAGTATAAGGAATAATTAGAATCAGTTTAGAAAATAAAAGATCCCAGCTAGTGGACACAAAGTAAAATGAAGTCATAACATTTCTGGATCACATTTACTTAATTAAATGCACTTTTTTTTTCCCTTTCTGTGGGCAAAAATGATCCAGTCTATTGATATACACGATATTCACAAAATCAGTTGGTTGGTTTGTTTATTTGATTGTTTATTCGATTGTTTATTCGGTTTTTGTTTTAAGCAAACTCCCAAACTATAGTTGTGTGATTCAATCAATAGGAGGTCTTCAAAATTTCAATGCTGATTACTAGACTGAACTTTGCAGACCCTGCCCTGGAAGAAATAAGTTGCAGGTCTTGATATCAAATATATAAGCACTCAAGCCTCATATTACATCTTCATTTTAACACTGTTTTCTGATTTTGCAGGCTAGCAGCATTTAATGCAATTAGTGATCCTCCATGATTTAAAGAAAGAGAAAACTTAATTTCTTGACAGTTCACATTGTAGTACTGGTATTACAAGAGACTAATTGAAGTTTTAAGGACAAGGAATTTAAAGAAAAGATTCCTAATTCAATATATTTTGGCTTCAAATTTCAAATTCTCAAGTATGTTATTATAATCAAGGACTTTTTTTTGCATTAGATATCTGCAGTTGTATATTACACAGATTTTGGATATGGAGAAATGGGTGTGAATGGAATTTGATAAAATAACAAAAAGATTTGGCTTAATATATTTTCCCTGGACTATGTAATGTGCGGAATGAGATGCAGTGGAAATACTCCATAATGTAAAGTTATATAATTTTTAAAAGTTTTACAGGCAGTATTTAAAAATATAGGTGTGAATATTTAACAAAAACCAAACCAAACCAACTCTGAATGGTTTGAAGATAAACAGATGTTTAATAGAACAGTTGTTTGTACTCTGAAACGGTTTCTTAAAAAAACCCAATAAAGACTAGGGAATGTTGAGTAGGAAAATTGAGTGCTCCATGCATCCTGCTATCCTGGTTGTAATGGAAACACTCTGATTTTTTGTGTCTGTGCTCAAAATAACTGTATTGAAAGAAGAGGTATTACTTAAAAAGAAAAAGTAAAAAGCAACTTGAGCTCAAATTGCCTGTGGGTTGTTTTTTTGTTTGTTTGTTTGTTTGTTTTTGTTTTGGGGTTTTTTTTCTGTGAGAGAATTGCACAGTGATTAGTCTACAGGTAGATCAGTGTGAACTGATCTTTTAGATAGAAATAAAATATTGTGAATGCCCATGTTTGGAAGTGAAACAGTCTAAGACAGAGTAAAAGTGGAGTATAAATATGATGAGCACCTTTTAACTGTGAATCACTGATTAAGTATGAGTTTGGTGGATTCCCCATTATTGGAATTCCATAATTGAAGAAGAGATATTCCTCTACTATACAATACGTTGTGCAAAGAGAAATTACTTCTGATTTATTTCTGTTACAGAAACTCCTATGTTTGTCTATGTACTAGAAAAATATTAACAGTTTCTTACACCTCTAAAGTGAAAGACAGCTGCTGAAACAGGACCAGGAATTAATTATTCAGCCCAATTAGGCCTAAATAAATTCATATAAATATTTATAATTAATCTAGCTTCTTAACTTAGTGTGATTTTTTTGTACTATATTGTCCTGGAAAGCTTTTGTATTTTATGCTGGTTCTAAGAACTGAGAGAAAGAATAAAGTAGTCAGGGTTTCCTGTGCCAACATTTTAAATCCTTACAGAAATTTATAGGAACAAAGCAGACTGGTGTTCATTGTATAAAAGAAAGCTCTTTATGCAGAGAGTGGTCATGTGTGAATTTAGTCACATTTGCTTTGACCTTTGCGTGCAAAAAACTGTCAAAACAGACACAGGGAACAAAGCTTTTAGGTGGACTATTTTATGTTAAAAGCTCTATTAAAGTGCTTCTCAAGTGCATTTTTAAGAAGAAAAATTAAATTACGAAAGAGCTTTCTGATTAAAAAATGATTGTGCTGGTCTTCTGAAGAAATTTGAGTGGATTATTTTGAAAAACTGGCCAATTTCAAAGAAGTAGTTATCACAGTGGGAAAGGCTATAACTTGTAACTATAATAATATCTCTACAGGCATGATAAATGTGCCTGTGATTGGACCAGTTGGGATTTCATGGTCTGAGGCATTATGAATTTGTCAGTTCTGTTCAACTGTTTCCAGCAAAGTGACTCCATCATATTGTTCGTATTATTTGAAAAAAAAAAAAAAAAAGTAAAAATCAAAATGAAAGGGTTTAAAATTAGATTGTGTTCTGACTACAGGCAATCAGTCCTTGTCCAGAATCATTTTCCTATCTGTTGATAGATTCTTGCTGTAATATTCACAATCCATTTGTAGCTAGTCACAGCCCATTAGCCATCTGTTCTCCTATTAAGCAACTTTCTTTTTATAATGAAAGTATTTAATTTTAATAAACTCTATCTGCTAAGCATCCATCTTACACATAATAAGGAACTACTTCAAACAAGGTTACTGGGCCATATAAAAGCAATATTTTTTAATGTACTTCCTAGGATATAGAAGGGAAACGACACTTGGAATAGCTTGAAAATTTGAAAATATTTAAAATATAGATTATTGTAAATAAGTACTTGTTCTTTAAAGTGTGATATGAGCAACAAGTGTTGCATGCTGAAACATTTGCCCTAACTTGCCAGCTCTAACATTGATTTTATAGACTGCACTATGCAGCAAAAGTAAGATCTGATAACACAATATTTATGAAAGACTTCAAACATGAGGTATAGATGGCTAGTGTGTTTTTAAAACTCCACTTACTTGCCTTGCTTGCTTAAGACAGTTTGGCAAATACAATGAAAAGTACCAACCAACAACTATGGAGTTTTATCTTTGATGTTTAGAAAGTATAGTAGAAAATAAAAGAATTAGGATTGTCAGATTTACCTTCAGTTTCAAAATATACACATGAGCATTGTAATAATTTCTAATTAATTAATCATAATTAATTTCTGACAGATTTCTAAATGAGATAGGACTCCCAGAGAAATTCACACATGTGTCAACCTGTAAGATTATGGAAGAACTCTTGGGCTTCTAGTACTTCAATTTTACAGCAGCAATAAAATTAGCAGTTTTAGTTGGGAGTGTTGTTAATCGAGTTGGGGGGAGTAGGGGGTTTTTTGTTTGGTTTTTGTGTTTTTATTTGGTTTTGTTGGGTTTGTTTTTGTTTTGGGTTGTTGGTTTTTTTTTGAGGGGGGGTGATTGTGGTACACTGTTTATCTTGGGTTACAGTGTAAGGTGTAACCAAAGTATGTATTCTACAGCCATCTTCATTACCTTCTGATGAGCTGTTAAACTGGGTGGCAAAGTGTTTTTTCATCTTTGCCATGACTCAACTGTGATAACTCCCTCTGGGAAAGTAGCTGCCACTCTGAGGGGCCCATCTCTGGTAATGGACAACCAAGGTCTCCCTAGAGCGACTCTAGGACTCTGTAGAATTACACCACCTCATTGTGAAATTACCCACCCTGGGGGAGGTACCAAACATTCCCGCCTGTAGATAATCTGGGACTTGGGACACCACCATCCCACCAACGGATACCCAGAGGACAAGAGCTCTTGACAACCGCCACTGGACCTCCAGAGAAGAACCAGACCTTTCTACGGAATCACAGCTTTGACAAGACCACATCCATCACTCCAATGGGGCTGCAGCCAGTCTTTAATCAGACTGCTACCACCACCCTGAGCAACAGGGTGTCAGGTCATATTCTGGCTTGGTCAGTTTGAGACAGTGTCTCTGTACTATTGTCTGTCTTGTAATTGTCCAATTAAACTCTAGCTCTGACTTGGAATCTTTTGAAGGTATTTTTGTGGGGATAATTCCTCCTCCTTGAAACCAGCACACTACGTTTTTTAAACTGGGTTATGTAGGATAATAATAGAACTCACTCAGGCTATGAAGACTAGCAGTCCTACCTGTGATTTGGAATTTCAGTAAATAATTTTTGGGGAACTCTCTCTTATTTGTCCCAGTCTCCTCTTTTTTTTTTTTTTTTTTTTTTTTTTTTTTTTTTTTTTTTTTTTTTTTTTTTTTTGTAGTTCTGAGACCTTCATCTGCTTACCAGTCACTTTGGAGAAAAGACTGGTTCTCCTATTCTTCAATTCTCTAGTGTTTTGATTTCTCTTTTTTCTTCATACTTACTTTGTTTCTTGGCTTTTCATTTCTTTCACTTAAGTGAAAGATGTTCCCCTGCAGCTCCCACTGCAGTTGGTCTGGTTAGCATAAATCTGAATACTGCTTTCACTCCGGGAATTTTTTTTGCTTCCTATTTTGAATTTAATGGGAAATAGGAAGGCTATTCAGATAATGCTGTTATTGTGTTATGTAAGAAATAATAAAGTTTAGACTAAAAAGATGTACTTTAAAGATAAATAATTTGGTGTAAATAAAGCAATGTCTAAAAGAATTGCCATAGCATAACAGAAGGATCTTTCTTGTAATAAGGACTGCGGAAACTATGGCATTCATATTCCCTAGAAATGTTCTGAACATGCATATACTTTTAAAATTTTCTCTTGAAATAGAAGAAAAAATTTCTGTGGGGCAAAATTCCAGAAGACTCTGCACTTAAAAATGAAAATATGGTCATATGGTTTTAAATATTTGGACATATCTGGAAAAAGAAATTCTTATAGCAAAATTTCCTAAATAAATGTATTTTGTTCCACTCTCTTTGTGACATGGAACTTATTCTTCTGTAACTTCTGGAGTGAATTGAAGAAGGCATAAAGGTCTTGAAATTTAAGTTCCAGCACATTTTATTAAAGTAAAGGGGTGTCAGAGAAGTTTTGACAAAGTTACTGCTGAAAGAGCTTCGTGCTTTATTCTTGTTTCAACTGTGATAGAGTCAATTTTCTTCTTACTAGCTGGTACAGCACAGTGTTTTGGATTTAGTATGAACATAATGTTGATAACACACTGCTGGTTTAGTTTTTGTTGAGGAGTAATGTACCTAAATCAAGGATTTCCCAGTGTCTCATGCTCTGCCAGTGAGGAGGTGCACAAGAGACTGACCTGAACTAGCCAAAGTGACATTCCATGGCGTAGGAGATCATGCTCAAAATATAAATTGAGGAGAGTTACCTGGAAGGGGCTGATCTTTGCTTGGGACCAAGCTGGACATTGGTCAACAGGTGGTGAGAAATTGTATTGTGCATCCCTTGTTACTGTTAGAATTATCATTATATTTTACCTTATTTCAATTATTGAACTCTTCTTATCTCAACCCACAAATGTTACTTTTTTACCTTCATTCTCCTCCCCCATCCCACCAGGGTGGGAGACACAGAGAGAAGCGAGTGAGCTTACTAAATTGCAATCTTACTTGCATAACAAGCTGACTAAAAATTAAGTAATACGGAAAATTAACTGTATGCCACAGAGGAAGACAATCTTCGTTTGTTTGTAGTTCATGGAATTATTAAACTGATTGCGTTCATTTTTTCTGCCTTTTACTATTGCAGTGCCTTCAGAAAGCACAGAAATTGGCTGGAATTTGAAGAAGCTATGCTCTCAGCTGTAAGACTATTTACTGGTTTAGAGTCTTTACTTTCTTAAATTTCATCTAGTGTACAACTAAACTTTCAGGACAAAATCTCGGTCATTTAATGGTGAATTTCCTTTTTTTTTTAATCTCGTATAGGGTTTCTGCAGTGAGACACTGGTGTAGTCTGATTTAAAGGTTTCATGGCAGCCAGAAGATTTTGAGGTAATAGCAATACTAGGAGAAACCAATAATACATTGGGAAAAGCACCGTATCTGTCTGAATTTCACAATGTATTCTCTTCATTCATTGTTTCTGACCCCACTGTATTGTGGTTTTGTGTTTATTAAACCTCATGTCAGACCCTTTGTCTTTCTTAATGCACATAAACTTGTGAATGTAAAATATTCTTCTTCCCAACTGGCTACTCCAGTAAAAAATCACCTGCCCATCTTGGTGCCCAGAAATTTTACATCAATTTCTCACAAAAGTAGAAAATACATTGCTAATGAAATGAAGTTGTACTGTTACAATATTCATTCCATCTCTCTTTCTCTTTGACATTGTATTGAAAAGGAAAATAAAATAAGTTGTAATTTCTCAGCTACATTTAGGTCAAGCCAATACAGAAGAAGGAACATGATAAAAATGGTAATTAAATATTGCAAACAGTTTCAGGCAGAAGGTGAAAATAGATGGGTTCCTGAGTATCCTTCCAGCTCTCTTTTTCTTACTTTAGATATCATTCCACTATATCTAAGAGGGGAAGAAAGATGAAAATTGAAAAGACAGAGTACACAGAATCTGGCCTAATCACTTTTGACATCTGTGGGTATATATATGCTTTGGTTTTCCTAGGCCACTGGAGGCAGTGTTGGAAAGTTCTGCATTGGACTTGGACTGCCAGCAGTTTGGAAACCAATCCCAAATCTGCAATTGAATACTATGTGCTTGGAATTAAAACCCATAGCTGATTCTAAAGCCCACTTTTTAAAGACAATTTTTTTCCAAGAAAAGGCATTTTAGCAGTAATGCATAAAAATAGATCCTAATACCAGGAAGGAATTTTGGTTCCAGGCTAATTATACTCAATTCCACATAAAATATAAAATAGTTTGTTTGTTTGTTTGCTTGGCTGGTTGGTTTTGGGTGTTTTTTTAATATATATTCAACAATAGGCCTTGACATAAAAGATTTTAGATCACGGTCTGAAAATTGAGTGTGTAGACTTATCAAGGTCAGGACAGGGACTTTATCTTGAACATTCACTGGAAAAAATGTTATGATCCAAATTCAATTTTACTTGGGTTAATATTGATTTAAACATTTGCCATCATCTTTCTTTCAGAGTTGCCCATTCACTTCAGAGAGTATGATCAAAAAGTTCTCTCATCCTGAACGAATGTACTATTCATCTCATACAATATGAAGGGCCTCGGCAGGTGTAAATTGGCTTTGCTCCATTGAATTCAGTGAAACTGTGTCAGTTTTCCGTGACTGGAAATGTGGCCATTTTAACTTACAGAATAGGTTACGTTCAAAGGGGTCTTTAATCACAAGGTTTAACGAAGAATTATTCTTTCATCTGAATGTTGCCCTAACTCCAGCCTTGACTGTCCTTCTCCTGAGCTCTATAGGCAGCATTGGTTTCATGATACAAGCAAAGATCTTTTATTGCTTTATATAGATGTTAAAATCAGATATTTAACAACCAAAATGAGAAGACCTTTTTCTTAATTTAGAGAGTGTTGATAAATGAAGTAGAGTTGTTTTTTTTTTTGTTGAAGGTTGCTTAATAGACTTTTCCTGGGAGTTGCTATAGTAACACAGTGCAATAATTGAACCTTAGAGGTGATGTCTCATTTATATTGAAAGATAATGCATGGAAAGGGAGAGAACATAGAAGTCTTTTTACTAAATCTTTTAAGGTCTGTTTAAGAAGGGGTATTAAAATAACAAAATTCCTGAGCTTTTTTCCCAGGCTGTATTTAAGCAAAATGTGAAAGATAAAAACCTGTTCGGTTGTTTTTTTCTCTCAGCTGTTCAAGTAAAAAGGAATCCAAATATTCCTTGAGTTCAGCAGAGAATTTTATTTTTTTATTTAACCTGTAAATACAATTCAAATTTGACTCATCGAGAATTAAATCCGCTTTCACTATAAATGTTGCCATTCCAAAGGCAGAAATCTGTAGTCATTCACTTGTTCACAAGACCATGAAGAAAGAATTTTGTGGGGCGTGTTGATATTCAGAAATTGGTTGACTTTAGCAAAACTGGTATCAGTAACAAGGCTTAACCATCATTTGTGGCTCAGCTAGGACACAGAGAAACTGAAAATTGTCTATTTTCCAGGTTTGACATCTAAGGGTTGCATTGTGCATTATCGTTAATATCAAAACTAGGTAGCAGGATCCTGAAAGAATGTTCTGTCAGCTATTATTCTCCATCTGAATTATTGTAATCTGTACATCTTGGCAAATTTTATTCATATTAAGTAGCTCCTGTGAAAATCATTAATTAATTCCTTTCCATAATCTCTAGTATATGCTGTGCCAAACAATATTAAACCTTATTAAAGGAAGCTTGGGTGTGCAATAACAGAAGATTAAGCAGAGTTTGTTTCCTGACATTTCACCCACTTGAGCCATTGCTGAGATAGAAATTGCAAGTTTGGTTTCACTTACCTGTGTTTCAGACGTGACATTTTGGATCTGATGGTGTGCTAAAGGACATGACTGTACGGTTCACATCATTTAGAAGCACAGCTAGAGAAGGGGGTTTTCTATCCTTGCAAGCCATGTAACTAAAGATATGAATTGAGAGATATGACAGGTCACAGCTGGAAGGAAGGGCAGAGCAGAGATACATTAGATGCTGTTAAAGTTGTGAGAAACATGGAGTATGAGGCATCAATTTGTGTCACTCTGAACTTCTTTTTGCACTCAAAATTCAATCGTCCACATTCAAAAAAGAATCATGAGGCTACAACTTATAAATCTGTAAAAATGGGAAATATACAGGTCTTCTGAGAGGAAAATCATGGTGTTTTACTCTACTATTTCATAGATTAAGGGTATGAGTAGAATCTCTAAGGAAGTTACAAGAAAAGAAAGGAATTAAAATACTTTTGCTGATATAAGAATTATCTGAGAACAATATTATAAGGTTAAATCCTTCTCATTCTATAAAGTTAATTTATACCATGAGTCCTCTATGTGAATGGGATTTAAAATTAATACAAGAAGATATGAGACTCTTAATAAGGCTGATACTAAGGTGAAATTATGTAGAGACTCTAAAACTTATCCTTAATAACATGACAAAATCCTCATTTTTTTCTACATGACAAAAATGATAATGTATTTTGCTTTGAAATTAGCTCTGATGGATGCTGCCTGCATACAGACAATATTTTCCTCTTCAACAGAAGAGTTCAAGTAATTTTGTGATTTTTCTGCATTGTGTTTGTTTGTCCCCAGATTTCTTACAGGTTCCCTTTAGGTACTGGAAGGTTGGTAAAATGTATCCCTGGAGCCCTCTCCAGGATGAACAATCCCAAGTCTTTCAGCTTTTCCTTATAGGAGATGTGTTCCATGCCTCTAACCGTCTCCATTACCCTCCTCTGGACTTTCTTCATCAGGTCCACAGCATGATATCAATGCCCATTTGATTATGGTGCTGTACCACAACCCCTTTAATAAGAACTAAATTGCCAGAGTTGTTTAAGTGTCCATGTTCTATTTAGAACCATTAATTTTCAGTGAGATGTGAGCACCAAAATTAGAATTTGTTCCTCCCAAAGAACTGCATAGCAGAAAGCTTTGCCACTATCAAGATGCTACAGGCATCAGAGCTGTGTCAATAAAGTCAGTGAGATATTTAGTAATTGGAATGCAATGGTAGATAAAAGCAGAATGCTCATGATGTTGAACATCCAGATATGGCACTGCAAGCTGATTACAAAGTACGCATTCCTGGCCATTTGCCCTGATTACATCACAGCTTTTCTGCATAAGCACGGAGAGAAATTTAGCCTGAGATTTTGAATTGGGCATGAGAGGAAATAATTGTCTTGGGTTATGGAACCAAAAATGTGTATTCTATTTCATCTGTTGAAAGCAGTTGGGGAGATGTTTTTTCTTTATCTCTTGTAACTCTGGAAAAAGGGGGGAGGATGCGTTCTGATAATGGGCCAGCTGTTAAAACCAGGTGGGGCAGTGTTTCTTATCTCTTTCATCACCCATCCTCCCTCCAGGGGGATATTTTCTGCTAATGGGCCATTAAGGCTCACCAATGACATGACATTCCATAATCCCATTTGGAAATGCTCCACCCAGTGGAGGGGAGTCAACCATTCCTACCTAGATAAAAACTGAGACGTAAGAACACAAAGTATCTGGTTCCACCGGATTCCGGGAGGAAGACTGGACCCTTCTCACCATCACTGGACCCTTCTTCTCTCAGGATCATCTCTGCTCCAACAGAACTACATCTGCCACTCCAGGAGAACTTATTTTTGGACTGTTTCCAACACCCTGACCAACAGGGTGTCCAGTTGTATCTCTGACTCTGTCAGGATTTCTAGGATTGTTGTTTGTTTGCTTGCTTGTTTGTTTGTTTTACTACTAGATTTGTATTGTTAATATTCCTAGTAAAGAACTGTTATTCCTATTCCCAAATCTTTGCCTGAAAGCCCTTAATTGCAAAATTATAATTCGAAGGGGGTGAGGGGTTTACATTCTCCATTCCAAGGGAAACTCCAGCTTTCCCTGACAGATACCTGTCTTTCAAAACCAAGACAATAGTGGAGTGGTTTTGTTTGAGGTTTTGTGCTTTTTTTTTTTCCTAATATACTTTTATTTTAACACATGCACAGCAGCAAGTTGATCAGGAAATTGGAAATCTTATGGACTTCAAGAGATGAGCACAGTTCCACACCTGCAGCAGAATGACCCCATGCATCTGTGCACTCACTGACTGGTGAGTTAGCAGTCCTGCAGAAAAGTACTGGAGTTTGAACTGAATATGAGTGGACAGTGTTCACTGTAGAAGGCAGACTGTATACTCAGCTACATTGCTGTGACTAAGAGATCAAAAGAAGCTATTATCTTTTTTTGTTCAGTGTTACTGAGGCTGCATATGCAATACTTCCTACGCCTTTTATTCTCCCAGTTCGAAAAGCTGTTGAGAAAACCAAGTCCGGCAGTGGAAAAATCAAGATAACCAGAAAACATGAACTAGAATAAGAAGCTGAGAAGGTTGGAATTTTTCTTTTTTTTATGTGATGCAGTTTTTATTTAAGGGTAATTGGCATCTACTTGAAGGGGAATTACAAAGGTCACAGACAAATCTTTCTCAGTAGTGGCAGGAGAAGTGATAGAAAAATGGTCATGAGTTGCAGCTTGGAATTAATATCGGCAAATTGGACATTATCCTTTCCTATTATCTTTTCCTAGAAAATTTCAAGGGGATGGGAGTACAGATATATATCTAGAGAGAGAGAGAGAGATAGACAGATACATCTGTGTGTATATATATATAGATCTGTATATATGTATATATATGTATAGCATTGTGTTAGTTTACCTAGAGATGTGATGGAACCTCCTTGGAGATTTCCAAGACTTCAGTAGGCAAAGCCATGGCTGATTTGACCTAGTTCTGTGGAAAGTTTCTCTTCAAGTAGAAATCAAATTAGGTGACCTCCAGAAACCCTTTTCAGACAAACCTTTTATGACTCCATCAGCTGCTTAAAGTTCTTACATCAGCTGCTGAACTACATCTGAAAGTACAAAAATATCACAGTGGGAAAGTTTTCAGGAATGTAAAAATGGCTGAGGAAAGAGTAACCTCTCTATGTGCCCTCCACCTACTTAGGTAGTACTAACCAGAGGAGTGTGTCCTTTCCCTCTGAAATGGCACTCAGTTCATGCACAGATGCCACATGACTTAGGACAACTTACATCATAGATAATTTTACCCTCTTAAAATCTTTAATTTATTTCTTAACTGGCCAGTGGCTTTAAAATATGTGTGAAAGGGACTGTATGCTTAGTTATTACTTGTTCCAGCAATTTTCTTGCTGTGGGACAAGTAGCTTCATTTTTTGCTTTTAAATGTTGAACTTCCTTGAAAGAGAAAGGATGTAAGTGCAAATTTCCTTTAAATAAGCTTCTCTTAAGTAAACTCAATTACATTTTTGTTGAGAAAAAATCAAACTCTAATAGTTTTAGAGACCTTGTTTGCTATTTTTCTTATTAATCTAGGCCAGACAATACCTGGGTTTGACAGTTCAAGGAAAAGCTTAAGATATTTGCTTTTTATACTCAGAGACAACTAAATGAAAACAGAAGAGTTTCTGGTATTTACATTTTGACTTCTCTCTGAAGACAAAGGTTTTCTTTCTCTCAGTAGTTCTCTGACTGCTATTTCCAACTGTATAACTAGTTTAAAATGCTTTTAGTTTTTATTAGGTTGTATGTCTAGTGTCTGGTCATGATGAACAAAGAAAAAGGCCCGTTGAGGATTGGATGATCAGACACATTAGAAGCAATGCTTGTGCCTTTTTCCTAAGGCTATTACAGGAGAACAGTAAGCCCCACTGTGACCCACCAAGAGGGTTCCACCAAAGAAACTTCTTTCCTGGAATGCCTTGAAGACTACAGTAAGCTACTGATACAGTAGCCAGTATGGGGCAGAAAGGGATTTGGGGAACATGTAAAATTCACTAGAGGATATTTTAAGTGGGAAACTGAATATGGGGTTCTCAAGCAAGGGAACAAAGGCAGGGAAAGGGACAATTAAAGGTAGATCAAGAAGGAGCAAGCATATGAAAACATGAACAAGAATATGAAAAGGGAGAAAAGAAAATGTTACTGCCAGTTGACTGTAAGCAGATGGCTAGCCAGCAAATTTATCCACTTATGCCCTGTGGTTGTGACTGTACTGTGTCATGTCTTTTAAACCCTATTCTTCTTTTCCTGGGTGGAGTATTCTGGGTTTGCACAGCACTACTTAAATAATGGAGAGAGTGATGAGAGAGTTAGCTGCTGCAGGGACAATAAACCCAAAACAGAAAGACAAGGGGACCTGAAGGTCAGCCTGGACAACTTACTGAAGAGAACTGTTGAGGGAAGGGAGAGTAAATCTACTGTGTATGTGTGTGTGTGTTGACACACACATGACAAGAAATCCAAATGACAAGAAATCCAAATACCATCAACTGAAGTAGGGCTGAAAATCTCAAATTCTTGTATGTCCTGGTTGGGGTGGCCAGGGAGACTCAAGATGTCTGGGGGGAAGCTACTGGATAGACTTGAGTGGCTAAGGCCACTCAGCCTCTGGAGTGATCCATATTGTCAGCTCACTTTTGTGCAGTAGCTGACTTCAGTACTGCACAGATGGAGAGGAGGCACTGGACTGGCCCATATGTGCTGTGCACCCTTGTGGGAATGATACTTCTTTTTCTCCTGTGTGTTCTGCTAAAGTAACATTTGCTGCATGTCCAGCTGTGTATGTATGTGTATCCACATATGGGTAGTATGTGAAGTGCAATCTTGCATATATTTACTGTCATCTTCACTATTTGCCAAACCTGGGGACATGGAGCTGCAATGTTATTTCATCTATTAGTCCATTGTATTTTTGAGGTGGTTTTTTTTGGTAAGATACAAGATGGCAAAGTAAATACAAAAAAACAATGCTTCCTCAAGTTTGAAACAAATTAAAATGAAGCCAAAAAAATAAAATGTTAGCTTGTGAATGTTCCATAAATTAAATACTAGCCAAAGATGATTGTCAGAGCTTGAGACTCCTGGAATTTTTAATAGGAAAAAAAGCAATCTCAGAAGAATGACAGGGAAAGAAAAAATAGAAGTCACAATCATACATTCGTCTATTTTGCCTGGATGTAAAGACTATTTATAAATACTGAAAGAAGGCGAGGAAACACCCTTTAATATTGTTGCAGACTACATCAAGGGGAAATCTTAGATATTGCAGAATATCTTTGTAAAATTACTTTTTTACATACAAAAAGCATGTATGAACCAGCTGTACTGAGAATAAACAATGGACCAAATTATGTCTTTCAGAAGAACCCCAGGACAGTCCAAAGTTCATCATCAGAGATGGGAGTTGAGACTGTAGCTTCTCAAAATATCTCAAAAATAAATTTTGTTCCCAAAATATATGGGTAGTTCTTGATATATTGTGGAAAGTTAAAGAGTAGTTCCAGCTGACTGGCTGGATATGTGAGGATTCAGCAAGGAGTCACTGAAATTGCAGGTCAGACACTACCAGGCAGTGAGGACCACAGATGGAGAACGACTCAAAATAAATTAGCATTCCTCAAACGTGGGCCTAACGGATGCCTTGTTTAAGTAAAAGACTCCAGAATCTCGTATTACAGTTTTTCCTATGCTTCTCCAAATTCAGGTGTGATTATGTGCTTTTTATTATCTGGCAGTGGTACTGGGAAGTGATTCTAGTAGCTGGTGCAGACTTCAGCAAATTCATCTTTTTTGTGTGAGTTTCAGGTCACTTCTACTTAGGAGTAGTTTAATTTAAATGTTTGTTTCTAGAAGTTTATATTGTTTGCACCTCCCTCATTAGCAGCCATACTAGTCCAGCAGATTGGTTCCTATCTGTTAATGAAAAGCTAAGAAAAAAATACATCTCAGCTCTGAGTTCCTTGTCTCCTGAAGTCCCTTTCTTTCTCTGTCCAGCTCATGTCACTGACTTAGTCTCCTGGTTTTTCACCTTGTGATATATAATTGATACCCTGTGTTACAGGAATAATTCTATTTATTGGGGTTTGTCTCATGGAATGAAATCACAACTACAGGTTCAACTCTCTTGACCTATCCATCTGGCTTGTATTACTTATCTGTCAAAGTCATGATAAAAATACTGCCAAGGGCAATTAACAATCAATTATTGAATCCTTCTAGGAATTTGGCCCTATAATAAACCAGTGAAGAAATTCCATTCATATTTTGCCAACTTAATCTCCCATAATGAAGCAGTTCCAGTATTAATCTCTTTGATAGCATAAGCACGCTCAGATCGTATTTTGGTCTTGCCCTAATATTCTGTACCAGATTCCTACTACTGCATTAGCACTTTATTCTTGATTATCCTTGTACAAAAAGATACAGTTAAATCTGTTACATCTATTAAGCCTAGTTTCTTTGTAGTCTTAAGACATCATTAACACAAAATGTTGATTCTCTATCTCTACCCTTTTACTGGTTTGCCAGGATAGAAGAATACCTTCAATACCTCCCTTCTATCATAATTACTTCTCAGCATGATTTGTCATTAAATGTTGCCAAGAAATTCATATAGAAAATTTTGTTTTGTTCACTTAACTCACAAAACCCCGACACAATACTTCCAGTTACTTTACTTAATTGTATAATGTGTAATAAAAAGAACAAGTGTTTGGAAACTAAATATTTAAGTGACTTTAAAATTGATGTTATTTATGGAAAGGAGGTTTTTTAATACTATGTAAGTTTCAAGTTTAAAACACAAATGCACTTGGTTTCTCCAATTATAAAATTCACAAGGAATATTAAGAGTATTGTGCTGGAAGCAAACTTAGCTGAAGGCAAGTGTTTAGCTCAAGTATTATACATGAATATGATTTTGTTAATAACAAAATTGTTTCCTATTCAGTTGAAGTTAATAGGAGAGTTATATTGAATTTCTTTGGACCATGAGCTTAAAATGTTGTCATACTTAGAAAAATCCTGATTCATGTTTTGGCAACATGTAATGCTTTCTCTATGCTCGTGCTGTTTGTTAGCCAGAGGCAATAGCTGTGCACTTATAACATTATTTCAATCAAAGCAGCAAAGTCACTTTTGCTGGTTATGTACATCTGTCCTAGAAGGAATTTTCCTGTAAAAATTCTGTAATATCTGCCTACAAAATAAATTAAACAAAACCTTTAAGATAGTCTGGGAGAATGAGAGAACTTTTAAAATTGTAAGGGAAAGCCAGAGAAAAAGACATGAAATAATCTGCTACAGATTTGGAATTTGTTATAAGTGTTTCATTATGTTATTAACTTTGTGCATTATTGTTTAAATATAAATTTCTTAAATGTCTGAAAGATCAGTCTTTGCTAATACAGCCATAACATATGAATTAAACACATATATGACATATTTCACTTTATTCTTTCCTTGGAAAAAAAGAAAATTCTAATAAATTCCCATACAATTTATGAATTTTATATATCTACTATCTATTACATTGATAATAGATAATCAATATATTATGATATATACATATGATACTGTCAAGGTTTTAGTTTGATTTCCTGGCCAACGCACCAATTAATGTGATGGTTTCAATCACTTACTATATTTCATGTGACTGGAAGAACATAAAGAGCAAAACAGGCTTATCTTCAAATTACAAAGACAGTTTATTTACACATACTGAAAGGATAAAAATAGGAAGAAAAAACCCTGACAAATGAAACCCCCAAAACATCCTTCCCTCCCTCTCCAAGTTTTCACTTTTCCACACTCAACATAAAAAGACATACCTGTAACTTCAGTCAGTTTATCATTCCAAGATAATCTTTCATCAGTTCTTCAGGAAAGGAGTCTTTCTTGGTTCCAATAGAGACGTCATCTGCAAGGACCTTAAAAAAAAGAACTTGCAAACCAATGAAATCCCACCCATTTCACAGCTTTCCCAACACTGAAAACATGGGCCATGTACTCAACACACTGCAAACTGGGGTGTCGCCTTTTAAAGGTGTCTCACTTCAGGGGCAAAGGATTTTCCCATCTCAAGGAACAGAGCTATCTCTTCACTTCTTCACTACACACAGAAGGCCCCTATCTCTCTGTTCCAGCATCTCATCAAATCAATTTTACTCAGTCCATTACACAATACCTTTGCTCAAAAACCTATATATAAAACAATCACCTCCCCAAATTGCATATTTTTTCTATGGTTTAAAGGAATAGTTTAGTTCAGTCTCTATGTTACCAAAAAAGTCCAGCCAGATTTTTAGGCACTCCCCCTCCTCTGCCTTAAGGTCTTTTTCACTCTCTCTTCACTGACTTTAGTTCCATGCTGTGTCTCTTTATAATTCAATCACTATATCTGTCCTCACTCCAGGGAAAGGCCGGTGCTGAGAAGAGTTCATTTGGTGGCAGGAAAGAGTTAAACACGCCAGGCCTGCAGGGCTGCTCACATGATCTTGCTGGAGCGGGAGCTGCAAAAGTCTGAAACCCACGCTGGTGAAGCAGGGTGGGTGGGGGGGGCTGCGGCTACTGGATTGTTTTCTTTTCCACTCCTCGGCTGAGACCGCCCACAGCTGCTCTGAAGAAGGGGGCGGCGGCCGAGCACTCCCCGGTTCCAGCGGTGACAACAGCAGCCCCCCGGGGCCTCTCCTCCCCTCCCCCGCCGCTGCTGCCTCCAGGGCCATGCCTGGGGAAGGGGGTGGGAGCGGCGGCAGAACACCCCCTGGTCCCGGCCGGCGACAGGAGCAGCCGCCGGGGGTGTTTCCCCTCCCCCAATGGTGCTGCTGCTCTCGGATCCAGGCATGGCCGATCTGGGGAGGGGGCTCCCGGAGCCCGGGCCGGCTGCCGCAGGAGGTTACCTTGGTCGCTCACCCAGAAAAGAGAGAGCCCCTCCCCACACTCTCAGCTTTATATGAGTATAACCCGAAAGTCATATTGTGCTTTTCAGTGGTCAAACCACCTGCCAATTAAAAAACTGACTCCTGATTGGACTGTTCTTTCTAACAAAATCTAAACTATGTTAACCCATGACAGATACTTATTTCTTAGTTGAACTTTCTGGTAACTAACTTTTTAAGATTTTGTGATTAAATTGAAAAAAAATAACTGTTGGAGGGAAAGAGGAGTAAGGTATTCCCAAATCTTCTGTAGTATTTTGCTGATTTTGAATGATGATGTAAACTTAGACACTATTCATGTCTCGGAGCTGGAGCAGTAATTGAAATTTAACTTCCTCCTTTTACCTATGGAGGAGAATTTTACAGAGGAATAATGAAACCTTTCTACCAATTTGGTTATTGAGTTACTAGTTTCTACAGTGTGTTTCTGTCACAATGGCATCTGTAACAATTAATAAGTTTTAAATATTTTTGGCCAGTCCTTCAAGTGGGTAAAATAGTCATCACTCAAACCCAGTACTTTCAAACAAATTGCAGTGATTTAAGCTTGTATTTTGGGTTATCTTTTGAAAAGCATAGAGCTGAATATTTTCAAGAGGAGCTATGAGTGCATAGATTTCTATCTCTTACTGAATCTTAATAATAGGATTTAGAACTATGAGTCATGCTTGTGCCTAATGAAAAAGGTTTAATAATCACTGGAAATACATGTGCTATCTAACTTTACAGTGACACAGAGACCGAAGATTCAGGGTGAAAAGCAGAAACCTGGTCAGATCTGTTACAATTTCTGGTGACTGACTTATTCATTGCTTTAACTTATTCATTGCTTTACCCAGGAACACAGAGGTAGACCTCTCTGGGGTCAGGGGGCATTTCAGCTTTGTGCAGCTGCTGGCCTGCCCCAAGAAGGAAAGGGTCAGAAATGTGCCTTCTTGTTCTGAGTGGCAGAGTGGACAAAGAGGTGTTGGAGACAGAGCAGCAGGTATTCCCTGCACCTCAGATGGAAGCAAGCGGTAATTGAGAAGTAGCAGGGTATGTTGTTGTTCCAGGCCTGGGAACACATTGCTCTTAGCAGGGCTCTAGTTGAAACTGCGGCTCATTGTGTGACCTTCCCAGCAACAGAGAAGGGCAGCGCTGCAGCAATTGCATTTCAACCCATGGACAAAGCAGCACTGCCAGCTGAGGTCAGGGCCTGACTGGCAATGTTCCTCTTTTGCTAGGACACACCAGCCTCTCTGTGCTCCTCACCTCTGAGACTATTTCCCTATTAGAACCAGGGGAAGGAGGAATCTTATGCTGAGAGACAGCCCTCCTATTTGGGAGCAGTGGCAGTGTAATGCTGCTCTATCCCTGCAGTGCTCAGTGCTGAGCAGCTGAGCTGCTCTGCGTGGGCTGTGAGCGCAGTGGTGTGCTCTGAGCCTGGCAGACACCATCATATTCACCACCTTTGTCTTCTGGCTTGAACTTGTACTGGTGTAGTGGTGCATTATTTTATTTGCCTTTTAATTGTTAATAGTTTGCTCTGTGTACCCCAGTTTAATCCCTAGTTTGGTTTATTCCACCGTTGTATTCCCCTGTTCTGTTCTGTCAACCTCTGTTCCCCCTGCCTCTCAGACCTGTCAATCCTGACACACTCCCCCCTGCCTCTGGAAAGTTCTGGGGAGAGCGTCGAATGATTGGCCAGGATGTTGGGGGTCCCGCCCCCTCCCCAGGGGGGATTTGTCCCCTCTCCTGTCTCTCACCCCTGGAGCATCTCCCTGATTGGTTCCTTTCCCTGTTCCTCCCTGTATTAAAGCAACAGGCACTGAGCAGACCCTGCCTTGTCTGGGGAGACCCTATGAGGTCACATTGCTCCCCTGCTCAAGGATTCCAATAAATCTCCGCAAGGTCCTCCTTTCATCATTTCCTTCGCTGTAGTCACACTGCTGCTAAAAGGACCCGGCGGGGCGGAGCGGCGGGCAGCACAGGCAAGCTGAAGCAGGCAGGACAAGAACATCTCCCGGAGTCCCCACGGCTTCATACCTGCTTAAGCAAGAACTCTGCCTTTGACCTTAAATCAAGGTATGTTCAAGACAGCATTTTCTACCTGGTACTTCTGCACATAGTCTGAGCAAGGTGGGGCCATTTATGCAGGCTCTGACATGCAGGCTCAGTCTGTTGTATGGTATCTCTTTCCAGCTACTTGGGAACTCATGGACAAGAAGTTTTCCTATTTGGGGGAAAAGGCTGGAGAATTTATCCTGAGGGATGAAAGGGTGTTCCAGTGTCTCAGAACAGTTTATAAAATGGGATTGCAGTAATTGTGGATGCTAAAAGATCTGACAGTGTTGTGCAGGAAAAGAATGCCACTTAGTGTGATGCACTCTACACTTGAAGATGTTACAAGTTACACTTGAGTAATAGGGAAAGAATCAGAATTTTGACACAGGATAAGAAGAAAATGTGGTACTAGAGTTGTTCAGATCTACCAGTAACAGATACTGCTCCAACCCCCGAGTTTAATTAAAATTTGATGCAGGGATATATAGGGCCAGGCCTCGCGTTAAACATGGCTTATGGTCCTATTAACCTTTGGTTTTGTTTGCTTCTATTCCTTTTAGAGAGTCCATAAAATCCTCTGGAAGGAGATACAAAATTGCTCATCTTTTAGAGGCTATTGAGCTTGCTCAATATGCTAAGTACTTAAGAATTGAGAGGGTAAGGCTAGAGAAGAATTTCTATCGTTACGGTTCAGGACGGCTCATGTAATGACACGTAGACTCCAATCCTCTTGGAGAGCATATAACAAAGTTTATTGAAAGATTAATTTATACAGTGTTTCAGTACAATGAATAGGATTGGTAGTTTAGAGCCTACAGCTCTTTGTAAACAAATTTGCCAGTAAACAAGTTGGAAAACACGAGGTGTCAGCAGGAGGCTATCTACAGGGACTGTCTACAGGGATTGTTTTGGATTCCTCCTTACGATTTCCCAGGCCAGAATGAGAGTATTGTGTGCTTAGCTTTCTCATAGGCCCCAAGCCACTGCCTGGAGCCTAAAAATCTATTTTCTGACCGCTATCAGTCCCCACAAATTTCCACTTGCAATTTGAAGCCTGAACCTCATGGATATCAATAAATTTTTGCAGACTGGGAACTGAGAGCCAGACTAGAGATGGTATGAGCTATCCCAAGTGGCTGCAATTTTGAAAAAACATCCCTGAACTGACAGTAATAAAGGCTTTCCCTCCAAGGCTGCAGTATGAGTACTTGTCAACATTACTTACTCATTTTTTGTATTTAAAAGTCTGGATTTTTTTATTCAAATAGTCTCTGGTGCTTTCCTGTTTTAGAAACTTTTCAGTCTTTTACAGGAAATCTAACCACAGGCATCAATAAACTTGCAAACAGCCTAAGAACCACTTGTCAGTAAAATTCCTCATGCTCACTGTGTTCGAGGCTTGGGTAAGCTTAGTTTTGTCATGAAGCACAAGTTTGTTGGAAGCAGTGGAGATGGAGCTTGGACTCTTTGCCTCAGTCATAGACAAGTGTGTGATGCCTGGAACCAGAGTTGGTGATGATGTGAAGAGAGTTGGTGAAGGATGTGATAAGAAAAGAGAGCTGCAAGCGAGGAAATGGGCTTTATCTGCTTTATTCACACACACTGCATGCTCCTCTATTATAGATCTGCTGCTATGAGGGATCCCAGTGGAGCCAAAACCATGAAATCCATTGAGCTGGTGAATATTAACAGTTAAAACACCTGTACATTTCTCAATAAACTGTCATCTTAAGTAGACACATAGAGAGGATGTCCTGTGCAGAGTGATGTTCCTCAGGGATTGGTATCAGGATCAGTGCTGTTAAACATATTTGTCAGCAGCATGGACAGTGGGATTGAGTGCAACCTCAGTAAGTTTCACAATTACTTCAGGCTGTTGGTGTGGTTGGCATGTTGGTGGGGAGGCATGCCAACCAGAGGGACCTAGACAGGCTTCGGAGACGGTCCCATGCAAACCTCGTGAAGTTCGACAAGGTCAAGTGCAAGGCCCTGCACCTGTGTCAGGGTCTGATCTCCAGCAGTGATAGAAAGAGGACAGAGCAGGAGAGATTTTTGAACTAAAAATTTGCATTTGATCTTTGATTTTTTTTTTTTTTCTTATACTGATGTGGCACTTGCACTCTTTAAAAGATGTGCTATCATTTCCAAATATGCTTTGTAGTGCAGTTATGATTTTTTGGATTTGTTCTATAGAATTAATTGAATTTGGGTTAGTGTTATGTACTTTACATGTGAGGTTCCTCAAGCAAATTTCCCTAGGTTTTTGTATTCAATCATCTAATTAACAGTAAGCAAATTAGTTTCAATCATGAAGAAAGATAAGTCATATAAATATTTGTTCAATCTCTTCTGTTCTGCTTAGTACACGGTGGGATTGCACATGCTTTAATTTATTCTGGATTCATCCATTTGCTTATGACCTTCCTGCTTATTTTTCAGATATCCTAGTTTCTGGTTGGCATCACCAATGGGGAACCCACCTATACCTCCATATCACTTTTAAGCAAGCCTTACTTTGTAATTTCTTTCAAAGTGCTGTCAAAAATCCTGTGTCCTCTTAAACCTTGTACATTAATGTGCTAAAAATACATTTAAATTTGATACTTACTCTAAAATTTAGCGTGTTTAAACAGTAGCTGTACTTATGGTAGGAAGCTGTTTGGCAAACACATCCAGAATGTGAATTCAGGTTTCTCCATTCACACTCAAGTAAATGCGCATGTTAAAAATTGTACTGTGGGGTTTTGTCACTCTAATTTGACAAATAGCAGTGATTTTCGTGCTTATTCTTATGTATAATCTTTTCATTAAGAAAAGATTACCTGACAGCAGGATACTTGGGGTTGCTCAAAAAAGTTCAATCTGTCCACCTGGACTGTGACAGACTTCAGTAAAAAAACCCCTTTGAAATCCTATCCCTGCCATTTAGAAAAAGTAGTATCCTTAAGATCTTAGTCACAAATCATCAATTAGTTAGACCTCTAATTGCCCTGGTTTTCTGATGGCATTACAGGCTCAAATTACTTTAAAATTCCCTTCTAACAATGACAAATTTCAATCCAAAATGTGTAAAGCTCACTTTAGCAGAAGAATTTG
Organism: Phylloscopus whistleri; assembly: GCA_017589585.1. Taxonomy (NCBI): domain Eukaryota; kingdom Metazoa; phylum Chordata; class Aves; order Passeriformes; family Phylloscopidae; genus Phylloscopus; species Phylloscopus whistleri. The sequence continues at coordinate 437,566 of JADMLD010001097.1, read as the reverse complement.
GTTACAGAGTGTATTAGCAGCATTTGGCTGAGAACAGCCATGTTATACCAAGTAGCTTTCAAACCCTGAAAGTAAATTAAGTTAGGTACAGAGTTTGTTACAAAATGGAGAGAGATGAAAATAAGGAGATGTCATAGGCTAGGAAAAGCCTGATTTTGTTCCAATCGGGGTCAGCTTTTTTGATTGACAAGCAATTTATCCAGTAGAAGACAAGCTGCGACTTTTGGCGAAATGCTTAAAAAGGCTGGGTGGGGGGAGGAGCGACCTCTTTGTCTTCCGGTGTGGCAGGCTGGAGACAGAGAGCCGCCGGGGCCGGGCCGGCCTCGGTGCCCCCCCACCCCGGGCGGCTGCGGCGGGCCGGGCCGGGCCCCGATGCTGGTGGAGCCGGGCCAGGCCGGGCCGGAGCTTTAGGAGCCGCTGTCTCGCAGAGAGGCGGGCAGCATGGAGAAGAGAGGGAGCTCGGACGGAGTGCCCCTTCGCCCTTGCTCTTCTTTTCAAGCCGAAGAAACCAGCGCACGGCTTCTAAACGACTCAGTTTCCCGCCGCAGAGCCACGTGGGCAGCCCGGCAGCCCGAAAAGTTTAACCCTTTGTTGTTAGCAGATGGACTTTCCTAAACATCATCTTTCTCCGGAAGAAGAACAGCTATAGCGAATGAACTATGGAAGGACACGGCATGAAGCTACAGTCGGTGAAAGGAGAGTGAAAAGGACTTTAAGGCAAAAGGACAAAGGAGTGGCCTAATTTTGGCTGGACATTTCTGGTAAACTATAGAGACTGAACTAGTTTTTTTCCTGTAACATATAAATGCTTTTGGGGGGATGTAAGGTTCTAGTTAAAAGTGATATGAAGCTTTTTGCTCCTAAAGAAAGAGGAGATTTGTTTTTGGGTCTTGAGATGATTTTGGAAATAGAAAAAGAGAATCTTTGTGTCATACTAGAGGAGGCATCCTTAAACAGTACCCCAATAAGCAAATATGGCCTATGTGCAGTGTTGAGAGAGCTGCTAATGGGTAGGATTTCGCAGTTTGCAGGAGTTCCTTTAAAATCCTTGCAGATGTAGAGCATGGGATGTCTATATAGAACCCAGAGAGACTCCTTTCCTAAAAGAACTGATAAAAGGTTATTTTTTAAAATGGTAAAACTGGCTGAGGTTGCAGGTCATGTCTTTTTATGTTGAGTGAAGAAAGGTAAAAAACTGAGAAAGAGAAAGAAAGATGTTTTAGAAGTTTCATTTGTTGTTGTTGTTGTTTTTTCCCTTTTTTTTTGTTGTTTTTGTGTGTATTAATAAACTATCTTTGTAATTTAAAGATGGGCCTGGTTTGCTTTATATTCTTCCAGTCAAATGAAATATAGAACGTGATAAAACCATCACAGGAGAAAAAGAGTATCAGGGACAATTTGTAATGCTGAGATAATTTGTGTTGTGAATTTAATGAAAGCCCTTTGATTTGGATCCTAAATTCTGCATAATAGTTAGAAAATCTCTGGGAAACTGTCTGCAAGCAAATTGACCAGACTAGCTAATAAACTTGTTTTGCATCCAGCTTCCACAGTGAGATAACAGACCTGTAGATCAAATAAGTAAATTTGAATTGCATGTTATGCAGAATCAGACTAGTCACTAAACCTAATATTAATAATAATAATAAATCTGGTTTTAAGGTGTTCATTAGTCTCACATATTTATTTTTATTGTGGAGTACAGATCTGGATTTCCCATGAAATAGTCTGAGGGGTCCTCTAGCTGATTTACAAGCCTGAGAATAATTGTATTTTAAGAAATACATTAGAATGGAAAGAAGGATCTCTCTTTTTTGGCAGGTTTCCATTTTTGCAATTTAGAAGATAATTTTTTAATCTTTTACCTGATCACACTGTCCTCCCCACAGCACAATATCAAGATAAGATGATACAATGCTATTGCAAGCTTACAACCTGGAGACAATTGCTGGTGATAGGTTAATTTCTAATGTCACTACCCTGAGAGGTTAAGGGGCACTCAGGCATGGTACATCTTGTTACTACATCTTGACCTGCAGTTTAGATGCATCTGGGGTATACTCTTTGAGTTCTTTAATCTAAACACCAGTTTTTGTCATCTTGTGGAAACCCCAGATAGTGTGAATTAAGCATAGCTTAACAATGTTGTAAGCACCAACTTTGTGTAATATAACTGGGGGTTTTAATTGTGGTTCTTGTATTGATTCTTTCCCAGCTACATCTGAAGTGTGCATGCATCATTAGGGAAATAAATTCGTCTCAAAAGTTACATCTTCTCTGGGTTTCTGAGGTGTACAAGTTAATACAGCAGCCATCCTTAGTTTATTGAAAATAAAACTTAGAACCTGTACAATTAGTCTTGAAGTATGAAAAGTACCTGTGGTGGTGCTATCTCACAATTTCCAAGAGGAAACACGAGTCTTTTGCTGAGTGTGTTGGCAATAAAAATTCGGGGAGATTTGGAATTATGTTAGTTGTAAAAAACAGCTTTACAAAACCAGTCAGGTTCTCCTTTTTAACAATATATGCCTGGTGCTACGTATCTATTTGTTTTGTGAAGCTACATGAGAATTTTATATCAAGTAATATTGAACTTTGCAGTCATATCTTATGGGTAATACCGAGGAGCTTTTTTATGTCTAAGAAATTATTTTTACACTGTGATTCCACAGAAATCTAGTATTTCTTGAGCCACTTCAGTCCAAGAGGAGATGACAAGGTGTAGATTAAGAAATGGCAAGGAGGTGCCAGGAGTAGCCTGGATAATTTTGGCAAGCAGTAGAGTTACAAGTAGAATTTAGCCTCCTGATGATAAGGATTTTGTCACAAAACCTGAACATTAAGAGACTTTATTAACTAAGGTAATGGTGCCCCTGGGGTGCGGGTGGAGGGCTTCTCAAGTGATTTTAATTTTTCATATTCACAGAAACTCTTCTTCTTCATTCAGAAGCTTTGAAAGCAAACTGAAAAATGCAGTTTTCAAATTAAAAATTTGCAGTACTGCAAAACATTTTGAGGGAATTTAGAAGGTTCAACTTTCATAAAATAGTTCTCCTTGCTTTCTGCTTCTTGTATGTATTACACTTACTGAGGTATTTGTCCCTAATATTCCGTTTAGTTCAAGTCTTGAACTTGAAACTTTTTATCTAGCTAAAATATTCCTTAAAGTAAGCATTAAGCATGCCTGTTTCTAGAGTGTGTATCTTCATGTTCCAGTCTCGTCTTAGCCTTTAAGGAAACACATTTTTATGCAAATCCAAAAAAAATGCTCAAGGTAAAAATTCAAGAGTATCTAATGTGTTTAAATATTGATGTATATTCTACTGCAATTTTTAAATGTGCCTTGCCAGAGCTTTGGGGTGCATGCACAAATCAATTTAAAAGCACAGATAGAGTCTTATGTGGAAGCATGGAAAGAGAATCTTCAGAAGAATTATCAGTCTGAGAAAGGCTTATTCTCTCTAGCTAATTGAGAAAGGTATGGTGTGGTATAAAATATGTATGCCCGTTTGTCTTTTTCCTTTGTAAACTTAAAATTGAAAAGGGAAAGTCTTCATTACTTTTGGCACAAGTAATAGAGCTGTATAGAAACTGACTGCTAAATCTCGGTGGCATTTTTGATAATTCATCTGCATTCATCTAGTATAATGCAGTATAATTAAATAGATTTTTAGACCAACAAAATATTTTGCTTTAAAGAATATTTTATGTTGATGAAAATTTAGTAAGGAGAGAATGCCAGGAGAGGATGCAAGCTTGACTCATTATCTCAATTCAAGGGGGAAGAATAGCTGTAAGATTGCAGCTCTAGGGGTAACACGGGGTTAGTCCAAATGTCCTTGTGCATATCGTCCCACAGAAGTCTTCTAGGGTTCAGTAGATAACTGACATTTAGGGAGGAAACCTAATCTTTGCTCTGGAAACAATGACTTCATCCAGAAACAAATGATGAGAAAGCTAGGCAGTGGTTATATTTATGTGCTGTGCTGTTTTTATTCCCAAACTGTGGCCTTTACTGTTCTGGATCAGATATTATGTTTAAGTACATAGAATTCTTTTGTCCAACTTAAGGTTAGGTATTTTTCAGTATTATCATCCATTTAAAAGTATGTAAAAGTTTTTAGTTAAGCCAGTGTGTTATTACCAAGATTTTAACAGAATCGGTTTGACAGGTATTAATAGCTCTTGAAATTAGATGGTATGCTGAAGTACATTGAAACTCACAGTTTAACTGGTGGTGAATATCAGGAGAATATCCTTGAATATATTTCATTTATGTTATATATTTATAATGTCCAGAGTCACTGCTTTGAATTAATAATTGATAATTGGCATATACATGTCAATGATGTCAAGCACAATTAAGTAATTTTTCCTTAACACTGAATAAAACCTGTAGATCTCCTTTATGTGCCTTAAATGAGACAATTAGTGCACCTTATATGAGATTCCAAGTTTCTTGTGGCATAACGTGTAGCTTGGGAAGTACATCTCAATCAGCCTGTCATTAGGTTTAGTTTCACTTTTTAAACCTCTAAGGCTGTTCTATGCTAGTAGATTAATCAACAAACATTTCTAGGCACTGAAATATGACTATCTAGTCCATCAAAAACTATTCCTATATTCCTTAAATATAAATTAGTGAATCCTAAACAGTTTCTTGGCACAGCTTGAGGTTTATATAACTCCAAGGGTTGTTCCCAATGTTCAGCTTCCTGCAGCAATTTCTGTGGTGGAGAATAAGAGAATTCGATCACAATTTTTTTAATACCATAAATCAAACAATCTACTCCATGCTACTTGTACTTGGGGAAAGTTCCTGGACACACTCAGTTAAGTAGTGTCGTATGGACATTGTCCTGACAGCCTTACTTATGCAAGAAACTGAAAGGGAAGTTTTATCTCTGCAACCCCTATATTTCTGGAAAGCACAGGATCTAAATAAGAGTATTTTCTAATTTTTCCATAAGAAAAATTGGGCTAAACTCTTGAATTCCTACTGCTAAAATAAAAATTAAACAATCAGTCTGCAGAGTAAAACAATAGCAACTGAGAATATATAGACCCCAAAAATCATTAAATTCAAATTCTACCACTTCTATTATGCAAAGTATAATTGATGAAGCCAGTTTGATGTTAAATCATGCTAATTGAATGGCATGAAATAACGTTATTTGAATAAGAAGAAAACTAAATACAATAGATTCCTTTTTCTAAAATAGATTTTTTGGGTTTTACTCACAGAAAGTATAAGGCTTAGAAGGAAATCAAAGCTTCCTTCAGAACATTCTGAGCTTGGAGAAGTTCTGATTAGAAAAGTCTTGTCCAGCTCTTCCTTTGATGTATATGTACCAAATACTTGTCCAAATTAAATTTGTATTTCAAAATCTCTCCCTCTTCAGAATCTTTCTGTAGCTAAGAGATTTTCAGAATATTAATAAAATATATTCATGCTGCGATATCTCCAGTTATTACTGTGGGATTAGGCATCTTTTTTTTTCCTTTAGATAGGCTTCCTAGGATAAAAGTGAAGAGGAGATGATTTAAAGCCAAGATTACTATTAATATGTGTGTTTGTTTGCATATTTATCTACAGATTGTGTGTGTTAAATTACATGTATGTTTGCATTAATTTAAAATAATGTATTTTAATTGCTGTGGTTTTGGGGTTTTTTTTCTCTCTCAGACAGAATTGTAGCTACTACTATGCAGTGATCTGAACATAAAACTAATTGTAGGTCTGCAAAAAAATATGATTCTTTAAAAAATAAATATTTTTTTCAGTTCAAGAATAGGGAAGTGTTTTACATCCACATACATCTATAAATAATTGAATGCCAGTAGATGGTGCTCACTGTGTAGTATAATCTCTGGGGTTACCAAGACCAATAAAATTTGTTGCTGTGCAGTCAAACCAGTGTCTGTGCAACTCTTTACAGCCACTCTGAACAGATGATAGGAATGTTCTGTCTAATTTAGTGTGTAGCACTAGCTTGAATACAGATTCATATACCACAGGAAGACCTCTGAGAGAGTCCTTTTGCTGGCAATAGAAAGATTTCTGCTGCCCTTGTGGGTGACAGTTTGAAGTAAACATGGTGGCCCAGCAAGTGAAGATTTATTGGGAGGGATTCAAAGGAGCAAGGGTGTGAAGGAACACACTTGAAACAGCAAATAACTAATGCCAAGAAGAAGAAAACAAAGGATACCAAGAGTGGGTTGAGGAGAGAAAATAAAGGGATAGGCAAGTGGTTACAATATTTAAGGAAATACTGATGGAGATGAGATAATAACAACTGAAGTGGAATAAATAAAGCTGAATAGAGAGAAAATACATGAAAACCAGAAGACAATCAAGAAAATTAATAGACAAATATTAAGAAGGTAGATAGTAAGAGACAATAATACCTACGAGGAAAAAGAGTCAGTATGAGAAAAGGCAATATGTAGTGAAGTGGTTATGTGTACTACTAAGAAATAAATGTTATTGACCTTCTGATTTCACATTAGCCAATACTATGTTGTGTAAGATTTGAACAAGAAGTGCAAGGATTAAATGTTTGGCAGGTCGTGAATTCAATGCACTGACTTATGCTCTCACTTAAAAATTTGGGAATGTCTTTGGTTATTTTGCTTGGGGTAAGTCTATGTAGAGCATTGCTTTCTGTCTTTCTCCTGGTGAACTGTTACATTTAGAGGCACATTTTAAGTGATACTGTTTTCTTTGTGTGGTAATTTGCTGTGATGTTGCTTTTAGTTGTGATTTTGGTCCCAGGGAAGCTGCCTGGCCCCAGCAATACTGGTGACTGGACTGTGCCATGGGACATGTTCTTTGGTTGATATTTTCTGCCTGGCAATAAGGTTGATAGATGTAGGACATAGCAGCTGGAAAACAGTACCAGTTCATTCAGGTCTCACTCCATTTTTCTGTGGCACAGATGTGGGCAACAGGGTAACTATGGGCCCAGAGGACTTCTCTGCAGAAAACTCCCATTGAGAAAGAGGAAGTAGAGAAATGAGTAAGGCCTTCTTCCTTTCTTCCAGCAGTTCACCAACAGATGGAAGCAGAGATCTTTCCCTAGACAATCCTCAGCCAAGCTATGGTTCCCTGTTTTCAGTTCTGTGGGGCTGAGGTCATGACATAAAAGCAGCAAAATGTCTTTGCATGGTGGAACAAGTGGTGAAAGAGAGATGGGATGGTGGAGAGTAATATTAAAAGAGCTGAGAATGTCAAAGCTATTTGTTAGATCTGTGTACACTAGTGCACCTTCGTGATGTGGAGAAGTAAACAGAGCTTCTGTTTAAGACATCATTTTTGTACTTAGAATTCCAAAATGTTTACAAGAAAATTACTTAGAAGTTACTTAAAAATATTCAAAACTTATAAATTTAATGCACTCTTTTAACATCTCTTTCCATCTATGTTCTGCTTTATATGAAATAAAATTAAAACAATTGTAAGAAGAAACTAAAAGAAATGTAACTGAACTATAGAGTAAATAAAACTGTAAAATGCTTTTAGTATTACTTCTTAGAGATTCAGTTGTTAGAATATCTTTAAACCTACTTTATCTACCAATCTTTTATTTGTCTTTGCTCTTTGTGTATATCTTGTATGAATTACTAGCACCTAAATTTAGTGAACACAGCTGATTACACACAAATTTGAAATGCAAAATCATCTGATATACAATTCAGTCTAAGGTATATAATGGTGTTTAGCTTTAGCATCCCCAGGAACCTTCATTCTGTATAAACAGAATAATCCTGCTCTGAACATGGAAATGGTGTTCTAAAGATATAATCTAAGATTAGTCATACTTCAGCAGCTTCTACATCTTACTAATAATTCTTGTGTTACATTATAAATTACATGTAAAATGTTGCAATTGTTCTTTCACTTTGATACTTATTTAGCTGACTGGTTTTGCACAGTTTTGTGCATTTAGAGGTTTTACTCAATGATGTTGTATAGGGATGAGTTAGCATGCACATACCACTGGTTAAAGTAATGGTGTTTATCTGTCTAAAAGAGCACTGCATCTGTCTGGAAACCCATTGTAGATTGGATTGTTGTGTTTGGGACCTGGAACCAGCAGCCTGGTCACCCTTTCACTCAGCCTAGGCACGTGTTACAAATAGGTGGGTGCATGGTGTGAAGTACCAGTATACAAGCTGGAGAAAGACTGAGTCCTGATCCAGCTCTGATTCAGTCTGCCTTTTCCAAGTGTGCCTCTCATTAAAGATATAAATACTTCCTTTGAAATGAATGGGACGATTCACACACTTAGTCTGGCATGTACTTTAAGTAGATTGCTGAAGTGGGACCATTCTGCACCATTGAAATGACTATACACTCTTCAGGACAATGGAAAATCAGTCTCACAGTTATTTTAAACATGACTCAGAAAATGATTAGATTTGTCTTCAAATATCTTCTGGTGAAAATTAATAGTTCAAGCAAAATATGGAGAATCATCACTCACAACATCAGAAAAACGGATATACATTTTTTTTCTCAGGTCATTTTGACAATGTTACACTTGATTTGTGGTGCTGTATCAATAAAGTTAAGGAAGAGAATTGTTGTTCTAGCCTTATGTGTTTGTAAGTGCTTGAAAGTGGTAATTATCATGTTTCATCTTTTCAACGACAAATATAAAATTGTGCACCCTCTGTAAATCTAAACACCTGCTGATTTTCAGTACTTTTTTTCTTTTTTTCCTAAAGAATATGGAGCTCAGCCTGTACAGAGCTCTGCTCTGATCTCTTGAAATGGTTACTGTATATTAATTCTTAACAGGGGTAAAATTTGATGTAGTAAGAAACTCATGATGTTTTCACAACACAGATATTTTGTTAGTAGAATAAACAGAAAAGTAAAGATAAATAGAACTGAAATCAGCACTGTTATGCTGACTTAAACAAGCTACTGATGGTTATCAAAGGTTCTTGATCACCATTACTAAATGTAGCCTAGTGAACTATGTAACTGGAACCCAGGTAAAGCAGCATAATGGGAAACAAAGACTAATGTGGTCTCCCAGTATGTTTTGGACTCAAGGTACAGTTTTTGTTGTTCTGGAGTAGCAGAATTTACTTACTTGTTCTGTATGCTTGGATTTTATGACTCTGAAATTCCATTCCTGTTTCATTCCAGATTCTGCGTTTTTCTCATCCAGCAAATCAACCTGTATAATTGCAGAAAGGTCAGTTTTTGTTTTTATTTTTCTTCAGCAAAAATTAGCTCTCTATTTATATAATTTTACTTGGTAGCTACTGCTTTCCATTATACTAGACAAATTTTTATTTATAAAATCCTCTTGACTTGTTGAACTGTCCCCATCTCTCTCCTTGATTGCCCAAATATAATTAGAGGTCTGGATAAAATGAATCACCTTGGCAAAAATTCATCCAGCTTTATTGCCAAATTCAAAGACTGAGTGAAGGGAAAATAGTACACTGGCACACTTGATTTAAAAATAATTCTAAGTGTAGTCGTGTGTAGTATTAATTCCAGAGACTGATTAATTAAAAAGTATTGTTGGAAGTCCTTTGTGATGTGCTCCGATACCAAGTGTACCAGGCCAGACTGTGGTTCAGCATCAGTATCCTAGAAGAGAGTAAATTATCAGTGGTCTCCTTGCATGGTCTTCTACCAGAAGGAGAAAATGGGATAGAAGCAGTAAATGTCTCTCTGCTATTTTTTATTTTCTTAGCAGTGGCCAAACAGTGGCAGGAAAGAGTAAGGAGCAAAGACTTATAGCCAATATGTCTACATTGAGTCAAGAGGGACCTGAAACTGCTGCAAAGTGGTATATATAGCACTTCAATTAACTGATAAAATAGGAAGGAGAGTAGGTCAGAAAACATCCTTTTATTCTATGTGTGTCATTCTTTCTGCCCTCAGAATGTCACCTGAGGAGGTTATTTCCACTGTGTGAAATTTCTGACATGCCTTTCAGAGCATGAGTCCAGGGCTCAAGTTTGGAAGAAGATTAGGCTGTGCTAGCTAATGTGCCCAGGAAAAATAGGTGCCTGCTGAAGGAAATGTAGTGGTGTGGGCACTGCCAGAAACTAAGGTGGTGGAGGCAGAACAAGCAAGGGCAAATCAGCAGCTTTGGTTGTTACAGAGGGTCAGTTCTGCAGAACATGGAAATGGGGAAAAAGGAGTAGGTGGGAGAACTGAATGGGAAGGAAATGGTAATGGTGTACTGTGGTTAGGAGAGTCAAAGCAGAAGAAAAACTGAAACTCAGAGACATATGGTAAACAAACTGGGAAAGCTCTGGGAGGAACTAAGACTTTCTGCAGTGGATGGGAGATGTAAGGAACAGCTCACTAGCCAGTCTAAAAGACAAAAGAAGAAGGTTATTTGAGCATTCAAGTAGAAGGGGCTTGAAACATCACCTGACTGCTCCTGCAGGAATATTAGTCTGGGGGTAGTATCTCTTTCACTTTGCCTCATCTCTTGAGAAAAATATGAAAATGGTAAGTGAAGAAAAGAAAGTACCTTTCAAAACCACAATTTTTTTCCTGAGACAGTACAGTTAGCTCCACATCCACTGCTGTGGTTCAGCCTAGCCCCAAACACTGAATTCCAGCTGTCCCTAAAGCAGGCTTTTTTCACAAACACAGGTGATTGGACACCCATGCTTGATCACTAATGCCTATGACAAAATTCTTAATGCTGATCTTAGTCTAGTTCATTACATTATGGCTTACATATACTAATTTCCCTGAGGTTGTGCTTTTTAGTATTATAATAATCTCAGGTAAATCTAGGTTTTATTTTCATACTACCTGCTGTCACCAACTTACTGTTTAACCTTATATTCTGTTACAGTTTTTCTGCTTGAATGCCTTTGAACAATTAGGTCTCAAATAAAAAAAGTATTTACAGCATTCTTTTCCTGGGGACTCTTCGATGCTCCTTTGCATCCTTCTATCATGGTTACAAAACCAAGCCATAGTTACTCTGAACTTTTTAATGGATTTTTAATTTCACCTGACATGATTCTCATCCCTTTTCATAAAAGAGACCCTTTTTTTTGTTTGTTTGTTTTCATTTAAATACATATTTCTGCATTTCAGTTAACAAAATGTCATTTTTCAGTTAAAATTCAAATGTCCTCAGGCACACTCTGACCTAGGCACAAAAATTTGACAGCACGCCTAATCCTTGAAATACAACTCACTGAAAAGTTCCCACTGAATTCAACTGCATTCTTTAGCAGGATGTAAATACACAAACCAGAAATTTGTAAAGGCGAATGTCCAACCTGGAAAGCCAAGCCAAAAATAGCAAACACAACCGTGTTTACAGGATGGATTAAGAAAAGACAAGACCTTGCTGTTAGAATACTTATTCAGAACTGGTTCAAAATAGATCTTCAGCTTTCTGTAGGCTTTACTAGATTTTTTTAAACAAATATGAACTAAAATGTTTTAAATATCTTCCCTTTCTTTTTATTTTTACTTTTTACTTACAGCTGCTTCTTTCACACTTCTCCTATTCATAAACATATGACAGAAAAAACCCATCTGATTTGATAATTTTCTTCCTTCTGCTAACTTCCTTAGAGGCTACATACATCTTATACCATTTTTGTATTCAGAAGCTGTATTCAAAAGATGATTGTAGGAGGTGTTTCGACTGTGGAGAACATGTTCTCCCATCTGCAGCAGTATACAAAAGCATCTTCTTACAGAAGGGTTGTTTGGGGTTCTTTCTGGATAGATACCAAGATGTGTAAGTTTATTGATGAAACATGCTTAAATGAGGAGAGACTGTAGCATAATTACGTATTTTCCACAACCTGCATAAGAGATACGCTTCAATAGTACTTCACCTGCTCTTGGGTAGGTTTAGTTTCCTACAACAATTCCATCTGCTGTTTCTTTGTGAAAGGTTTGCATATAGAATACATTAAACTTCAAAATTTAATTTCTGAGTTTCATCTATCTCTGTTACCCATTGCTAAAAGAAAGACGGAGGTATTTGAGATGGAGATATCTCACCTTTACAGAGGTTGCATTTGAGACAAACTAACCAGAAGAAGAAAAATTCTCAGGCTGTTTAAGACATACCTGAATTCACTGTTAATTCCATTTATCATTTAAATAACTATGAGCGATGTAGACCAAGTAAAGGATAAAAAGGATGAGCAAATACTTTCATTTTCTACATACTTTTCTTATTCTCAGAAAAGAAGGACAATGGCCTTACCCAAATGTTGGTTTTTTTCAATAATGCAAGGCTAAATTGCTAATCTAACTATACCATAGGTAGAAAATAATATTATATGAGCATTCCTTAAGGATGGTAAAAGTGTAAAGTCACTAATTCAAACTTTTACATATTAGCCAACATCTGCATTTTCACAAACACACAATTAATGTCCTAATGGTTTAATTTTCACAGTATAGACCTGGATGCCAAAGAGGATTGTCATGGTCTAACCCCAGCAAGCAACCAAGCCCCGCACAGCTGCTCTCTCACTCCCCCACCAGTGGGGTTGGGTAGAGAATCAGAAGGGTAAGAGCTAGAAAACTCACAGGCTGGGATAAAGACAGTTAAACAGAGAAACCTCAAGCTGTGCACACAAGCAGAGAAAAGCCAGAAATTAATTCACCACTTCCCATGGGAAGGCAGGTGTTCAGAAAACCCCAGGAAAGCAGGGCCCCATCACATGTAAGAGTAACTTGAGGAGACAAATTCCATCACTCCAAACAACCCCCTCTCTCCTTCTCTCCACTTTATTTGCTGTCATATGGTCTGGAATATCCCTTTGCTCAGTTGGAGTCACCTGTCCCAGCTGTGTGTCCTCCCATTTTTCCATGCACCCCCAGTTTCCTCACAAGTATGCCAGTACAAAAAATGGAAAATAACTTGGCTCTGTGTAAGTCCTGCTCAGCAGTAGGAAAAACATCACTGTGTCATCATCATTTTGTTTAGCACAAATCCAAAATGCAGCTCCATGCTAGGCACTGTGAAGAAAATTAGCTGTACCCTAGCCAAAACTAACACATCTGGGTCACAGATGTGAGCATTGATTGCTGTACATCTTGCAGCAGTCAGCATCAGTTCAGGCAGTGTTCTCAAGTTCTTCTTGAATCTGTATTTTTTGGAATTGAGATCTGTGTCCTGACTGGTAAGAGTGTTGTGGGGAGTTGGGGAAAGTGCAGTTCTATTATGTGCCCGCTTATTTGTAGATAAATTTACCTTCTTTTTAGGACTGCTACTTGCTCTGGTATTGCTGTTATTCTTGCAAACCAGACTACCTTGACTTCATCACCAAGTGAGAAAAAGCCTTTCTTCACTTGAAATTAATATAATACCTACTGATGTTAGCAATCTTATCTATGATTACAAGCCTCTGGAGAGACAGAAACCTGTAAAGTCTTGCTCATGTTGTAGATAATTTTATTCTATTGAAAACTAAGTGTGCATATCAGCTACTTTGTTTTCACATCTGTGGAAATGCCTCAAAAGTATTTCTCTGAAGTTAAAAAATCTTAGAATCGATAGAGCAACAGATATTTTGCAGCATTAATAGTGACATCTCAAAGCATAACAAGGTAGAATGTTGGACTCCCCTGATAGTCTTATTTGTCTATAAATATCAAAGAAATAACTTGCTACAATTTATGCTACAAATTGTATGCTGAAACAATGTAAGACCACCATTATTTTTACAAGCAGTTAGATAGGTATTCCACTTTAGCCAATAGTTAATACTAACAATTTGGATGTGTTTTCAGTTCTAGAGGCACATAACAAGTATCAGGAGCAGATCAAAGTGGAGTTAACCACTCTTGGAAGGCCAGCAGGACAGTATTTCACAGTTGCCTAGAAAATGAACACTCAAAAATATTGGCAAAAAAAAAAAAGCTTACCAACCTAGAATAATTACTTCTGAAGATCTGAAGAGATTGAGTCCTTTCAAGACCTGGCCTGGACAGATTTTCAAGAACTAGAGTCCATTTACAAGTAAAAATCAGTGCTTTAAAAGCTAGACAAAACTCAGGCTGCCATATTCCCCCTGCAACTATGCCTTGTGGTTTGTTTTCCACTGATCTGTTTCCTTAAACCTATTTGTTTGCAGAAGGGAGCAGGTAGGAGCAAGGGGAAGGAATGATGGCAAGACTGCAGCTGTGCTAGTGTAAATTACCTGAAGAGAAGGAGCCAAAGCCACAGTGTCACAAGTAGTGGATAAAATTAAAACTTGAGGAAAATTCTCATCTTGGCAGGGAATGAAATGCTCCTTGGAAGTGACTTTTCCTGGCTAATTATGCTGGGCAATTAAATAAGCTTGGGCATTTGTTTAGAAAATTTAGGTGACATAAATTTCATCCTAAGCATAAACTAAGAAGAAAATTGAAGCAAATAAGTAATGATTTATAATGAGGGAACTAGAAAAACTGAAAAATTAGGTAAAATAATATACATATGGTTTGAAAAACAGTATAATTGTGTGTGAGAAAAAAAATAAGATTACTACCCTGCTTGATCCATGAAATAAATAGCAGTTAAGGCAATCTAGGAAAAAATGTATTCTCGGGGAAGGCTGCAATTAACTGTATTAAGTAAAAAAACCAAAAAAACAAAAAAACAAAAAAACACCCTTTTTTTTTTTTTTTTGTTTAACTCTCATTTGACCAATGCAACAAAAAAGCATAATTTGATTTTACTCTATGGCATTTTGATGTAATATTAACATACTCAAGAGGATCCAAGTATTTTGTTTTTACACATCTTCATGTAGACTTTACTTTTATTATCCATATCTTGTCCATTTGAAGATACTGGAAATTCAGCTCAAGTTTGAAATGTTTCAATACTTGATTCTCTCTTGTTTGTTTTAAAAAATAAAGAAAAAAAAAAGGAAAAAAAAAGTATTATGGATTCCTATGTAGTTTTATTCCTGCAGCTCATGCTCCAAGATTCAATCAGTTTGGAGAATACTTAGCGTGTCATGGATTTATAAAGAAGGATTATCAAGGACAATTTATTATTGTGAAACAGCATAATGTTTTCTTATGGAGTATAGGATAGCAAGCAAGAATTGTGGTAAAGATGAATTCTGCTTTTTCCATACTGGTTGCTTTAATAGGTTTTCTTTGGAAGGCTAAAAAGTATAGATTCAGGGGAAAGCATATGAGAGCCTCTGACAAAGGATAAGTTATGGAAATTCCTATATATAATAATCTAACATAAAGATTAGAACAAGTCAAAGTTTGCCCAGTTTTATAGCCTTTAATATGGTTTATATAGCTGGGTAGGGTTTACTATTTTTATTAATTGTGTTACAATTATATTTATACTCCAACTGAGAGTAACACCTTATTTTGTTCTTTTGTGCTTGAGAAATATGTAGTTCATTTTTGTCCCAAAAGACTGCAGACCAACAGAAGGCTAGGAAGAAATTGGAGACACAGCTCTGAAGGTCACACAAGACTCTTGCTAATGACAGAATCCTTTTGTTCCTATGGGAATCAAGAAAACTCCACCTCAAAAACTTAAATTGCTGGAATCTAGGAAAATCTGGAAAAAGAAGTAAACATTAATGGTCATTTTATGTATCCATGAGTATCTGATAAGCCTGCAAAGGATCATGAACTAATCTGATTTACAGTGTTAAAAAAGCCATAATTATTTGAAAATATAATTGATTGCAGCATTTTGGTGCTGAAGTGGTGAGGTTTTTAACAATTTATGTTACTATACAAAATTGCTGGTGTTATCTGTTTTGCTTGGTTAGGAATTTTATTCATTATTTCTCCTTAATTAAGATAGAGAAGATTGGAAAGGAGCTCTAATAAAAATGCAGGATAAGTAAATGCACACTATGTTTGCACTGTGCAGTTAAAGGGAGAATAGGTCTTCTTGTTTTTCAAAACATAAAGACATTGAAGTCTTCATTATAACAAATAAATATGAATATACACGATTTTTTTTAAATCATAAAATAAATGATTTATTTAATGATAAGTGGTGAAACACTGGAAGAGTTTGTGAGTATCCCATGCCTGGAAACATTCAAGATTAAGCTGGGTGAGGTTCTGAGAAACCTGATCTATTTGAAGATGTCCTTGCTCATTATATGGGAATTGGATAATCTTTAAAGATTCCTTCCAATACAAAGTATTCTATGGTTTTATGATATCCCACTTTTTTATCCCACCCAATCCCACATTTTTTCCCTAATTATGACTGTTTCCAGAAAAATGTTTAACTGTTGTGTGTGTCAAAATGACACTTGAAATGACAATGGTAATTTGACAAATAAATATCTTCTAAATGGTAGTTTAATTAATGCTTTCAGTAGTATAGAATAAAAATTTAATGACAAACCCTAGCTCTGAAATATATCATAGTGTTTCAGCCTTTGAAAACTCTGTACACCACCACATACTGACAGTATGTTTTGTGGATAATTTTCCAGGGGAAATTCACTTCTTTTTTCTGAAGTCTGTACACCAGGGCTGTTAATCTGCCTGCTATCTTCCAACAGTATCTTTCTTTCTTGGATCAAATGTGTCTTTAAATCTTCTTTCTTAGAGTCTTTGCATCATTTCAGCTCCTGTGACAGATGTTTAGTGCATGGCGTGTTTGTATGTAGGAATTGTTTGGCACCAAAGAAGGTCATGGTTAGTGCTGGTCTATAGCATGCCCTTCAGTCTCTAGTACATGTAATTGCTTGCTAAAGTACAGAGATATAACTCAGATCATATGTCATTAAGGTGTCTTCACACAGGCTGCATAAATTCACATCAAAGCTTAGCAGCCATGTGAAAAATATTCATTTAACAGATAACATTTGTGTTAGTCTGTCATGATGAGATCTTCCATTCCTTTCCTTGATAATAACTAGAGAAAAAGAACGCCTTTCATCTTCACCACCTCAAGCTGAAAGCTCAAGTTGCAAAGTAATGGTTTTGCTTAGCTTTTCATGTCTCTTATAACATGTCCCATGCAACTAGAAACTGCTTTTTGAAAGGCACTTTGTGTTTCCAAAGACAGTAGTCATACATTTCTTGGAGGAGAAATTCCATTCTAAAGTAATATTGACTTATCTGAATTCTTCTGTTAGAAAAACCATCACAATTTTGAGGATTGTCTTTCCTTGCAATATTTCCAGTATTTACTCATGTACACTAGAGTGGAAGGTGTCATATCTCTGACCATTTGTTGCAATTGAGTGTCTTAGGTTGTTCAAAGGATCAGCAAATGTATCAGCAAAACCAGGTACAGTATTAAAGTGAAAGAGTGACAAGATCTGTTGTAAATGTTCACTCTATTACTTACTAGATGGTTAAAGCATGCAGAGAAAAATCAATCAATCTAAAACTAAAATCAGCCAAAAATTATCCGTATAGAGTCTGGGGATGTAAAAATGGTGAGGATGGAAAAGGGTAAGGATAAAAAGAAATAAAAGAGACATTGAGTTACATTGAGTTACAAGGTTCAGAGTAGACCCTTTGCCAAACTTAGCCCTGGATTTGACCAATGGTTTAGGCCTAAAGGTTTTAACAGCACTTCAACTTTAAAAGTAGCAAATTTATAGCCTATTTTTAATAATTTAACAAAAGATTTTATAGAATTTATTGTAAGCACAAGAGTAACTCGTTTATAGGCCTGTTTTACTTAGGAATCTAAGTTATTTAAGAATCTAAGAGAGCAGTGTTTATAATACATTTTGTATTGCTTATTCACAGCCACACACATACAGACCTAAAGGAGCATGCGTGAGATATATACCTGTGAAAAATTCCCTTCAAGTGCAGGGAAGTACTCACATCTTTGCGTCTTCACAATGGGTGAAAGGTAGAACCTTAAGGAGTGGGGTTATCAGTGGGGGTGTCTGTCATCACTGTTCAGTCCTCCAAGTACAGCAAACTTGAGAGTTGACTATCTCTGAGAGGCCCCACTCAGAGGGAGGTTGCTGGCTGCAGCCCACTGGGGTCCAGGAGAACTCAGAGCATCTCACTTAGAACCTCTGTTAAAGAGGTTGCAAGTGCACTGGATTCAGTCATGGTAATTTTCCATCCTAGAAGCAATTTGGGCCCCTAACTTTCTTTGAAAGTTCAATAACAAAAATGTTGTTCCACTTGGGCTGTTATTCAGGCAAGAAATTTAAGTTACCAAAACTGCTTGTTAAAAACCAGGAACTCATTAGACAGCACTAGTTTCTGGGAGCTGACAGTGTTTCTGAGAGGCTCAAGAGGAGCTTAGTCCAGGTGCTATTTGTCAAAGCCAAGGCCTAATGAGCATTTCTGAAATCACAGTGTGGAACAAGGAAAGGATGTGGGCGGCATGCACCATCACAACCATCAGTTTTCCTTTCTGTCCTAACAGAAACAGTGAACCTAGCAGAACATGGACATAATGTCAATAATGTAAATATACATTACGAAAAAAGACCTCAAGGTTCAACTTCATATGGAATATCTTCTTATCAGATTGCATCATCCATTCATAGTTAAAATAAACTATACTGCATTGGAGGAAAAAAAATATAATACTCAAGAAAGATTATATAAAAGGGCTTGTGAAGATCTCAAATGAATCAGCATCAGCTCTTATACAAGCAAATCAGCATATCCTTATAGTCCCTGCCAAAATTCAACTGCTGCTATCAAAACAAATCTATATTAATTTATTCAAGTGCTTACAGTAAATTTTAATAATTCACTGCAAATGTTTCCTCCTAAATCAAACCATTGAAATCAAAATGCTTTAAATTCTTGCTGTTTTGTATAAGCCTAAATCATGATATATTTGAAAAAAGTTATTTAAAAGGTAATAGTTTCAAACTTAAATCTTTCCTTTAAATAACATTTTCATCAACTAAAATCTTTTCCACTGCAGATAAATATTTTAGGTTTTTATCTCCATTTCTTTCCTGTTTATATTGCTATATTATCTTGTTCAACCAGGAAGAACTTAACTGTGGGGTTTCCTTTCTTGCAATAATTTGTATACCTATTCTTTTAAATTCTTATATTTTTACACTTAAATACTGTTTGCTTTTCTAAGAGTACTCAGTAATTAAAATGGCAATGTATTTCTGTATTTAATTAATAGTTTTATATGTAATTAGACAATGTATTCCAAACGGAAACACTAGGGCTTTTGAAAATAGTTACACTTTCATGTTCATATGCATTTCTTGTTCTCATTTTTGCAGTCTTTCTTTTCCTTTCTGAGCATCCTCTCCAATACTTTAGGGCATATGCATAAACCATATGCCCTTTCCATAAACCATATTTGCTTCCCTCAGTCCTGGCAGCTGAAGGAGAGGATGATATGAAAATGGAGTCCCTCTGTCTACAGAGGCAGTGGTCTGAACAGGGCTTTGGCTGCATTCCTTGCAGCAGAAAGGTTAGTATTTCAATCTGAGGGTGTCAGCAAAGAAAACTTGTTTTTAAAGGGTCATCTCTTTATTCTTGTTTACCAGGAGTACTTACAGGTTTTATATTTTGGCAGAGAGCATTAGTTATATGGTGGTGCAGCACGGGCAAAAGAGAAGAAAAAAAGGTTTGGGTGGAGCATCTGAATCAGTTTGCACCCATAAATGCTTTTTAAATAGACAACAATTGTTGAATTTCATCTGTTATCATATTGCCCATTCTTGCAAAGTTTTTCTAGAGCTCTTCACCTTCAAACTTTATGACTTTGAATAATGTAATATCAGGTGTATTCTCTCTTTATTCACCAGATTTTTATCTTCATTTTATAAATATTCTGCGCTGCAGAACTCAGTGGATTTTTAGTCCTTGCTATGTGAAAACTGGCTTTTAATTCCCATATGTTGTTAGCCCACCTTCTTCTAGTTATTTGCTCAAGGGAGCAGTGCCTGAAACTCCTGGACAGCAATTTAAGCCTGCTTCTTCTGCATGTTGCCTGTGAATACTGAGAACAGTTTTGAATACTAAGAACAATTTCTTTTTTTCCCTGCCTGCAGCACCACTTTGAGTTTGTTTCTTTGAAAGAATGACTGGTCTTATAAAAGGGTTTTCCCTTTGATTAAAAGATTTCCTCTCCCTATTCCCTTTTCCCTATGAATTTGACTGTTTTCTGGTTGTTTATGTTGTGAAGAAAGCAATGGATTTGCTACATCTACATTCTCCATTCTCTTTTATGCCCATAGCAGGGAATAACTCACACAGAAAAGTAACAGGTAATTATATTCCCTTATCAGGCTGGAAGTTAACCAGCTCACAGTGAAGTCCTTAAAGAAAGAGAGCAGTTCTACCTAAGTGAGTTCTGTATTTAATGTCTTCTTAGTCAGTCTCCGATTATGAGTGTATCTTAAGTTTTCTACAGCATCAAAGGAATATGATCCATTTAACAATGCTGTAGTCTATAAAGCAGCTGTCACAGCAGTAAAGACGACCATTTTAAATCTAAGTTTGCGTATGCTGATTTGAGTCATTAGTCTTTCGGCCCATTTTGTATGGTTTAGTAAGTATGACCTCAAGTTATCTTTAATTGGTGAGACTGCAACTGTCCCTTACACTATGCTACCTCTCAAGAGCTTGCATGCATGCATTATTTAATTGTTGACCTTGCTTTGTTCTCTTCTGGCACTTTTCCTGTCCAAGGAGCCAGGGGAAGGAATTAGAGTTTTCAGCACCTCATGTTTGGGTGGTACTTTCCATTCCCTGAATTTACCTTTTATTCCCTGGTAATGGTGTTAGTTAGTAATGAATAGTCAGTACAAAGCTGCCAAACCAAGCCAGCCTTACATCATTTTCCTTCTCAGTTGAGAAAATATCAGTAACCAAATACCATGCATGGGAAACAGTTGATCAATCATGCTGTCTTCCTGCAAAAGTACAAGCTTGAGAGAGAACAGGAAATTCACATGCATCTGTGAAAAGGTGTTATCCATTTTCAGTGATCCAGAAAATATTTGTTGAATGGCTGAAAATAATGACAGAAAACATATCCTAGGGTTATTTCCTCCCTGGCATTCTCCCATTTTGCATGCAATTTAATGAGTACTATTTGCCTAAATTCTAATTCTTTGTTTCATTCATATCATTTTTAGTAAGTACTAATTTGCTTAAAAAAAAATTACACAGAATGTATCATCTCTACACATCATTGGATAACTAGGGAGTTCTGATGTATTCTGGGACATCCTTAGGGAACTAAAAAAATGCTATAGGATTTCATGAAGAGAACATCATTATTAATACATTCATAATTTTGTCCCTGTTTGGTTTTAATCAGAACTGTATAGTTATTGTAGCATATTATATTAAATGAAAATCTCCTAGTTACTTCACATTATACTGCAGTGGGAAAATATTATCAATTTCATTAAATAGATTTCATTTTATTAATTAAACAACTAAGTATTTTGCTTGTTTTCTTGGTGTATTGCTTATTTATCAAATTTTCTTTGTGACTTCAGGGACATCTTTTCATTAATGCACATTTTATTTAGAACAGAACCGTTTAGTTTTACTCCAGGGTAGACTATTGCTAAACAGGACCAGATATAATGGGATATGTAATAGCAGGAATGTTGTAAGTACTCTTAGAGCCGGGCCTCTCTGAGTACAGTATCTCAAAATTCCATAGCCAAAACAAGTTGAATGGAACCCTTACACTTGCATGACCATATGCACAAAAAGATTTCTTCATGTCGCCAACAAGAAAGAGAGGGAGAGTTTGTATCCAAAAAACCAGTTTGTCACAAGTAGCTGCAGTACCCTAGATATTGTTGCATCTGGTTTTATCAGACGAGCAATACCTGGCTCTGCTAATTTCTGTGTTGGGAAATCGCTAAGATGTTTTGAGGAAAATAGGGCTGCGATTGTGACTGAACAGTTGTTGAACATGGGACTGAACCGATATTGTTGCATTGCTTTAAAGCTCCATTTGCTTCCTCTGTATGAAATACCAAGAACGCAGCAAAAGTTTCTCTGTCTTTTTGGTCATGGTGGAAAGAAGAGAAAAAGAACTCTCAAACCATTAAATCAGAGAAGGAAAAAAACCCAACAACAATAAAAAAAACCCCCATACAATTTCTACAATACATAGAAGTTCAACTGATATGAGCAGAGTATGGTGGTTACAATGAAGATAGGTAGATAGGTGCCATCAATTCCAGGAGACTTTCAGAGTTTTTAATCTGGGAATTCATTCTTTTATGTTGATTTGTTGTTTGATTCAGTTCCATACCTTTGTCTCCAGGCTCTTTACACCATCATCCCCCCATTTCTCCTATTTGCTTTCTTTCTAAGTTTTCATAGGCCTTTTACTTCTTTCTCTTCAGTTATTTTCTCCCTTTCTGTCTTACCCAAATAAAATCCCTTCTGTCCTGATCAAATTTTCACCTCAGGAAATGAACAAGTGCGTACAGCTGCCAAAACAAAACAAAAAAAATGAAACCACACACTTCTGTGAGCATGTCAATCTTTGGCTTGATTTATTCATGTGACAATAAAAAACTGGTGGTCATATTTTTCTTTCTGTGGAAATAGTGTTGTGCTATTGAGAACTAAAACTTTGAGAAATGGAAATAGAGTTTGTTTTTTTTTTTTTTTTTTTTTTTTTTTTCTCATGATAAAGTGATATGCAATCATACCTTTTAAAGCACATTCTTGCTAAGATATATTGACTTCTTGGCAAGTGTGTATGTTTTGTGGTGGCAGAGACTTAAATTGATAAGTGGTACCCAACTGCTAAAGAGTTAACATTTTCTACACAGTTTTGTTGTCTTACAATACTTGCACTGTAGTGGTGACATGGCAGTAGAAAGTTGGCAAAGATTGTAATATGCTTTTTCTTCAAGAAGTGTGTCTGTCAGTTGTTGATAAAATCAAATGGGTACCTATTGGTTAAGTTTCTTTGGTGGAGGTATTCGGCAGACGAAAAGAGAGAGACAAGACTCCTGTATGCCAATAAAGCAATCTTCTGAGTTTGAATAGGTTCTGCTGGTTTGGACCAGATAGAATTAGAGTGTTGTTTAATGACAAGAATTAACAGAGTTGGGCTGAGTTGGCTGAAACAGTCTGACTCAGGAAACAGTCTTGAGCTGCCCGGTATGCTCCATTAGCTGAGAAGTGACAAGAGTGAATGATGCGGCACTGCAAATCAAAAGTCAATCTCTTTATTGTCAAAGAACTAACATTCTCCAATGGCATCTTAGCATTCAGAATAATCTCACCTGAGCCTACATGAAGTTAAAATGTACTGCCAAATATAGCTTTATTCATGCAAATAATCAAAAGTTTTTTCTGTAATCTAAAATCCAGATGCACAGTTTTTTGTCTCAAGGGCTAGACATGAGTGCATATTTTTAATATATATAAACATTTAAACATTTATCTTATGTATCTATACCTGATCACATTTGTACATCTATGTACAGAAATCATTTGTTATTTAATTAACAAATTAAATTAACAAATTAACAAATTAATAAAAAGGGTGTGAAAAATCTAAGGGCAATTCTTCATAAAAGACATATCATAGTAGTGCTATCTCTTCCTTTTGATTTGAGTCCAATCTTCTAATCTCCTAATATATAAATTTTTAAATTAGATTATGATATTTGATGGCAAGTAAATCTTCCTAAAGTTATGCTATATATTGGTGGCATTCAGAACTCCTGGAAGTACAATAATTTAACTCAAAACCATCATGGATCTTGCATTAGAAAACAACCTTGACCATTGTGATGCATTTTGACTAATAAATAGTAGGTCTGGGAATCTGAAAATATACACACAAAATATACATTCTTTTATATCTTAACAAAAAATAATCAACAACATTCCAGAGTGGAGTCCTTCAAGGGCTGCAAGAGGGATATTTATTCCAATATGGTCAAGTACAGGGACTGCAGGGCAATAAATTGCTCCAACAAGGGTTACAAGTGAATGACTGGTACGTCACCTGGAGCACATCCTCACCCTCTTTGTCAGAGCCTGTTGCTGGCAGGATTGCTTCTCACATTTTCTCCTTTTTCCTCTCTCTTTCAATATGCTATGCCAGAGGAAACGCACAAATGGCCAACAACCTCCACTTTGTCCTGTTGTGGGTCCATCGTGGAGAAGGCTGAAACCAGCTGAGTCTGGGACAAGGTTCCCTCTGATGTCCTGTCAAAGAAGCCATCCCTGTAGCCCTCATGTTGCTCAAAATCGTGCCACCTACAGACAATACAAGTGGCATTTCAGAGATGTGTTTAGTTTTTCAGGCTTTTTGCAGCCATTAGAATTTGGACATGCAAAGTCTTTAATCATAGAATCATAGAATGCTTTGGCTTGGAAGGGACCTTAAAGACCATCTCTTTCCAACCCCTCTGCTGTGGGCAGGGAGAGTTTCCACAAGACCAGGTGTCTCAAATCCCCATCCAACCTGGCCTTGAACACCTTCAGGAATGGGGCATTTACAGCTTTTCTGGGGAATCTATTCCAGTACCCTCACAATAAAGTATTTCTTTCTAATATTGTTTAGTTAAACTCTTTTAGTTTAAAAACATTACCCCTTCTCTTATCACTGTATGTCCATGTGCAAGTCCTTCCAGCCTCCTTGTAGGTCCCCTTAGGGTAGTGGAAAATGCTGTAAGGTCTCCTTGGAGCCTGTTCTTCTCCAGGATGAACAACCCCAACTCCCTCAGCCTGTTCTCAGAGATGGGGGTTCCAGCCCTCTGGCCATCTTTTGTGGTCCTCCTCTGATCTTGTTTCAGCAGGTTCATGTCCTTCTTATGCTGGGGAACCCAGAGCTGGATGCAGCACTCCAGGTGGGGTCTCAGGAGAGAAGAAGAGAGCGAAAAGAACATCTCCCTCACCCTGCTATCCCTGCTACTTTTAATGCAGCCCAGGACATGATTTGCATTCTGGGCTGAAAACACATTGGCAGCTCATATTGAGCCTCTTATCAACCAACACCCACAAGTCCATCTTTTCTGGGCCTCTCTCAAACCATTCTCTGCCCAGACTGTATTTGAGCTCGGAATTGCTCCAAACCAGATGCAGGACCTTCCATTTTGCCTTGTTCAACTTCATGAAGTTCACATGGGCCCACCTCTGAAGCCTGTCAAGGTCCATCTGGATGGCATCTCTTCCCTCCAGCATGTCAACCAGACCACACACCTTGGTGTCATCAGCAAACTTGCACTCAATCCCACTCTCTGTGTTGCTGAAAAAGACATGAAACAGCATTGGTCCCAGTACCGATCCCTGAGGAACAATGACTTCAAATGACATGGAATTATGATAAGGGGAAGATCTTTGGGTGTATTCTCACTTTTGTATCCTTAGCTACACTGAGTGAGCACAGTTTTCTTAAAATTAGTGAAGCTCTAGCAGTAACACTACTCTATGGATTGTTCAGTGCTTTCAGAGATGTCCCAGTTTGCCCCCAAGTTCTCTTCCCAATGTATAAAATTATGAAGATGTTAAAAATAAGAATCAAATTCTCCTTTATGAGCATTTCAGGTTGAGAATTTTTAGACTGAAAAATTGAGCAACTAACTCAGAATTGCTAGAATATGCACTTGATATGTGGGAAGTCTGTTACAAGCTCTAATTGCAGCTGGAAGCTGGTACAAGACCATGGGTTACTTTGCAGTCTATGTCTGTCCTTCCTTTTTTTGTAGAAGTTCTACTTTTATTAAAGATGTATGCCTGTGTATGTATATAATCAAATAAAAGGAGAGACATTATCACAAGGTATTGAAAAAATTTTTACATTTCCAGCACTCTGTTATGATTTTGGGTACACGCCACAATCGGTAAAATGTATTTTACTTTCTTCTTTATCATGCATACTCATTTCACATAAATTCTAAGGAGAAAGAATGTCTTGAGCCTGAGGAAAAATCATTTATTGGATTTTGTTCATTTAGTATTAAAAAATGGACAAAGGCCAGATCATTATATGTAGGGAATGACCATATTTAATGTCTGTAATTTTCAGAGACTTTGCCAGGCTATTGGCAGCAATATAGAATGCTTTGAAGCAAGGCCACTATTAAAAATACAGTTGTTGGAAACATTTGGTAGTGATTAGATTGTTACCAACATTTTAAGTCTAAATGAAGGAGAAAATAGAATAACAAGATGAACAACCCTGAGAAAGAATTTCTTTCTAAACTGAAATCATTAAATTCTGAAATCTATCTTTTCAAGGTCCTTCATTGTAATCCATTATCTTTCATTCCCCTTTGTACTACAGAATTGTCAGTTTGATGATATATTACACATAACAATGTCATTACATTGGCATAACATGACAACTGGGACTCATTTGAACTTTTAGAAATTTCTAATCCCTAAAATAAATTATGAACTGAAGACATTTCAGACATAGAAAATAAGTCACTCCTTAGAAAGAATAGGGTTCTCCATACGTTTTGGAGAATTACACTTTTCTGAGCCATTTTCTTTTTCTTTTCTTTTTTTTTTTTTTTCTAAATGTATATAATAAACTTACCAGGAAATAAAATCCATAGATGTCCTTAGGCTTGTCCTTAGGCTTACTGAAGTACTGAGTCCTCCTGTAGATGACAACTCATCTACATCAAATCTCACCACATTTTAATTAAATTTCCTGGAGCCAAAATAAGAAGTTTGCCATAATTTTGATCAGAAAAAATAATGTTAACTGACCCCTTAACTGTTCTCATTTTAATTCTTTTCTTACCTTTAATTTTTTTGGGTACTCTTTCTCTCTTCCTCCTCTGTTGAACTGTTTTGATTCTTGATTTTGAGTATTCAGTGAGACATATATAGCATATGGGAAATAGTAGACTAAGGAGTTTGGGGTCGAGAGACGAAATGTATGCAGCCTCATTGTTTCCAGCCTGTTCCACACCTGAGTATGCAAGCACAACCTTTGAAATGCTGGTGTGCAACCATAGTGCCTTCTAGTCAGTCACAACTTCTCGACCAACTATTTCCAGCAATGGAAGATGCTTATCTTGAATCTTCTAGGCATTTTTCCCTACTGAAGAAGAGCCTATTCGGACAAAATATAGTTTCCAGGAGGAAAAGTCAAGGAAGGTTTATCTCTTCGTACTGTTAGTGAGGAAGGAATTCTGTGGATCAGCTTAAGGAAGAAAACTTCAGCTTCAGGAGGTTGACACTCCCTGAATTGTCCTCTGGAGAAGTATCTTCAACAAGGATATCTTGTCTCTGGGGTTGTGCCTGGATGCTCTCTGACATTTAGAAGGCTGAGGGTGTTTATCATTTTTTTTGCATGTTTTGAAAGCTGTAGCAGCTTTCTTTGGAGCTTGCAGGTTGCATGTAGTAGTCTGTTTTGGGACAATGTGGGGGTGGGCGGAGCCCCAATGACCTTGCCTTGGAGGCAGCCCTTACTAAGGAGTTAAGAAGAGATTGTGCAACCCCACCCAGACCCAGAGATAACAAAGCCACCCCTAGCTCACTGCGACTTTCCAGGGACTCCCACAAACACCCTCGGGATCTTATGTAGATTCATTGTAACTGATTGGTTTTGTACCCTTCCCCCCTCCCACCTAGCCCCCTATAAAACCCCCTAGAAAATCATCCCGAGCAGGGTCTTTTCCTCAGCCCCCTTCGCTGAAGCCCCCACAATAAAGCTGCTTCTGCAGAATTTGCTGAGACGGGCCCTCACTCTCTCTACACCCGAAGCCGGCTACAAGGGGAAAGCGAAGCTGCACAGGAGGCAAAGGCTGAAATCACGAGCTGAATCACTGAGAGCTGGATACTTGCCTCCTGTGAGCTAGCAACCCCCAGCTGAGAGGAGCGCCTTCGACCCCCTAGGGGGTGTCTCAGAGGAGATACTTTCTGGGATGGCTTGGCTCTCCTTGGGGGTCCAAGCTCTATGGACCCCCCTTCACCAGTGGAGGATAACAGGACAACACTTGAATGTGTTTGTGTAGCTTCTACCACATTTATTCTCTTGTGAGAAAAGGTGGTTGCAGAATGGTGGCCAACTTGACATTAATATTCAGGTGTTTTGTTTTATAGGAGATAGAAAACTGAACATGATGCTGGAAGTGCAATTGTAGATATTTTTGAGATCCTCTGCAGCTAGAATTCTGATGCAAACAGTATTCCTGTTTCTCTTACATGCTACTTTTTAGTGAAGCATGTTGTGTATGTGTCTTGTACTGGAACATAAACATAACTAATGGCTCTATCAGGAAATGTGTGCTCTCTGCACATTATAATAATGTGATATAAATGATAGCCAATTCCAAACAGTTATTACTGTACCTCACACTAGGTTTGGGGTTTATTTTTAAATTTTAAATATTAAAATTCTTGCTCTGTAGCATATTGTAAAGTTCAGCAGACATGAGAAAGATTCAGATTTTTAGTCTTTTGGCTTTATGAATAAATATAAAATGTGTATTCATTCTAAAGCTAGTATTTTAAAGCTTCTCACAGATTTGCATGATGATTCAGTTCAGCTTTACCATTTTGCTGAATTAGCGCAGTTAGTAGGGAAATAGCACTTGTTTCAATCAGACCCCATAGTCTTTCAGATTTTGAGATCTGATTGAAGTAGCTGTAATATGTGTGCAAAAAAGTGAAAATGAGAAGCTTTATGGATGCCTTCAGCTTTGAAATTTGTTACCTGATGCTACAATAGCTTCAACCTACTTTGCCTACAGGCTGCTTGTCCTGCAGAAATATTTCCACGGGGAAACCATATTCTATGTAGTCTCTTCTAATGTTTTTACTTACATGTTACTTTTTTACTCTCTTTTTTTTTTTTTTTTTTTTTTTCTAGAAAGGACATATGCAAAAGTTTGGTTAAAAGAAGTCATTTTCACTTGAGAAGGGATGATCCTAGTATCACTCTGGTGTTTTAGCATGCACTTTGTGCTGATACATTGCTCACTTCACAGTTTAAGAGATATGTGAACAGATGCTCCAGATGATAGCCTGAAGTATAACGAGATCTTGTCAGAGTAGGTTGTTATAGAAATAAATGCATTATATCTAGTGTTTCTTCCATTCCATGTTACTTGAAACTGAAATTAAAAATGTTATTCCAATAGTATTCTGTTAGGATTAAATATCTTAAAAATAGACAGCAAAGCATAAAAATCTTCTTTTCTTCAAATAACTGAAGAAATATATACACCTCTGTGGATTCTTTTTAAATGTAAAGGTCGGTACATACAAACAGGAAAGAAGGGTGTGTAGAAGGAAAAACAGTGTGTGGAAGATTGTGGGGGAAACTGTTCCAAATAAACATCAGGTTGCATTAGTTTGACAAAACGAGAAGGCTATTTCCTTGTGTGAAGGCACTAAAAAAATTCTTTCTGTACCATTTTGCAGGGGTCTAAACTTAAGTGTCTGTCTTCCTAAAGGCAAAAAGTAAACAAATCTTATATATGTAAAGCCAGTATTTTTTCTTTGTGTAATTTAAATCTTAAATAGCTATTTAAAGAATATTCATTAGTTCAAATTTGTGACAGGAAAATAAAATAAAAAAAAAAAAGAAAAAACTCTCCTGTATTTTGGAAGAATCAGTAATAACAAAGTAAAATTATGAAACACAGATTTCCTTTTGTCTACTGCTTTCCTTGTGTTTATATTCACTCTCCACTGCTCCTTGGCTTCTTGCAGCTGACATCTTCAGTTGGACATGCAAGTTTTCAGGATCCTGAGTCCACTGACAAGAGAAATATGATGTTAATGGTAATTGCCTCCCCCTCACTGTAGGAGCTGCTTAGGGTAATTTCTGTCTTCTAACACACACTGCAAACTTTGCTCTTTCTTTACAGGTCTGTAGGTCCATATTAAAGATGAATTTATTATATAGAAAGTATGTTGCAAATACTGGACACTTCTTGCTTTTCTCCTTGTTACCCTGCACTCCTTTAATCATCCATAGTTGAGTTTACAGATCTAGACTCTCTAGAGCCGACCCTGGACCACTGCTCTCACCATCCTATGCAAGTGCTCCTCTACATTCCACACAGTTTTCAACTGCTTTTAAAGCCTCCACTGTCTTACCAAGCTGTATTTCTCTGCTTTACACCATTATGTTAGAGCCATGAATATTCTGTTCTACACAGAATGAATACTTTTTGCAAGAGTATGTACAGGATTACAATTATATAATACAGAATTATGCAAAAATAAAACAAACTAGTCATAGCCACCTAGTCAGGCTGTTATAGCTAAACAAGCTAAAGCAAAGTTCCAGGCAGGTTAGAAAAGTACAAAGCAATCCTGACAAAGCTCATTTCTGAGTCCTTGGAACATGAACACAAAACTTATGGCCTATTCTTAGCAGTACTGTATTTAGTGGGCTATGGGGTTATATTGCCCTCTCTGTAGTGCAGGTGGAGGGGAAGAATATAATTTCTGAATTCCAGTAAAGGATTCAGAGGCTGCTCTTTTTATACTCTGAAAAGACAGAATTCTTTTACACATTTTTAAAGTCTGTGGATTGTTTTTGTTTGTTTTGTTTGTCTTTCTGAAGTTTTCCTGAATCTCTTTTGTTGGGATGAAATAAATTTAGTACCAAGCAGGCTTGGTTTTTTGGTTTTTTTTTTTTTTTTTTTTTTTTTTTTTTTTTGTTTTGTTTTGTTTTGTTGTTTTTTTTTTTTTTTTGCCTTAGCAGTGGTATTCATATTCCTTACCTGCCTTCTGACCAATGTGCCTCTTGAATTTATGAAACTGCTATTTTTTGATATATGTTGCATGTAAAATTGTCCTCTGTGGAATATTGGATAAACCATAAAAGCCACAAAAAATGATTGCTTTTATAAATTTTTCCTTATTTAAAACACCTTGGAAAATAAGGCAAAACCCATGAAGTTTTTCTTTCAAAGGATAGAATTGACCAATCTGTATTTACAAGCCTGTATATTTACCATGTAGGCATTAAATTATAATATTTCCAGTATTCTTCAAATAACATATATATAAGAAAATGTTGTGTGTTTCTTATATTCCACAAAGATTCAAACAGTGTTGTAATGATTTGAAGTTGGAAAGATGCATTATAATTTTATAACTCTCTCAATAATCAGTAGTGAAATACACACTCTGTAATCACTACTGAAAATTCATTATTTTGCTTGTAATTCCACCCATAAGATTAAGAACAGTTTAAGTGGTCCTGGTCATCTATCTCTTTAACAACAGGGTTTAGCCAGAATAATTGCTGTAAGGAGAGATTATTCTCAGCCCCAAATAGAAGAGCTGGACACTTAGATGGAAATAGCCCATTATTTATACTTTGAGGTTTATCTCAAAACATATGCTCTAATTAGATACTTAAAGACAAGACTGTGTACTTTAAAACACCACAATCAGTACATGAGTTATTCTTGTTAGTAAGAAATGCCTTAATCTTGAAAGCTCATCTAGATTGCAGTACAGTGATGTGTAACCTGCTGATTCAGAGACCAGTTGTCTCTGTAACACACCTTCCATAGCCACCTAGGTCACTGAATTGGTTTAAGTCTCTGAACTGGGGGTTGAGGTGAAAAAAGTAACCAAGTTTATAAGTATATATAAATTTACATATATATATACAAAACCAATGAGTACTTCCTTTACTTTTCCGGTCACCTATCAATAGTTGGAGGATTTATATGTTTTCCTCAAAAAACATATAAATATGTAGTTTAATGCTTGAGCAGCCTCACTGAATGTGGGAAATAAATTCATGCTTGCAAAATTTCTGGGTGCAGCATGAGAACATACAGACCTTGAGGTTTGAAATCAAATCAGAGAAAACATCATATTGTCTTATTTAGAGCTACTGCCTCCCTTCAAAGGTAATGATTTTAAAGCATTAAAGGCTTATATGATGAAATACCTTGCTAACCCTGTTTTTCTGTGACTACACCTTCTTAAAAGAAAGCTTGAAAATCAATGTTTAAAATACTGTAAATGGCATTTAATTGCGCACATTTTACTAAATAATTTATTAGTGTTAAGCCTCCTCCCCTAACTAATTTCAAAGCTGAAATAGCAAGGAATCTTATGTAGGGATTTTTTAGAGCTAAAGGGTCCATCATCTCTCCTTCAGCTGCCCCTGGAAATCTGACTTCTTAGGTTGGGAACAAGGTGGATGACAATGTTATTAAGTACTGAACAATATTTGAGATCTGTAACTGTTTTTATAAAACACATTCAATTTGCTGTTATGTACCAGCAACCACCTGTATGCAATAAAAATAATAAATAGGAAATAACTTTTTAAAAGAGCATATAATGAAGAAGTGCTGTAACTACTTATTCTGTTTGACTTTGAGTAGATGTTGAGTAGATGGCCTGCATAGATAATTCTGTTTGCCAGAATTACCAGTGAGCTGAAGAAAAAGATATATTAAAACCTGAGACTTTGGATGGTATAACCTTGTATAGCATTTAATCTTACATCACAATTTCTTGTCTGAAGATCTAGATTTCTCCTTAATGCTGCTTTTATGAGTTAGTTTAAATCAGTCTTTACTCTGCATGCTATGAATTCAATTTTGCACTGTATGCTTGTGGCCAAATTATTTTTTCCTGAATTTTGTTAGCATTCTTTAGATATTCACATTATTCACATTTATCCTCCCTATCCCTTTTTAACTCTTGAAAAAAAAGCAACATTAAATCTTCTATGATCATGGTTTGGAGAGTAGAAGGGTGAAAAAGGTTTTTGGATGCTGGGGATTTGTTTTGTTTTGATTTGTTTCTGGAGTGCCAGAACAAAAAAGAAAGCCAGTAGGTTGCAGCCAGTCAGACTGTGTACTCTATTGCACAATTACCCTGAGAGTCTTAAGTGCCCACTGGGGACCTAAGAGCACTCAATTAAAGAATTGTGTTGAGTTGTGCTGTGGCAGCAAAAAGGAATAAAAGATGCTTTGGATGCTGTAAAGTTAAATTGATCCCTACAGTGATCAGCACTAGGTAAGTGACAGCAGTAGGTAAGGTCACTGAAATTTTTACTGAGCACTGAACCTTGGACCCAAGGTGAATCACCCTTCCTCTTTATGCAAACTATAGCTAAATTTGATCTCAGGAATGGAGACAATGACACATCTGTGGTGACAGAGGCTAGTTTTTTCACCTTTTTACATGTGTACTTCTCAAGTAGCATCCTCCTAAAATTGCAAATGCTTCTGAGAATAACTTTTTTCAGTTATGTCCAAAGTATGCTAAAATTTCCTAGGTAACCATCTGTGAACATGTGTCAAAAATCATGTTCATTTTAAATAAGGATGAAGGACTTTGTGGACTAGGCACTAGATTTTATGAAAACTGTCCAGGGAAACTTGAAAAGTGCAAGTATTTTATCAATATATTTCTTACAAGGAATTCAATAGTGCAGGTTATAATTTATATTGTACAAAACCCCAGCTAATGCTCTTCAGAAGCTAATATTTGATTTTTGTTTAAGCTACAACTGATCTCTTGAACATTTTTGATTTTTCATAGATCAATTTACAAGACATGAACCAAATATTAAAATCATAGTCTATTAAATGGCTGAACAGATTACAAGGTAAGAAATAAAGTTTAAAAGTCTGTGCCATTTAAAATGTTATGAAAGAAGTTTAATTAATTTTAAGCTAAATGTACTTTTGAAAGATTAGAAACATTCTTGATTTTCACTTAATTTGTCATTATGGGCCATCCTTGGTAAAATATTTTACAGCTAAACTTTATGCATATCTTGAACTCCTTATTCAGCAAAGCACTCTGGCCTTTCCAAATTGAGACTGTTGGTACCCTGTAGTAAATTCTGTGTCCCCAGTCCTGGAAGCTATTTAAATTCTTAATGCTTATTGATTTCATTGAAGGTTATTCTGTGACTAAGGTGTGCTTTAGTGTCCTTACAGAAAAGCCATGTTGTTAAATTAAAATTGCACTCACCTACATTTTTGTTTAGAAGCAGTGTACACGGTATTTTATGTCCAGTTTAGTAAGTCCAGAGATGGTTTGTGACACTCACAGCTGTTCATCAGCAGTTGGATTGTTTCACTTGTTAATGTATTTTGGGGTAGAGCTAAAATAAGTATAGGTGAACAGGCATAGTTTTTATTTTGACTCTTCATCTTTGTGTATAAATATGTGTCCTACTTAAAGCAAGTGCATTTGTGTTTTATGCATTTGAGGAGCCTATCCTGCCTTTATGTCAAAATGTCATGTTCTGAACAATTATAATGTTGTGCAGGCTTCTAAAATGTACCCCTAAATAGATATATTAATTAATATTTTATGCTTTGCATCATGATTTTCAAATTTATATTTAAAAGTAGGCCAGTGAACCTTCATTTTATTGAAGTAGGAGACCATATGATATCATATATGATATCATATAAGTTGCACAAAGAATGGTTACAAAAATCTCTCTTATTTTTTAAAATGCTCAACTATTTCTCTGCCCGTTTCATGGCTCTGTAAATTCTGTCATTTACCACAGTAGTTTCCACTAGGGAATTAGGTTAAAAAAGCTATATCTGATACAAAATAAAGAATTTATTTGCTAATATGAATATACATTTTTCTGAAAAGCATCATTTAAGGGCAATGTTTTAATCATGTAGAAGTTTCTTTACTGTTTTCATTCATCCAGATTTGACTTTTTTAAACTTTTTCTTGTCATCATTAACAATTATGTTAAAAAGCTTCCATATTTTATTTTTGAATGCATAAGTAAATAATTAATATGTTAAAATGTAAACATAAATTTCAGAACTGCACACAAATGTTCAAAAATACTTTAAAATTACATGTGATTTTTGCAATAGGGTAATCTAATCACTGTTTCAAAAAAATAACAGTCTGCAAGATTCATTGAAATTATGTAGGGAATGAAAGTGTTTGTCATGAACATATGTTCTACATGAAAAATGGTAACTATTGGTTCCTCTATTTCATGCACACATATATCCTGCTTTTGAAGATTTTTGATTATTTTTGTTCATTGCTTGGTTTTGTTTGTT
Source organism: Phylloscopus whistleri (assembly GCA_017589585.1). Taxonomy (NCBI): domain Eukaryota; kingdom Metazoa; phylum Chordata; class Aves; order Passeriformes; family Phylloscopidae; genus Phylloscopus; species Phylloscopus whistleri. The sequence goes on along the minus strand of JADMLD010001097.1, from coordinate 402,646 downwards.
GTATTTGGTTGTTGTCTTGTTTTGGGGAGCATTGTGATATAGATTTTAGTACTTTCTGACTAAGTAGATTGACCAAATAGTAGAAAACCAAAAATATTTTTGTTGATGAGTTTGCATTTTTCTGTTAAGCACAGTTAAATAAAATAACACAACACAGGATTTGGACAGTGTTTTAAATTACAGAATTTGAGAAATAATATAAAAAATCCTTTCCTTATATAATATGGCACAAGTGTCAGAATTTATCTTGACTTTTTAGAGAAGGCTAATGAAGACTGGACACTGAAATTAGGAAAATATTTTATTTTTTCATAAACCCTATGATGTGGTAGCTGAAGGAAATGGTGATTCACTTTATAACAGGGCTGATTAAATTTAGGTTAAATGCTTTTGAGACAGACATTTTATATTTTGTAATTTAAAAGTGATACTCTTTTTTGTGTATGACAAATAATATGAAGATAAATAGAGTAATTCAATGTTGATGTACCTGTGAGTAGAAGGTTTTCTAAATACATGAAACTATGTAAAAAATGATAATTTTCCACTGTTCAAGTAGAGGGGGAAAAGTCCTATGAAAGTTAAGCAACTTTTTTTTTAAGAATACTATTAAATAGGACTAGCATTTAGATGTAATGAGAATCCTTAATAAATTAAGTTTGGAGGTTTAAGACAGAAAAAATACTTGAGACCATTAGCAGGAAGACTACTTAAGCTTTAACCATCTTTTGTCAGGGTTGCTTCCCAACCCTGAACTTCATTTGTATGCTGAATTCTCTTTCTATGTTCTTTTTCTCTCTCTGCTTTGAATCTTCTGAATACCTCAGCTTTGTCCACCTCAAGGTTCACCTAGTCTTTTCTTCTGATTAACTTCTGTTTACAGTCATCAAAGGGAACTCCTTGCCAATCATTGGTAAAAATTATCTGTAAAAAGAATTTTGTCACATGGGAAGTGTTGAGGTAATGTTCCTTTGTCCTCAATGTCCTCAAAAGTGAAAATATAGAACGCTCTTTCTTCTGGCGGAAAATTGCTTCAAAAATACCTTTGTATACATTAAAATATTTTGCTTGAGCAACATTAATATTAAACTGTATGTTTGTCAGGTATTTCTGATGACTTGTTGAAGGAACTGGTTAATTGTCTCTTTTATCTCATTCTCCTTTATAGTTCCTGCTTTCTTTTGCCCCCAAATAAATGGGTAGATTACCCTGAACACATGCCAATTTTTCATTGCACCCTGATTTTCTAGTGGGAAATACCCTGTAGAAAACCCCCTCCAGAAACCTCTTTCAAATAATGGGTTTGGATGAAACAGCTTTTTCTTTGAGGGAAACATTCCATGAGTGCAATGTAGCTACAGTGTATGGAAATTCCTGTGGAGATTAAAAAAGAAAATAGATTCTCAAGTCTGGTTATGGCCCCTTGGCTCCACTGAGACTCTGTAAATGACTTTATCCAACCATAAATAACCAGAGGAACATTTTCCTGCAGGCACATCTGTGCCACTGATGAGCCATTAGTTTTTCCCCTTCGGGTCCTGTGCTGGTAAGAGGCATGTTGAGAGTGATGTAGTTGACCTTCATCACTCCAGATGAATCTTATAGTGGCACTGGCTTCATTAAAGATCAGTGTCACTAGCATTACAGTGGCCATGGAGCAGATTGTCAGATGAGGAATATCTGCTCTCTAAAGACCATCATCATTTGCACTGAGTGAAGACTGTGTAGTTGAGTCGTAGCTTAATTCTGAATCCTTCTATGTGCAAGAGTTCATGGCCCAGTCTGTAAGTGCAGTTAATTCAGTACTTACTTGCTCAGGACATTCTCAGTAAGGAAATCTGCCACTTCAATATTACTCCACAAATACTTGAACAAAACTAGTTACATTTATCAGCAAAGGCTGCTGCCTAATGGGGAGAATCAGGGGTTTTTTACTGAAGAAATCTTCAGATAAAAATGGCACTTATGCCTTTGGCTGCCTCATTTGAGATTGATTCTGTCCACTTACTATTCTAAGAGCTTTCTGTCCTTCTAAAACTGTGATGCAGAGCAGCATATGCTGAAACACTGTGCCAAGTGGCTCACAGCCAAATTTGCTGTTGTTCCTTTTTGCCCTGTCACAGTACTGAAACAGTCTCTCCCAGACAAATGAAATCATCTATCAGTGTGATTGATAGCGAAGTTCCCCAAATAATAATTCTTTTGATTTTTTTTTTTCTAACCAAGGAACTCTCTTAATGGAGTTCTAGGTAAATCTGAAGGAGCCTGCTGATAGATTTTGCTTAGTAGTCTTCATTCTCCAGCCTTCCTGAACTTTGTCAGCTGTGTATTTTGCAATGGTATTTCAGAAGCTGGACACTTAAGCTATCTTCCCTCTGCTCAAAGTGAGCCTTTGAGGGTGAAAACAACCAGTTAATAGTTTGCTTTGAAAGCTGAGTTCCATAATACTGCCTGATCTTTTTGTAATCTGACCATTGACTATCAAAAGTGTTACCTTCTAGGCTGTCAAGGCTTTCTCTAGTTAACTGAGTATTTTGTCAACTTGGTTGTCTTTAAAGACTTTCAGTGAATCAGGTTAGGTTAGAATGTGTAATTAGTAGCCCCTAGAAAAGTAGCCCCTCAGCAATAGTGTAGTAATAAACCTTATTTTCACCAAAAGTTAAAAGAGCCTTCAAACTGTTGTCTCTCAGAGTAAATTACCTCAGAACTAAAGCTCTGCATATACAGCAATTTGGGCTATTTTCTTTGGGGAGAAGGTTAATCAGCCTCATAGCACTCTTCAAATGCCTTTTTGTTTGAAGAACAGAAAAATATATGTCAGGTGAGCCAAGAGCAGCCCTGAGAAATAGTTTAGTACCAAGGCAAAGGGTGTGAAAGAGATGGTGCAGGGTTCTTTCTGGATCTTGGTAACAAAGATCTGACAACAAATGGCTCAATACCATAGCTGTTTTAATAAAATAGAGTAAAAAGAGGAATGCAAATAGCAAGTAATCTTGTACCCCTCCAGCGGCTGGGACCCCTGCTTTCATGCAGCATTGGATTGACCCCAAATGTGTTTTTGCATTAAACACTGTGCAGATCTTGTCTGTGGTTTCAAATCCATTTTTTGGTCATTCAATTACATAAATCACTAACTACTTCACATACAATGGTTTTCCAGTCTGAATCACTAGAGAAATACTTTGTTAAGATCCAGTACTGTCAGGAACAAACTAGAAGCACCAGAAGGAAGCATATAGCTCAATACAAACCGGTAGAATTAGTTTTTCTGAAAAACAGATGTTCATGTCAGAAAGCTACAGTATACAGGAAAAAAGTGTTTTATAGATTACTGAAGATTTTATGCATGAGAAGGAAAGCAGTTTTGAATTCTCTATGGTCTAATAACTGAGAGGTTGCGAAAGCAGGGTATGATTTTGCTTCTTATAGAGATAATGACAAAACTCCAATGATTTATATGTGAAGTAAAATTTTTATAGAAAAGGCTGACTAGAACTTCCAAAACCCCATATTTCTTAAGCTTTAAGTTCCAATTTAATTCTTAAGCTTAAATGCTTCTAGAATTTCTCCATAAAATCTGTTAGAGGGATTCTTTGCTAATGCCTGTTCTATTAGCAAATATGCAAATATCCTAGAAAGCAGGTGGACATAATTTCATCCTGTTGGTGGTTTTTAATATTTATTGGTTTTTAATATTTATTGTAAATTATACAGAAAATTATTGACCACTAGTTGGGAACAGCTTGTGTTCATAGCAGGTCATGAGGCTTAAGTTTTCACGACCACAGCATATGCTGCACATTGGGGAACTTGCCCAATGACCTTCCATGCCTTGGCACTCTAGTAGTTGTGACTGCTGATCTAGACAGTATCCTACTTATCTTCTGGTTTATTTTAAATGAAGATTGATTTGAATGATGACACTGAAAACACGTGGGAGACTTTTTAATTTTTTTTTTTTCAGGATACTTGCTGGGATGTGACAGCATATTTCAATAAAAATTGCATAATACTCTAAAATCTTTATTTCTGAGCTAAAATCTTTTTTTTTCCCTATAACTTATTAGCTCCCCACAATTGCACTGTACTCTTTTTTGATCCTCAACTTGTTCTGCTGTCTTTGAAGAGACTGTTATGAGAATTGTGCTTCTTCACAGTGTCAGTAGTGACTCAGTGTCACTATTGGCACTACAGGCTGTACTTGTTTGTTAACTGATGTTTATGAGTTCACTTTCATGATTTACAGGCAGATTCATCTGTGTTGTTTCCTTTCTGTACATGCAGAAATACATATTGTCATCTGCACACAAGACTACCTGTGCTAATTGACATGATGAGATTCTGCCAGCTGCAGAGGAATGGCAGGCTTTTTCTGTGTTATGCAGAACAAGCAGATTTTTTTGGGGGGGCGAAATGCAAGACATCACACCTTCTCTTCACAATCCTTAAAGCTGAAGTTATTTTGCCATATATATGAAATATATAATGTATACCTTATATACACAATCATCTTGGAAACCTGAAAACTATTTTTTACTGACAGATCATATATGTTAATCAGACCATGGAACAATTAGATAGTTGTGGGACAGTAATTAGACAGGCAGAGAAGCTTTAGAGAACATTTCAGATCTTTCTACCCCATGTGTAGAACTCTCAAGTGTGTTGAGCTCTCAAGGCAAATGCAGTATATTAATTAAAATTTGGTTTGACGTAATACATGAAGAAGTTGTTACTTTTACCAGTTTGAACATCAGCTTCTGGAATTGTACAACCATTATAAATTTGTGGGCTCTTTCCATCTTGCATAGACATAATTGTTTTTTACAGAATTTCTGAATGGGAAAACACACCATCATGAGGGGTCCTAAGACATTGCAGTTGCTCTGTTATTTATCTCATATCCATGCAGAAACAGATCACTAATCATCATCTAAAAGCTGGTTCTGCTAAATGTTACACAGCCTTTTGGTTAGTGTTTGTGGTTCATATTCAGGCAGCTGTTACTAGCAAATCATGCTGGTATTCTAAAATGGAAGTCTATAAAAGCAGTAATAAAAATCTGAAAAAATTAATATAGTTTAGTAAAAATTTCCATCTCACACCACTGTTGTTAATGGAACATCAATATGGAGTTCTCTCTCTAGAAAAAAACCAGGCAAAAATATCAACCACAAAAGAAATCTTTCCTTCTGTTCTACAGACCAGTTGAATATATTGATGATGACAATGGAAGTATGGGACCTAAGAAGTAAGATATTCATTTAGCTACTCACCCATAAGAGAATGCTGACAACGACCATGAATGCATTTAGTGGACTCTGGGTATGATGGTGCTTCCTGCACACCAGTATATCCATTCAGACTGGGGGTGTCTTTTATAAAAGAGTAGAAATCATTCCAAAAGAAGAAAATTACCAGAATAAGAATCAGAGTTTGGGGAACCTCACTCTTGAGGGAGAGATTCTTTGAGAGTTCATACTCCAATTCAAAGAGTTAATTTTTCTTCACAGTAAAAATGTAAAAGTATGTTGTAAAAGAACCTCGTATGAATAGATCATCAGAAGACTGCCAGAGCTTCTTGTCTCTGGAACTAAGAATGTTGTCACATTGAATAGAACGTGTCAGAGCTGTAATTCATAGTCAAATCATTTACAACAAAGAAAGAGGAAATGTTGTCTATGGATGCAACTGATTAGCAGAAGTGCAGTTTTAAGCAAATATATAAATTACATGCAAAGCTTTTAGAAAAAAAAGTTATGAAAACACTTTGTGTTTCTGTGTCTAAACTTTTTATTTGTCTGAAGTATTTAAATGTCTTTAAATGCTTGAGATCATGAAGAATTTGAGGAAGGGAAAAAGCAATCTAGTGAATTGTTCTATAGCCTATATTTTTGCATAAAGCTGGTTATACATTGGATGTTCACTGGGATTGTACTGGACATAACACTACTCCTGAGTGATAGTGGTGTGACATACTGGGTGCTGGCCTACTGCTCAAATAGTGGGATAAATAATTTTATATCCACTTGTATATTCTTTTTTTTTTTTTTAAGATTATCTACTCAGCTTTGGGGTTCCTATAACCACTATTCAAGAGTGACTGAGATGGATTTGCATGCGATGTCAACAGAAAATTCACCATATGTCAGTTGACCAAGAAAAAATCAATTTCATTTTCAGTGTTTCTTATTTCTTATTGTTCTGCTAGAATGAGTAGAATAAATATATTAAAATTATAAAATAGCTCTGAATTTTTATGGATTGGATGCAAACTGATGTCTTTTTCCTTTTGCAAATTCAGATCATTTCATATGCTTATTTCATGCCAATATGAAATAACCAAATTATCTCTTTCAAGAAGCTAATCCTTTTTTTTACCATTGGCTATCCATAAGTGAAAATCTTTCACATAGACTCATGTGAGATAACCAATGAAAGCCACTAGATTTAATTTCTTCAGCTGAGTTTACTTCCAGGTTTCTGTGGTTGGAGGTCTAATGGCCTGGTTTTCTCTCCCAAGCCCTCCTCCAATGACACTGGCAGGTGCCGTAGCTTATGGAACGTGCCTTTTTTTTGATGTATGATCTGGTCAGGCATTTCTGTGTAGGGTGATTGCCATATCAAACCATAGAAATCAATTGAATATTTGGCTTCCTGTATTGCAATAGAACACAAACTCTTTTAAATTAAATGTATCTACAGATCCCAAAATCTTTATTACTAGTTAAAATAATAAATTTAGAGTTCAGCTAACAGCCAAGAAAATATCTTGCTTTTTCCATTTATGCTTCTGTTCAGGAAATATCACACTCACTTTTATAACCCACTTGCATTCAATTTCTGTAGAAATTACAAGGCAATAGAAGAAGAAGAAGAAGAGGTGATATCCTTCTACTATAGTATCTGTAGGCTGTTGCTTAAAATAAATAATTATTCTATTTTACCTGTGGTTCCTGGTGCTTCCTTTTTCATAAAGCAGCACAGAAGAGGTCTTCACAGTTTCAGAAGAAAGGCACAAAGCTTTTGTGAAAATGTGGTGGACTTTTTTCCCTAAGAGTCTGTTTGTTGAATAAAACTCCTGGAATGCTAGCACATTATTAAAAGGCAGCAAGAGAAGCATATCAGCTAATTGTTGCAGTAGAACTTGCGGAAATTCAAGAACACCAGGGAAAAAAATTAATATTGTTCCTGATGTGCTTGATTGTAATTATTCAAATTTAGCAGCAATAGACCAGTTCAGTTAATCAGGTTTAAATACATAAATCCAAGGGAGTAAAAAACCACCCACCAAACTTTGAGCAGTATGTAAATGAGAGATAAAAATCAAAAGTAGAAAGGAATTACTAGAGAAGATATAGATCTGGTGATAGGACATGCAAGATACAGACTTTTCTAAGATTTGGGATGTGGCCTAAGATGAATAACATAACTTCAATAACATAAAAAATCAAATACCTGTATCTGTACTGTGACAGAAGAGACATACATTTCATTGTTTAAAAAAAGGATCTGGTAGGTTATGTGGAAGGTTGTAAATGCCTGCTACTCAGCAGACCTTGCCCATGGAAACTGCTTCAAAACGTCGTCAGGCGCACAGACTGGCTCAGCTAATGCCAGTAAGTGCAGTCGGTGTTATAAAAATCTTGAGTTTCTGAAAAATCCAAACTATACAATCAAATTAGAAGTGGTTTTGCTTACAGTGATGTTGTCAACTGAGTATCTAGGTGTTGTAATCTTGCAAGCCAACAAAAAGACAGAGATGAGAGAAGAAAATCCGAGCTTGAAATCAACCTGGGCCTTTCAGGAGGCAGTCTCACTCTAAACTCTAAATGATTAAGAAACAATGAGACCCTAAGGTTGTAATTTGATATTTTTCGAATGGATTCAGAGTTGCTCCTGCTTCTAGCTGAGAACTAGGCTTGGGACTCACAGACCATAATATCAATTTAACAACCTGCTTTTGTGTAAACCACAAGGAAAAGAAAAGAAAAAAGAAAAGAAAAAAGAAAAAAGAAAAGAAAAGAAAAGAAAAGAAAAGAAAAGAAAAGAAAAGAAAAGAAAAGAAAAGAAAAGAAAAAGAAAAGAAAAGAAAAGAAAAAAGAAAAAAGAAAAAAGAAAAAAGAAAAAAGAAGAAAAAAAAAACAAACAAAAACCCCAAAACAAACAAAAAAAAGTAGTACAAACATATTACAGAATAAGATGTAGGACATTTTTACAGATAAAAATAATTCCACCCATTGCTGTCACATATAGAAGCTACAAATCAGTTATAAGAAAATCTTTTGTCTTTGAACAAGCACTGTTTAAGTCCCTTTAATTACAAATGGAGACTTGGAAGAGCAAACTTTGCATATTGGTGGAAGTTCGAGTTCTTTAAATAGAATTATATTTTTAATATGAAACTTTCATAAATATCAGAAGAATCATACTTGTCTATGAATGTTATCCAAGGGGAAACAGATTGGTCTTCTCATTAATTAATCATGTTATCTAATGAATAGCACTGGTGGTGGAGTTAGAGAGTTCATCCCAAAGAAATCATAACATGGAAACAGCAAGTGAATGAAGATCCTTCTACCCTCGTTCTTTCTCATCAGTATACCGCCTATGAAAGGTTAATAAAATTTCAGTACAGAATGTATCAGTATTATTCAGTACAGAACCACAAGAGTGTTGGGAGTATACATGAGACAGAAATGAAAGATTTGAAGAGAACAGTGATTCTCCCTTAAATTCAAAGCTATTTCTCCTGAGTACAGTCATCTGAATATGATACAAGTTCTCAAAAAGAATTCTCTGCATATTGGTTTTACCTGTTTCATTTCCTGTAAGGCCATATACAGTAGAAAAACATGGAAAAGGTAGTGCTGGCTAATAAAATAAATATTCTACTAGTATTTGAAATGTTGCTAGGATGTCTTATAGTCAGTAAAAGTCAGTAAATAACTCATTTAGAAGGTGGGAAATAATGGCATGACTCTAAGAAATGTTTTTATTAAAGGGAATGTAAAAGCCCTGGAATATTTTGCTGACATACGCTTTCAGGAATTAACTTTATTTTATTTAACTGCTATCTTGGCAGATGGAAGAACATTTTTAAGACTGTTGAGCCAAATGACCTATATGCCTACTTGATGCTCCTCTCTTACCAACCTCTCCAAAGCTGTTCCACTTTTCTCTGAAAGCATACCCTAATTATTATAAATTGTTCTATTAAGTGTTGGAATTTATGGCCAACAGTATTCAAAGATGAGGTGCAGCAGACTATGTGGACAGACAGGTTTTTCTGGGACTCCTTGCCAGGTTGTTACCAGGGATAAGGAGCAAGGGGTACCAGTCACATACAGAGAAATATTCCTGGGCAAATAATGTAAGTTCATTCTGCCTGGGGAAGAAGGAGGGGAAAACCACACCTTTACTACATGAGGTTGTGTGAAGAGCATCTGCAGAAACTCTCCTCATTTGTGTGTCAAGTAGCAGAGCTCACACAGACTGTAAGAGTTCAGTTGTTGGATTTGGATGGAATTCCCAAAGTCAGCCTTGCTACTTTACTTTCAGATCTTAAAGTGAATGATGTCACACTTCAAATGTCATCAAGCTTTTAAATCAATGAAGATCAACGTTTTTAACGTGAGAAAAAACTCTACAAAATTGGAAAGAATGAAAAAAAAGTCCCTTTATTTGCACATGGAAAACTAGTGGTGTTTAATTGTGCAGCCCAGTAGAAGAAATTACAGTTGGCTCAACAGGCCTTTGTACTTCAGCATTCAATAATATGCAATAAATTGGAAGGGATTTTGAAAGTGACTAATGGGTAAATGACTAACTAGGTGGAACTTTAGCAATACTACAGGGAAGATAAGAAAATATACTGTATACCTCTGATGATTATGAGTTTGTTGGCTTCTTCTTTTTTTTTTTTTTTTGAAGTCCAGTAGGCAAGCATACACTGAAATGAGGAGGTAATGTTCTGAAGTCTCTGTAAGAATTGAAAAGGTAATGGTTTTCTTTATTTTTGCCCTGATATTATTAAAAGATCCACAGAAACTTAAGCATATTTTCAAGGGCTTTGTGACCTTTCTTGAAACAATGCCAAATAAGTAGTAATAAAATATTTCTGTAGAACTACCTCCCTTACTATTTTAAGATTCTGTTTTTCTCCAAGTGCCTTTTTGTTGCCATTGGTGGTGACAGCAAGATATCCATAGCATTGAAATAAATATGACATAAGATCCTTGCAAAACAGATGCCTCTAGAAATTCTTTTCCATCCTCTCATTATCATGGAAAGCAGTCTTTTAACCATCTTCAAAACCCCTCCCAAAAACATGCTCTGAGCTCATCTACTCGTGTCTGTGAGCCACCTGCATGTACATCTGCATAGGAAATGCCGGTCATATCGGCCATCATTACCAACTGTTCTTCTGTTTTCCACTTCCAAGGACTTAATATTGCACTATCTTCTCTTTCTGTTTACATTACATGCAAATATTTTGCTTGGTAATGCTAAAGTGAACAGTGAACACAGTTCCATATGATTAGTGTTGTTCCACATGGTAGCTGGAATTTATTCAATTTAACGACCTTAACTGGTTTTTCAAGTGGGATTTTTGGGTTTTTTTTAGTCAAGCTCCCTAATTAGATTTCTGGATTAACATTAGAAGTGTCCTTCAGGGTGATAACTGAGGGATTTTTAGTACTGCATTTTGTCTCTGACCTTGGCCACTATAAATGTATTTGCATTTTAAAATGCCGTGCCTGAATACAGGAGGGATAACAGAGGATCCTGTGCAAATTTTAAGCAGTACTGCACTGTATTGAGTTATCCTATATAATATGTACACTACATAGTATAGTATTACACTATATTACACTCTGCACTCTTTTGCCTCATATTGTTCTGTACCATGGCTAGATTTGACATTACCTGTAAATGTTTAGGCAGCTGTCGGGTCTAGTTTGATACCTGTTAAGGTGCTCAGGATACACAGAGATGAAAAGGCCTTTACTGCCTCTAAATTAAAGAGAAGGAAGTGATGACATGGCTGTGAAAACCCTGCTAGAAATCTGTTCTCAGCAAGACTTTTGATTCCTATGCAGTCCTTCTGGGTTTGAAACTTCAGGTTTTGAGTTTCTTTTGTGGTGTCCTAGGAGTTTTTTTCTGTAATGTTTAAGGAATATGTACTTTGGAGGAAAAGTTCCTATTGCTAACTCAAGTATCCTACCTTTTATGATGGATTCAGATTTTTCTTCATTTTGTCTCACGGTCCTTTGTGTATGGAGCAATGGAGACGGGGAATCAAAATCACACAATGTGCTAAAGGTTGAAATATCCTTGATAGGATTATAGAATGTGTTGCACACTGTGTCTGAACAAAACAGGATCACAGAAAAGATGACAAGTCAACTTGTTGCCTGCTGCAGAAAATTTAGAGGCAATGGGAAAATGTCTATGCATGTAAGAGAAAGCAAAGGACTCAGATTAAGAAGTTGGCAGAATCAGCAGTGAAAGAAGCCAAGAAAAACAGATGCCAGATCTAAATACCAATTCTGTAAGGACTGAATCACTTATTCAGCAGCCATACATTGACTGCCTACAATAATTGACATGGGTACAATGCTGTTGTCTGCTTGGGAAAGAGTTTTTGCATAGTCAGATTAAAATTATTCAGAGAGGTCAAAAATGGCTGTGAAATCATCTGTCTATTTTTTGTTCATAGAGATACTATAATGATCCAGATGTCTGCCCTTCTACAAATCATTGAGCAGCTCTCTCAGCTATAAACAGTGTTCAAAACATATTTCACAACTTAGATTACACACTGCTGTCTGATACTTTTAATGTATGTGTGTCCAAATACACTTTCAAATGTATTTGCAATATTTATTAAAATCATATTTTTGTCAATTTACACTCTAGTAATAAAAGATATATTACAGACTGTAAAAACATGGATTAGAATGATCAATGTTGTGTTGCTTAATCCTATACAGTTTGGAACTTATTGAAAAAAGCTCTTGTTGATATGACAAGGCATTTGTTCATGCTCAAAAATATCAGTCTTCTCTCACTTTTGAGTTTGCTACTAAATTTTGTGAAAGCCTAGCACATAGGATGTAGGGACCTTGAGAGCCATCAAGTTCATTCTGCTGCTCCCATACAGGATGAATTGCACAATAAAATTTCTGATAACTGTCTAATCTGTTTCTTAAAGCCTTTAATGAAAGAGACACTCTGATCACATTCAGTAAATCAGTGATAAACAAAAGGACACTGTGGAAAATGGCTTTTGAACTACCCAAGTTCTGCAGGTAAATGATTCCCTAGAGAAGCCTTCACTGTATAGTGAACACTCTTTTCATTGAACCATTTTTAGACTTGTTATAGATGTACATAGATACATCTATACATAGATATACATCTATACATCTGTACATAGATACAGTAAGGAAAAAATACATTTAGAGCTGTCAATAGATACATGCTATTAAGCCATAGTATTGCACAAATTAAGAAGTAGAAATAGGTTGTGCTGACTGTAATATTTTTGTATGGTGGTTTTTGAAGTAAGTTCTAGGTTTTTTTCTTAGAGTGACATATGGAATGCTTCTAAAAAATACTCTATTTTATAAAAAAGCTTGTCTATTTTTTAAGATGGGAGAGAAAATTGTTATAGCTGGTTTTCCTTGTGGTGAACTTAACTGATTTTTATTAACATTATGCTGGTATAATAACCATTTGGATTCTTCAGCATTTAGAAGTAAGCAAGGAAGTAAGAAACTCTGAGTTTCCATAATATATATGGTTGGTTGCTCTCAGTGAGGAAGATGTTGTTCCATACTGTATAAAGCAAGCACTCTATAAAGCAAAGCTATAGGTTATTTACTAATCTAATATTAAAGACATATCCTCTCATTTTGATCTTAGAATTCTGGAGACACTGATGGAAAAGTCTTGCCTGCCAATCCAATGCTTAATGTTAAAAGCTGATTTTGTTTTGGAACTGGTGCAGTAGCTCTGTTACCAGGATGAGTAAGTGTTTTCAGAGTTACCATAAGGCAGTAGCTTAATACCATAATAATTCTCTAACATGGAAGAAGGAAATAAGTATGATATCTTACAAATGAGTGGTAAATGTCTGCTCTTAAAAAATGACTTATTTTTACTGAATGTTAAGTGATAAAAGTAAAATGTCAAATAATATTAAGACTTCTGCCTGTTATAGATTAGTAATTTTTTCTTGGTGCTCTCCTTATGTGTAAAGATCGTATATTGATCATTATACTAATTTAGCTACTTAGTTTGTGTACATTTGAAAACTTATTCTTGCATTTTCACCTTAATGTGCAGATCTCTTCTGCTCTGAAGGTGTTGCTGAATGTTCCGAGGCAGTTATGTTTCAGCTGAGATATGAATAAAAGTCAGTGCAGGATAAAGTGATTCTGATGTAGAGTTTATAAGACTTACAATAGGAAAGAATAAGAGAAAGAACTGGCAAGACAGATAGCTCGATGTGTATGCTCAGCAAGAGACAAATTCTTGAGCAAGGATATATTGTCTAAACAAGCCAGATACAGCAGACTGCTTCTTGTCATGAAATAAAACTATGGAAATAAAACTTTTGTTCTAAAATTGAGATAAAACTTTATTTTTTAAATTTTAGTGGCAGAATTTTTCAGGGGCCATCAAATCTTTAAAATATTTCTTTACTTTGTGCTTTGTAGAAACTGACAAGGTTCTCCTCTTAGTTACCTATCTAAAATTTATAAATTTATTCTACTTAATTAAGGGGACAAGATTAAAAAGAAAATTTGAATCCAAGAAAAACTGTTCACAAATTAAAGCTGCTACTTGACAGGAAAAGTGCTGCCAATTCTCAGCTTACAGATAGAAGGGAAAAAAATCACAGAGTGTTATTTCAGCTCAATTGTAAAACCCAATGCATATGGATCAGGAACTGGGAGCAGTAGGAATAATAAGGGGAAAGGGGAAAACTTTGTCAGAAGAGACAAGGGGAGGAAATATGGTCACAACAGAGGTTGTGGATAATACACACAAAATGCGATAAATAAATAAATATCCCATAAGAAATCAGTAGGGATATAAGTAAAGTTTGCAAATTATTAAACAGGTTTTAAGAATTCATAGATTAGTTATTCAGACTATATTACGTTTATGGAGTCAAATAAATTGGAAGACACATTTACAGTTTTACTTGGAGACATCAGTGAGTGACAGCAGGTATAGAACCTAATACACTTTTGTCAGTGGTAGTGGCTCAAGCCAAAGGCCGAGTCGTGTTCTGTATCCCTCAACATCCACAAGTGAATGGATTGAAAAAGGAAGAGCAGGACAAGGTTATAAAATGACACTTCTGTGTAATGCTAATTTCACGCTCCAGCTATTCTCACATTGAAAATCTCCTGAGTCTATGTGGTCCTATTAATTTGCAACCCAACACGAATTTCTCTTCCATAAACCTTTTCAGTCTCCCAATCAACCAACCTACATAAACTTCTTGAATCCACATTAGCTTTTACAAGGTCTTTTGCACCTACTTTTTTCTGTCTTGAAGTGTATTCCTAGTGGCTCAATTTGACACCTCCTCTTTCCTGCACTGGAAAAGAAAATAAACAATTTCTGTCCATCTTTATGCCACTTGTCGTTTTATTATCCTCTATCATTTCCCCGTTCATGTTTTTCTTCAGAAGGAAAAGTGAAAAGTCACTTCATAGGTCAGTATGCAGAAATCACTGAGACATTTTCTAATGAAATAAAAACATATATATAAAGAGCTAAAATTTTCTAATGTGTGGGAAAACTTAAAATATAATTAATTGTATGGTGTGATTACCAATTTAGCATTCATCAAACAGAATAATTGGAAAGAGACATGACACATTCATAGAGATTTAGCCAGATCAACAAACTTCTGTTGATTTTACTGGTTGTATATAGAGGGTTTTTTGTCATACTTTATGTTCCTTTACCACGCAGAATTGAGCAAGCGATGAAGAGTGCTTTCTCTTTGTCTCTCTTTTCTTTTGGTATTACATAGTTTAACCAGTGCCACAGAAAAGAGTTAAGTACAGAGGCAGTTTATTGTTGAGCTAATCAAATTACTTATCAGATAAACTGGAATATTTTGTGTTTAATATTTCTGCTCTTCTAAATCATTTTTATATAATAGGTTTGTTGTTATCAGAACTTTCCCTATTTTCTGCTTTTTGTCTCTTCACTAAAGACCACTGATTTTTTTTCCATTTTCCACAGTCTCAACTCATTTTCATACATTTTCACCCTTGTTGGTCTGAGGTTGTTTTAGTGATTTTTCTCTATGCTATTTAAGACCATCATTATCCATGCTCAGAATGACTCTGAAGAAAAGCTGAACCTCCTGTTATAGAAGTATGGGAAGCAATTTACAATACCTGCCATGTGTCAGTACAAAATCAGCTTTAGAACAAATTTTAAGAGAAGAATTTGACACTGAAAAACCTCCTTCCAGCTAAAAACTTTTCTCTTTTCACTACTGAACGCCCTCAGTTAGCTGAGGGGAAACTGTACCACAAGCAGTCATTCAAAGACATGAGAATTTGTGTTTCAAGATCGAATTCTAAATATATTGTTTCCTATTTATTCTGAATGCCTTTTCTTGACTAGTGATATTTTTGGGGATTACTTACTATTCGTAACTATTTTAAGGACTAGAAACATATTTCTTCTTCCTCATATCTTTCCTCTTCTCATGAAATCTAATTAAGGTATTGTTTTATATTGACAAGGTGCTCTCACTGACAAAAACTCCAGCCTCTATCTGGCTTTGGAGCTCCCTGCTCACCAAATCTTAGTCTTTGAGAGGTTTCTTTGATACTGCTACTCTCTCATTTTTAAAAGACAGTGTTCTAAAGAAAAATAGTCTTAATTTGTTTCTCCGGCCTGGCACTGACTGCCATCTAATCCCAGCTACCCATGCAAAGAACCTTACTCATTTCCATCTGGGGACAAATATTTCTAGTCAAGGGATGCATCAAATCTTCTTCTTTCCTTTTCCTTGTCTTTCTTCCTACAAGAGACATAAAGAACTGCAATGAAAAATAAACGCATCAATAAACAAGCATTTAGAGGATCCAGCAACAAATCACCCAGAAGGAAAGCAATTCAGAGAAGGAACCTGAAAAGAACCATCATGTTTATCAGCAGGCAGTGATCAGGGATAAAGATAACTTGTTTGAGGTAGTCACCCATGGCAAGTACATGGCAAGGACATCTGGATAGACATTGTTAGTTTGCTTCTGTAATGATTCCTTATGAAGGCTGAGTTTCACAGATGACCAGTTTTTTAACTAACCTCCATTCTACACCTGATATTTAACCTTGTATATTTTAACAACAGCAACTCTCTTGAGAAATTATTACAGAGATGTTGTAGCAGGGTGAAAAGCACTATCTTTTCCCCTGCAAGCTGTTGTAACTGAACGTAAGTAAACAAGAACCCAGAACCTCAGACATCGTCTCTTTGTGTGGTCTAGAGCTCAGTGCTCTAAACCTCTGACACTGATGAAGGAGGAGGTTGCCTGTTTTGTTGCTGACAAAATGCTGACAAATTTCAATCTCAGATTGCATTCGAATGCAAATTCCAGAACTGCTTAAACAATTCCTACATTTTCCTGGAATGAACCAGGCAGGGAGACATAGCTTATGAAGTGTCTTATACATACCTTTGAGTCACTTGCCTCTGAGATCCAGTAATCCACTCCAGAACATTAGAAACACACAGAAAGGATTTGTTGAAATTAAAGAAAAGTCTGACAAGTCATCCCACACGTTCTGCAACTAAGAATATGTGAGAAGACTTTATTTTTTTCTTTTCTTTTCTTATTTCACTCTTCTTTCCCAGAAAAAGGAAAGGTATGACATGTTGGTCCCAGCTGGTAGGCAATCTCACACTCAGCTACTCTCTTACTCCCCCTCCTCAGTAGGACAGGGGAAGACACGAAAAAACAGGAATGAGAAACATTTTGGATCAATATGGAGTCAGAAAGATCACTTATTAATTATCACTGTCAGCAAAACAGATTTTATTTGAACTGAATAAATTTATTGTCAATGAAAATAAATATTGAATTACTTATTTGGGTATTGGAAGGAAAAGGACAATAAACCAAACATTCACATACTTAGAGAAAACATCCTTCCTCTCCTTTTTTTTTTCTACACTCAACTTCACTCCAAATTCCTGTTTCCTCCTTGTTATTGCCATAAGTTACACCCAGTCCCTACAACGAGGCAATGCACCATGCAAGTTTGAGGGAGTGTGTGTGTGTGTGTGAGAGTTATGGTCAGTACATAATGATTTCCTCTGGCCACTCTTTACTTTTCATTTTCTCTGCTCCTGTGTGGTTCTTTGTACCACTGCAGCAGAGAAAAGTACCTGAGTTTGGATTGAATTAGCTTGACTTATTCAACTTGTCTTATTTTTTATTTTTTTTTTAAGCAAATATGTCTTACAGTGTGTGAATACTTAGAATTCCAGCCTGGTACTTCTGCGATAAAAATCAACAGGATGTGGCTCATATAAGAGCCAGCTATTTTTAGGTAGAACTCCTGAAGTGGGATATAATTTTAAGTCTTCTCTGCATTTTTATTTCTGAAGCTGTTTGCCAGGCTTGAATGATACATGATTAATAATTGAGCACATCATATTTATGCATTCCTTTACAATAGACGTATGAGAAGAAACCAGAAAATTAAGGGGGCAGGGGAGAAAAAGGCAAAAATATGCTTCTATGGTAGATCCTGCCAGAAATGAGCCGGTAGTTAGCAACAGTAGATTTTATGTCCATCTACATGGGTTTAATTTTTATGTATTACTTTATATACTCCTTCATTTTCATACATGTCCCATTCACTCTTGCTCAAATGAATCAGTAGAAAGATTATTGTAACTGTGTTAGGATTAAGGCTAGACTCTCCGAAAATTCATGGGGTTTAACAGGGATAGGAGTCAGTTTAAAAATCAATACAAGGTCTGTTTCTCTTAAATAGGATTCCATGTAGTCAGCAGAATTGCCCGATATCTTTGGCTAAGTTGACACCTTTTCTTGGCATGTGACAATTATCTGCTTGTACTTCCAACCAGAGCAAAATAACACTGTCAATCAAATTCATTACAACATCTTATGAATTTTAAAATAAGAGTCTCTGTTACTCTGCCTTAAAGAGATAGTACTAATGCTCTATTTGCAATATATTGAAGTAACTACCACATCTACCTTTCTTCTCACTAAGAATTGCTGTCAGTAAATTGATCATAAACCACCAGTGTCTTCCTTTTTAAGCTTAAAACCTCCTACAGAGAGCCTTTGGAAAAGCATATTGTTTTTCACAGTCCTATTCAAAAGGAAATAGGAACTATAGAGTATAAAAATTGAAAATTCTGAAACAAGACTTCATAGGAAGAGTAGTTTAAAAAGGCATAGTATAAAATTACAGTCTTAACAATTGCCATGTCCTTCCTGTGTTCCCAGTCAGAAAAATCTCTGAAATCTCTGCATTGTCCATTTTTGCAGAATATAATGAGGTCCACCTTACTAAGTATCTAGTGTTCAGTGGTAGCCACATCTACATGGTTCTCAGAGATAAGCAGAGCTATTTTCCTGGAATAATTTGTACATGGAATTATATGTCTAAGAATTATTTAATTCCTCACCAGCAGTAGGTGTTTGTTATCTTTAGTTTTTAAACATAAAGATATATATACGTAGAGTCTTAAAATAATTTAGTTTGGAAAGGATCTGTAAGACCATCGAGTTCAACCATTAACCTAACAAGTCAAATCCCCTACTAAATCATATCCTTCAAAGATAAATCTAAATGTCTTTTTAAATACCTCTAGAGATGGTGACTAAACCACTTCTCTGTGCAGCCTGGTGTTTGACAACCCTTTTGGTGAGAATTTTTTCCTAATACCCAAACTGAGGCAATTTCTTCTCATCTGTTGCTTGTCACTTAATAGAAGAGACTGAGCCACACCTTACTGCAGCCTCCTTTCAGGTACTTGTAGAGAGCAATCAGGTCCTTCCTAAGCCTCCTTTACTCCAGGCTAAACAACCCAAACTACTTCAGCAGCTCCTCATCAGATTCATGCCCCAGACCCTTCACCATCTCCACTGCCCTTCCCTGGACAATCTCCAGCACCTCAATGTCTTCCTTGTAGTGAGAGGCCCAAAACCGAACACCGAGATTTGAGGTGCAGCCTCGCCAGTGCCAAGTACAGGGGGATGAACTGTTCCTCAGTCCTGCTTGCTAACAACCACACAAGCCTTTTAAAAAATTCTTCTATTGGATCTGTAGGTTTTATTATTATCTTAAATGTCCAGTTTCACTTAGAATTTTACTGTTTATTACTCATATAGTTACTTCTTGGGATACAGTGGTTTCAGCCATTACAGCTTCATTTAGAGTTAGATCTTTATCTCACTGCCACATTTTGGTATCAGTGCTGTCAGGAGTAATGAGTTTAAACCTGCAGGTAGTTTCCTTCAGCAGCATACAACACAAACATATGTCATGTCATGTCATTTTATTACTTTCAGAGTTTATTATGTAGCTTGTTTCATATATGTCATAATATATTTTCTGCTTGTTTGCCCATTAACCACTACAATGGGGTTTTCATTGGTTCTGACACATTGAGCACATTCGTCTTTCTCTGGAATATCTACAGTTAGTACAGAAACAAACCATTCCAGTGTTACGAACTTTGTATGCTGGTTCATTAGCAGATCTTGTGTCACCTTCCTGAACAGTGTTCTTTTGAAATCTCCCCCTGACAGCTATGATCCTTTTAAAACATTTCTGTCTCTCCACTTGCTTGTTGCCATTTTACAGCTGGGAAGTCAGAGCCTTCAAAGATGACCTGGTGAAACAGATTTTACAAGTGTTTCTCATCCACTTTAGCAAGGTTGAGAATATTTAGCAATATTCTAAACTGTTGAAACAGAATACAGACTAAAATAGATCTATCCACAAGAAAATGAGTGCAAATGGAATATTTTAGAATTTTGCAACAGGAATGTTTCAAGTAGAGCCTCCTTTTTTAGCATATGTAAGGGCAAATCTTAATGAACAGTATCTCAAATATGACTTGTACATAAAAATTTCATCTTACAGTACAATATTACATCTTTCTTTTCCTAGGGAAAACCTGATTGTATTTGTCTGGTGAATATACTTGAAGGCCCACATCTATACAACTGCTGTGGATTTTTTTTATGTTACATATTTCCAAGGACTATCAAAAGCCTAGTCTGATGGAAAAAAAAATGAGGCTAATACGAAAAAAAAAATCACTGCATACATATTTCCAGAATAGAATTGACATTATTGCTGACAACTACTGATCAGTAGGAAAAGTGTGAAGAAAACACAGTTCTTCCATCTGCTTCATCCATCTGCTGAGAAAAGGAACTGTGTTACCATTAGCAGGTCTGTCTCTATAATTCTGTGTATGCTATGTACATTTTCATGACAAATGTCTTAAACATCTATATTGTTTATCTCTATAGATAAGCATATTAAATAGCACTTAATTTTGCAAATGGCTCTAAGTTTGCTATTTTTTTAAATAAAATGCATAATAGAGCATAATTCCCAGATTTCTCCTTAAATTTCCTGATTATAAATCAGTGACTCTTTAAAGTGTCTAACAAAAGTTTTGTTTAATATTAGATGTGCTTGATAATTCATATTTAATATTTTTGACTGAGGATTTTGGCACAATGTGTCATTTGGCTTCTTTCTATTTGCCTATATTCTATTTCAATGTTGACATACCTCTCAAAACTGAAAGAACTAAAGATGGGATGTAAACTTCATGTCAAATACTATTCTCCAAGTCCATCTGTGGAGGTTATTGTTAAGGAGATCAGTTTTGTTGGACTCCTATATATTAGAAGTGTAAATCACAAACACAGAGAATAAGGAAGACCCCTGAGGAATTTTTTTCAATATTCATTATTTTTCAATATTCCATATTTTATTTGTCCTATGGGTTGGGAGCTTTAGAAAGGAAACAGATTTTCTATTTACACAAATCCTGTCCAGATGTGGGAGTAGCCGGTATCTAGCAGCTCCTGGCATTAGGATTTCTACAATCCAGACAATTCCAGATATTCTGCCCTTGTGCCCAGTGCTCGTGTGTAAACTCAGTAGGTCGCACAAGATTGACAGCAGTATTGCATTCATTATTTCTGCTGCCGCATATGCATCATAAGTTCTTTCAAAATTTACTCCCTTGCTAAGCCCACGAAGAATACTGGAAAGGTTAAGGGCAAAGTTCAGATCATTATCACCAGAATCACTCTAAAAGCTTTCTTCTGGTCACCTCCTTTCCTCAGGATTTTTATGCCTGATTAGAAGGAACTCCAGGTGAGGAGGAGTTTGTTTTTTTGTGGTTGTTTGTTTGTTTTCCCTCAGTAATGCAAGTAGTTCTGACACATAAATAGCTTTAGAATGCTACTGGGAGTCTTTTTAAGCCTCTCCTGTTATCTTGAATGCTGGGAACTATTTAGAAATAAAACTCCAATAAATTATCTACAATGCTTATGAATTATGTAAACATTGCCTTACTTTTAAAAATAAAGTTAACTGAGACAAAAATATTTTTCTGTTAAAAATAGTAAAAATAAAAAGGTCTAAGTATCTAAGAAAAGTATTATTCTGTAATATATATTCATCTTCTGAGTGCCCTCATGATTAATAATCATATGTAGGTCAGAGATGGTTAAAGGGAGACAGCTGAGTCTCTCTGGGGTTGCCATTGCGCAGTTACAAGAGGTGGACAAACACTTTCCCTGTTCAAAGCCCTAATTGCAAGACCTATCCTTCATATCTGTGGGGACAGGAATAGTTTTGGAAGATTTGCATCTTGCCGAAGAAATTGCATTCGATTTCATTGTTTTTCATCTTGTTGCAAAGTTGAACTACCACTGTCAGCTTTTATAGCAGAGATTTGTTTCGTTAGACCCTGTGAAGGTTCTTTGTTTCCACCGTTGTAGGGAAACAGAAAGAGTCACACCTCTGTTTTCTCTCTTACACAGGATTTCAGTTAGTAGGTGGAACAACTAGGAAACACTTACCCCTGTCTTTTTTTCAGTACTTAGCCCCATTGAGCAGATTAAATATATGAACAAAAATAGTATCTCTCGTGCCCGAATCACCAAAGAAAAAGACATTATGGAGGTTTAGTAAACATGTTGACATTTATTTTTAATAACGTATGGATTACTTCTTTTGTATTATAATGAAAAAACAACATTTTTAAAACCTGAACCAGTGCTGGTTAATATCTAGAAACTAAAGTGTATTGTAGATGATCAGAAAAATTGGTATCTATTTTTTTTTTAAAGTATGGTTGCCAGGGATTTAAAGAGTCTTTTAAATCATTTGGTATTGAAGACAATCAGCAGCAATGAACATAATCTTCTATCAGAAGTAGCAAAAGAAGTTATCACCTTCTTTCCCAATTTCATATACAAGGATATTATATATAATATATATATAACTTTTCTTAAAAATCTAAGCCCCATACAGTTTAAAAGGTTATAGTTATACAAGTCATTTTAATAACGAATTTGCTTCTTCAAAGATTTGAATGAAATGGTTTATTTTAAGCAGCTAGTTTTCAGATGCAATCTTCTCTCTTGTTTTTCATATTCATGGCTATGAAAACAAGAAAGGAATTAATAGTCTATTATGTATGTTTTGGCTTTCTTATGAGCTGTCATTCAGTAAATAGTCTCATACACACATAAGACTTCTTTCTGTGCTGTAATATCAATGTAAAGGAGCATTTAAATAATTGAAACATTCATTTGCTCCCACCTGAATGCCATCTCTATTATCAGCATGATAGAGTTGGAAATCAAACTATGAATATATGTCTATAAATATATATCTATATATCTCTCTCAAGGTATTTTGAGGTGATAGGGCACTGTAAACAGTGAGAGTTTAGATTGTTGTTAAATGAAATGATTAGTTTTTTTCTCCCCTAGATTTTTCATAAAAAAGGTGACATTATTTTGTCCTGTCACCTTGTAAGGAATAGTAAGATATATAGTATGGTTTTAGAAGTTGATTGAAATGTTGGCAAAAAAATCAATAGCACAAAATGTAGAATTTAAATAACGAATTGCAATTAAACTTGACTCTCAGGAAAGCACAGTTTTGTTTCTTTGCAAGTGTCTTCACCAGTTGATTGTAATTCACTGTTACAGACAAATTTAACTTTCTTCTTACATTTTTTTTTGGATGACTAACATTAGAAAAACTATGTATAATCTTTCAACCATGTCAATGTATGTGAAAACTTTATGACTCTGAGATTAAATAAATCAATATTTAGGAAGCTCAGAACTAAAGACTGAAGGCATTTATAGTCAGTTGCATTAATCAATTTACTGTGTGCTTAGCATTGTTTAGCTGAGCTAATCATGGAAGATTAACCTTTAAAAATTTGTATTACAAAGTATGATGATCCCATTCTTGGTTCCTAATGCTTTTAGCTCTATAAACAACATTTGACATTTACCAATAGTAATGTCATGGACAAATGTTCCCATACCCTGCAAATGACAAAGGTTTGAATTATTTTGAATTATTTTCTTTCTTACTTCCTTTTTCAAGGATGGAATTTAAGATTTACAGCAGTGCTGGCTTTTGATTTTTGGGGGGAGCAGGAAGGTGTTTTGGGTTTTTTTAAACAATGACTTAAATGATGACATCACTTAAGGTCATTAGAAGTTAAAGTTCATTAGAAATTTTTAACACTGAAAAATATCAGGCAAGCATTCAGATTTTTGCACTGGTCACTATTTCCTCATTTTATTTGAACAAAACAAAAGTACTTTAAAGAATGAATGTGGAAAAAAACTGGTTCTATGGTATGTTCTGGTCTTGAACCACAGTAGCACCGAATTAGATGAAAAAGTATAAACTTCCAAAGAGTCCCATCATTTTTGCCTTGGTGTCTCATGCTTACACCTACTTCTGATCTTTGCCTTCAAGTAGTGCTGTAATGTAAATATTCAGTATTGAGAATGAAAAAACAATAACAATTCCTTCTGACAGATTCAGTGTTTACCATTCAAATTTTCTAGTACCTTTCTTAATAGGAGTTCTGAGGAACTGTCAATCTTAAATTAGTCTGCCAAGCCTTTTTTTAATCCATGGTCTGAGCCCTCCTCATGCTCCACAAAATTTCTTTGCAAAGTCTACCAAATACAATTAAGAAAAAGAGGTTCAAACATGTTATGCAGCAACTTCTATGCATGAGGTTCCAGAGCTTAAAAGAATATTGGTAACCCATTGGAAAGGAAAATTTTTGAGACAGGCTCTGTTGCAGTACTAATCCCTGGCAGTAGTACCAAAATACCACGGATCTTTTTTTTCCATGTAATACATAGGCTGTCATTGACAGCTCATGGAGCTGGAACGTGTTTCTTTTAGCCTGGTGATACATCAGATCTCAAAGTGTGTGAGTGTAGATGGCATATGCTTTGAAATACAGAAGTGTTTCATACTCACCCATGCTTATTCATCTATTAAGAACAAAACCTGCTGGAACAACCTGAAGAAAGTCACCATATGCAATGAGGCTTTGGGGACACAAATTGAGAAGCATGAGTCATAAAAGACCACCTCAAAACTGGACTCTTTCTGTGAAAAGGTTAAGGACATTAAGTTGAGAGATGTTATGACTGCTGGATGCAAACTGTCCTTCTAGATACCCTACTCAAGAGGGAGCTTTTCAGGATTTAATTAAGCCACTTTTTAAAATCTATTTTTGTTAAATCCAAAACAGAACTGCACCTAGCAGAAAATGGTAGCAGTTTCATTGCTATGCCAAATATTATTCATAATAGAATGCTTAGAAACAAGGGTGTCTACTGTATTTTAACTTCCATTTTGAGAAATTCTAGGAGCTCCAGGCAGATTCTCAATTTGAAGAATAGCTGTTAAGACACAGTTTAAAATGTAGAAATGTAATACCTGCTCCTGTTAGGAGATGTTGCTGCTGCATCCACATAGAATTGCAGAAACTAAAGCTGTGCTCTAGATTTGCAACCAGAAGGGCTGGATCAGCTTTATCTGAAGAATTTGTGTGTGCTGCTTTGAGAGGGAAGGAGGACAATTTCTCTGTCCTCTTAGCATCTCATGGAAAACGTAATGGCTTTTCAAAAGTCCTACAGATTTCTTTTGTCTTTTTTTTTTTTTTTTCTGACACAGTTGTACAATAACAAATCACAATATGGGAACATTTTCTGGTTTGCATCACACTAATCCAAGTGGTCTAGAATTCTGTGTTTAATTTCAGCTTGTTCTTTAATCTGAATTCCTAGTACATGGTGATTTATATCCAAGCAGCTAACAGCATAAAGCAAAACACAGTATCAGTTTAACATAGTAACAACTTTAGCAATGTGAGGCTAAACTGTGCTGTCAAATGCCATATGGGTAGTCTCTATGTGCATACATGGAATATTCATACAAGATATATGGATACAGTAAACAAATGAAACATGTGACATTAAGCATTTGGCTCCAGTTAAGACTAATGGAAACTGAAGTTTCCAGGCTCCAAGCAGGAGATTCTCACATCATCAAGTCATAGATATCCGTTTCAGAGGGAAAATGGAGCTTTTTCTCCAGAACTCTCAAAGTTTGGTTCCACAGGTGTGCTCAGAAAGCAGGACTTCAGAAAAGCTCTGACCCTTTACTTTTTTTATCCTCTCTGTGTCCTCTCTGATCCACAATACTGTCTTGGATTCAGAATATTTTAATGGGGACAGTTTTTTAATTTCTTTGTCAGTAGGCTGATAACCTGTTATAACTATGGAGAAAAACTTTCTCAATATACAACATTCCAAGTGGGTCATAAATTTATGTTGAAATAAAAGAAATTTTGACTTTTTTCTCCTGATGGTTACTCTTGATTTGTTTGTATTATGCCAAATAATTATGCCAAAGAGCAAATCTGTGCTCTTTATTACTGTTAAGATAATAACAGACAATAGTCAGAAAGACTGACTATTCCCAGTCAAGCTTATACTACAGAATTTATGGGAAATTAGATCTGCACAAATATGTTATCCTCTTCCAATGCATTAGGTTAACAAAATGTTGATTCTATGCCTTCATTTGTTCTTTATCCTTCAAAAGTAATGGGGAAAGACATAAGGCTTATGAGCATTTTCAAATGAAATGTTAGGCCTGTAGACCACAGACTGGCAAGATAATAGACACACTTTTAAAATTTCTTCTGCACTACTTACAAAGTGAGGAGAAATCACACAGCTGACCACACTGCAGCTACTTAATGCTGCTATAAATAGACCATAATAAGTATGTGGTGTATGTGATTGTCTGTGCTGATAAATGAAAGGGTGTGAATTTTTCAGCATCAGTGGAAAGATGGGAAAAAAGAAAAAAACCTTCCTGATTGCAGCTGCAAATGGTAGCAATTTTTGCTTCCTGCATTAATGAATGTAATTCATGTAACACATATTACGTCATTCAACAGCAAAATTCTCACATTCAGTTCACAGACAAAAAATATTTTAATTAAGAATATCAATGAGTAATGACAATCCACTTTCAGAAAAAGCAAAGAAAGACACTTCTTTGGCCATGTAGAAGGAGCTGTGATGCAAATATATTTTATCTGTGTAATAAATTCACTTTCCTAAAACTCTTTACCAAAAGAACATCCTTAAAGACATGTTCTGATTTATTTGTCTGTTTTCTGTTTCTTACCTTCCTTTACGTGCAGTACTTGACTGCAAACCTGCATTTTACAGTCTCGAGTGATTGAATCACTTCATCTTCTATAAACATCACAAGTTCAAAGAGCTTTCAGCATCTGAACTCCAACACAACATACAAACTAAAACAATTCATTGTCTAGAGACCATAACAAATTTTAATGTGCATTTACAGAGTAAACAGAGGGCTGAACGGGGGTCAAACCAGTCAAAGTGAAGATACGCATTATAAAATCCACACATTACTGAATTACAAACTAAAAAGTGGTGTTTTGTCAAAAAATGAAATAAAGATGTTTCTTGGTGGCACGACATATAGATAATATTAAAAACTGGCTTGCAGGAGGACCAAAGTATGTCTACTCTGAAGTTATATCACACAGACTGTAAGCAATTTACAGAATTTAAGTTAGTTTTGCATATACAGGAGTTGCAAAATTAGAGAAAACACACTGAAATATAGAACGCACACACAAAAAAGAAAAGGATGTATATATATAAACCTCCA
Organism: Phylloscopus whistleri; assembly: GCA_017589585.1. Lineage (NCBI taxonomy): Eukaryota > Metazoa > Chordata > Aves > Passeriformes > Phylloscopidae > Phylloscopus > Phylloscopus whistleri. The sequence continues at coordinate 375,307 of JADMLD010001097.1, read as the reverse complement.
TATAGTCATCAGGGGTTGGCCTAAGTTGGTACTTGCCACCATTGAACAAGAAACAATCAGAAAAACAGGAAAAAAAACCTTGAAGGGGGAAAAGAATAATGTATTGAAAAGCAAAAAAAAAAAAGTCTCAGAAGAAAAATATCCTCATATGTCTTTCAGAAACATTCCCTAGTCTGCTGAGCTGCTTTGTAGAATATATTTTCTCTTCCCTATTCCTCATGCAAAAAAAAAAAAAAAAAAAGACAGAAAAGAAAGAAAAAAAAGGCTTTTTGATAAAGTTTGTCTGCATTCTATTTATGTTAAATCACTGCGGTTTGTTTCATTATTTGGCCTCTTTTTGCTTCCAGGCTGGAATGGTTCTTTCAGCGTAGGAAACCAAATGTCATCCATGGTTAATTCTGTAATACTGAGGACTCGCAGGCCAACCCCTGAGAAGTCAAGGATGAGGCTTCTCCTTGCCGAAAGAAAAAGAAACTAGGTCTTGCTGTTACAAAATGTTTGATTACATCACACCAGTTCTCTTCAAATAAAATATCAGTGATACGCCAAAGAAAATAAGATATATCAAGAAAACATGTGGTATCCTCTTCTTTTTCATAATATTTATTTTATTTTTATTTTATTTTATTTATTTAGTAATTTTGTTTGTACTTCCTGAAGAAGGTGCTCCTTGTGTAGAGATTTAGAGTACATTGGGTGCAGAGTGGTGGTTGGAGGTTAGGGTCAACTTTGCTGTCCGCTCCGTGGATTTTACAGGCGATTTGCTCTTTGCTTTAAGAAGAGAAAGTGATATTGGAAAAAGTCAGCACTTTTAGATTAAAGCAAAGCACCCTTCACAAAGCCACAAACAAGAAGCAGGACAGAAAGTCCATGGCTTGTAGCTATCCTCGCACCTGCGGAAGAAGTTATAAGATATTCGCTCATCTTGCAGATTTCCAATGCTCCTTATAAGGCTGTTTTAAACATATACATTTATTTATTTAATTAGCTCGCCAGGTTGGCTCTGGTGCCCATGAATGTCTTGGCATGCACTGCAAATAACAACACATACAAAGTATTTCAGTCCCAGGGAGGTTTTTTGTTTTGTTTTGATTTGCTTTTTTTTCTTGTCTGTCTTTTTATACAATATTATCTATGAAACCATAAACCAATAGGAACAAACACCTTCCACCTCAGAATGTTCTTTACAAAATCATTTCCAGCATCACATCGACTGCTAACAAAAAAGTCATCTTGTGGCAAAAGAGCGTTTCCTTTTAAACCAGAGGAGATACAGGCAAATGGCTGTGTTATTTACAAGGGGGGAAACAGACTGCCAGAAGGTTTGGACTATCTATTTTTGAGAAATTATATTAAGCCAGACTTTGTTTTCTTTTTAAAAAGCTATGAAAACAATGATCCATATAATAATTTCTAAACCCACGACTTTATATTTAGTATGCTAGCATAATAAAACCATTTTGGGCTAGACTGATTAAACTGAAATGTTCATACACCAAGGGCATGAGTATTTAGCTGTCTAACATGCCAAGTTCTCAGTGCTTGATAACTCCCTGTATCATCTAGAATTACATTCGGAATTTGAAATTAATTACTTGAGGTCAAATCTATAAATGTAATTTGGTAGCACTGTAACTAGAAGTTCAGATTATAACAGGTCGATGCATGATTAATAGATTTTATAACTATGTCACATATTTGAAAATTATAAATATTATTAATGGTTAGAGGCATCAGTCCTGTAACAGGGTAACAACAGTGTTATAAGCAATCCACGATAATGATGGACTTGCAATAAATTGGAGTTGGTTTTTTTTGTTGTTGTTTTTTTTTAATCTATTAATCATGTATAAGACATTTTTGTAAAGAACTTAATATTAAACTCAATTATGGATTTCACTGCAGCCTCCCAAAGCACATTTATCTTATCATAAGGAGTATAGACAATGAAAGCAAAAAGCAATCCAGGCAAGTATTTGGAATTTTTAAGTTGTCAGATGTAACACCGTTCTCTGTATCTGCTAACTATGAGGGAAGCAAGAAGTATTTCTGTTCATGTCTTTAGTAATTTTTTCATTCTTGAAATGAGGATTAAACTAAATCACAGATTTTAGATGAACACTGCTTGCTTTGGCAAATACATGGTGTGAGATGTTACATATATAGTGGTTGCCATAAAACACTCAGCCCTCTGTCACATACACAAGACCTTCTAAGCAATAATGGTATTTCAATTATACATGTGTGAACTGAATTGCTAAATAAATATTAACTTCTAAATGAAAACTTATCTCAAAGACATTATTAACAATTTTCCACGAGAAGTCCAAGGGAACTTTGAGCTTAGTTTCTACTGAAAGAAGACATGAGTGGGAAGCCTTCTGTTCTCTTGCCCATCTGATAACATTACTTGTACTACACTGCCGTAGTTTGCTGTGCTTCTCAGGACACTTGTTCTGTACTACAAATAAGCAAATGCACAAGCAAATCTGCTGCAACTTTTTCCTGAGTGTTGTTCTCACACAGATAGTATTTATGATCTCGAACTCAAGAGTTCGATTTCTGATTTTGGTTTTACTGAAGCATGACTTTGTTCTCTCTCTCTGCAAAAGCTGCCATTTGACAGATTTTTATGAAGGCTTTTCTTTCCCTTATGAGGTTAGCAAAATTTAGTTAGAATCTTTGTTAGCGTTAGATAATTTCTTGATGTATTAAATTATTTTACTTGTTTTATTCTTTTTTCTTTTTTTTGATTGAACCAAGGTAATAGGTCTCAATATAACTCTAAAGAGTCCTTTGGAGTTACCTTTCATCTGCAAAAAATACATATAATGGAACTTGGAAGAATCTCATGAATGTATTTTAAAGGAGATTTTATAGCAAGTAATTATGTTATAATTTGAGAATTTTAAAGCTGTAATGTGCAGAAGAGAAAAAGTATGATATAAAATAAGTTTAACTTAAAACATGTCACAGTGGGAAAAGCAGCACCATATTTGCAGACTGAATATTCTCTGATTTTTTTCATTTTGCTTTTTTCAATAATTCAATCTGTAGATCCCCAAATTAGGGGGTAATATATAATGCATACACATGATCTTTTTATTTATAATGTTCAGTTTCTGCATAAATCATTACTTCCAATTCATTTCACATGTTCTACATCCCTGTTCTTCTCTAAACAGCAAGTTTGTTTAGCTTGCAGGGGATTTAGATTAGAGTACATGCAGTAAGTGCAAGCTAAACAATCCTGAACATAATGGAGAAAAATAACGACTAAAACAATTTCAGTTTCTATGTGAAGAAACAAGCTATTAGGATTGTTGGAAAAAACTGTAAGAGACAGTGTCCTCTGCAAGGTTTTGGGAACTGGTTATTAGATCTTATCTGATTTAATAGTTTCCAAAATGCTGTTTAATCCAAACAGAGAAATTTTCGGCCATATATATCAGCCCACATAAAATTCACTTACAATAGGCAGTGACATATATGGCTATTAAGTGTGCTCTCATCTCTTCAGTGATGCTTTATGAAATAAAATTGAAGTTTAAGTATACTAAAGCTTGGTTTTTCTTTTCCAGAGCAAAAGAATTGTATTTTTTTCATGAACCTAAGTATTTTTTTCGATTTTGCAAGAATGAAAGCTCAAAAGGTAGAACAAGAACATAGTAAAACTGAAAGCAGCTTTTTCATATTTTTTTCCTTTTTTGTTCTGTCATTTTTTGCTCATATTTTGTTATTTTGCTTTTCATCTTGAAAAAAAACAAGTGACAAAAAGTATTCATAAATTTCCATTTTGACATAGAATCTGGAAGTCATAGGGTGCTTAAATCAGAAACTCAGTTCCACTGTATACAAATTCAGACTTCCATGCAGGTGTGGTTTTAGTCTACCATTATGACTAGGACTTGAATAATGTCACCTGAAGTGTGTGTTACTGTAAGTTAAAAGCTGTCTATCTAGCTGTGGATTTACTGAACTGATTACTCATTATCCCACCATTTCAAGCATTATTTTCTAAATAACATAATGAGAGCTAAAAGAAATGTTATTGCAGGTCAACAACACTGGGTAAAGCTGGACTGCAATTATGTAATCCTCAAAGACAGACATTGAGAAGAACTGTCATGTACTGTATGTGTGTATTATTTCTACATTATTAGTTAAATTCCACTTGATGTGTGGGTCAGACATTCTCACCACTCTCACGGTTTCACCTGTCAGCCACAGGGATCCAGTTAAATTCTTCTTGTGATATGTAAATCACTATTAGTTATCTTTTATTTCCTGCTCCTAACATATATCCAAAAGGGCAAATGTCCCCTAGCTTTCTCTTGTAAACAAATGCTACATTGCCAAAGGCATGTGATGATAAGTTTTTGTGCAACAGCATGAAAGATTAGTTCATGCCATTAAAGTGTTTGAAACTGTGTTTTATTCAAATGTATTATTTACTTAAATGTTAGGAACACAAAGAAAAAAAATAGTGATAAATAATTGTGACCTTAGTGTTTAAAATAATAATAAAAAATTCTCTATCACAAATGCTTGCATTTCAAGGCTCATAGTGTATAAACCCCCAGAACTATCAATTTTGCCCTGTTAATGAAATTAATTTTAGAGCATCTAAATGTAGAATAAAGCCATGAGAAGTTATAAATTCTTGGTAAAATGCAACTGGTCAAAAACATAGTTAATCGTTCCATGCCTGAATGCAATCAAGCATGATCCCTTGCCTTCACTAAGACATTGATCAGACAAAATTTGTGTCTGATACATAGGATTTGGGGATGCAAGCAGAGATGGTTGAATAATTTTGCCCATTTATTTTTCACAACTGGATGAAACACTGAATTGTGAATAAAGCAGCTGCCTCAGGAACTAAAATTTTAGCATCTTCTATTTGTAAGAGTGCCTTACATGGTAAATCACCCTGGGTCTCAAACAGTTTGCATCTGCCAGAATTGAAGTTTAGCATGCTTGGCATTCCTTGTGCTTACTAAGGTTTAGGATTTCTCTGGGATTTAATGGCATCTGGCATTCTGAGCCTCAATACCTGTCAGAGCCTCTGAAAATTATCTCCTTACAGTTTTGTGTACAATGCACAGTGCATTCTCATACAAATAACAGAAGGAATCTGAAAATCCAACAGCATGTCTTTAGTGCTTTACTAAACATATAAGTTTACTTAGGGTATCCTTGAGTTCCCTTTAAGTAGTAACCCACTGATCACAGGAAAGAGTAATGCCTTAGTAGAGTCCTGGCTGTGTGCTGACCAGTGCAGGAGAAATACAGCCAGTCACACAAAAGTTCATCCCAAATTCTCTGTACATACTACATTAAGCCAATATATCAGTATATATATTTCAGAGATATATATTTGGGCTGTGCTGGGTACGAGTTAATTTTGTTGTTCTACTGATTTCTGAAATCACAGAGGTGTTGAAATCTTGGAAGTTTCGTTTTTCAGAAATTTGTGCTCAGATTTTCCATCTTTAAATGCCTGGTTTTGCAACATTTAGCTTTGCTTTATACTATTAGATTTGAAATACTCTTCTTGTCAGCCCCAGTTGAAACCACACAAAAATCATAATTTTGCATTATTTCCATGTAAAGTAAGTAAAAGTTCACGTGATACCTGCCTTAATTTTACTGAGACATAAACGAACCATATGATTGCTTGGAGGATATTTACAGTTTTATTACCATAAAGATAGGTAAAACCAAGTATGGCTGATTTTATTAGAAATTTTATTTGAGTATGTCTCACACAGGTTTTCAATAAAGAGATCCTTTCCCTCCGGCCTACCAATTGCTATCATTCTTATTCCTCTGAATTGCATAAATCACAATTGTGTATATCTCTCCTATGGTGATGGGATAAACATACCCACACTCAGGAAGAAATTCTCTTATCCACAAACGTATAATCTCCCTTTCCATCTTTGGAGGAATGACTTCTCAACTGTGTTTTAGGGCTCAGTTGTCTGTGTTTGATTTTGGGGAACTGAATGACTGAATGAAGATGAGAAGTGAGTATCATTCATATTCAATGAAGACCCTTCTGTTTAGGCTTTTACTCTATCTTTCTCCATTGGCTGTACAGTAATCAGGTTAAAACTGCGTGATTTGTTCATCACATACTGCAGAGAGCAAATGAACTTGTCTCACACAGCAGAAGAAAATTAGAACAGGTTATGTATTGAATTTCCCTGAAATTTACCTAGACTTTGCATTCAGCATGTAGCTCTGTTCATCTGATGTCTATTCCTTTTCTGTTAGTGATGCCCAGAAGAGGAGATGGCAAAGAGAGATGGGATTCTAGATGGATACTTAATCCAAACTTTTACTAGATAAGGCACCCAGAGGTGTTCAGTCTTGTAGTGGGGCAAAAAAAAGTTAAAACTTTCCAACCCTAAACAGAGAAGAGAGTTCTTCCAGAAATCTGAGCCACAATAACTTCTGGAACCCTTTGTGGGCTAAGGCAGGTCACAGCCTTTACCTTGCTGCCAGCTACACCTCAGGTCACATTCTAATGCAAACTTGAGATGGAAATACTGGAAGAGATGGAAGAGATGGAAAAGTAAAAAACTAGAGGAGACTTCAAATATTGGTAGCATGTAGGTAAAATTATACTTGGCCTCAGGCAGTAGTCCAGAACAAGCCATAGTAAAACTATAAAAGGACAACAGATCGCAGCATGAAAGAAGAAAGAAAGAGGAGTGGGACCTGGAATGACTTCTGCATTTTCACAATGCCAAGATGAACAGAAGAAGGATTAAGGGTATAATGGTGTGAAATAACCTGGAATGTTACATACAGATCACTTTCTACATCATTCCTGACATTAATTCCTACCTGGAGAAACATTTAATTCTTGTCACTTTTGTCTTTCTACTAGAACATATCTGAGAGTCATCATTCCCTGTTTAATTCTTTAAAAACTGTTCTTGTTCATATCTCATTCTTTAATCTCATGAGTAGAGCAAGGCTTCCTAATTGGGCCATCATGCACTACGAAAAGCTAAGAGAATCTCTAATGTCTTTCTCAAAGATGAAAACAACATCACCAAAATTATTCAACCCTGTCATCCTTTTGCCTTGAACAGACAGGAGGGAGGTGTGAGATCCTTAAACATATAATTAAAATGGACAGTTCATCAACATTTATAGATGTTCGTACTTTTCTGATGAAAACAGCCAAAAGTGACTGTGGAGTTTGAACACAGTATTTCAGAAAGATTAACTGGATAGTGTACTTGACCTAGCCAATTTCTCCACCTTCCCTGACTTTCTCAGGAGAATGGCACTCTGCCTACAGCCACAAATGTATAAACATCAGCCATTTGTAGCAGACACCCTATTTCTCTTCCTTCCTTTAGCTGGTGTTTGGACTTGCAAAGTTTTAAAATCTTTTCACATGTTTAAGTAATGCATTGACTTCAGCTGTTTCTATTTCAGGGAGAAAATACTTTTTACGAAAACAGTTGCTAAAAGAGGTGTTTGCATATAGTTTGTGAAATATCAGTGTTAGCAATTTAAATAAAACTTGTGTGAGAAGCAGCCCAGGAAACAATGCCTATTGCAGTAGTTCAAAGCTGAGGGGGAGGGGTTAACTAAATGAAAATTGATAATTGTTAGTGTTTCAGAAGAACTGTCAGTAGGTTTTTTGACTGCTCTTATCAGCACTGGGCACTTTTCCTTCTCATTCCTCTCTTTCATCGTATCTCTCAAAACCATGGAAAAAAATATCTTAGAGCCTTTAAGTGTTAAAAAAAACCAAACAAAAACTGGTGCCTTTGTGTTTATCTGTATGAAATGGCTGATTCTAAAGCAAATGCAGTTTTTTCTGACTGTTCTGTGGTAACTCATCTTCATCCTATACTTGCATATCGTTATCCCTATACTGAATGAAGGTTGAATTTAGGCTGTTAATAAAAATGCTTGAATTGACTCTTTTTTTAGTAGCCAGCTTGTGTTGCTGTAACTAAACATGGTCCCAACACAGACTGCTCAGCATTTTTGTAATGTGTATATAAATGTGTGTCTACTTGATATACGCCACATTTAATTAAACAGTAAATGGAGCCATTTTTGAAAGATACCATAAAGTTACAACAGGACTCTTACTTGAAGAAAAAGAGAATTGCACTTGTCTTTTTGCCCCTTTGTTTTTTGTATCTTGTTAATCCTTTCATCTATTGGAAAGAAAATTTAATTGGGTGATACTTAATATTACACTATCATCTTCAACAGCACTGTCATGAAAAACATATACAAAAGGGTATTATAAAACAGAATAAAAATTATTATTTCTTGTAACTTTTTCATTACGTGACATGCAGTCCCCCTTTTCTCATTTTCCACACCTGACACTTAGGCTTATGTTTGACATACAGACAACCCAGCCTTCCTTCTGTTTATATTGTTTATGTGAGCTATTTTCATGGAATTCAGCTAGGTTTCCACTGGATGAGTGTGTTTTCTTGTCTGATTCCTAGATGGTAAGTGTTTTGAGGCAGGGACCATTCCTCTGATCCTTTGTTTGCCTGGTAAATAATGCAGTTGTTATAGAGATTAGAACAATGTCTCTGACTAACAGAACGTGCCTCTGTCTAAGAGCTATGACTCACAAGTTTTTAATGGGTTTAGCTGGAGCAGTTTAAGATGATAGTGCCTCCATCTCTCTGCCTCCCCCTCTTATGGAAATTAAATTCCCAATAGAAGAAGTGATACAAGCAAACCCCATGCAATTTCTTCACCTACATCAATTTAAGAACTCTGTTTTAGTTTATCAGGTGTCAAAGATGCCATTATGACAATATAGAGGCTTGACACTGTGAACTAGGAAAGCTGAGCACTTATTTCCTCCTGCCATCCAGATTTGGGGCAATAGCTTCTAATTGGAGCAAGACAAATACTTAGTGTGGCAGCATTTTAAACTTCTAGAGCTAAATCAGTGTTCACAACCCTTCACCCTTGATATTTCTGTTTTGCAAATAAAAGAAAAAAAAGGATGCAAATAATAGTTTAAAAAAATCACCCCTACAACCACAGAACACTAGTTTGAAACTGGTGGATTGTGAGAATGAAGCTCAAAGTATTTGTGCCAAATACATCTGAGATGTGGGATCAGTCATAACCATGAAATAATCATTAATCAATATTCAAAGACTCTTCAAAAGATGGTCACTGAATAGTAGATACTGAATGTGTAGTAATAATTCAGAAAAGTACAAAATAGGTAATTGACCTGTTGTTTTTTCAGCATTTCAGACAGGCACAAACCTATGTAGTCATATTATCTAACATTACAATTCTACTAAAGGGTCTTGCATACTCTGAATGTATATCTCCCTGTGAGACCTACTGCTAGTTCTTAGCTTCATGACTGATTTACTGTTGCTCCTTGACAAAATATGTTGTCTTTTCAACTCTTTCCTTCAGTGGCACAGAATGAGATGGATATACCATCTTCTGTAGTCTTGTTGAAATCATTTTTACAATCCTTATAGCCCTGTGGCTGTGATTTGGTGGCCAAAATCCTCAGTCAGTGTCACAGCAGCTGTCAACAGCAGCTGAGGTAATAACAGCAGCAGAAATAGGAATGGCAGCAGTAGTAGTATCCAGAATTTGCTTTGTGTTTTTGTTGGTTGATGAACACACAAATTGAATGTCTGAAGCACTGTAAATGGGGCTGTGCAATTAACTTTCACATTTTTATTCACAGAAAATTAGGCGGCTTTTATCCAAGATAGTAGCATTTGTGAGTAGGTGGGGGAACAAACTTCAGTGAGATAGATCTGACTAGAACACCCACACACAGACAGGATAACAATTTACACTGCCAAAAGTGGCAAACTTCCTTATGACAGGGTAAAATGGAGTTTGGAGTAGAGTCTTCTCTTCTCAAGGTAGGCAGCAAGATCATTAGTTGTTCTTCAAATACCATCCAGCTTTATCATCAACAAAGAAGAATTAATTGATTATTACTGTAGCACAAATATAATAACAGTCTCTGGAATAACTCTGAAACTTTTAAGTTATTCAAATATAAAATCCCACTCCAGGGAATAAGAAGATACTGAAATTGTTGAGCTTTCTAGCTAGTCTAGGCTAAGGTTTCAAAGGGAAACACTAGAAAAAAATTGATCAAAGTGAAGAAAAAGCACACAGGAAAAAAATGAAGCAACAAAACCCACCATCAAGAATGCCCTCTCCCCCTGAATCTGTGAGCGGAAAAGAGAAGTCTTCAGGTGTCTTCCTTCCCTTCACTCAGTTCCCAGAAACCTTCACTGTCCTAATTTTTTTCTGGTGGTACAAGCAGGGCAAAGCTTCAATTCTTCTTGTAATTCACTCTCACGTTATGAGTAGAAGAGAATTCATCTTCATCGTCATGCTTTAGCCAATTTTTTTGCTATTTTATATGAATGACATCCTTTAGACTTCAGCAGAGTTGTATCCGTTCCAGCCAGCAGATAATTGCACCCATTCTTTTTTCTTTTTATGTGATGCAAAGGATTTTCATAATGAAGTAGGGCACCATAGATGGGAAACTTCCTGCTCCTCATCTGAAAAAAGCGAAAATATCCTCTGCTTTGCTGTGTATCTGTCAAGTAACAAATGGGTTGTGTTCTGAAGCAAGGAAATCCCATCAGTTATTTCAAGAGCAGGCCCTGTCACATATGCTGCAATCTCTGATGACCCAGTGCAATCTGTCTGATTGTGAAGCAATGAAAAGCAATTTGAGTGAGCTGACAAACAAATCATATATAGCTTCCCCCCACCCTTTTTTTTTTTCTTCCTTTATTTTCTTCCCTTTGTTCACAGAATATGTGCAGTCTTTCCAGTGGTATTTACCAAAGAAAGTTGTATCAGGCATGTAGAACAGAACTACTGTGATTCTGCTACTCTGGGAGCTCTTGAGTGGTCTCCCACAAGATTTTTGTATGTGTATTTTATTCTAAATGTGAGGTTAGTCTGAAAGGTTTATTTTTAAATAAAAGAAAGGAAGACATATGATTAATTGCATATGTAGCAATGACAGTGGTACTATTACTAAAATAATAGGAAAGATCTCAGTACATGTGCATTATAAAAACTACAATGTAGATGGGTAAAGGGCAAAATTATTTTCTTGGACTTTGTACATTTAGTTTCGACTGTGTCTGTTCTCACTGTTTCATGACTGGCTTAATAAGAGAAAAATAATTAATGCAGCATCAAATACCATCATTTTTACAGAAATATGAGTTACAGTGATGCTGTCATATATTTAACCACAAATCCCATTATTGTCTCAAGAAATTTCAGAAGACCGTTTTTCTCTTGTGATTTAGTATTAGTGTTTAACCATGGGCATAAATAAGGATGAAAATAATATCTCTGATTTCAGTGAGAATGTTACTCAAGTACTCAGTCTGGTATGGGCATGTGGGATTGCACAGCTGCTGAAACTCATAGAACAAGAAAAAGGAACAAATAGTGGCTAGTGATTGATTTCCCTTCTTAATTCTCTAACCTGTGTTTTTGTAAGAGGGATACAAATGAACAGAAAATGACAGTGGTATAATATCAATGATTGGCAATGGCAATGAGGGATGGTTACAAAAAGTAGATAATGTGCTTGTGACAGGAGTTAGAACTGCATTTACATCAAGAATAGTTTGTTTCTAGGTCTAGGTGAACTAAGCACTAGGAACAGGGTTTTGCGTACTTGTATGCATTTTGTTCTAGCAATAGGTAAACACAGGTAAGAAATTAAGATGTGGGTTTTTAAAAAGAAGCATAAGGCATTATTGAGTGGATTTTGCATTGGAAATCCTGGCCTTAAAAAGCCAAAGAGTGGAGGGTTAGCTGCTATAAAGATATTGTTTTATCAATGGATTTATTCAGAGCATATTAGCACTTTTCAGACGTTTACAGTTTCAAGGTCAAGAGCTAACTAGTTGTTAGGGCTACACCAACTAACATGATTTGAATTGATTTGATTATTTTGAGAAGCTAAAAGAAGTAGAGGAGCATTTTTTCATGAAGATGGAACCAAAGTGTATATTTCAAGTGAAAACAGAGGTTGCAGTGTATACAGGTGTAAATTGGAATAGTGTTTTTGCAAGTATTTCTGATAACAACTGAATAAGGTTCAGAACAAGAAGAACAAAACCATCATTGGGCTTTTGCTTTCATGAAGTCCAAAGGAAACAGAGACTTGACTTTTTGCTATCCCACCATCACAGTAATGGCTGGTGCCTCCCAACCTCATGGGTAATCAGTTTCTAAGACAGTAACTATGAAAGCCGAAGATTATTTCAGGGAAGAAAGCAGTAATGGTGGCTGTCACCTTGGTGGAGGCTAAAGCAGACACTTTGTTCCTTTGCTTTGAGAGAAGATGGAACATAAATTAAAAATAACAAATATCTAAATATCCCAACATGGAAACTAGTTTATATCCTGAAAGATTCCAAACTGGACATAAAATTTATGCTTAAAATAGGTTAATGATGAAAGTTTCCTAGATTCTCTAGATAAAAATGGAGACAGTAAGTAATGTCCTCAGTTTATCAGTATGAACAGACTGAAGAAAAAAAATATACTCTTTTTCTTTACGTTTGTGCCTGATGATAAGCTTCTCAGTATGATTTGTGATGCCAAGAATCCAGGTCACTCTGCCTAGGTAAGTGCCACCTTCTCTTTTGAGTTCCTTTTCAAGTCACTTGTTGGAATTCTGCCATCATCACAGGAAGTTTTGGCATGTAAATAGCTTAATGGATGGATTTGCTACTTCATGAAAGAACAAAAAGTTGCTTGAAATGTGCAGAGTCTGTATATAAGCAGGCAGAAAATTGACCTAATCGTCACTTCTTCATTTTTAATTCTCTGAGACTGATCTTCTTGACTCTGAAAAGCAACTAATGGCTTTGAGTGCTTTAACAGAGCATTGGCAGAACAGGAAGAGCTTGGGGGATATACTCATTCTCAGCACAACAAATTCTTCAGCTGGTTTTGTTGCTACAAATGTTGAGTGATTCAAACGCAGGCATCAGAGTTAGCTTAGATTTGCATCCATGAAACAATGACATTTGCTGCAGCTTGGAGATTATTTAGCTTCCTTTCACCTGATTTTGTTTTAGCTCTTGGACCCTATTTAATTCCTTAGAATTGCAAAGCTTTGTCACAACTCTGTACTTTTACCTTTGGACTAAGATAGGTTGTTATTAATTATTCAGGGAAAAAAATGTCTGTCACTCCACCTGCATAGGACATTTTCTGGATGTATGCAGATTACTCTGTCAAATTACTCAGGTTCCTATTAAGCTGTGATGGGTTACTTCATTTGCTGCAGCCCATAATTACGAAATGAAAGGGTCAAGCTGTGTTGGCTTTAACTTCTGCTTTCCTGACTTTTTTGACTTTGAGATAGTCATTTAGTGCTTCTTTGTATATTATATGAAGACTCTCTGTGGGAGATGTTCTCATTAGCTATTTCTTCCTGTATTGAATCTCCATTATGCTTACAGTAATAAATATATTCTTTTTTACACTCACATAATATTTTTCAGAGCAGTGCAAGATACTGAATGGGCCTTTAATTTGTCAGCTGTGGCTCCCTGGCAGTTATCACAGATATTCTTACTTTGGAGCAAAGTAAGAGAATAGCAGAAATACCTGTTGGGAAGTGCTGATGTTTTAAAATGGTAGTGACTGTAAAATGCTTTTATACAGCTACATAGTAAATATCTATTGTTAGGAAATAAACAAAATTTTCAGTGTACCTCAGGATAGAAGGAGTATATTAGAGTGTTATCTACCTTTTAAAAATGAATTTTGGGGACAAAATATTCACATAATGAAAATCCATTTTTCATATATTAGTAGCTGAGTTCTTCAGCAGTAGCTGAATACAGAATTCCCAATAATTCTACAGTGTCATGTTTCCCATTGTTGTAAATATATTTCACAATAATCTGTGAGCAGTAAAATTTATTGTTTGCCAATCACTACGTACCAGCTCTCTATACTGGAGAATATTTGATACAATTACCTATGGTTAATAGTACTTTTCTCTTCAAGCAGTAGTGCTGAAGTCAATGTTTTACTCAACATGAACAAACATCACAACCTGTATGTCTTTCAAGTACAAATATGTACTCAATTATGATACATTTGTATTCAAACGTGTTTCTAAGTTCTAGGCTGGATGGATACATTGCTTACATATAATGTAATCACACAGCAGTCTTGTGCATGCATAAATACGATTAGCATGATGTTAGAGAAGGGAAGACTTTCTCATTTGGTAAAGTAAGGAGGTTCTGTATCATAAAAAGATAGACTACTAACATCTATAACACCTACTTTCTGCTTTCTTTGAAAGCAGTTTCTTTGAGGTCTCACAACTGACATATCCCCTGCTCAGCTGAAGTTGCCTCTCTAAGTTAGATAAACCTAAAACTCCCCACTTCCTTGTGCTACTGTGGGTATTTCTATTACTGTAGAACAACCATAAAATGGAATGAAAATCCAAATCTCACCACAGCTGGAAGAGCCAGGCCAAGATATTCTCAAGTAAAGGAAAGCAAACCTTGGTTCTCAACAGTTGAACTGATGTTTAAAATCTGATGTCAAAAATATCACCAATCATTTGTGGAGCAAGTGACCATTAAATTGAAATTAAGCATACAAATGATTCCTGGTACACTTCTATTTCTTCAGTACATAAGCTACACCTCTGATGAATGCAGCATTTGTCTGTGCTTTGTCATAAAGAATAACGACTAAATTATATTTTATCTGTTTAATTTTTAATTTATTTTTGATTAGGATTGTCTGTACTTGATCTGCATTAATCTTTGCTCAAGTAAAAAATTAAAGATTTTTCTTTTTTTCTTTTTTTTTTTAATGGGGACCTTTCCATGTAATAACCTACAAGATCTCAAATAAGAAATGTCTATTAATCAGTCAAGACTGGACTGAGAACATAAACAATACTATAGAATAAATTATATATCCAAAGTGATTTAGTGGATCAGCTGTTTTGTGCACACTTTGGCTGCAATGCAGTATAGTCTATTGCTACATATTTCATAAACCTCTGACTATTTTAATTAATTTCATGTAGGATGGAATAGAAAGCAGAGTTTTCTCTTTATGGAAAAGTCTGCTGCTTTGAAATGTATGAGTCCAATGGAAAATAAGAAGTATATATGTTTATCTGAAAGGAAAGCCATGGTGAATGGTGGTTTTAAATCAAGTGAAATATTTATTTTCTTCTGACAGCTTAGATATTTTTGGAAGAGCTTAAAAATGAAAGTGGCTCCATTTCAGGGAAAGAAAACTTAATGTAACTTACATAAATTTGAAAAAGTGTATACAGAGGTAAAATAGTGATAATATGTACATCGCTTTTTTAACAGCAATAAGAATTTTTATATGAATAATCATATTGTTCCAATCTGTAAGGAAATGCATTTTCCTTATAAAAAAGTCTTTCTAACTTGTCTTGCCTGTAACTTTGATGTGATTTCACAATAGGTGTGCTATGAAATTCGTGGTATTCAGTTTTTGGTTTAATAACACACTAGCAGAAAAATGATGCATCAGATAATTAGCTTCCATTACATATTTTAAGGTAGGTTGGGATTTTGTGCCTTACATTGGCCCTCGGTGTAAACAGAAGTAACTCAGAATCCATTAAACTTGAAGTTTGTTTTCCAGAGGATATTTAAGCATTTACATCTCCGTTTTTTATCTTGTCCATTTCTCTATTGCTGTCATAGAGAACTGCACCTCCTGTATATTCATCTACCTTTGCATAACTGTGAATTTTACAGTATCAATGTAGAAAATCAAGACTGATACTGATTATAAGTTATGTATGCAGTGCTGAACAAAATCCCCCCAACAAAATGTATAATGTGCTGATTTCTACACGACAGACAACGGAGGCACTGCTATTTTAACCCTTGATTCAAAGCCAATGATCAAGCACCTGAAGATGACAAACACACATTCTCTGACACACCCATGGTCTTTCTAAAGCCTACACAACAGAGAAACTGTCTAGTCTATCTAAGGTCTGCTTAGATTTAGAAGTCAAGTTCCTTATGAAAATAGGATTGACAGTGAAAGTAAATTAATTTTAACAAATATTGAAGATATGTTAGGTGACTGGTGTAAAATAACTTAGGAAGAAATACATCTGGATGAGTGTTTTATTGAATTTATCATGCACAGACATCTTAAAATGAGATGAGTCATTCGCTTACATGCTCCTGTCTCTCCACACACTACAGGGAAAACTAAGTTTTGATTTGAGAGCTAGCCTTTGGTGGGTAAAACTTGTAGAGATAAAATCCACATATAGAAGTTTAAGGTTTTTTGCTTCTTCTGCTCAGATATTTATTCTTCAGATTTTAGGAAGTAAAAAGATAGCAGGAAGAATAGAACCAGAGAGAAGGAGGAACGAATGAGCACCACACTCTTCCTAGCCACAATTCCTGGTTACCTCATGGTTTAGCCTCCTTTTACATGCTGGTAAGCAATCAAATGAAAGCTCAAAATGCTTTACCATACCTGATTGTGGACTTTGTTTGGGGATTTTGGCTGCTGCTTCGGGGCTGGAGGTGGCACGTACACGCTGATTGGCAGAATTGTGGATGCTACTTGGGACAGCTGCTGAGATGTTTTTACGAGGTTTCATGTCTTGCAGCCACATTGGGGATGCCTCAAAGGCTTGCATTCGCCGAGAGTGGCTGTTAGCATTGACTTTGAGAAATGCCTGGGCCTTGTATTCCTGAAGGTCTCCATAGTTGGCATCGGTCACCCTGCACTCATACAAGCCTTCATCCTTTTTCCTCACTTTTGAAATCTGCAGCTTGTGGGAGATGTCATTCCCCTGTACTTTCACTGTCTGCAAATTTTCCGGGGGGGGTGGGGAGGAGAAAGAGAGAAAAAAACATTTTCATGAATTCTTCTTTCTCAGGAAAAACTCTATGAGCATAACATTAATTTACTCAATGGTGTGATTGTGCTTACTGCAGGGAAGTTACATCAAGGATGAGTATGGCTAATTGTATCTATGAGGATGCCTGACATCTTCTTTCCAAATCTGCTTAGATGGTTTGCTCTGAGATCTGATTAGCCTCAGAAAAAAACCCAAACTACCAAGCTCATTCCAATTAATTGCTTAAGATCATGAACATTGTTAATGAGCTTTCTTATGTAAACCTAGTATCCATGCACTTTATTGGTTAAACCTTTCCAGTTAGTTGGCTTTATTGAATAATTCAGTTTCTGAACTAGTGCATTAACAATGTTGTTGGAGATGTTTGCCGAGATTTAAACTATGTTAGTAACTGTTAGATTAGCTTGTACTCTTCACTACATTGAAATTATATTTTACATTCAGTTTGTCTCCTTCAAGTATGTCTAAACTTCTGATATTTTTTTCTCTTAATGATAAAAAGTCATATTGTGTCATGTTGTTTCTTTTGTCTTGTTTCTCTCTGTACTTATTAGAAGCACATATTCAGAACTGGTTTAAGAGTTGTCAGCTAAAATAAGACTCCTGATTTATTTTTAATTATTTCTAATATCCGAGTCCAACATAACATATTTTTCAGATAATTAAAACACACATGAGTAAATTATACATCCAGAAATGTGTGATAGGTATTAAGATGCATTGGGGAAAGTTAACACAGATTTCTTTCTGTATGTTCATCACTTTAGAGAATTTATATTTAATTAATTTTCTATTACTCTCTATCTGAATTAATATCTGTTTCCCCACAGGAAGCCAGTTAAAAGGTATTCAGCGGGATATTAATCTTCAGCTTTGAAAAACTTCTGAACCTGGTTTATTTCCACCATTACATAAACATGGATGCAAAGGTTGGTTTGTGTCTTATCAATGAAAGCCAATAAGGAGACATTAAGATGATGAATATATGGTAGATCACAAAAATAGAGAACTGCTAGATTTAAGCTAGACACATTACTGGGGATTGTAAAATATATTGCCTCTGATAGCTTGGCCTACTGTAGTAACCAGTGTTGGCAAGGCACCAATTCTGACTTCTTGATAAATTGAAGAGCAATAGTCGTGAATATGTCATTGCTTTAAGGCACTGGATGGACTTTAAAGCCTGTTTTGTTGTACCCAGCTCTGAATTTATACTTGGCAAACTGAGTTGAAAGTATGGATTACATACTTACAGGCATAATGTATGCAGTATTAATTGCACAGAAAGTGCTGGATAGTTATTTAAATCATATTCAATAATAATATATCTCTACTGAACAATTCATTTTCAGCAAAAGGATTAAAAAAGATTCATATGAATGGAAAGAGGATTGGTAGGTAGTTAAGAGTGCTGCATAGCCCTGGTGAGAAACAGAATTGGCTTACATTTGAAATTTAGAAATTGTTGCAGGCAGCACATATGCATGTTTTCAGTTTGTGCAGCTTTATCATTTAGAATAGATAGAAATGGTGTATTTCAGAACATATCTAGCATTTTAAAAATATTTATTAAATGTACTTTAGTTTTCTCTTTATGATGATAATTTACATTAGTACTAATGGAGCTGTGTATGCCTTCAAAAAAGGCTACATTTGTAGAAAGTAGGTAAAAAGTAGATTTAGACATCTACATAATGTTGACGATTTTTATTACAAAATAAATGTTTTATGCAAGCTTATAGGAGCACTGTAAATACCTTCTCATGAATTATTATTATACATAATGAAAGAGACTTGTAACTTCAGAGATGAGACAAGCTTTACAGTCTGTATTGTACCTCAGTTCTTATGGTTTACTTCAGGGATTTCAAATGAGCTAGTATTGATAAGGAATGAATTATCTGCTAGCCCTATGTCTAGTGGAATAGTATCCACATGGGAGCCTCATTTGTAAGACAGTCTACAATGCAACTGAAGATATGGTCCATGACACAAATTGTTTCTAGCTGATGGTGAGAAGTATCACAGAAAATGTAAGTATGGCTAGAATATGTATTGTATTGAACACAGCATACCTAAGATTCATTTATAAATGCCCTTCAGCTATACTTCGGTGCACTTTGACCTGACATAATTATAACGATTTGTTATTTGTAGGCATCAAAAAACAGCAGAGTAAAGGATTTGTCAGAAACTATTCCCCTTTATTTGTTGCTGTCTTAAGCTTTGCTGGTACTTAAAGCCTTGTCTGCATCTAAAAATCACTTCCAAAACGATTGTGCCAGAGAAGGGGAAAACTCCTCTGGGCTCAAAGGGAATATTCATTCTGCAGTATCTGCTAAGTATCTGTGTCTTTCCACTGCAGTGAGCACCACACCATCATCCCACCACCATACATTTCTTGGGATGCTGAGGGAGGAGGATCTGATCTATCCTGAGGTCTGAAGCAGCCTTCTGGCTGTGCCTGACTCAGGACATGAGCTGGCTGTGGAAGGCATCCTCTCCCTGCAGGGAACCGCTGGAGGGGGAATGGAGCAACGCTGCTTTATAATTCTGTTGAGATAAGATTCTGGTTTAATCTCTAAGCAGCAGATTGGTAACTCTGGTGTCAGAATCTCACTTTCATAGAACAGAGTCTCAGTGGTGAAGAGTTGAGATTGCTCCCAATGGGGAGGTTTTGTCCAAAGCCCTTCTGAGCTTTCTTTCTGCCAGCAGGTATGGACCTGAGAAAACTCCCATTTAAGCAGTTCCACACCCCGCTAAAAGAAAGTGCAGCTTCGTGGACAAATTTCAGCCTTAAAACCAACTTTGGAGTGCTAAGGCAGACTCAGCAGTTGCCTAGGGTAAACAAAAAGAAGAAATGCAAGCATGGGTGCGGCCTGGACTCTTCACAGGGTACAAACAGGGTCTGCCAATGGACTTTGCCTCGGCCAGGCCGCCGATGCCTCCATGTCCAGGGGTGTGGGGGTCTGCGTGGGGAAAGGCTGCCCTGACACCCTCTGCCAGGGCCGTCAAGGAAGTAGTCACAGAATTACAGAATCAACTGTTTAGGTTGGAAAAGACCTCTAAGATCATCGAGTCCAACCGCTGAGCTGCGGGCTACCCGCAGTCTGCGGTGCGGACGGGGAGGAGACGCGGGGCAGGAGCAGACTGGGCGCTCGGAGGCGGGGTGGGCCCTGACCGGGGAAGGGACCCCGGGCCGGCGGGGACTGCCCGTGCCCTCATGGACACTTACGCTGATCTTCGTGCCGTCGCTGTCCAGGTCCCGCTCGGGCAGGAGCTCCACCTGCAGGGAAACGAGCGCCAACGTGGGTCTCCGGCCCCCGCCCCGCTGCGCGCCCCACTCCGCGCCGCTCCCGCCCCGCCGCCGAGCCCGTGGAGCGGCGCGCCGCGCCTGCCACCTGCGGGCCGCGCCGGGGACAGCCGGGGAACAGCCGGGGACCAGCCGGGGACAGCCAGGGAACAACCGGGGAGAGCCGGGGGACAGCCGGGGAACAGCCGGGGAACAGCCGGGGAACACCCGGGGACAGCCAGGGAACACCCGGGGACAGCCGGGGACAGCCGGCACGGGCGGCCGAGGGGCGCGGACCCGCGGACCCTCCGCCCTCCCTCCTCGCAGCGGGGTCTTTTGCCGAGCCCGGTGAGGAGAGAGCAGAGGCCATGGGGAGGAGCGTCCCCGGATGGCAGTGTGAGGGGACATGGCCTTCCTGTCCCGCTCAGAAGCATGAAGTCAGGCTGTTGACTGATTTGGGGTTTTTCCTTCTTTAGGGGCATTGGCTCCCCCCTGCCTCCTCCGCCCCCTCCTGCGTGTGCCCTCCTGTGGGCAACGGCATACGGAGTTAGGGCTGCCAACTCCACTGCGCTAGCTGGAAATTGGAAGGCACGTGTAGGGTCTTGCCACTAGGGAAATATAAAATTCCCACAAGGAGCAATCTTTGAACAGCTGCTTTCCAAAAGAAAGTGAAATAAAGAACAGGAAAAAAAAAAAAAAAGTGTGGAGAAATAGACTTCCGAAAACCTGTGTGATTTCGTGAACAGCCCTAGCTGCATCCATCCTGGAAATGACAGGCACCAAAGCCACCAACCTCTGAGGTGAGCATTTTTCTCTGCAGGTTCCTGCTCTGTTATTTCATAGTCAAAATTAAGTCCCTAGGGAGATACAGAACTTCTCCTCTGTCTGCTCCTTCCCTCTGCTCTTCCCTTCTTTCCTTCTCCCCGTTCCTCCCATACTTTCTGTAGCATTCTCCAGATGGTTTTAGGACCCCATGGCAGAAGATCAGTACCTGAGTGCCTGTCACCTCAGCTCCAGCCTCTTGGTCCTCAGCTGCCCGCAGAAACCACCACTGGATTTCAAGGTACACCGAAGTAGAGCCACTTTGGAAAGCACAAGACATCTCCACATTCTGCCCTTCAGTGGCCGTGACATTTCGGGGAAACTCTGTGAATTTTGCTGTAAAACAAATGCATAACATGTTGCTACCTACTAATCGTTTATGCTCTGCTTCTTGTGTTGTCTTTTTTATTGTTCCCTCCTCCCCCTCTTTTTAAATTCTCTGTTTTCTTTTCTTATTCCGACTCTTTTCATTCCCCCCCCACACCCCGAGTTTCCCACACATTATGTCCCCTGGTTCTTCTCACGCCCAGGTATGTTTTTCCTCCCTTATGCACAAATCCACCCTCTCTACACTCTCAATTCTGCTCAAGGGAAATGCTATAGATCCCCCTGCTTGCTCCCATGAGCCGGTGAAGTTTCACATAATTAGGTCCAAATACCCTTGGGCAGAATGCAGTATTTCACCAGACTCACTGAGGGATTTTGTACAAGACCACTTTAGGAGAGGGAAAAAAATCGGACTGATTTATTGTATTTTGTAGGGCTGAGCTATAGACCTGTGAATTGTTAAACATTCCACAGCCAACTGAAGCAGCTGTTGGCACAGGCACCTCTGGGTACTCTTCTGAGTGAGTGTTAAAATCACTCATCAAATGTCCTTTTCAAAGGCTTTACCTGACTTAGTCAGATTCTGAGAACCTCTGCTTGCATAATCAGACCAAAAATCAATTCACCTTCTGTTTCTCAGTCCCAGCAGACACTTTCTAGAACTAACCTTCATATTTGTATCTCAGTCCTTCAGCAAGCAGGATCTACCCATCTCAGTTTACCACTGCTGGGTATGAGAGCTCATGCTGATAGACATTGTCCAAGACATCAGTAATTCTTTAAGTCTCAGTGTTTACTTCCTTCTCATCCTTCCTATCACTCACTTTAAAATAATGAATCATGATAGTCAAGTGAGGGGGACTGCAGACAAACAATCTAATAAATAAATGCTCTGGTTCAAGAGGAGGAAAATTTGGAAAGACTCTGCAATGTCTCTGTCTGTTATGAATTGCTACAGATTGACTACAGCATGTTATGATCTGAAGGAGATGTGATGCGAAAGAAATATTGCTCATTGTCTCCTCCCCTCTCCCCCTCTCTTTATACAATCTTCCTAGCCAACCTGGAATTGGTGGGATAATTTGGTAACCAGTGTTACCTCTCTTTCCTCTTACATTTGTGCCTGGCAACAAATACTTTCACAGCTGCTAGATTTATATTCCACGGTGCCCCTTTTTCTGACCCCAATCCCCGCCAGCCAGCCACTGCTGGTCACCGAGTTAAACTGCCAAAAGGATTTTGTGTGTTCGGGGCTAGTAAGTTTGTTTGGGGTTCTTTTTTTTTTTTTTTTTTTTTTTTTTTTTTTTCTTTTTTTTCTTTTTTTCGGTTTGCTCCTTCTCTCCCCTTCTGGTCAGTACGAGTGAGCGGCGTGGGGACACGGAGGGGAATAGTGCCGGCATCCCCCCGGTGGTAGCGCCAAGCGCCAAGCCGCGGGGAGGTGCGGGCAGGGGAGGGCGAGCAGGGGGCGGCGGGCAGGGGCGGTGGGAGGGGGCAGCGGGCGCAGGACCGGGCGGGGACAGCGGGATCTGTCCCTGGTGCTGACGGCGGCGCCGCAGCCTCGGGGTCCCGAACAACCGGCTCCTGCAGCGCCGGGGCTGCTTGAAATGCAAGGCGCGCCTTTCGGCGGAGAGGGAGGGAGGGAGGGAGGCGACGGGGGTGGGGGAGGTATTCAAAGAAGTCGATTTTGTCTTTTTCTTCTTTTCTTTTTTTTTTCTTTTTTTTTTTTTTTTTTTTTTTTTTTGTGGGGGTAGAGTGGTAGAAATGGATATAGTCACGGAATAGGAATGAAGGTCTGACTCTGAGGATTGCAGGATAATAAGAGAGGAGAGGGAACGCAGCACGGAAGGAGACTGCAATATTTTAAGAGAAGCAGTAGGCTTAGCCAGCCGATACTTGGTCTGAATGCAATAATTATGCATGCACGGGTAGGTGTTTATTGTATGCAAACATGCCTGTATAACAACATGCACAACCCAAACACATGCATGTCCATTCCCCAGCACCCCTTCACTCTTCTGCAGGGTGCCTGTTATTTCCCTCTTTGCATACAAGTAAAGGAAGTCTTTTATATTTCTACTTTGGGGAAACTTCTCACTTCTTTTTCCTATTTACAGACAATTTTGTCCATACAAACTAAATGTAAACCTGATGCTTGGTGTCCTCATCTCTTACATACATCTTACATATTTTCACTGTTTTCCTTCTTTTCCCCTTTCTTCCTTTCCTCATCCCCCTCCCCACCCCAATCCTGTTCTCAGTCTGTTTTAGCATAGCAAACCAGCACACACATATTTGGCAATAAGTGATCTTACCTTGGGTAGAAAGTCCTTGTTGAATATACATAACTGAAAAGAAAATGAATCCAATATAAGCTAGAAAGATCCCCATCATTCCAAGATGAAGAAGTCACATCAGGGTAAAAAATTAAAATAAAAAAAAAAAAAGCCAAAGGTGTACTCAAAAAGGAAAGAACTGATATATCAGTGTATGTATGTATTTCAAATATCTGAATAGAAAGAAATTTGCAGTGTTACAAAAAGGCTCTGAATTGTAGCCCTGGCTGCGACACTGGCAGCATTCTGCTGCTCAGTGGAGCCTTTTTCTTTGAGAAGAGCGAGTATTGCAATACAGTGTGGTTCAGATGAGCTGTCTCAGGCGCTGTGTTGCTTGAAGTCCAGATACAGACTAAAAAAAAAAAAACACAAACCGTTGAAAAGTGGGTATCAGCTGCCTTCTGTGCCTTTTTTCAGCTACCTGGCAGCTTCGTCCAACGTCAGCTCTTGCTGCTCAGGATGGCGTGATGACTGCCCTCCCTACACACTGATCCAGCTTGGGAAGAGACGAGTAGGGGAGAGAAAAGGAAGGGGGCGGGGGGGAGGGGGCAGGGGGGGAAAGAGAAGTCTACTGTGCTTGTATTGCTACAACTTTTCTTTCTAATGGCTGCGATAATGCCTTTAACCCTTTCCTCTCCCTCCCCACATTCTACACCTCTACCTGTTCTAACTTCTGCTGCATCTGATGCTGGGGTAAATCTGCAGGGGTTTTTGGGTTTTGGTTGGTTTTTCTTTTGTTTCTTTGGGATTTTGTGGGGGGTTTTTTGTTGTTTTGATTTTTGGTTTTTTTTTAATAGTGTACAGCTTATGACAGAGGGAGCGTCTTTCTTTTTTATGTAATCTTTGGTCTTTCATCTCAAAACACTCAGTGGCTAAGAGGGCAATGCAGTGGTTTGTTTTTTGGTGAGTTAAGCTGTTTCTGTTTTCTCCTTTTTCTTTCCCTCTTACAGGATCTGAGGGGAAATAGTTACTCAGTAATCCTGTCGCACTTGTTATTGCCTGCTCCAAATAACTATGCTTCTAGCATCTTACATTAAAATTACTTCATTTTGTCTTCAAAGGCAGATAAAGAGGATAAGACTTACAGTGTGCTTAGGTTGCATTATACACTTTTCTACAGAAAAAGTATTTAGCTAGATAAAAATGGATTTTCATATCTTACAGATTACTCACATTAATGGATATATTTATGTACACCAGAGAAGGTGTTTATATTATTTAAAGAATTCTTCCTCCTGCAGTGAATATTTTTTCCTCGTTCTATATTTTCTGCCTGTGTATATTACTAATGTTCAGATAAGACACTAACCTTGACTGTGTTAGGTATTCCAAACACCCTGAAACACATCTGCACAGAGAGAAGTTCTCTGGCTGTAATCGCCCTGCTGCTTGCAGTAGGAAGCCATCTAGAAGGATGCTTGTTGCACTAAGCAATCACCAAATACCTTCTGAAGGCTGAGACAAAGATTAAATAGAAACTGAAAAGAGCACCTGATAATCAGTCAGACAGCCAAACAGCTGAACTTAACTGCTAATCACAAACTAAAAAAAGCTACAAGATGGTACCAAATTAGGAGAATTTTATCTGCACGGGCAGTATGTTTTTCTGGAACAGGACAGGTTCTGTCATTCCTGGCAATGAGAGTGCAGCAGTTGCACAATGGCACAAAATGCAACTTTCACCTTACTCACTTCACTAGACAAATTATTGCGTACATACAAGACATCTGACACAGCTGCTGAGATCTCTTTCACAGAACTGATGGTATCTGACTGGAGAACAATCTTTTTGTCTACATTTTATCTTTTTTTTTTCTAATTGTATGAGTTCCCATTTTTATTTATGAAAATAAGGGAACCATTTCTCCATGGCAATAGCCTACTCCACTCATGTCATAACTTAAACTTAGTAATAATTCTGAGTAAAAAATTAATACAATAAATCAAATATAATTTAAATTATTAAAATGATCCCCCAAATGGGAAAACAATTGTGTTACTTGAAAGATTTCCTATTAGCACAGAGATTTAATTACTTTAAAGGAGGTCATGGTGGATATATTCAAAACCAAAGAAAGCTTGTTAAACAAAAGAAAAGCGCCAGTCTTTGAAGGTGGTAGACCTAAATTATCTGAAATAGTCAAGGTTTGTCAGTTATTCAATGATTAAATACACACTGTAGAGATCTTTACAGGTTCAGATGGTAAATGTTTCAATAATTTCTATAAAAGAAATCAGCTCCTTTTCAGATGGGTAGCCAAAATCCTAAGTCACTCCTGAAAATGAGGGCTGATTATAGGATTCACTTCAAACCCATGTACGTCATCAGTAATCAGTTGAAATTACAAATTAGAGACATATTATCAGCAGCCAAGTTAAATGTAAATTAGACAGGAGGAAAAAGAATCTAAGCAGTATCACCTGGTTTAGAAGGAAAGCAGAAAACAAAAACATCACTTTTTTTTTCTTTTATTTGCCTTATTCCAATTCAAGACACTTGATAAGTAAATTTAATTTTATCAATTTATAATTTAAAAGCAAGAATCATTCTCCCAAATATCTTGTAGTCAATGGAACTAATGAAATTTTAAATTACTGTCCCAGGGACGTACAAAATGGTATATATGGTTATTAAAATATCAGAACAGAGGATATATTAGGAAATGAATTTAATGGAAAGAATACTATAACTTGGTTACATGCTTATTATTTTTATTTTATTCATGTGTTGCAACAAACCATATAATTCTATGAAATACTTAAAATAGAAAGCAGAAATAATCCACCTTGCGTTATCAATGTTAAATTTCACTATGATGGGTGTGACTTCTTCACAGTCGACCATGCTGGATGAATCTGGGGCAGTGAATTTGTCTAGTTACCTTGTGTGAAAGCTCTGCCTTTTCTGATGAAGAAAGAGTTTTAATGTAGTCTAACTTAAGTGAGAAGTATCAGTTGTGCTTTATAACACCAATAATATGGTTCGTGTGAGCTTCCTGATGCCCTTTTTCCTCCCTCTCAACGATTCTAACTGATGAGGCATCACTGGACATCCTCACAGGTCAGAAAAAAAAAGGCCCTGAACAATGGAGTTACTTTTCAAACATGCCAATGACATGTAATAATGGAAAACCCATGTAATGATGCCTTGGAGCTGAATTATGCAGCTCTCTTTTGTATCTTATTATGACTTCAATACATGTTCTAGATCAAATGCTCATTCAAAATCAGTAATGGCTCTTCAAGTTCATCACTCTGCCCAGCTTACAGATCCCAGGTCTATGCATCTGTTCGAACTCTTAAGGAAAAAAAGTGATTATGGAGGTTGTGATTCCAAGCTCAGTAAAGGTCAGAAATGAAAGTCTAATCAGCAATAAGTTTGGAGTGCTTTAGTCCCATAAAGACATGGACTGATATGGGCTGCCTTGCCCTGCAGGAAACTGATCAGCTCATGTTTAGCTGTGTTGCTATCCAACAAGCTAAATAAAAATGAAAACAAAACAAGTTATTTTTAATATTCTTTTTCATTTTGACTGTTTGATATTTTCAGCTTTTTTCTTTTTCCATCATTATTTCAAAGATTTCTTTATCATTTCAAGGCAAATTTTGTATTATCTGATGAAATTTTTGATTTATAAAAGTTGAAAGGGATGCTGGTTCTCCTCACTGAGGAATACTCTTTGGTTTTCTTAACCCACGTGCTCATATGAGACTCTCCCAGCATGTATCTTTTCAACAGTATGTAATTATATATCTGAAGTAGCACCATGACTCAGTAGTAATTATTTTGGAAAAGAACTTGTGCAGGGTTAACTGTGGAACCTGAGAGGACTTCTTACACAATTGCATATTTATTCAGTTAAAGAAGATAACACACACATAGAATTATTAGTACCCAAACCAACGACAGCCTTGTCTACACTCAAAGAATTTATGATCTTTAAAGAGACAAAATCTAAACAAATTTTCATGTCTTAATTCTTTGGGGACAAGAATTTCTCCCATTTGTATATGATGTCACTGTGGACTCCCCAAAATTTTAAAACAATTGACTGCTATTTCATGATGAAAGCAACATCATAACCTCACTCATGACAGAGAATAAATGTAGAATCCTTCAAAACTAGAAGCATTTGAGATAAGTGCCATTTTGAAGAACACTTGCCAAGTGATGCTTTTTTTTTTACTTCCTTGAGACTGCTTGTTCTGATTACTGTTCTGCATACAAGCCATACTCATAGTTTGTAGAGCCATACTTTGTGAAACTATCCATTTGGGTTGTAATGTTTCTATGCTAGATCTGCCTTTCCGGATTTCTAGTGGTGGTTGTTACCTTTGGGTTTTCTCCACTTGTTCAAATGTATATCAACTATCTGTGAAACCAGCAGTGGAAGAGAGGATTATAAAAATGTTAGAAATTAGTTTTACTATTTTACTTTGAAGATCTTTTATTTCAAATACTCTTCAGATCAGAAGCATGATATTTTACAGAACTATCAATTGTGTTTGGACATTTCACTCCTGTGAAAACTCCTGCACATTTGGCCAATATAAAAATGTAAATAAATATGAGTTGCATATGCTCAATAGCAGCTCACATCCCTTAGAAATCTGTGTTCATTCATGATGCTGAAATTCCTTAGAGCCCTGAACACTGACTTAGCACATACATGACATTTTCACAGAGTGAACAGTCATGCAAAGGGACTAGCTGCACAACCCCCCCTGCAATTAGTATCTGGAGAAACAGGAGAAAGGTAAGAGAAAAGAAAGATTCTGCAACAAAATGAGCCATCAATGTAAGAGTTGCAAGTTAGAAAATATCATGATGAAGTTTGTCCGTTATCTTAATCCATTCCTTTCATTCCAGGCAGTTATGATCTACTTCAGGTGAACCCCTCCTATTTTTTAACCTGGATTCATACTTTACTCATGAGAGAAAGTTCTGCTAGTCTAAGGATGGATTCTTGCTTAGGCCTGGAAAGTAAAGGATGCTGTCATATGTGGTACTTATGCATTACATGCATTGGAAGAGAATGAACGCCTTCCTCTCCAGGCAGTTAAGTTCTGCCTAGAAGCAGAGTTTGTCTCTGATCACCAGCTCCCGAGGGACTCTTCACAGTCCCTTACACCAGGTGCTTCACATAGGGTCAATAACAGTGTGCTTCTCATTTCTGAATGTCCACCTCAAGACCCTGATGGCTCAGATGAAGAAGCACTGAGAAGTCACAGTTGCAATTAAAGTGAGTGGGTGCTGTGACTGAAGATGCAGATTATTATAAAATGTGACAAAATCCCACAGCCTGGACCCTGGGTAGCTCAGCGCTTACTGTTGTCTATGTGTCTCTGCTGCCTGTCTGTAAAGAGGAATACATTACCTTGTCACTTCGGAGAGGTTTTGTTAAGATAAATTAACCTTCAGGAAGCTCTCAGAGCTTTGCATGATGAGCACCATAGGGAAGCCCAGAAGGGAATGAATAATTCTGTCTTCAGCTCAGTGTAAGAGTGGTGTGCATGGGTGATGCCTAGGGACACACACTGAAAAATAGAAATTAGCAAAATGTTGAAAACCTGCTGATTATTTTAACTCCATTTTTCCCATACTCAGTATGAGATGGGGGGAGGATCTAGAAAAAAATCCCTGTGTCATGGTATATTTAAAGACTACATGATTTTGGATATGAAGTGAGGGAGTTAATTTTGCTTTGCTGTCTCCTGAGTACTTGATGTGAAACTTTAAAAATGGTCTTTCAATACAGCTTTTTATGTATAGTAGAACATTTTATAGCTCTCTCTCTACCATTGTCTCTCTCTACCATTAGGCAGCTGGGAGAAAAGCTCACAGAACCTTAAAATGAGACTTTAGGCATGAATCCAAATGCTTTTCCCTGATTTTTCTTAGCTTTTATAAGAGGAAAAAAAAAAGAGGAAAAAAAGCAAAAAAAAAAGCTGATTAAGCATAGTCTGTAGCCTGAGTTTATGGAAAACATGTGAAACTAAGCTTTTTATAGAGAAAACCTTGATGCTGTTTTACTCTTCTTATAAACCTCCTCCTTTTTATAAACTTTTTTTTCCCAGTTGGTTCATACACAGAATAATGTAGAAGTATCTTTGCAGTATGATACATCTATTTTGACTTAAGAAAGTTTTTGAAACCTGGAGTTCCTAAGTTGCTTAGAATCATATGATCAGAACTTTTTAACAAACCAAAAAAAAAAAACAAAATTAGATGCAAAAACACTGGTATACTGCCTGATTTAGAATGCTGTTGGTGAGGAGTGTCCTCACCATGTCCAAAAATAATGGGGATGGCTGGAGACAATTATCAGGCTGGCCAGATAGAAAACTTCATTCCCTTCTTTGGATAGTGCTAAAGCAAACAACATTCTGTCCCTGAAAGAATTATATTTTCTTTTGTGTATAGAGTTGGCTCCAAAACTGATTCATTAAGACCTGTCAGTTTGATGAAAGAAAAAGTGTTTTCATAGAGCTTAAATAGCATATTTAATTTTCTTAAAGGAGTAACAAATGGATAAATTCTGGTGAATTTGTATTTTTCACATTGTTAATTTCTCTTTTTTCCCCTGTCTTGACTGGCATAGGCATATTGGGTATAAATACACACTGAGAAACAGCAAAGAAAGCAGAATAGATGCTACATTGGGGGTGTTTTCTGGTGGTTTGGGGTTTTTTTTGTGTTGTTTTGGGGGTTGTTCTTGTTTGGTTTGGTTTGGGTTTTTTGTTCTTTTTTGGGGTTTTTTTGTGTTTTTTTTTCTTTTTCTTGTTTTTGTTTTTTGTTTTGTTTTGTTTTTTGTTTGTTTTTTTCTTCCAATTTTGAAGATTTACAATAAATCATGAAGGTAGAGAGTAGCCTTAGGGAAAAACTGGTTTTTTACAAGACAAGTTCCTTATTTAGCACTTGAAAATATGTCTTCTGTTGTTTCATAGTATCTGTTACGTGATTGTTTGGTTTTGGAACAAAATATTAGTCAAATAAGTCTTTATGAACAATGCTTCTCTGTGGTCATTTTTGCTATGCTGTAATATTCAGTTGTCAGTTAAGCTTTCTGAACATCCACAAGTTCTACAAATTTAACTATATTACAGTTTTATGAATTTCTCTCTACAATAACTGTTGTGTTTCAGAAAAATCCCAGTTCATATCAAGATTAAATTATGACATTTTTGTCTTCATTAAATTTTTAAGGAATTTTGTTTTGTGTTTTTAGTCTATGCTATGCCTAGCCCTCTTGTGGACAGTCCTTTAAGGAAGGAGAAAGTTGAAGATAGGAACAGATTACTGAATCTTTTCCCAGCAAGCTGGGAAACTGGAAACTGAGACAGTCAGTGCAACGCCCAAACAAGACAGTCTGTGAAAAGTACCATTTGATCATTATCAGTCTGTGATCAGCTAGGACAAGATTCCTATTCCTGATCATTTAATCAGGAAAACATGAGACATGTGCAAATCTTTTCAGCTAAAGAATTCCATTCCTTTTAGCTATTCCCCAAATGCCTTTACGCATTTTTGTCAATTTTAAAAACAAGAAAGAAACAAAAGCATGCTTCATAAACCCATGTAGTGAAGTACATTTAGCTTGAAAAGAAAGAGATCTCTGATTTAATAAAACTGTTATCTTCCATTATGCTGCTGAAGAGAGCAAATGTAAGAATTTCAAAATAAAATAGTTGATTTTTGTCAACAATGGATATTGCATATCCCTTTGAGGTAAGCCAATGACAATGCAAAATGCCTGCTATAATGCCTTTTCAACACATTGGAAAACTTCAGAGAGGAGACGATGAAAAACATTGGCAAAGCTTCAGCTATTTGCATACAAAATTATTCAATTTTTTTTCAGTAAATAAATTCACTTTCATCATTTTAACTACAGGTATTTCCTTTGCTTTAATTTTTATATAGATCAATGAAACAGCTACCATAGCAGTTTCAGCCTGTGAAAGGAATTTTCTTGAGGGGCAAAAAGCAAGAGTGTCAGCATTTGTCTTTGGGCATTATTTTACTGCATTTGCCTGCCTATGAGACAATAGTTTTCAAGTAAATTTGATAACTGGGAAGTCCTTTACAATGCAGGACCAAGAAGCCAAGAGAAAGCTGGAAGTTCCAGGGATCATTGCAAAATGAGAAAGTTTTTCTTTCAAATGTAGCTGCTAAGCAGAAACCCATCAAACACTAGTTTTCATCTGAGCTTTGGCAGAAACTGTGCAGTATTTGACACACTTACCTTAGAAACAATCTGATTTTTATCTTTCCCTCTCTCTCCCTAGTCTTCATTATCCAGTGAATCAGTAAGAATTTGTTCCACTGTTTTTTTCATGCATCTACACTCTGTAAAGAAAATCACAGCCTTGATATGAAGTATTAGTATGGGTGACATAATTTGCCCTATAGTATATACCCTGGTGCAATAAATCCATTGTACTAAGTAAAATCCATGGAACAGTAGTCCACAGCCTAGAGGGAAGTGCCTTTTTCAATAATCATTAATTAGATATTCACTTTCTTTAACATTCAAAATTATATTTAAAGTTGCAAAAACCCTGCAATTTTGAATGTTTGAGCCTACTTGGGGATATGGTTTAGTAGACTTGGCAGGGCTGGGTTAATGGTTGGAATCCATGATCTTAAAGGCTTTTTCCAATTGTAATAATTTTATAATTAAATGATTCTACTTTAAAGACAAATATTCTTTAACAACTAAATGAACTTTTGATTGGCTAAGTGCAAGTATTCATCATCTTCTGTACAGGAAAAGCCTGAAGGACTATTCATGATTCTGCATTTTGACAACACAATTATTAATTAGAAGCTTAAAGACAGAAGTGGATCCATGTTGAAGTGTGAATATGCTTGTGATTAAATGTTAGGATTTGTTGATTGGAAATGATTGACAGGTTACTTTGTTTTTCAGGATGATTTATCAGTAAGATTTAATTTGAGCTTTTGTTTTTTTGGTTGGTTGGTTTCCTTTTTTTGTTTTTTTGGAGAGCTTATGTTTTAGAGTCATGACTTGGAATATTGTGAAAGAAAATAAGTCACAAAATAAAGCAAAATGAACTTTATTTGGGCTAATCTATTAAAATAGCTTTCTGTCTTTGTGACATTCCTAATATCTCCTCATTTTCAGTTTGACAAAAAAGCTGATTTAACTAATGAGAGACTTTTTTTTTTTATTTCAGTGGCAAAGGGTTCACAGTTTTTCTGGATGATAAAGTGTTGACTATATAAAAATTCCATTTGTCTCACTTGGAGATTATCAATATGTTTCTTAAAATCAAACTCTTTAAAATTATTCTCAGGAAAAAACAGGGTTTTTTTAAAGTTTTTTTAAAAATTTCTGGGTTGGTTAGTCAAACTCAATGTTTAATGTTTGTGTGGTCAGAAGGTTCTGTGGTTTTGGATTATAATGAAAAAACTTTAGGGATGTAAAAGGCTTGATTAGAACTCTCATCCAACATTGAATGGACTGGAGATTCTTAAGGAAAGACTGGATATGTGACTTATTATTATGGTTTAGTTGACTTGAAGGTGTTAGGTCTTAGATTAGACTCAATGACTGTAGAGTTCTTTTCCAACCTAACTGATTCTGTGATTCTGCGACTTGATTTAACTGGATCAAGAACTTTGGTATCTTTTTAATCACCCTCTTATTTGTTTATTTTTTTCGTTTATTCTTAAGCATTTCCATTCTTTAAGGTAAACACAATGTTAGGTATCTAAGATAAGCAGTTTTTCCAATGCTTTACTTTTCACCTTGATTACTAGCTTGTCATTTTGACAGGGTAAAAAAAAAAGACTTGAAATAAAACTCCTGAATCTCTGTAGTTTCTTTCAATTTTTCTCTTTTTCCTTTTTCATTCTTCTTGCTCTCTTTTTTTTTTTTTTTAATTTCTAAATTTCCATCTGGATAACTGGGGAATATCTGGGATATGGGAAATACAAAACATCACACACAAAACTAATGTTTTCAAGCAAGTATGACTGTAAGTGCCCTTCTTTGAAATCTTATAAAGGATATAATTCAGAAGATGGGAGGGGGGATCTATGAGAGGAGACTGAATTGAGACACAGCATGCTGTGTAACCAAACAAAAGAGAGTTGCCTTTCATTGTTTAATATTCCTAGCAGTAAGGTGGTACCACTTAGGATGTTGAAAAGTAACACATGGTGGGGCATATAATTAAGTGAAGCCTGAAGAATAATTATGCTAGTAAAGCTCAGCATAATGAGAAACCAGGGTTGGGGGTTTTCATATCATATTATGACATTAAGTACAAAATAGAAATGTGAAGCTAATGCATGTGTTGAAAATGGAAGAAAACTACAGATACAGACATTTTAACAAAAAAGACCACTTTTACCTTCTGTAGAATACTACCATTACATATTCCATTTAACTAAAATAAAATTTTATTTATTAAGGGCTTGATATAATTTCAGAAGAAAAACTTGAGAATGTTAATTGATCGAAATGGAAACTGACTCCATCCCTCTGTAGAAATATTTCTATTTTCTCTGTAGTCATACAAATAAAATGTCACATTTACTCTGAAAACTGAAATACCAGTTAAAGCCAAGTATCTGAGCTATTTAGAAGAAGCTATTGGAAACTGAATTTTTCAGCATGAGCCTGTTCATGAGGGACAGCTCTAGGGTTGCCACAACAGCAGCTTTTTGCTGCCACTCCAGAAGATTACAAGAGAATTTAATTAATACAGCATTTGGAAGAGTGAAAAGATGTCTGTCCAAGATAATTCTCTAATTCTGGGACCTAGCTTGTGTTGCAGTGGGCTTCCACTGACTACATGAGATGTATTTTAAAAGGAGAACCAGAAGGCATTTCGAACTTCATCCTTGTTTCTGCCACTGCTCTCTAGGTACAAGGGTTATGAAAGTAACAACTCTTAAGTCATGTTTTACTGGCAGTACCTGGGTCTTTAACACTTCTCTGAAATAGGAGAGCAACCCAGCTGCATATCCTAAAGGTGTCTACTGATACTACTAGGTTTCCTAGACTATCCCAGGTGTTGGCATAAGGTTGGCAGTTTCACGACAGAGCGGGTGATCCTAAATCTGTTTGATAGTGCAGCTAGACATGAGGTAGGATATCCTAAGGTGTCATTTAGGCACAAGGTGCCTATGCTTAGACAACCAATGCACTCATAAGATTTCTGTGGTTCCGTCCATTCTTCCAAAAAATAAATGCCCAAGAGAAAGACATTAGCATTTATCTATACTAATATAATCACTTAAAGGAATGACAAAACATAAGATGGAATATAGATACAGAAATCTATGAAAAATCGAACAAAATCCTTATGGAAATAATATTTACAAATGCATGATATTAAGTTTTGGTAACAGAGGAAGGCTTTGGGAAAATGATTCTTCTATTACTGAGATCAAGTGAATGTCCCTGATGTCTCTCTTAGATTAAAAAAAAAATAATATATATTTTCCTCAGAAAGATTTTTGTAGGGTTTTGGAAGAAAATGTTCTCTCTTAAAACTTTCAAAAGCTTTGCCTCCTGGTGCCAGGAGAGATGTCATATCATTGCTGTTTTACCATGAGTTCAAGGGGTGTCTTGCACTCCTAATTCCTGATTCTATAATTTCAGAAGAAGCTGAAGAAACAATTTCAAGTTGGAGAAAAAAATGAACTTTGATTTCACATCTCTATCCAGACTCCTTCAGAAATTCCTATCTACTGAATGTTTTTAATTGTTTTAATTGTTTTAATTGTTTTCAATTACATACACAAGCAGTAAATATGTTTGGTGGTGGCTGGTTTGTATTTTGACAAAGTAATGCTAAGAAAATCTAAATTATTGGCATGGTACTTGAATCAGAAAAAAATAAAATAAAATGTCTTTTGCATCTTGACACCCATCTGATTAAAGATAATTTAAAATATAACTTAAAAGTTCATTAAAAATTTTGCTTGGTAAACAGAAACAGGGATAAGGTGGCCAGAGCAAAAAATCACTTAGATCTCTACAAGAAAAAATGTGTGTCACTTATTGTAGGAAAGAAGTTGGCTGACCCTGCTGTTCATGTCTGACAACCTCACCCATAAACATTAGGAAGAAGCTACCTGCCAAGAATGCTCAATTTACATTGCCTGCCACATCTTTACAGCTGGAACAGGAGATGCCTAAAAGCTTTATCTTTTTTTTTTTTTTTTCTTTCCTTAATAGCAAGGCAAAAGTCTGCTTTCTCTTGAATCAGAAGTAGGACAGTGAATCATTCTAGTTCTTTGTAGTGTAAAGTTGGAGGCATTGCAGAGGGCACTGCTCTGTGCTATAAAACCAAAGGGAGCGTTTCAGGTGTAATTCTCTCCAGTGCCGGTGTAAGTACTGCCGTGGCAGTTACCACATAATGCACAGCACTGCTACACAAGTTGACCCCTGGGGAGCATTTAGTAAATTGTAAAGGACTGTGAAAGCACAAAATAAAGAAAGATGGACTTTTCTTCTGAACACACTAGTCTCATTTAGCAAGTACTGCAAAGAGCAATAAGGAAGTTAAAAGTTGCCCAGCAGCAGCAACTACCCTTGCTTTAGGCAAAAACATGGTTCCATCCTTGCCCCAGAAAACCACAAAGTGATAATGGCAGGGAAATGCCTTCCACCAGCAGCTCACAGGAAGGATGCAGGGCAGAGAGGAGGGTGGCTTTAACACTGTGGTTAGTGAGGGCTTTTGTGAAATCATACATTTTTTTTTTGTCTATCACTGACCAACAAATAAAATAAAGGGCCAGCCTCTGTCCCAGAGATATCCCTTCCTAAATTGATCTGAAATGCCCAGCAAGTATCAGGAAACATCAACCAAGAGTGTGAATTTCTTCCCCCCAGTGAACTATCTACATGTCAAAATGAAGTTTTATAATGCTTTGACAAAACCCCACAGTCCAGCCAGCTGGTTAAACCCTATCAGGCATAAAGTCAGAGGAGCTCAGCTCTGATCCTTGTTCTGGCATTGACTTTCCCTGCATTGGGGAGTGCTGCATAGAATTAGAAATCCTGTATCCAGATTTGAGTTGATGAAGATGATAACTCTGTCCAAAGAATTCTGGAATTCACAGATGAAAGCTAATGAATGGGTCCTAAGTCTAACTTGTCAGTGGTCACTCACTAAAATGGCCTGCTTGCTGTAGCACTGTGTCGTTACTTTCTGAGCCCAGTTCCTCTGAGGAACTAACTGAGGTTTTCTGGTGTGGTACCGCCCTTCCTGAGAATGCCATATGTCAGAGGAACAACATGAAAAAGCCTTAAGTGATGTCCTCAGGCTTCAGTGAGTTGCTTCAGTTTGTATCTGGTAGAGTCTTAGTATTATTAAATGCACTGGGACAGAAAATTACCTGCATGATAACAAAAATTATTTTTATCAGGGACTTTTTTCTTCCAAACTTTGAAAGGATAATGAACAGGAAAATGGATGCCCCAAAAGAAGCAAAACTGACCTTTTCAACTATTAACTATAACTTGGTTTGGATTCCCTTTGAGGCCAGGGTACAGGTGTGACTTTTCTTCCTCTTGCTTTTCCATAGCTAGTTCTAAAAACCTGTCAAGGCTTTTCACAAAACAAATTATTTGAAAATGTGGTGCTTTTTTTTTTATTTTTATTTATTTTTTCTTAGAGCACCAGCCATGTAAGGCCACTTTAAAGGCAAACAGAAGAAGCAAGTCCAGACAGCAAATGTAGCACACCAAGCCTTTTCTTATAAATTCTTTCCACCCATCTCCCTCTGCCCCCCTCCCCACCACAAATA
Organism: Phylloscopus whistleri; assembly: GCA_017589585.1. NCBI lineage: Eukaryota > Metazoa > Chordata > Aves > Passeriformes > Phylloscopidae > Phylloscopus > Phylloscopus whistleri. Next base: position 337,778 of record JADMLD010001097.1, on the reverse strand, counting down.
AAAGACTGAAGAAAGGAAGAAAAAGCTTACACAGCATCATTTGCATCCCTGTCTTTAGCCAGTCACATTTTCCTAGCTTGAGGTGATATGCATTATTGAAGAATGTCCAGCACTCTCAAGTAAATATGTGCCACTCAAATAAATAACTAGGCACTGTGCTTCTCTGTACTCTTGGGCAGTGTTTATAATAACCCACATACATCCTCGTTTTCATTTTTCATCCTTACTTTCATTTTTCAGGGAACAAATTTTTTAGCAAGTATGTCAGATATACAGAGGCCAATCAGAACGAAGTAACAGATTGAATTAATTGTTGAATCAGTAAAGCAGTGTTGTGACAAAGCAATATTCAAATGTGGCTGGCTGCTTTCAGCCATTTATAACCTAAAGGTCTGTACAGCAGCTGGTACTATGAGACTTGGGATGTCTAACCTCAGGTGTCTAGCTTAAAATATTGGATTTGCATTGCATAAAAGTATAGTTAGTTATTATCTAGGAGTTAATTAACCAGTATAAGCTAATTTAGTAACATCTTCCTTTTATTGCAGCCTGACACAAGGAATCTACAACAATATTTAGTAAATTACACCTTGAGCAATTAACTGCATAATTTCTCTCAGAGATTCTGCTTCCCTAAGTTGTCCCACTAAACATTTTACTGCTTATGCATTAGGATAATTATGGTGGACTTAACAGTGTCTGAAATTTTGAAACAAAGCTTTTGGGGGTGATGTATAATTGCTTTTCCTTTTTATGACTACCTGACAAAGGACAGTCATTTACAATCTCCTTGAATTATGAAGTCCATTGAACTGATATCTGTATGGTTTTGGTGTGTGGCTACTACTCTGATCTACCAGCAAGATATAATTGTTTCAAGGTTACATAGCAGAACCTTTCTAATCATAGGAGTTTAATATTCCTAAGTTATTTGGAGTTTGGTGTTTTAGCAGCCTCCATTGTGGTGGTCCATGGACCATCCACAGAGGACAATTCACTCCCTTGGAGAGTGCGCAGCCCCTAGGCTGCCTCAGTTGGCAGTGACTTCCTTTTGGGAAGTTCCCTTGAGAGATTTCCCTATAGCTGAAAGTGAGAAAAAAGTACTTCAACCCATGAGCTTCTGCAGTTCTATGTTAATGTTTCATATCCTACTGGTTATTCCCCTTGTTCCTGGTTTTTACCCCTTCTGATTGGTTCTTTTTGGATCCTTCCCCTGTTTGGTCCCTTTCCCAATTCCTTTCCCCGTTGGCCAAGCTGTGAAACCCCACCCCTGGCTACCCTATAGAGTCCCTCTCCCCTGGGACCAGCTGGCTCCTTTCCCCTCTGGACCTCATGGACTGAAGCAGCTCTCCTGGAGATTGGAAAGGCTCCGTCTCACTGCTTTTACTCCTCCATCGCCCAGGGTGGCAAACGCGGCTCTGCTGCTCACGCCGCCTCACAAAGAGCAAATCCCTCTGCACTTGAGAGTGCACCAAAGAGCTGATCACTCTGCACTTAAGGGTGCACAAAGAGCAAATCACTCTCTGCCTGAGAGTTGCCTGTGCCTCTGTTGATCTGGGTGTCTTTTTAAAGATGCTTCTAGCGAGGAAGGCCGCAGCACCTTCACCACCGGACCAGACCACGACACTCCATGGACTCCATAAAAGAAATTTAAGGAGAAGCTCTCAACATTTCATCATATGGTGAAATGGTATCTAGTGCATCTGCAGAAGAGACTTAAAATACATATTATTTTTAAAGAATTTTTTACATCTTCCAGTTTTGTTTCAGAGACAAATTCACCTTTTCTTTCATATTAAAATGCCCATGCAGTTTCTGTATGTAAATATGTATATTTATACAAGGGGAGAAAGTAGGCAGGACTATTTGTACTGGGCATTCGGGTGTATTAACCAGTATCAGCAAAGCTTTCTTGATATCGTCTGCTTTCAAGTCTATAATGTCCCTTGAATATTTGTGAACACCTTGTGTTTTTATTAGCTTGGAAATGTAAAAGACATTATTCAAGAGTTATTCCTGTAGATGGTGTATATCAGAGAACCTCCTCCCTGTAACAGGAGTTAGGGTGCCAGAACAGTCTGTACATTCAAATGGTTTTACCTGACTCATTCACTGTCTTAGGTTACACATGACAATCACTATCTTGATTTGTACATTTGGGTTAAAGCTCTTATCCTTTAATGTGCAGGATTCAGGATGATTTCTCTTCTGAACCAAAGGGTTTCAAATATTCAGTTCTACTCCACAAGGACAATGTGCTAAATAGTCTGTAGGCTATTTTGGATAAATATATTTGTTATAGGACTCAGTTAATGAAGGTTCTTGCTGTAAGATATTGTGCAGGAAACAAAAATGTTTAGAAATTATTTAGGCAGCTTTATTTCATGAATGTCCATTAGTGACTGTTAAATGCATTAGCCTGGACACAACTCCTGCCTTATAAAAAAATGGAGAAGAAGGAGAAGGGGGTATAGGTGAGAGAAACCTTAGGCTTCTGATTTTTGCAAGGTAGGAAGTTATGTCAACCCATATTTCAACTGTTTCTTGTAGTTTTTCTTTAAGCAACCTCTATTAACCATTGTTAGACATGATACTGAGTGACCTTTGGTCTGTTCCAGCATAGGTTCCATTATGTACTTAATGACACATCTCTGAGCTCTTTGATACCACAGGACCCAACTTCAATCTCAGAGAGGGCAGACTGGAAATTTGGAATGAAATGTCTTGGAGCATGAGGGAGGCTACTTCCTCAGGGCCCCCTACCTCTCTCTTACAGAAGCTGGAACTTGTACCATGCATGAGGCAAGGTTACAAAGGTTACCTCCTGATGAGGTCATTGAAAAGCTGATTTCTATTTCTGTCCCTGATACTGCTGCAGGATTTTTGCCTGATGCTAGGCAAGCTGCTCAAAATACATTTTTTAGAGTGCTGACTAATGACCTTTCCTATTTCTCTAAGACCTGCTTTTGATACTTGATGGTAGGAGTTCCCCAAATGGCAAAGCATCTGGTGTTGATGGACTAATGTGGAGGCTGCAGTCTTTGGGAGGTGAGATTCTAGCAGGGTGAGCAGGCAGAGCACTTAAGTCTGAGTCAGCCCAGACAGTGAGTTCCCCAAATCAGTGGTTCTTAATCTTGGTGCTCTAGCTACCCAGTGTAAAATGAGGATAATATTGCAGTCATACTTTATAGGCAGTTGTAAAACTAAAGGCATTACTGTTCATGAAATATGGTCATGGGCACCACAGAGAAGTCTAAACAAATGGCTTCAAAGGAGAGTTTGAATAATGCAGTGCAAACAAGACCTAAGGCCATACTTTACAGAAAAAGAAGATTAAAAAAAAAAAAAAAATTGAGCATCTTATTACTTTCCTGAATGGAATCCAACCTTTTACAGAGGAAGACTAGGGTCATGTGTAAGGATTGACCAAGTAATAAAAAACACAACACTGAATTAACACTGCAGAGGTGACTTTTTCTGCGTGTCTGTCATTGCTTTTATTTTCTGGCACTGGGGTTGTTTTTAAGATGGCCTATGTGTGGAAGATGCCTGCAAGCTAATATGAAAATGAAGTTAACTGTTCTCACAATTATTATTAAGAAAAATTTGAGCTCACTTTTTTTCTTGTTAGTTGTATCCAAAGATAAGATTTTTCTTTTTCTTTTTCTTTTTCTTTTTCTTTTTCTTTTTCTTTTTCTTTTTCTTTTTCTTTTTCTTTTTCTTTTTCTTTTTCTTTTTCTTTTTCTTTTTCTTTTTCTTTTTCTTTTTCTTTTTTTTTAGTTGAGGGCTAAGCTCCTAACAGCCAATTTTACCAACAACAAATTATATGGTGGCTGGTGAAGTTGGTAGAATCCTGAAGCCACCTGGTGCCACCAGCCAACTGTCAAAAATGTTTGATGGATGCACTCCATTAGTTTCAGACCCACTGACAAAGTCAGGAAAATGTTCTCCTGATACTTTCTATAGATTGCTTGATTTTCTAGATAAGCCCTGCTGTAGCCTCAGAATGTACTTCAAACGAGAAATTAGGACACCCATAGCAAAACAATCATCTTTTTCATCCAAAGGATGGTGACATACAAAAATGGATACTTTGGGCAAGTGAACCAGAAACAGGGAAAAAGACCTCAGAGAGAGAAAAGTGTGATGTAGTGTGAGAAGTGTGTGTACATGAGATTTAGAATAAATTTCTCAGGTATATCAGCTTGCTGGAAATATTTTAAATCTTTTTTTTTTTTTTTTTCCCAAACTGAATTGTGTTAACACTCTGATTTTTTCATGTGTCTAGCACATATTCAGACCCACAGGATTCTATATTGCCCTGAAATAGCCAATTAGAAGAGTAAGAAATAACATTTGCATTTTGGAATTTGGTTTTATTTTTTTTTTTTTAATTTTACTGGACTTTTGGTCAAGTGTGAGCTAACAGGTTTCCAGAGATAAACCACTGAATTTCCCTCACGTATCATATTGTGTATTGATTATCTGTAAATGGGAGGAGAAAAGTCAGATGCCTACCAAAAAAAGTAAAGAAAAGGAAAAAATAAAAATCATTGAATAGTCATCAACCATGTATTTTTTTCTGGTATTCATTATGAAAATATATAGTTCTATCTCAGTTTTTGGATGAGTCTAGCATTTGCTTCTGTGTCTTTTTTTCTTTTAATCTTCATGCTTTTTAAGTCCTGATCCCTGTAAAACCTTCCTAATATTTTAAAACAGAAATGAACAATCCTTTTTATTTTATATCCTTTGGGAGAGACAGATTGATTCTTTTTGTAGGTAAGGGGTAGGGGTTATTGGATTTACATGTGTGAAGAATTGATGGAAGAAAGCTCAGCTGAAAGAAATGAATTTTGTATTTAGTGTCAGCTGAAAAAAATGAATTCTGTATTTAGAGCTGAAAGCAATAAAAGGTCATTTCTCAGCCAAGCACCTGTGCAAATTCTGAGATCCATATTCACAAACCTCCTCCTGCAGCACAGCAAATTTATTGGTTCTGGTGAGAAAACATTTTTGCCAAGATCTTGTGGTCACTGTGAGAACTGATATCTGGGAGATAGATCTGATCTCAAAAACCCTCCGAAGACCAGCAGATTTGCCTTAAACAAACAGCCTGAATTCCAGATGCTGGAATTACATCTTCATGGAAGCAATATAAGATAAAGCAACTGATGCTGGTTAAGGATACACATTGGTTTCTTCTTAAGATTTGTTGTCTACAGACTTTTTTTGTGTGCTTTATTTCTTCTGAGCTTGAAATTTGACGTGTAAGTTCTTAAGAGAGAGGTTTATACTGATCAATTGTATCTCTTTTCTCACTATAAAGAGAAAAGGAAGAGTCATTGCCTTATGTAGCTTTCTTACCTAATCTCATTCATATTGCAACTAGTGGTACTGGTTAGAAATGAAGCAGCTAGAAGAACAAAGTCCTTGCATCTCAGCTGTGGATTACATCAATCCAAGAAAAAATTTGCTGCACTTTTTCATATTAAGGGGAGTTGCAAAGCAGACTATATACATATAACTTAAGGTTTTTTGGCTACAGTGAACTAGTAATTTGGCATGGTTCCTGATAATGAAATAGATCAAGGTTCTTTAAGGTACAGAGGTATAAAGTTTGTGGTTTTAGTTCAAAATGAACAAAAGCCAGTGTGAAGTGCATCGAGGTTCTGGATTTGAGGAACCTACACAAGCACCTATTGAGACTTGCATTGCACAATGTTGCCCAGAGTTTCAGAAACAGCTGCATATGCATAGATGCACAGCATCTATGTCCTTTATCTCTCTTTAACTGGCCTTGGTGTTAACCATGCAGGAACAAACAGACAAGAGTAGTAAACAGTCTTAAGTCCAGTAAAACTATTATGGCAGAGTGATTTTGCCTGATACAGGTGCTAAGAAGGAATTGCAAATTACGGGTGGGTAGGTGGGTAGGTAGGTAGGTAGGTAAGTAGATAGTTAGTTATTAAAATAATATGTGCTACTACCTAAAAAAAAACTTCAGAAACTAATGTCATTAAGTACACAGAAAAAGTGTCAGTCCTCTTGGTAAGGAAGGTTATGCTTAAGAAATTTCCCCTGAGTATATTCATAACCATGTTGGTACTTCAGAAAAAGATTGTTGAAATGATGGAGAGTAATGTTGGTATAAATTCACATCCCACATTTTAGGTTCTCATAAATATCTAACTTGAAATCTCACATTTACAAAACACACACATTACCTATTTCTCAGAGACAGACAACTGCCTTCTGTTATTGACTGACAGAGGACTTGAGCGCCCCACTTTTATTCTTCTGAATAAATCTGACATACAAGACCAAGATTACTGGGGTAAATATTCTCCATTGTGTTATGTTTGCCTAAATGTTTTTTTGTTTTTTTGGGAGTCTTGTTTATTTTGATTTGTTTAAGGTTTGTGTGTATGTGAGAGAAAGTCAAAAGATAAATTTTTATACCTGCCTACTGTTCAAATTAAGCTAGGATTCTGCTCTTCCTCTCTTCTACATCATCATCAGTGAAAAATACTCTTCAGCTGGAATTCATCTGTCAAGTTAGATGGTGAAATATGCAACAGAGAGAAATCCCATGCAGTCTTTCAGAACTGTCTTGCTTTTGCAATGCTAATATTAAAAAGCCTTTCTTTTATTCAGTAAAGTAAGCAGATATACATCATGTACATATGGGGAATAGATCTACTGGGTAGGAATATAGGGGTTTTATAACCATTTTTCAAGCTGTAACTGTGCTTTAAAACTTTGAATGTGGTGACACAGCTAGTTTGACAGCATCACCACTTTAAACCTCTTAACATCACTGCAGGGTATGTTAAGACACCCAGCTTTGCCATAAAGGAGAGGATCACACTCAGACCCTGAAGTAATATAGTAAGTGGTTCAACAAACATCGTCAGCAGCTAACCACTGACCCACCTTCAGCTTGGGGTAATTATTTCTAGCCAGTGAACTTCACTTATCTTCTTCCTAAGAAAGCAATTGATTATGAAAGGAGGAGAGTTTTTAAATACTAATGGTGCACTTGAAATTATATTTGGAGTACAAATTTGATTTTGTAATGATGTGACATACATATCCCCCACCCCAAGTACTCTGAAAGTTCAGAAGCATACTGTGATTCAGCATATTTTGTCATAACTAATATGTAACATGGCATACTTTAGCTTAATGCTTTAGCTTAATACTTTTAGCCTTAGATTTTCTAGATTGACTTTTCAGAGTGAAGAGTAGACATTTTCTCCTGCCTGGCATAAGCAGATGTTCATGTGTGTGCTTATGTATGGTAATTCTGTTAGTATCATTTGCTTGGAAAAAAAATGAGCCTTGTATGCATTTGTGACTTAATTATGTTTTGAATGTAATAATTCTCTGAAAAATGTAATTTCACTCAACATATTTTCAAGAATTTATCTAAAGACACAATTTCTGTCCAGTAAATGTCTGTTTCATACTTTTATGTGGATGAGACTCTAGGATTTACCTTGTTGCTTTGCAACAATGTGTTTTCATAATAATAAAAAAAAATAATACTGGCAAAATACTGTGAATTTTATTTCAGAGAGGACTGAATCTCCATGTATGCTTAAAATCGCAGGATCTGTTTACAGGGTGCCAAGAATATATACTTTGGAATCAGTCCATTACTAGAACTAAAGCACTGCTGGTGAAATAAGAACTGGGCATATGGTGATTATGCAGAGCTGTAGTGAAAAACCACAATGAGTACAACATTTTTGAGCTGTTACTACTTAAACTCTTCATGACTCTAAAAACAGCAAGAACCATCTCCACTTTAGGTCAATATATCAGAGGAAATGAGCAATACTAACCAAAGTCTTAGTAGTGTCTTACAGTGGAACATTGAATGTTAGTAGGCACCAGTGATTTAATTATTTTCTTTCCTGAGTCTGAGAGAAAAACTAGAAGGATTCCTAAAGACTGCTAACTCCAGCAACTATGTTCAAGAAGTATATGATGTGTTGTATCTAATTATGTTTTTCCAGCTTATTCTGGACTGCATCTCTATTCAGAAATGGCATTGTACAACCTTCTCAGGCAATTTATAGTGCTTCCCATCCTTTATTGTAAACATTTTTTGTGATTACATATATATAAAGATATATAAATTCAACTTCCTTCCTTTTAATGAGGCCTGTTCTGTTTTGTTCTGTGCCTATACAAGAAGGAATTTGCCCCATCCTCTTCATCAACAGAAAGTACCAGTGTTCTGTGTCTACAACATGGTTTTCCACCCTGTCTCATACAAGCCCAACTTTTTTATCAGTGAGAGTTTGCTTAGAATATTATCTTTACTTATTCATGCATAGGTCTTCTTTTTGTTACTGGAAAGCTATGCTTTATAACTCTATATATGTGGTCTTTCTTTCTAACATAGCCTCAATACCGCCCAAGAAAATACATCCCCATAATTAATCTTTAGTTTTATTTTAGAAGAATTTATAACCTTGTAGTGCAGTAAATATGATGTTGCCATTGAAAATAACAAACCACATTAAGCTCACAGCGCATGCTTCAGTGTTTGTTGGACAACATTTGGATTTCTCTGGAACTTCCTGGAGCCATGTTTTAGTTTGTGCATCTAAAGACCATTCTCTGATGACTGGGGGACTCTTACACCTATACTTAAACTTTTTTAGGATTCTATGGTGTATATATGTTACTAAGACAAAAAAAAATATACCTTTAATACACATTTATGAACATATAACACAGAGGTTGTAGTAATAAGTACTTATTCTGTCAAGGAGCTACCCATGATCCTGGGTAAAAATACTGTGTGGAGAAGTATGGGCATGACTTGGTAAGAGGCGCAGAGAAGGGTAGGACAGTAGTAATAATTCTGTGGTTATTTTCTTAAGATTTAATCAAACTAACAGTATAATTCTTGGGTATGTTCCTTTTGTCTGTAGAAGATTTTGAGTCTAATTGACTGGTAAAAAAAACAAACCAAGTCCTCTGTAACTTAGTGCAACAAATTGATAATAAAATACATATAAAGCTAGATATTTCCATCTTGTAAGCAGTTTCAAAGTATACTTCTCACCAATATGTTTATATTAGTCTTTCATTACTTAATGAAAAATAAGGAACACTTATTGGTTACTTAAAGCAAGCTAGTGAAAGTAAGAAAAAGTCTTTTGCATGTGAAAAGTTTTCCAGTCAAAGATCTGAGGCACTTTTTCAGAAGCACAAAATTGAAATTTAAAGATCAAATCACTGCAAGAATGCAAAGTGTTTTGTGTTCATGTATATGAAGTATTTTATTTCATGGTTCATTAAAAATCAAGGCTGTGCCCACACTTACTAATTACAGCGTTCTCTTGTTGGTCCTGTTTGGAAAGGATGCTGATTGCTTTAGCACATACAGGATCCAGATTAATTTATTTCTTGAAGGGAGAGCTGAGTAGAATTACCAATTATCTTTTTGTAAATATTTGGTATATTACACATTTACTTTTAACTTTGAAATTGCTGTTTGTTATTTATCTTTGAGGTTTGGAAGCCGCCCTTACTGAAGTAAAAACGTGACAGATGAGCAGTGTCACATTCAATTGAATGATAATTTTTTGTGTGTTTTGTGAATGGGGAAAGTATAAGACTCTGTCTTAGCTATGCTGCTAAGGAGGTTGGAAAAGGGGAAAGATAATGTCAGTCTGGGTGACTGTTTACCTTTGCTGTAGTATTATGTTGTACATTAGAGCAGACCTTTTCCTAGTAAATGCTCCCATAGCATTACAGTAAACAATCATACTCTGATTACAACATTTGATGATTTAGCTTTATGAGACGTGCTCTTGTAAGAATTAAATGATTGCAGGGAAGTTTGAGAGAAAAAGGTGTCAGGAGCATGGAAAAGAGCAGCCTTCCCAGGTTTACTTATATGGGTACATGGTCTCCAAAAACTGTTGTGGTATATACGGCAAATACATGTTCATTGTGCTGATCTTTTTGTTGTTACTGATCAAAATACTGAAGCAGTCTGATTATTTCAATCCCTGCAACATGGTATTAGCTACTTCAAAGCTATACTCTTTTTGTTGTGCTGAATGTGCACTGAAGTAAAAGCTTCTGACACAATATAAAAACAAAAGCTGTGCTAACTTTCATGTACTAAACACAATAAAACTCATCTCTAACTTCAGAAGACCTCAGTGTAAATGTTCTGTCAAAGCTACAAATTGAAAATCCCTTTATAATCACTAGAAACAGAATATAATTTAAATATTTGCTTTAAGATGAATTACGTCTTTGACTCCATTGATCATGGACTGATTTTTATTGCTTCCAAAGGAAGCTTAAGGTGAGTAGTTCAGATATAGATTTCTGGTTGAATATTTCTGCATTAATCAAATAGCCCATTACACTCAAAATATTATATTGACAAAACAGAAACATACCTTACATGCAAAGCTACAAATTTATTTTTAGTGTCATTAAAATATTAAAAATTAATGTTAGTACAGATCTAACTAGTTTATAGAAAACAAAAGAGAAAGAAAATAAAGAATTACAAAAAAGGTTTAACAACAATAAATAAGTACAATACAATTCAAAAATTTATATGCACTTTTTCTAGTACCTATTTAATTTCTCTGCTCTTACGCTTATCCATCCAGAACCCTCTGAACCCTAAGGTGAGCAACTTCAGTCTGACTGGTGGTGGAAGGGGGATTTATTTAATAGGATCTGACAGTGTCCCAAATTGTTCACTGGGAAGTAAGCGCTGACATTATTTTTTCTTTTCCACAGAAAAAATGTGAAATCAATCACAATGGTGTCCTTTCCCTCACTATAGGGTCCACATGGGGCTAATTGGTAACATGTTTTGCACCCTTGTCTTCCTTGGCCTGCAAGTCCATGTCACACTGAAATTTCCTGCATACAGTGTGGGTTAGATATGTTCAGTACTTGTTTGTTGTTTTCTTTGTTACCCTTGGATTTGTTTTACCCAGCTCCCATGGTTGCATTTCTTTACTTGCCCTTTGGTGAGCTGTTTCTAACTCTGGAGTCTTGAATGTCAGACTCTCTCTTACTATCTCAGGCCTGCTCTCTCCTGCATTCTATCCCTTGTCCTCCACTTCAAGGGCTCTGCTGTTGTACTAGGTCTATGTTTCTCCACATTGCATCATTATGGTGCAGTTTTGAATAATGTAGTTTACCCAGAATATCTGTTTGTTACTACTATATATATAAAAATTATGGTATTACCATAGAAAAGTAATAAATAAAATTACATATCTACCTGTTCATTGGAGAAATTTCTGTTGCAGCTAAATATGCCAAAACAAAGCTCCAGGAGACAAAACCCAAGTTTGGACAAAGCATGTTGGAGGGATCTCTGCCCTGAGGACTTTGAGCATCAGTGCCCAGCTCATAGACATGGCAGAATTGCTTTCCTCGGCTATAGGATGCAGGACTTCCCAGAAATGCTTGTGGAAGCAATAACAGGAGGGCCACAATCATTAGAAGAAGGACAGCATTTGTCTACATAAGTCACTAGGATTTGTGACATTTAGAGTAATGAGGATGCCAAGATTCTATCTGGAATTTTCAGAAATGAATTTTCCTACTGTATAAAGAGTATAAGTAGTTTGCAATGAGATGTTACACTATGAGAAACTGATGATGATTTCTATTTTCTTCTCTAGTTGCCGAGATTCTCACTGCACAGATTGAACAGTATTAGCTCCATTCAGCCATGCTACCCTGCTAAAAGACACCGTGACTATTGCCAATAACTTGAATATGAAGGAACATAAAAAAGAAACCTTTAAAAATGTGATGAAAAGATGTGGGAAATGTGGGGGCCAAATTGATAAAGTTCAATATAAGCCCAGTTGAAATCTTGAAAAGTTCTTTAGCTGGTTTAAACATGGATCTACCCCATGTATGAATGAGAAAAAAAAAAGATTCTGAGCTCTAAAGAGAAAAATAATACCTTATTGTGACAGGCAATTATAAAGTGAGCTTCAGAAAGGATTCATGTAAAAGGGAGAAAATTAGGTGTTTTTCAAGAACCTTTTTCAACTAGATTGATTCAATGAGATTGATTCAAAGGAGATTTCTGTTGAGATCCTTTTATTTTTACCCACAAAATCTGCACGAGCAGGATTTTGTGGAAAAAAGGAGTCCCAAATGACAGCAGAAGGGAAAGAGTGGGCATTTATGGACGAAAAGATGGTGTAGTAAGAGCAAAAGCAAAAACCATTAAACTGCTGCAGCGTGTGCTATCATTAAAAGGACACAAGACCCTTTTAGCATGTTGCTGACCTGCTCAGCAAGGATATTGCACAGCAAGAGGTAGTGCATTACAGCCAGCAGCTGAAGGAGGCTGACACACAGCAGCTGCTGGAGGATGCTGGCAGCTGTGGGTGGGTCCACTGATCTATTGGAACAACGCAAAATTCAGTGGATATTTGCCAAAATTTCGTTCATAACCAATTAAAAAAAAAAAATCTCCTTGTGACACAAAATGGAGGGCTTTAGAAAATCATCAAAAATATTAAAATTGGGAAGATTGGTCTTTATGCCATGGTGAATCAGATGCCAGGTAGTGTATTTTGACTTTACAGAAAGAAAACAACTTGGAGCTTGAACTACCATTCTACCAGGGGCTACCCTGATGCTATTCACCCTTTCATGTGTTCAAGGTGGTTTTTAATACTTTTCTAACACTCTTGATGTATTTGTGGAAGAATGATTACTAGAAACTGGTACAATTTAGAAATGTGTAGAGGTAAAAAAAGAAGCACAGAATGAGGGTGATGCTTCTAACAGCCACCTATGTAAGCAATTATAATGCAAAAAGCATTTGAAGCAATTTAAAGCCTTCAATTGAAGTTCTTATCTACTGTCTAGTTAGAACAACTGCAGTAACATAAATGGGTTTCTTTGCCACATTTGGTATGATTTCTACCACATATGAAATCCAATTTTAGTCAGAAAGAGTTGATGCCCTTTTAAAAATGTGATAGATTTTTCTTTGGTAATTTTTTTTAATTTAATCATCCCAGTTAATATTCATAAAAGAAATAAATGAATGGCTAAACTGTACTTGCTAATAAAATTGAAGACAGCGTAATTCTTAGCTATTCACTCTACAGACTTGATGCAGAAAATAAAGGCAATTTTACTGATCATCTTCCCGTTTTTGTTAGATTTTCTTATGTTATTATGAAGAATGTGCAATACTGACCAATTCTCTTTAAAGACAGTTTTTCTAAAAAACAAAATGTATTCATTCCTTCTGAAAATGTTTACATATGAGAATTGTCAAATTTACAAGCAAATTAATGTCCTCCACATTTCTTACATTTAATTTTAAGGGGTAATAAATGAACATATACAGGTTTAACGAATTTTGTTAAATCTCACTGCAATGGCAACGCATTGGCTCAGTTACAGTTAAATCTGTGAACAGACATTATGTTAATGAAATCATTAGAGCTCTGTTCTTTGAAATGTTACTTGAAAAGCTGTTCCACAAAGCTCTTCACATCGTGAGAATAAGACAAAGCCTGAAAATATTCATCCTCAGACATAAAGGACTGTGAAGGAGATAATGCAAGGGGCAGATATCAGAACTTTCTTTACTTCTGAAAGTCTAGGTTCAGAGTGGCATTAAGTGGCCAGCAAAAACGTTTGGAGTGGTTTCATCACAAAGTCTAAATGAAACATAAATACATTTTCAAATTGGGGATTTTTTAAATTTTTTTTGTTTTTATTTTTATTTTATTTTATTTTACACCAACCAGTGTTTGGTTCCCTTCCAAAATAACCTGGTGCTGATATTTCCGTTCTGTGACCTAATTTATTCAATTTTTTTTACGAGTTTAATTATTATTTTTAAAACCCCTGTAACCATAATGTCTTTACAATACAGAACATATACTTCAAGCTGCCACCTTTGTGTACAAAAATCATGACTGCTTGTCTTTAGAAATGCACAAAAGTTCTACTCAGAAATGTGTGCTCAGTTTTGACATTTTACCTCTACACTTCTGAATATTTGACTGTCATGCTCAATTCCTTCATTGGCCCTATGACTAAAAAGATCCTGATTTTTCAGTCAGATACAAAAGCAGAACTCTTTCCCACTAAAGCAAAGCAAAAATAACCTTGAGATTTCAAAACAGAACTAGTTACTTAATATTTTCAGTGTTTCCTTCTCATTTGCTCACCAGCTTATGGTACATGCCTGTGCATATTTCTTATACTTGAGTCTTAAGCAGCTTCTTCTTGCTGGTTATTCAAACACAGCCAAGCACCAGAATTGTTCTGTTGAAGGCTCAGAGAAGATACCATGATATATGCTGTGGTTGCACAGAATGTACCATGGATAAGACTTGATTATTTCCTTTGAACTGTAAAAATGCACATAACATAAGAACATATATATTGTAGTGGTATGTACTTGTTAATGTAATTAAGTTGTTTTAACTTTGTTGTTGAAGGAAAATTGCAAAAATCTGCACAAGAGACTTATTTTACATCTGTATCTTTTTTCCTGAGTTGCTTCTTAGAAGAGGAAGTCAGGAATCATGACAATTTGTTGTGAGACAATTTGCTCTCTTGGAACTCTGGAGGCAACTCTTTACAACTTTGGAGAGTCACAGTATCAGAAATGCTTTCTTAATGATTCTTACTCAGCATGGGCAATCTGATCTTTGTCCATTACAGAGTCAATAAACCGGTTTCATGCTACAACTTATCTTGACTTTCACCAAGTGAAATTGAAGTTCAATCAACCATTAAGTTTTTTGATTGCAATCTTTTTTACTAACCTTACTCAAACAAGAATTTGGAGACCAAACAAATGCAAATATATGTTTATTTACTAAAGTACAGGAATTTTAGTATTCCAGTCTCTCCTAGGTGCTCCTTCAGTTTTCCTCCATCAATGTCTGAAGCGTAGGGAACTTATAGACACCATACTCCCTCATTTTGGTTTCTCCAAAGCCAGTGGGAATCTGCAGCATTGCAAAGGAGCCTGCATTGTGAGTTATGCCCAGTCTGTCCTGGCTCTTTGTTATGATGCATAAGAGAGTCTGCCCACCATGGGGGTATGCTGTGTCTTTATGATTTCGAGGACATGAAGTTGTCATGCAACAGGGAGGAACTTCAGACTCGTAGAAGGATTGTATGACTACATCTAAGAACGTAACAATATTTCTTGCTAGGTTGTTGTTTGTCACAGCATTTTTTTTTTCAGTAAGTATTCTAATGCCTTATTTTAATAAGTGAGGACTGCATTTCCTTCACAGTTATGTAAAACAGGACCCACATTTACCAGCTCAGATGAGGATTTGTGAAGTTAACTTTTTGCCCTCAGGCATATTTTTTATAGGTGGAAATGTGCAGGCTGAAAGCATAGCAGGAATATAAAATGCTATGTACAGATAAGCAAGCCAAACTGTGGTTCTTATGATATTCAACGACCTTAGCTGTGCAGTTTCTTCACTCACTGTGGTTGTTACAGGTGAATAGCCAATGGCAAAATTTGACCCAGTAGCTCACCCTTTCTGTAAAATCTATGTCCATATTCCTAATATATGTGCACTTACCTTTCTTTTCCTAACGTCTCACTACAGTGTTACATTGCAGTTGGGTACTCATAGGAACATCAGATAGTGTGATATTGGCAGCAGCACACTGTGTGCAGCCAGCATAGCCCTGGTGAGTCATGGCAACAGTCAATCAATACCCTAAATTGCGGTTTTTAACACGGTAACTGTGCTGTCACATACTCTTCTGTACTTCTGTCAATGCTTATCTTATGCTCCCAAATGCATGAACTCTTCTCTACTACAAAATTCATAGAAACTAATGAAAAACATACTGGTATCATTCACTGGATATAAACTCAATAAAAATAAACCAGAAGTAATATAGATACCTTTTTTTCTTCCCCTGTAGCCCTTCTGGAGTGGCACAAAAACTGCACAAGAAACAGAATTCTCTCAATTTTTTATATGCATTTAAACTGTGATATCCTCTTTTGCTCTGCAGCACAGGACTGGAAAACCATAACTTTGAGCATCTTCAACTGATATTTTTTTAAAAACAGAGCATAAATTAGAGGACAGATAAATGGAAAGCTTCTGGCACAAGGCAGCTCTGGGCAGAGACATGCTTCTCATTGTTCTCAGAAAGATGCAATATATACCTCCTGTTAAAGTTTATTAGTGTGTTTACAGAACCATGTTTAAATGATTACTTAACTTTTAGTACTGGTTAGCTAGGGCATAGTCAGTTCTAGCACCTGCAGCATTTCTGATGTTGATGAATCCACAGATATTCAACTTTTGGGGGTCCCTTACAGTAGGAAGGCCCTGGTTTTCAAAACTATGAGTTTCCACTAGATACAGGATTAATCACAGCAGCATTTTATTACTATGATGTTTAGGCACCTCAGTTTAATTGAGCCATTGACCCACCTCTTATCCATGCAGAAACTTAAGTCTGACTG
The DNA here is from genome assembly GCA_017589585.1 of Phylloscopus whistleri. Lineage (NCBI taxonomy): Eukaryota > Metazoa > Chordata > Aves > Passeriformes > Phylloscopidae > Phylloscopus > Phylloscopus whistleri. The sequence continues at coordinate 321,268 of JADMLD010001097.1, read as the reverse complement.
TATTAAAAGTGTTTCTTCATTAAATACACCTGATAAATTATTGCTGGTTGATTGTGGGCTCGATATTTGAATGAAATATACGTATGTTTAATCCTTGATTGTTGCAATATGAGATATGTTTTATGAGAATTGGACGTAGAAGTAGTAGTTTGACTCCCATTTCAGAGCATAAGCCACCAATTATTTTTTCACTAACTAAATTAACACAATGAAAGAACCCTCAGTAAATACATCTCTCTCACACTGCTATTCTGGCTCCTTAGGGCAAGCTCCTGGTCTTGAAATGAGAAACCCTGAGCTTAGCTCTTTTTCCTTTTAGCAGTCACTATGATGAGCATAAGTAAATGCCTCTTTCATTTCATTTTGATGTCTGTTAAGTATAGCTAATGATCTTCAACCCCTTCAGCAGAGTGGACTAATAAACATATGTGTGAGAGCCTACACTGTAGAGTTATATAATTTTATTATTTCAAAGGAGTTATATATCCAAAGACCAAAAATATCAACTGCCAAAGAGTTAAATGGGGAGGAAAAGAAATTCTTCCTTTCCTGGATCTTTGCACAAAACATCTGTATATTGTCATGTCCTGTTGAAGTCAAAGGCAAAATTCTCATGGGCTGTAAGGGACCTAGGATTTGTCTCATGGTTTCTAACATAACAGAAGAGTTCACAGGTCTAACCTAATACTGAAGTCTAAAGCCCTAGTGAAACTAGAGGAGCAGCCTGCAGCTACCCTTGTTTAAAGAAAAAAGTAGGGAAAGGGGAAAAAACAAGACAAAAGAAGAATGACGAGCAAGGAAATATACTCAGAATGGACAAAAGGAGAGTGGCCCAAAGATCCTGCTCAAAAGATTCAGGCTGTGCACAATACAGCTATAAATTGCTAAAAGATAGGCTTTCTTGTGAGTTGTCTTGTACTTGCCACTTCTTACTGAGCTGGAAATACCCTAAGGACAGCCTTTCATCTCTTGAAGCGTTTTGTCATTTCTGTACCTGGGAGTCAGAGAGGGACATATACAGCAACAAAGCAATCATTACAGAGTCACAGTAATAACAATAATAGTAGTAATAATAAAGAATTCCTGTGGAAAAGCTCTATTTGGATGACCTGTTCACATTATTCACTGCAACCTCCTAAAGAAACTGCAAGTATTGTAGTGCTGTATTCTATTGTCACTGAACTTTGTGTCTCAGAAAGTCCCATGCCATAGGACAAGGTTTTTAGCTGTAGGCTTGCTCTTTATTATGACATCTTTTCCTTTAATCTAAATTTCCAAATTCTGCTCAAAAAATGCTTCCAGGGTTGCAGGCAATATAGATGTATTGTTTCTATTTATGGAGAGAAAAGATTAATACTTGGGTTGACATGTATAATGCACCCCTTCCAGGAAAGCAGGGTTAGTAATGTATCTTTCCATCAGTCAACAGAAATAAAAGACACAAAGACCAAGCATCAACCAGAAATGTGACAGGGAGTGTGTTAGCATTCTCTTCTGGGCTATTGCCCAGGCCTTCAGGCAGCTCTTGTCAATGTGGAAGAGCAGATGGGACCATAACCCCACATCTTGTCCCATACCAGGCAATGCATAACAACCATTCTCAGTTTAAGGAGAGTAAATGGAAAAAAGAAAGTGATCACCCACATCTTCAGCAGGGAAGAAACTTGAGAATGTAGTAATTGCTGAGGCCATTTGAAAAATTTAAGGAGAGTTGAAAATCCAAAAATATGAAGTCTCTGTCACCAGGCCAGCTACATCACCAATCTGAATCCGGTTTATTCTGATGTCTCATGAACTAGAGCTTAGAGTCAATGGACTATTTGTAAGGCATCCATGAAGGATGCCTGAGTGTCAGTAGAGCTCAAATTAGCTGTTTCTAAGAGAATGATCTTTGTGTAGCTGGAACAGCTGCATTACTTGAAAGCTGAGCTAAAATTATGTAGCACATTTTAAAATATTCAGGCCAAGTGACTTTGTACCACACACTCATGAAGGTATGTGGTTTGCTGTAACTCAAAGAATTACAATAAGAATTTCCAAATCATTTGGCAGGGTAGTACACTGTATCTGTGAGTAGCATATAAAGTAGGAATACCTAAATGATATTCAGCTCCTACTGTTTGTTGCTGCCTATTAAGAAGTAGTTTTGTAAAGAACAAGCATATAATTTGAGATAATTTCTGACTCCTGAGAGCATTACAGACCTTTTGACTAATTCGAGTGACCTTTTCCATTTGATCCACAAGTAGGCAGATAATAAACAATATAATGCCACAGGTCCTAGAGACTAGAAAGGAGATACTCTGTCAACACATAAAATCCAAACTCATCCATGAGATGCTCAGACTTTTTCTTTAGATCAGCTCATTCATTCCTAGGCAGAATAATTTGACCCTGACAATAAAAATAAGATTGTTCAGAAGTTTGTTTGGTTTTGGTTGGTTGGTTTTGGTTTTATTAATTTCAAATACTTTAATCTTTCTTTCCAGCCAAGCTTTCCTTCACAGGTCATGCTCTTGTGCTGGCCAAAGAATAATGTACAATTTTCTTGATTTCATACATGGTAGACAAAGTAGGAGGCTGAGAAATAGCTCTGTTTTACTAATGTCATTGTACTGACCTTTTCCACAGTAAGAATTAGTAGCCTGAGAGAAGCTAATGCTGTTTTTATCCAAATGCCTAAGGATCCTCGTTTAATACATGCTTTATTCTAAGTTTTGCTTAATCAACAACAATTTAATAGTAACAGGGCAAAAAATTAATTTTGAGTAAAATATATCTATTATACAACAATTTACACAACTAAAGGTCCTAGTTTTGAGACTGGAGAGTAACTTGCCATTCTCCTTTAAAAGGATAATTTCCAGTCACAATCAGGGATGATCAGAAATGGGGGAGTGGGATAGTCGTAGTTTGCCTTTTTCTCCACCACTGCCTATTCTTCTCTTGTCATATTGCTCACCTTAATACACCAGATTCACTTAACTCTTGACATTTTTTCACAGAAGAGGGAAAATAGTTTTCTCAAGAAGGTCAGTTTCCTGAAGTAGTAATTGTTTTTTATAACAATACCAGTTTTTGTGTCTTTGCACCATAGACTAATCTCTAAGAGATAATGGGTGAAAGTTCCAAGAAACCCTATTTCACCATACAGTGTTATATGTTTACATCAGTCCCAAAAATAGAATTTCAGTGTATTCTTTTCAAAGGTTTGACTTAAAGATCAATTTAGCCATGTTCAAGATTTTTTTTCGAGAGGAAACACATATAACTTAATCACATGGTAAATTTTTGCTTATCAAGTCTATTAAAGGTTTTCTTTGGTGGTGGTGGTGAAGATCCAGACATCATCATTGCTCTAACACAGATTCAAAAGAGATTGTACTGCATTTTGGGTATATTCTGTTCATTTTTGTGTTTAAATTGAAAACAAAATATACTTTTTTCCTTAAAATTACTAGTGCTCAAAAAAGTGGCTTTTAACTCTCTATCCACTATTAATCACATGCATAATTCCTGCTTAAATCCTATTTGAGTCAGTCTGCTGAGGTAAGCATGCCTTGCTGGGGAGGGATGGAAACATGGAATGGTCACAGTCAGGATAAATACAAGTGATCAAGAGATTTGTTACAGTTTTCAGTCTACCAACTTTTCTTTTTTCTCTTCCCAAGGAACACTAATTCAAGTAGCTGGAAGAATTTTTCCATCACTGTATTCTTTGAGTCATTCCCAATGGTATTAGCCATTCAGGCATCTCTTAACACAGTATGTCTTAAATATGTTCTATCTCTGCAAACATTTAAGTTTGCAGAAGTTGTTCCCATTTCATAGATTCTAATCTGACATTCAGCTATTAATTTTGGAATTGTAAATGTACTTAAAAATAATTTTCCTGTACTAATGCTCAAAATAGTCCATTTGCAATTCAGGAGGGAGGCTCTAAAGCTTTGCTGTTACTCCAAAGCAATGCAGTTCTATTGACCACTATCAATAATTCACACAGTCAGGTCAGGAACTATGGTAGCAAAGGGCATTGAATTATGGATCCGTACTTTTCAAACAACAATAAAATTTTTGAAGCTGTTGGCCACACGAGTCCAGAGAAGGATGTTTAATCAATTTTGCACAAGTGGGTTAATGGGTGAAGGGCACAACTGTAATGCTAAACTTTCACAGAGCAGGAAAATCTTTAATGGTTCCCATTGTCCGTGCAAATTTTGATACCTTGAATTCTCAAGAGTAAGGTCATTCAGAAGAAAACAGAAAATTACATGCCTCGTGGAGAAAGAGTGTGATACTACAAAGACAGAAGATGCAAAGAGGAGGGCTACTACTTGTGAAGGGTGATTACTGGAGTAGAAATTAAACAATGGAAAGAGCTATTCTCACCTCTTAACTGCACAGATGATCATACCTGGAAAGCAGTCACTTCTGGCAGGCACCTCTTGATATTAAATGATGTGGAAAATTTTGGTCCTATAGATGAAGTCTCAGAGACTCTACATGAAGGAAACCAGAATAAAATAAGAATTATTTCAAAATATGTATTGGAAAGAGAGTATTTAGAGACAAGGTGAGAAATTACATGGGCCCATCACAGAGGATAATGTGAAATCTGCAGTTTAATTCTCAGGAAAAAATAAAATAAAATAAAATAAAATAAAATAAAATAAAATAAAATAAAATAAAATAAAATAAAATAAAATATCATTTGAGAAAATGCTCCATAGACATTTATCAAAACCTGTTGGATAAGAAATTGGTAGATAGCTACTGAGCCCATATCTTTGTGCTAGTGAGTTTCTGGTACAGGGACAAAAATTTTCTGCAAGTAAGTGAGTTTTTTCAGTAAAGTATCAGGAGCTTTATAGATACTAATTTATCTGTGGCATGAGTCTAAGGTATTGGTTGATTTGCTGATTCTACCAGGTTGATTGTTTGCTAGTGACATTGATCTGCCCTAAGTTGTGTGTCTCCACAGGCTGCACAAGGACAGGACACTGGAGAGAATTTGGCTTCATTGAGACAGTATTCCTTCCAGGGTCCCTTGGGGTGAACAGAAATCTGCAGTGTACCTGATCTGCAGTGCAATTCTGTCATCCTGGGTAACACTTAAATGTCAAAGTTAGGTTTTTTTAATAGATACTGACATGAAATTAACTGGCATATCCTAAAATATTTTGCTAAAGAAATTGACAAAAATTTTCAATAAACTAATTGCATTAAAAATTAGGAAGGACAGATTTCTTTTAGAAGTTAGCAATAATTTTGAAAAAAAAAAAAAGGCAGATAAAACATGGACATTTTCAAGACCACTTTCAGAGAAAAACAAATCCATTTGGAAATGCTGGAGAGGATACATAAGAAAGTGTGTGTCTACATGAGCATATGTATAATTGTACATACTCACCAAGAAAATACATGTAGGCTGGTAGCTGGAGTCCTTTCACACACTTGTCTAGACAGATCAGGTGGAAGAGGTGAGTTTAGCTCTTTTCTACTTTGCAGGTTGTAGAGTGTTTCAAGAACCAGATCTGCAGCCAGCATAATTTAGACAGGCCAGGTTGCTGTGCTCTTGCAGATGCTTTTCCTGGGTTGCCTGTGGGTAGTTCTGCAACCTGCAGCTGTCAAGGGTGTTTGGAGCAACCACAGAGTCACATGCCATCATTTCCCACTGCACAAAAGTGGACTGGAGCTTGCATGGAAAGAACTTCAGTTTGGCTGTCTCTGTCTGGCACGTTTTTTAGACCCAGAAAAACACGTGTGAATTTGCAAGTCTGTCTTGCAAGTATGCAGATGAATAGTTTGGGAATTTCTTCTCCTGCAGAAGACCTTCTCATTCTAGTTTATTACAACCTTCCACATTTTATAACAACCTCTTCTCATGGCATTTACTGGATTTATAGGGTTGCAGAGGAGCACCATGGTTGGTTTTGTTCCCAATGTGGTCATGTAAAATTCACAATAGAGCAGCCTTGCTGGCTAAATAACCACACTTGTTACATGGGTCCCAGGACAGGAGATGTGAGATGTGGGGCTATCTGCCAGGTTGCACTCCTATGCAGAGCCAATGGGCAGAGATTGCTCTCCCTACAAGAACAAATGCATCCCATTACTTCTATGGAGTAGGAAAGAGGTCATTCTGATAACTTAATTGAACATTATGTGATATATTTTTTTCCTCCTCATATTTCATAACCAAACTGCTCTGGCATTATTTTTCAGTATCAAAAACAAATGTACTCATTTTTCCTTGACTTGTGTTCAGTTACTGAGAACGAAAAGGAACATTAACTTATATACTTCTATCAAAGTAAGATATTTTATACCTACCTTTTCACAGAAAGCAAAATAAAGTTTTGTTCAGTTGAGTTACTTTGTTTGGTTTTAGTTTTCCTGGTCTCACAGTCTAAATACTGTTAGGGAAAAGTCTGGAAGCACTTCAAAGTCAAAAAGACAGTAAAATTCTGTGTGATAAATTATATGTTGTGGACACAGAGGAATTTAATGTGTGAAATAGATATCCATTGGTCTTTTTCTGTCAGAAATTTGTTTGTGTGTAGGTATATAAACACGTTTTTGGTATTTATCCCATTGATAATTTACAATCAATGACAATGTGTACACATATTTATTTGGACAATCATCCCTGAGTTATTAATCTTCTCTCGAGCTAGACTTTGCAAAATGCTCTGAGAAACCTCAGTCTGCAAGGTACACTGAATTCAATAGGATGTGGGCATCTAACTGGTTTAGGCAGAAAATACATCTGACACAGATGTATGTTTCCATTAATATAAAGTGTAGGTATAGCAGACATTCCAGTGTCAATGAATGAAAAAGGTTATGTCACTTTAGGGCAGTTGTGCAGTGCAGAAAACCTATGCAAAGGAGTAGTATGCAATGTAACCACAGTCACTGTACTATTTTATTATGGAGCAACTGATCACAGCTACGACATCTGAAGAAAACCACAAAGACCCTTTCCTGAAGACGGTAATGAGAACAGGTTATGTTACTACTAAGTTCCACATTCTCATTACAAGCTTTTTAATGAGAAAGGATTAATTTTCTGCCATTTTCCATTTTCATTACTACTCAGTCAAGGGAATGAGATATCAGGAGTTTAATGTCTAATTTATATTCAATGAATCTTAGTAGTGTGCTGCACTCTTTTGACCTTTTCAATATTTTATACTTTGATTGGGTGGTCACTTGACTCCTGCATTGTTTATAGCCTCATTATAGCAGCTTATAGAAGAAAAAGTGAACTGGCTACCCAATCAAAACAATAGAATAGCAGAAAGGTCCATTTAGTACCATACACATGTATCAGTTCAAGAATATAAACAGTATTAAACTTTGGAAATATTTTTTTCTGTCAGAACTACAAGAATTAAAATTACACTTCAGTGCATGTGATCTTGCAATCAGGAATGGAGAGCAGAAGAAAAGAGATATATTCTGTAGTGACTGGGGTCACTTTTACTTCCTCTTTAAGCACTCACACTTATGGACAGTAGGGTAGATTAACAAAATGTTTTGCCATGTTTTATGCGTGCTTACCCTCATTTTGCAAAGGCCAATGGTTGCAGAAGGAGCAAGATGATGAACAATCAGGTCCATTGTACTGTCAGTAGTTAACGGTTTTTGAAACAGTCATTAAACATCTGTGTGAAATACTTTAATATATTTTTGCAAGACTTGTCATGTAAAAGTGAGATGATATAAAGGCCAGTCAGGAAATTTTAAATCTATGAAAAATTTAATTGTAATGTCAGACTGTTAGAAAAAAAAAAATCACAAACAAAATTACCAAACCAATATGATATATTTCAGTGCATCATTTGAAACGACTAAGCTACCACAACTTTGGAATCAAACTTTCTCTGAAGTATATACTTTAAAAATAAAAAAATATCAAAAAATTTAAAAAAAAGGCACAAAGGAAACTTTTAATGTAGTAGTTTATTTCAGATTTATTTCAGTACAAAGATGGCAAAAAAACCCCCAAAAAAACAACAACAAAAAAACCCAACCAATCAACCAAACAAACAAACCCCACCAAAATCTACACCTTAAAATGAACTGCATCTTGAAAATATAATACTTAATTTATCCCTTGTTGATAGTGGATTGAGTACAAATTTATGGATAAAAATATATTTTGACACTACTTAATTTCGAGACCTTTGCAGAAGTCATGAAATTCAAAATTTATGATAGAAAAATATTTAGGAAAGGTAGTTAAAAAATAACTTTTGTGTGTGTGTGTGTGCAGCTTTCAATCTGTTTGTTTTAATTAACAGAGGGTGTTTACAGAGATTAGATAATTATTCTTTTAAACCTGACTAAATAATTTACTTATGTCAAACAAATAGCACTTCATTACTGGAAGGAAATATAATTGATGTTCTGCAACCCTCAATATAATAAACATACTATTCATTCCTTAACTGTTAATTCTCAAAACTCATGTTCAACAGTCAGTAATAATTAATTTTCCATACCATACATGTCTTACTAAATGTAAATTAAATCCAGTTTGAGACCCATTGTTTAAAACATTACTCATAATGTCATTGCTGGACTAGCCCAAAAGACACATCATTTAATACAGTTTTTTAGGCCAGAGGGAGAAATAACAGTTTGGGTAATGAGGGGACTATCAGACCTGTGCCATTTTAACTGAAAGAAAAATTAATATATGAGATCCTTACAAGATAGATTAGAAAGAAGAAAGTGACAAAAGTAATAATGTGAATACTGAAGGGACTCTTCACCTTAAATGAGCCTAGGCAAATCTATTTTAGTCTCAGTTATATCATACTCAAATGCAAGAATTAAAAAATATGTGCCTACTTTGTTAAAAGCAAACCAGAAGTCATTACTGCAAACTGTGGTAAAGTCACAATTCCAAAAAAATACCTAATTATGTCCCTCACTAAGAAAGCAAGTGAAGCTTTAAGGATCAGAAAATGAATTCAAACTCTAGAAAAGTTACTGTACAGGTATCCAAGTAGTAAATCAAAATATTTTCCCCCAAACACTGTGAAAAAAATTCAGATGGAGAGTATATAGGATGGAGCAGCTGCAAACAAAAACTTGTTGGGCAAGAGATAAAACAAATCAGAAAAATAGGGCCAAGTATCACTCAGAACTTGTGATCTGCTCAAGCTTGTCAAGAAATCCCAAAAGAAGAGAGCTGACTTTCTTGAGCAGTTCTTTGCCTTGCCATCACAGAAAACTCTTATCATTAAGCTGAATTAATACTTTCAATAGATTACATGAGGTAACTTCAAGATATACTATTCACCATAAATTCAATTGAAACATTTTTAACACAATCCTTGCATATGATTGCTACAGGTTAATATTGGAGTAAACTACAGGTATTCTTCCCCTGAAATCTTTAGAACATGAAAACCACAACATACTGTTCTTTAATTTTTTCTCATGAAGTTACTTCTGTATTAGCAACTGTATTTCTCTGATCTGACCTCTTTGTTGACAAGTCTGAACAATACATGGTTACTGTACAAGAACAGATACCTTTTGATAGTACATACATATTTTGAAACATTCTTTTACTTGACAAAGTATGCAGTAAAATGTGATGAATCAACAATTAATTATCTAGAGTATGTGGGAATATTCTGAAAGGAGATCACTCTATATATGGTATTTTTTCAGTCCATTAATCATTATATGCTCGTTTCCTAGCACAGGTGCATTGGATTTATGCCTGGCTAATCACCTGGTTTGTCATGTTGTACTTAGCAGTATCAATAATGTATGTAGACATATATAATGTATGCAGACATATATAATATATGTAGAAATATATAAACACCATGTATTATCACTGTGGTTATAGATAAAGTCACAAAATCATAGAAACATGTAGCTTAAAAAAGGCCTTTAAAATCATCAAGTCTACCTGTAGATAAATTTATGATGAAATCAATTTTGTATTTTATTAAACATTGTACAGGAGTTGGTCACATTAAAACAAACAAACAAGCATCTCTTTCTCTTCATTCTGTTGACTCTCACACTTATGTTTTGCTGGTTTTCTTCTTATACTTCCACTTTCCTCTGACGGCAATGGTAGTTAAAGGTTCTTTGGGCCTTGTAAGGCTGAGTCATACCCAATATGTTTCCAAAGAGTCTAAGCCAGCTAAGAATCCCAAGGCACATTTTCATAAATTAATTAGGCATTTGAGTCAATAACCCTTAGGGTAGTCTTGCAATCACAGGCCAATTTTAAATTTAGTAGCTCAGGTACTAGTAGCAGTCTAGTTTTGGCACCACTGAGTTTATTGCATCCTGTATTAAGTCCAATGTTCCCCTGAGGATTTGAGTTTACAAATGTGCTTCAGTTTTGGAACTTGGGCCCAACTTGGGTTTCTAAATTACTTGGGTGTCTTCATGAATTTTATTCTTTACCCCTAGACAGGCCACTGTTTCTACTTTGTGGTTGTGGGTCATCAACAATACATTTTATATGGACGCTTTCTGTTCATAGTGTCTTTCAGAGCAATTATATAGCATCATGGGGTGAACACATCTGCTTCTACTTTCTGGAGGAGAAGTCTTGCCAAAGACTCTAGTGGGCTCTCCATGAAGATGTTTGCTCATTTGTGCTCTTATGCCATACTGTGAAAGTTAGGAAAATAGAGTAAACTTGTTCTTTATCTCCCAGCTAGATCCTAACCCTCTGGTGCCACTATACTTTGCAAAGTGGTTTTTTTAGGTTGTATGGAGGTCAAAGATAAAATGTTTTATTTGATCCAAAGTAATTGAGTATTCAATTGGTCTCCAGTGATCAGAAAGTAGTGTATGAAGTAGGAAGTAAAATGCATTCATTTAAGTTTTCTTTAGAAATGTACACATGCCATTGAACTGACTAATTTGAAGATTTCAAGTTTGTTGCAGATAAAATCATGTTTGTGTGATTTAATTTTGTTTTACTTTAAGACAGTAAATATCTTAGCTAATATTACAAGGAAGATGTAACACCAGAAGAAAGGACAGAACAGCAGATTAAAGATGAAAAACAGTTTTGATGAGCTCCTAAAAGAGGGACTGTTTCTGCTATTACAAATTTACCCAATACAGCACTCAGAACCACAGAATAGTCCTAGTTGGAAGAGATCCACAAGGATCATCAAAGTCCAACTCCTGGCCCTGCAAAGCACTATCCCCAAGAGTCACACCATGTGCTTGAGAGCATTGTCCAAATGCTTCTTGAACTCCGTCAGGCTGGTGATGTGATTGCTTCCCTGGGAGCCTGTTCCAGTGTCCAAACACCCTTTGGGTGAAAAGCCTTTTTCTAGTACAAACCCAACCCTCCCTTGACACAGCTTCAGGCCATTTCTTTGGGTCCTGTCACTGATCACCAGAGAAAGGAAATCAGTGTCTGCCCCTCCTCTTCCCATCATGAAGTTGCAGACTGTGATGAGGTCTGTTCTCAGGCTCGTCTTCTCCAGGCTGAACCGACCAAGTGACCTCAGCTGCTCCTCAGCTTCCCCTCAAGGCTCTTCACCATCCCCATGGCCCTTCTTTGGGATGCTGTCTAAGAGTTCAATGCCTTTTTTATATTGTGCCACCCAAAACTGCACACAGGATTTGATGTGAGGTTGCTCCAGTGCAGAGCAGAGCAGGACAATCCCCTCCCTTGCCCAGCTGGTGATGACTGATGCCCTCCTGGCTGCCAGGGCACTGCTGGATCATGGCCAACTTGCCATACAGCAGGATCCCCAGGTCCCTTTCTGTAGCACTGCTTTCCAGCATCTCCTTCTCCAATGTGTTGCCCCACCCGAATCCAGCACCTGTCCTTGTTAAATTTCGTATTTGCTCTTGGTCTGTAGCTGAAGCAAAATTTCCATGTCCTTTCAACAGCATGCTATCTTAGAAAGCTCTTCGCTCTGTAGCCTTATGTAAAACTCTGGTCTGCTTTCAATTACTGTTTTTTACAATGTTCTTTGTGTCTTTTATCTGCTCCATTTGAAACAGTCTTTAATGCAGAAACAGAAGAAAAATTATTTACCCCATGACCCCAAGGTTAGCCTTTACACCACAAAAATAAAAACAAGAAAGAACCCCAAAATACTGCAATTGACCAATCAACCAAAAAAAACCACCAAAACCTAAAGAATCCATAAAATGTAACCCAGCTCCAAAACAGCAAGGATGAAATTCATTAGCATTAATGTTAGGAATTTTTCCTTGCATCTCCACCTTCTTTTTACTGGATTTTTGCCCATCCCTTCTGCCAGCTCTGCTTTTCATAAACTTTATTTTCTGAAATAAACAGAATTAGTGAATCTCAGCTTCAAATTTTTTAAAAAATAAATTTCTCTATTTTTTTTTGAGAGCAACTCCAGAACATGAGTTAGTGCTTTGAAAAAGCAGATAACAGAAATTTAATAAGCTGTTGCTTAAAAATCTAATTCTCCTTTTTCTCCAGTTACAACTTTTGACTTTGTAATTTATTGGAAAATCAAATTTCTTAGTTTTTAACTCTTTTTGTGGTGTGTTCACCCTTTCTTTCTCCACTAACCTGTTCTGCTCATTTTATCTTTTAGAATAGCATGCTGACTTGCCAAGCCATGTGTCATTTGTCTCTCTCCCCTGTCATTTTCATCAACCTTTCAAAGTGGTTGACATCTTAAGTGACAGGAGGTACATAAAAAAATAGGTCTAGCAGGTAGGCCAGCTGTTATCGTATGTTAGGGAAAATATATTTTCTTCATCTCAGTTTTGCTGAATAACATTGTTAGAACATTAATTTTAATGAAGGTTTCATCCTTCTATTCAATGACTTTAACTCCATTTCTTCTAATTGACCCTACATACTGCTCTTCCTCCCTGTCTTTAAGAAATGACTTGGCTGTACAACAAGGCTACAGTACTGTCTGCAATGTTTCATGGAAGGTTTTGTTCTAGGACTCCTCAGTTCCAGTACCGTCTTTGGAACACTTTTTCTAGAAATACCACACCTCTTAAAAGACCTCTAAAGTTTTCTTGAAATTTCTATGTTGAATCAGTTTGTGACTTGCATGGAAAAAGAGTCAAACTTATACAAACTGAAAATTTACTTTTTTCAATGTTGTCTTTGAAACAAAATAGATACAGAGAAATACACAAATCATCCAATGGACACTAGGTTTAAAAAAATATTTCTTTCAATTCGGTATACTTTTTTATCAGTTACATTTTACAGAAATTTAGATGGGCAAATTACATTCATAGAAGTTACTCCTGGAACATTTTTCAAACAGAGAACAGGGAATCTCAGGTGATGAGTGAACAGTTCTCTTGCAACTGGTTTTTGTAATGACAGCAACAAAATAGTAAAGATTTGTCACACTGAAAATTATTCATTTGAGATTAGAATTGATCCCTTAGTATTATTGTGTGATCTGAAAATATGTATGTCCAATCAATTATCTTCATGCAAATGCAAAATTAAATTTACATAAGCTATCTAGTCATGCACATGCCCAGTAATAAACCTGGGTCATCAATACTTATATAGATAATTAAAAACCTCTAGTGCTATAAGGTATTCTTGCTCTGTCTTCAGTCCCAGTTCTGATATTGCTGTTCATGGAAAGTAACATTGAAGTTTTCCCCTCCCCTCTGCCCCCCTGCCAGCTGCTAGCTCAGATTTGGGGAGTTTGGGCGAGGAGATCTTCAGGATAGGGAAAGGAAATCCAAAAGAGGCTCCTTACCTCAAGATGTATTCCAAGGCTTTATTTCCAAGAAGGGATCCCAGGGGCATGAAGGAGCAGGGGTTTTTATCTCTCTCGGGGTCGGGGTCAGATTACCTGGCCAAGGGCCATAGGTCAGAGTCAAGGGGCAGGTAGGATTGGACCAGGTTACAGTCTCTGGGGGAGAGGTTTTTGAGGGAGACGCCATTCCCCAAAAGGAATGCAACATAACATTAGATATGTGAACAATCTCTTGAATATCCTCTGTGTTATTCATGTGGGGATCCCAAAGAAAAGGCTGAATTTTTGCTGATTCCAAAGGAGTGGGGGAAGAAGCATTACTGACATACAAGGTAAAGTAAAAGCAATGTGGACCAGAGCATGGTAAAGGGTTAAGGTTCCTATTTTTGCTGCAGCTGTTTGGTGTAAAAGTAATCTTGGACTCCTTTGCATCTTACAAAACCACTACTAATTGCTGTAGAAGTATCATGTTTTGTGCCTTTCTCTCTTGCCACCTGGACAAAAAGAGCTATACATTCTGTGCAAAATGAAGCAGTGCTTGGTTACTACCCCAAGTGTTGCAGGCCTGCGAAACGGTTCAGAGCATTTAGGATCAATGCATTGTGGTTCTCCAAACACTTCTCTTTCTTAGGAGCATCTGGTAATCTCCTGTCCTCATGACCTTGACCCATCAATTCTACAAATATATTAAATGGATGGTTGTCTTGGTTTGGAAAGACAGGTATCTTCCAGGGAAAGCTGGAGTTTCCCTTAGAATAGAGAATGTAAACCCCCCACCCCTGCCAAATTATAATTTTGCAATTAAGGTCTTTCAGGCAAAGATTTGGGAATAGGAATAACAGTTCTTTACTAGGAATATTAGCAGTACAAATGTAGTAGAAAACAAGACCACCCAACCAACCAAACAAACAAGCAATCCTGGAAAACCCTGACAGAGTCAGAGCTACAACCTGACACCCTGTTGGTCAGGGTGTTGGAAGCAGTCCAAAAGTAAGTCCTCCTGGAGTGGCAGATGTGGTTCTGTTGATGTAGAGATGATTCTGTAGATAGGGTCCAGTGATGGTGAGAAGGGGTCCAGTGATGGTGAGAAGGGTCCAGTGATGGTGAGAAGGGGTCCAGTCTTCCTCTGGGAATCGGGTGAAGCCACAGGGCTTCGTGTTCCTGAGTCCCAGTTTTATCCAGGTAGGAATGGTTGGCTCCCCCCACTGGGTGGAGCATCTCACAATAAGATGATGGAATGTGGATGTTCTATTTTGGGGAGGGTAAGTTTGGGGATGTGTGCTTTTAGGGGTGTCTTAATGGCCCATTAGCAGAAAATATTCCCCTGGAGGGAGGACGGGTGGTGAAAGAGATAAGAAACACTGCCCTACCTGCTTTTAACAGTTGGCCCATTATCAAAAGGCACCCTCCCCCCTCCTCCCAGAGTTACAAGAGATATAGAAGAACATTTCCCCAACTGCTTTCAGCAGATGAAGTAGAATACACATTTTAGGTTCCATAAGCCAAGACAATGGTCTTGTCTTTGGCTACTGACAAGGAGGTATATGCTAGTTGGAAAGCAAACATTAAACATTGAAATATCCCAAAGGACAGGGATTCCATTTTTTACTCAGTTGTGACATTTTCTCAAGTAAGCTATCTTGGGAGTATGCTATGGTTGCTTCATGTAACATCTTCCTTACCTGAAATAGCATTTGTCAAAGGTGAAACTCTTCCAGGATTTATCTTTCTTTTTACTCATATTGAAAACTACTCGTCAATGTAATATGTAATTTTCAGTGTGTGAATAATGTCCAGATTTGCCATCATTAGACTAATAACTCTGAAAGAAAAAAAAAGGCAGGGAACAAGCCACTGCTTATTTTCAGAAGGATTAGGTAAAGAAGTAGAGAATATCAGTGTGGAAATATTAGGAGAATCAAGAACTAGGAGTACATAGCAAAAAAAAAAAAAAAAAAAAAAAGGCAGCAGGAAATAGAGGTGGGGTAAGAAGATATTAAGCATTTGATATGCAAAGAGGTGAGGGGGACATCCAGCAGAAAGTCAGTGTTTCACTGGCTCAGTTTAACTGCACTTGGAAGCTTCTTTGCTTTTCAAGGAGTACAAAGTACCCTTGAATATAAGTTATATAAGAAGCTCCAGAGACCAGCTAATCTGGAGCTGAAGGTGACTATTCATCTATTATTTTACATTTAAAAATGTGAATGTGAGTATCCATTAAAAATTAGCATGAATAAGCTAGTCATAACTTTATGCTTGGGTCTCTTTGACTGCAAAATTGAAGCTTACTTAGTTCCTAAAATTGCTTAAGCTCTGGATAAAGCACCACCATCAGAAGAGCATAATAACTGAGGGTTTAAAAAGGTACTCATGAAATCCAGTTTTACATGTTATACTCAAATACCACAATTGACATTTGACTGGAAGGAATATGAGAAGAGTAAGTCCATTACTCAGTAGTTCTCATCCCACTGAAATTCCTACAGATTTCGCACTGGAAAAAAAAACCAAAACAACAAAACAGCTAGAACCAACATAATTCAAACCAAAAAGAAAACCTACAGGGATATGTTCAAAGCAAAGCATTCTTGTCTTCAAAGAAAGATCACTGTCCAGTGTAAGTTCTAGGAAAAGAAGTCTAAATGTCAGAGGAAAAAGATGTCATAGAGTTTTGTGATGACATATAGTTTTTTCATCACAGGAGCAATAATTGATTGGACAGAAACATTGGATAAGTAACACTTTGATCCAAGCATCTTTGAACATAGAGAAAGTTTTTTTTTACTGGATCTGACTATTGTTGTGGCCTGTAGTTCACACTAGACCCCTTGCAGAAGTGTCTTCCTGTTATTTTTTTTAAGTGAGGCATCAGTCCTCCTTGCAGGAATCTTGGCTGCAATTAACTAGCTGAGACAGCTGAGTAAGGAAGGCATTTAAGTGCTCTTTCTGACCCATTATTCTAAAGTAACTTAAATCAAATATATCTTCAGGTACACATTAGAGCAGCCATAAAGTTACCTTAAGTTGAAGGAGCTGTCACATCTCAAGGACAAAGAGCATCATCTGTATTTGATTCTTACAGTATCATTTAGCTGCCATGAAAGGGTGACACAGCAATTGATTCTGCATTTGGAAGCACCTTCTTCTAAACAACATTTAGGAACAGAGATCTTCATTTCACTTTACCCTGACATAGATCAAGACAAGGTCAAGACCATTAGAAACAATTTCCAATTGCTTCTTTCCACTGATTGCAAAATACCAGAAATACAAAGCAAGATCTGGATCTCATAAAATGTAAGTAATGAATTCTGTTGTAAGTTTTGGTAGCTCCAAGAAACTAAATCCATTAACTACAAATATTTAAATGCTTTTGAGCAAACTATTGCAACTGAATGACACTGACTTTTAAAACTATTAAAAACTGGATCTTGATCTGGATCTGGATCTGGATCTGGGGGTGTTTTAGTCTTTTCACCATCCCACTGCTTCAGTCAGCCCAGCAAACTATTATTTGCTCCAAAACGCCATTCACTGATGAGAAAACTTTAGCTGGCCTGCTTCTAAACTTTGGGGTGATGACAAATAAGCTTTCCAAAACTATTGACAAGCATATAGATTATCCATTTGTATTACCTGAATCTTAAAAGCTGTGTCACCAGGAATCAGCTCATCAAATTAATTTCCAGTTGCAAGGTGATGGTTCATTGACAATACCTGGTTAACTTCACTGTCTGGTTTTCTGAAAGATACAAGGCTTCTCAAGAGAATAAAATACAGCATTCTTGAAGGAAGGAGCAGAATAAATCAGTCAAATGATACTACACTTCTCTACTTTTGTATTCCAAGGCACACTGAATTAAGCTTCTATGCTTTCAGAATTGCAGTTTTCACAAAGACAGTTTGGAATGAGTAAATATCTAAATACCAGAAACAGCTTATTCAAGTTTCCTTTTGGGTATTCACCTCAATATCATCCACATTATGCATTTAGAAGTGAGCCTGATTGCTGCATTTTGAGCTGTTTCTTTTTTCTGTGCCTCCCCAGATTTTTTTCTCAGCAATACTAGGAAGATGAAAAGCATTGGTTTTGTTCAATCAGAACTCAGATATCATCTGATTTCAACCTTAATGCTCCCCTTCATATCTGCTGGCAACATTTAGTAGAGATGAAAACCTGACAAAGAAACAATGGTTAATCATAATGAGTAATATTCAACTCTTGTATAGATTGATATCTTACCTTTTCATTAACTGCTACTCACAGGAGCAAAGATGGATCATCTTAGTCACAGCAAGACTTTCACTGACCCCATGGTTTTAAGAGACCAAGGCAAGAATAAACTGTCTGCAGTGACAGAAATGAGGTGAATAACATCAATGCACTTACAGCTTTTCCTGGCTGCTGGATTTCCTGATGTACAGTATCACTCCATATCCCATGGTCTGTCCTGCATATGTTTCTTCAAGCAAAAGAGGCATGAATAAGTGTGATTACACTCCCCTTTTATACCATAAATATGATGGAATTTTTCACAAATGGGACGGGACTGCTGGGAGATGATCCTTGAGTTTTATTGCGGCATCAGCCTCATTACAGGGTGAGACACTTGAAAGATGGCAACAGCTCATGTCTTGCCAACAGCAGCCAAAGATCTCTTTGCTACAGGGCATTTTAAAAGTTTTCCAGCCAATAGCATATTGCTAAAGCTTACAAACAATTGTTCTAGCCAATTACTAAAAGCACATGTACACCTGCTTCAAACAATGCTTACTTGTATGCTTTCTATTAACAATAGACAATACTCCATTATTAAGCTTAAAACCTTCTACTATCTTGCTAAGCATATTTTTCTGCAGTCTTAGGGTCTATTTTAGCCAAACCTAAAAATTCAAACTATTGTTTTACGTCCTTGATTGCTGTATTATTGTATCTTCTCTATTTTCAGGGTTTGCAGCTGCAGCTAGCTCTAAGTTCTCTGCTCTTTCTGTTCCTGAGGCTTGCTTTCACAGTTTCTGAAAGTCTTCTTACCTTTACTATTTCCCACAATTTTCTCTCTGTATGACTACGGAGAAACTTTCTCAGTTTTGTTGCTTATTAACTACTTTGCATTACAACTTTTCTACACGAAGGCACATCAGCAAAATTTAAAGTCTCTCACTACTTAATGTATTTCTTTTTGCTTGTTTAAGGTACTTTTTGCTACTGCTTGCTTTAAGCATTGCTATTTTAATCTACAGCAATTTTAATGTTGTAAAAGATATGGTCTATTCTAAGGACGTAAGTCAAATCTGGTAGTAGCTATTTCTTGTTCTAATAAGTCTTGTCTGTTCTAAGGTCTTAATTCAAAGCTTTCATCTATGTCTATACTTGCATCCAGTACTTCTCAAAGATTTTGAGAACTTTTTGTGATTCTATTTCTTTCATCTCTCCTGTGTATGATAAAACCTTTTTTTGACAGCTTTGTTCTTCATTCATTGAACACACTGAAGTATACAAGGTATTATTACTAATACTACCACTGCAGCAATCAATACATATTATGTTGCAAAGCTCCCTTAACTAATGTGCAAAGCTCTATCTTTTAACAAATTGACTAACTGTGATTTATTGTCTCTTTTAATTTAAGATGTTAACTCTTTCAGCTTTTTCATGCTTTTGTGGGTGGATTCGGAGTGGTCAGACAAGTTCATACAACACAATTTTTTAATTTTTTCACAACCATGTTTATGGTTGTGAAAAATTTAAATACTCTCACACAAATTTAAGCATTGTGTGTTTCACAACACTCCTCTTTTACACTATAAATATTGTAGCCACTGATAAAGGTATCACTCTTTGACTGGACGAGGAGTAAAAAAGAGCCAGTCAAGGATCAGAGCATTGAGGGTATGGGACAAAGCAGGATAGTGGCTGAACCCAGACTTCCAATGAGGGAGCTTTAGTCTCTCAGACAGATCTCAGCTGACTTGCAGCAAGTAGCTGACCAAAACTAACTCATTTAACTTGGAAACATTGTATGACAGACAGAAGAGACATTTCCCAGGTTCTTAGACGATGTCTGATTGATTACTGGCTATTGGAGCAATTTGGAAGACTGCCTTTGCTGTGCATCTAACTATAGCCTCTTAATTTATCTTGCCATGATATTTCCTGTGGGTTCATTGCCCACTGTCAGGTTCTTTTCTTCTCTGTCCCTTGCGATTTGAAGAGGAAGAGATCTTCAAGCCATATAAACTGTTCCTATTTCTGTCATTACCCTAACCTATAAATGTGGGCAGTTCCTCTTGTGTGAGAAATGGTCAGACAATTGTGTTATGTGGGTAGTGTCATGAAATGTGATCTCTACTTATTTAAATAGAAGACTTCCTGGTTCTTTAACCCTGAAGGTCTGGGTAGCTAGCACTGCTTCACATTAAATTTAATTTAAAAGGGCTTTGGCCATTTTCATAGCAAAATTAAAGACACCTTTCCTCTTTCCTTTTCCTGGGGCTATGCAGAGAAAAAATTCTGAACAATTACAAATTGCTGATTCAGTTTAGAAATGGAACTAATATTTATCTTTGAGAAGATGATGCCCCATAAATGAAAACTGAATGCTAATTAGTAGACATTCCATTTTTTTTTTTTGTAGACATCCCTTTTGAATTTTTTTCCAGATGTCTTCATGACAAATTTTCATTGAATCTCAAAGTATTGTATTAAGGGAAGATATCAATTATAGGGATCTTTTTTTTTTTTTAAGGATAGATAGAAAAATAATGTAAGCCCATTTGGAATGTGCCTAAAAGTAATGTTTATATTCTTTAGTCCTTAACATTATAGGACAAAATGGAGCAAAGAAATTTTTAAGAAAGCTTAGGCTGTAAGATTGTATGCAAGACAAATGTACACATAGGCAAAAGAATACCACATTGATGTTATGCTATAGAAGAGTTTCTATTTTGCACTCTGTTCAGCCACATGTCCTAGGTTACAATGTAAAATTGTGCCTAAGGTATGTATTCTATCCCCATGAGCCGTTGGAGCCAAGGTGGGGCAGTGTTTTCCTTATCTTCTGTTAATGATCCCAACAATGCCTTGCCACATGAGTCATAGATAACTCCCTCCGCGAGTTATCTCTGTTTAATGGGCCATCAAGGACCCACTGCATGACTTATCATCCCATTGTGAGATGCTCTGCCCAGGGGGAGGAGCCAAACATTCCCACCTGGATAAATCCAGGGTTTGGGACAGCACAGATAGCTTTCATCCACTGGACTCCCAGAGGAGACAAGAGCTACCAGACGCCTCTACAGGATCACTGCTTAGACAAGACCATCTCATCTGGACTGCCACTACCACCCTAACAGGGTGTCAGGTTGTATTCTGACTCTGTCAGTGGTTTTTTTTTTGTACTATTACTTTTATTTCATGTTACTTTTCTTTTATTTTTCCTCTCTTCTCCTATTAAATTGTATCTCTGACTGAGAGTCTCACTGGTTTTTCTTTCAAACCAGCACACCACACTTAACAAGGTATTTGAACACCTTCAGAAAAACTTGTACTTTTTCAGAATTCAAGCTCATTAACAAAAGTAAAAAATCCAAACCAAATCAAACAAAACCACAACATAAGAGATATGGAAGTAAAACTAAGGTTTTCAAGTGATCACTATACTTGGTGGCACTATTAGAGAGTATTTTCATGCCAATTCAGGAAAACTTCTTCAAAGGGCTCAGCAATACAACAGAACATCTAGGTCTGTATGAAAAAATAGCACCTAAGAATGTTTCTGGGCCCTAGAAGATGTGATCTGTCCTGCAGGAATGCTACCCAACCCATCAGGGGCTCATGCCAACATGGATGTCCAGACAATTCCTGAATACGTTTCTGAAGCACCACCAGGGAGTCTGCTCCATTCTGCACTGCTCTGTGTTTTATCAGCAGAGGGTCAGGCTACTCAGCCATGCTGATAATGATGGACTAGGTTTTTTGAAGATCTCTATGAAAGTTTGGAGCAAAGCTTTTCTTGAATATCAAAGCACTTGTGCAAAACATTGGTGAAAGTGGGTATTTTGATAAACTGCTGGAACATGTTTCTTTGAGCCTATAGTAATTTATGGTCTACCAATTTTTAATGTAGACAGAGAAGCTGATTTTTTCTGGTAATATTTGCTTCAGTCACCATGCTAGGACCAAAAAATACAGTTTCAGTCTACATTTTTCATGAGGATGAGTGTACCCTCAGCTGGTGTGGTTCAGTTGAAAAAAATGTGTATCTTAGCTAAAATGAAGTTTCTAGGGGGAACTTTCTCTCTCAGCTGGAAGTGAAAATGGGTATTGGACATGGGTTGTTCCTGCTGTCAATGATAATGGGAAACTTGATGGTAGATGACAGGAACAATTTGTTAAGAGCTCCAGCTAACTTCTCTCACAGTTTAAAAATATCTAATGGGATTGGTTGGTAGATGAACTGCCATTTCTGAAGAACAGATGAAACTGAAAAATTGTGGGTCAATAAAGCATGCCAGAGGTGGGGCTAATCTCATTTTGAACCTCTGTTAATATGTGGGTGGGGATTGTTTCCCCAATCTGGAATGGTTTATGGCAATGTGAAATTTCTATGTATACACATCCTTCCCTCTGTAAGTCCAAGGTTTCTTCAGGAACATGTGTCATCGCACAAAATATGATTGCTAATATGGTGGGAGGTGGTATTATAGAACAGTTTTCTGTTATCTTCTCGTGTGTTAGCAAAATGCATTGAACCTGTTTGAGAATATTTACTTAGTTTTGAAGTGCTTTAAGAAATTGCTTGCTAATATCTAGGATAGTAGAGAAAGACTGGCTTCAATCTTTCATGAGGGCCAAATTAAGATTTTAAATCTGTTCTTTTCAATAGGAACCTTTTCAAGAGAGAGATGCTGAACTACATTGCATCCCAAGTAAGAGATAAGCAAGTACCCCAGCAGAATCAACAAGTGATTGGGTAGTAGTTTGAATCTCCCCCATCTATTACTCATGAATCATAGTAAATGATAATTAGCTCTTTGTGCTAAAGTGAACTTGCAGCTGCCAAAGGATTATTCTAGCTCAGATTATTCTAGCTCTGTAGCCTTCAGGAAAAGGATGGCAATGAGGAGAGGAGAGGGGAGGGGAGGGGAGGGGAGGGGAGGGGAGGGGAGGGGAGGAGAGGAGAGGAGAGGAGAGGAGAGGAGAGGAGAGGAGAGGAGAGGAGAGGAGAGGAGAGGAGAGGAGAGGAGAGGAGAGGAGAGGAGAGGAGAGGAGAGGAGAGGAGAGGAGAGGAGAGGAGAGGAGAGGAGAGGAGAGGAGAGGAGAGGAGAGGAGAGGAGAGGAGAGGAGAGGAGAGGAGAGGAGAGGAGGATAATTTTTAAGGATCCTACAGCAATCATCTAAGTCCAACTGCCTGACCAGTTCAGGGTTGATCAAAAACTGAAGTATGCTATTAGGAGCACTGTCCCAAAGTCTATTGAACATCCACTGGTTTGGAACCCACTTCTCCAGGTAGCCTGTTCCCGTGATTGACAAAACTCTTGTGGTTGACTCACAGCTCAGGCTAAAGTTGAAAAAAATGTGTTATGATCTGCTTCTGTTGTTGTCTGTTTCAAGATTGGTCACTTAGACATGGCACCTTGTAAATGCTGGTGGAAACAACTCATGGGATTAAAAGGTGTCTGAAGAAATGCCTACATGCATTTCAGAGTGATATCACCATATTAGTCAGTGAGCTTTCTTTTGTAGGATAACACAGAAGTTCTCACTCTATAGGTTTTCCCTTCATCAAGATACAGTCTTTTGTACACTGCCTTTGCTTCTGCAGTCACATAGAAATCATATTGTGCTGAATGCCCTTTGCCCATCAAACAAGTTACCTATCTATCTGCTGCACTGTGACTTGCTGACCTGTATGACCATTGTGTTAAGAAACCGGTGTGATTTCTACATCATTCAAATACCTGAAATTTTTAACACTTAACATCTTCACTCTTGAAATTACCTTTCACAGATTTTTAATGTGATTTTGAATGTTAAAGTGTTGAGTTAAACTACTCCAGGTAAATATTGTACCACTTCTCAACATATGTCTCTTCCTTAGCTGGAAGAGACATATGGTTATCTGTACTCTGGAATACCTAAATTTCTTAATCTTCTGTCTATTAATTTTTGCTTTCAATTTCTTCATGTCCTAACAATGCCTTTCCTTCCATGTGAATGGGGAGAAAAGTGGAGAAATGAAGGCCAGCCATAACTTTTCCTTTGGTTGTTGTTGTTGTATTTGTTAATAATACTTCAACACCCATTTTGAATGTGAATTCTGATGAAAAATTATATTTTTTACCCATTTTGTGATTACATTCAGCTATCAATAAAAGAATCATTTAATACAGATCATGTGATATTTGAAAGACACATAAATACAAATCTGAAAATAGAAAAACTCACCAGGTAATTATTAGGATTCTTTCTTCTTTCCCTCTTGAACAAAAATAGAAATTAAAAATATATGCAACCCTGATACAGCAGTGCAGCTTAATAAATAAAGCCTTTTGAAATCAACTAACAATCTTTGTGGATACAACAGTCTTACTGCAAAATCAGTCTGACAATTGGTAGGGGATTCTACTATAAAAGCAGACAGCAGCTTCTTCATGGAAAATGGGATATACAAGAATTTGTTAAAACCTTATCACCACAAATTAAAAACCTGGTGTACCTTGAAGGCACAGAAGTGTAAGATTTGTAATGGTAAAATCCTTAAGGTAAAATTATTGATGACATAGATGACAACAAAATTTGAGAAAATGATTTCTGCATTGTTTAGGAACCCTCAACATTGAGTTTTTGTTTAGCAGATGTCTGTTTTGAAACAGAAGTCTCAAAGTCACTTAAAAACTACCTTATAAAAAGAAGTAATTGAGGAAACACGTTATGGTTTGGGCCTCCTTGTTCACAGATACTGAAGTTTTATAGACTCACAGAATCACAGAATGGCCTGGGTTGTAAGGGACCTTAAAGGCTTTTGAGTTCCAACCTCCCCTCCATTGGTAGGGACACCTTTCACTAGAGAGCATTGCTCAAAGCCCATCAAACCTGATCTTGAAGATTTCCAGGGTATCTGAACAGCATTGTATTTTTCAGTCAAAACAATGCAAATTTCTAATGCAGAAATATTATTTCTTGTCATCTCCTGTCATTTCTTGTCAGCACAATGAGATTATGAGCAAAACCTGTGGATGACATCTTCCTGAAATTGTCTTTTTTTTTTTTTTGTCACAAGTAGTTTTATGTTAAACTTATTGTTGTGTACCATATCACCTTCACATCCAGTTTCCCTGTTTTCCTCAATTTTAGTGTATAATATTGATTTCGTAAAATTGTTTCTGAATACATAATGAAATATCTTCTTTTGCCCATGAAAAATTTGTTCATTTTTCATTTATGAGAGGTTCCCAGAGTTTTTTTATTTTCCTGAGAGGTTAAAATGTTCATTTCTTATTGAACTGTTAAATTTTTTTTTTACTGAATAATTCATATTATTACCTTTCCCCAAAACTACATATGTGGGGTCTTTAAAGTTCTATAAATACATCTGATAGCTCATTTACACCATAGCTAGAATATATCAAATTAAATTACTATCCCTCATTTTATTGTCTTTACACAAAACTTTATGTCTCTGACTTGAATTTAATACTTAGATTTGTTGGGTTTTGATTGCTCGGTTGGTTGAATTTTTTTTTTTTCTTTCTATTGTATAGTCTGCATTGAAAATTCTGATACAAAATTTTGATTCTGAAGTGTTTGAGAAAACTTCATAGCTCTAACTAATCTTGCTGATAATTATTGTTACATATTAACTGTATCAAGGAACATGAAAGAGCAATCGGACTGTCCAAAGCATGTGGAAAACCAAGGTTTTCTGACATCAGTAGAGTTTCTGTAGGTTTACACCAAGAGAAGATTACTTAGGGAGGTGATATTTTTGATTGTGTCATGGGTTAACACAGCTTTGTCGCTATAGAGCACGAAGGCAGGACACAGACTCTATCAGAAAGCTGAAGATTCAAAGTTTGGCTTTATTATCAAGACCTGCTTTTTATACACTTTCACAACGAGCCCACCTAAGTGGTGGGATCCTTGGGCCCATTGGTCACACCAAGGGACCATCAAAAAAATTCTCTCTTCTGGGAAAGAATGTAGAAAAACAAGATAGTTTACAGTAACATGCACTTGTTTACAACAAGTGTCTCTGAGAAAAGAATTTTCTGAGATCAAAACATGGCAGGCACAAACTGTGGCTACACAGCTTGGTTTTTAGTTAAAGAAAAAAAAATTCCCTGTAAGGACCTTGGAATTGTTTTGGAAAAGACAGGGACCCAACAGAAGCCAATTCTTAGATACTGACCTATTGTTTAACTGCTGAGGAAGCTGGATGCGACTTTGTGAGTACACGTACAAAGCTGAGACTGTCTCCGACCCATCCCTTTTCCTTCCAGCCAGAGGAGCATGTAACAACCGACCCCTGCCCCTGCAGCTGCTCTGTGGAGTGGCCCAGGCTGGCCACACCCCGCCACTCCTTGTTGGGGTGGAGCCGGCTCTGGCCTGGCCATGGCCCCGGGGCGGTGGCTGCCAGCGGGGAAGGGGAAGCCGTGGCTGTTAACATCCAGCTGAACCTAAGGCCTGCCCCACGCCGCCGGCCGGCCTGAGGGAGATGTCTGCCGAGCCCCTGATAGCAGCTACGGGCCCAGCTCTGTCAGACCTGCCCTGATTGTCACTGAGGGGTGGGCAGGAGGCATCCACAGCCAGGCTGCTCTGAGATCCCTCGGCATGAGCTCTCTTCCCGCATCCCGGCGGCTTTGAGAGAGATCACCTGACCACCGCAGGCTCTGGGCAAGATATTAACTCTTTCAATGCACAGATGAAACTTGCAGAACACTGATCCTCTCTAGAGTGCGAGAAAAGTTAGAGTGGGAGACATTTAAAGAGACAGTATGAAGATACCAGGGTCAGTGAAAGAGAGGTTAAGTGATGAGGAGTTAAGGATGATAAGTTAAGTGATGAGGAGATAGAGAAAATGCCTTGGCGTTTTAGGCTGAAAATCTTTTGTGAGCTGTGGTAACAGACTGTAGTAGGCTAGAATATTCCTTTAAACAATGGACAATGTGGATTGGGGAGATGGATTGAGCAAAGGTATCTGTAATTGACTGAGTGAATATTGAATTAGTAGCTATGATCCTGTGATCCCATGAGATGTTTGAACGCAGAGAGATGAGATAAGAGGGAAGACCTCTGCTCCAGTGAAGAAGTGGAAAGAGATCTCTTTTCCATGAGATGAAGAAAATCCTTTGCGTTTGAACTGTCCATTTTATAATGACACTCCAGTTACGTCCATGACCCATATGCATTTTGGGAAAGCTGCCAATGGGAGAGATGTCACAAAAGCAAGTTCCAGGGCGGTTGTTTTTTGTGCAGTTAAGACCCACACGAGAACTGTTCTACTTTGTTGTCAGTGGAGAAATTACATGGCAAACTAAAGAGACTTCTCGTTCCAAATGAGCTGATAAGAGAGTGTTTTATGAGTGGTAACTGACTAAGAGTTCAGAGTTTTGTCCCTTTATGTTGTTTGTGGGAAAGTGAACACATGTGGGGGGAAGGAGGACTGTTTTGAAAGTTTCATTTTGATTCTCATTCTCTTCATTTACTGTATGTTAATAAATCTATCTTTATACCTGTCTTGGTTTGGGAACACAGGGGTCTGCCAGGGAAAGATGGAGTTTCCCTTGGGATGGAGAATGTAAACCCCCTCCCTCGAAATTATTATTTTGCAATTAAGGGCTTTCAGGCAAAGATTTGGGAATAGGAATACCAGTTCTTTACTAGGAATATTAAAAATACAAATGTAGTAGTAAAAACAAAACAAAACAAAAAACAAAACAACAAAAAACTCACAAAAACCAACCCAAGCAAACAAACAAACAAAAATCCTGGAAACCCTGACAGATTCAGAAATACGACCTGACACCCTGTTGGTCAGGGTGTTGGAAGCAGTCCAAATAAATCTGCCTGGAGTGGCAGGTGTAGTTCTGTTGGAGTAGAGATGACCCTGTAGAAAGGGTCCAGTGGTGGTAAGATGGGACTGGTCTTCCTCTGGAATCCAGTAGAACACAGTATACCTGGTGTTCCTGACTCTCAGTTTTTATCCAGGTAGGAACAGTTGGCTCCCCCCACTGGGTGGAGCATCTCACAATGGGATGATGTAATGTTTTCAGTCATGTGGTGAGCCTTAATGGCCCATTAACACACAATATCCTCTGGAGAAAGGGCGGGTTGTGGAAGAGATAAGGAACATTGCTCCACCTGGTTTTAACAGCTGGCCCATTAGCAGAAGGCATCTGCCCCCCGCCCCTCGCTGGAGTTATGAGGAATGGGTTATACAGGAGATAAAGAAAACATCTTCCCAACCATTTTCAACAGATGGAAAAATAGGATAAACTTTTTTTTTTTTTTTTTTTTTTTTTTTTTGTTACATAAGCCATGACAATACCTTTAGGTTTGGGCCTGCTTTTGCTTTTCTCCAGATCCTATCTCACAGAGGGAAAAAGAGTAAACACTCAAACCAGTACACAAATTGGTGCATTGGCTGGGAAACCAAAATTAGGGAAGTTTTCAAAGAAAACTTGCCTTGGACTAAACTTTATTGTCTGCATCCTTTGCTTTCCATGCACCCACATCACTGTGTGCTGTTTATAGATTTTTCTTTTGTATTGATTTTCTTATATCCACTCTTATAGGAGCAGTAGTATTGAAGGTCTCTGAGACTGCAGAATCACAGGCACAGAGTACAATCCTCCGCTTATGAAATTTAGCGGAGAATAAAAATTTAACTGGAAATATGATTTAAAAAAATAATTATTTTTTTCTTTCTTATGGACAAGTTATTTTCTCTGTTAATGTGTTATCTCTTTATGCTTGTACATAAAATACATTGTGAACGGAAAAGCCATTTTTCTTGTATATAATCATTGGAAACAATTTTTGTTATTTTTTTCCTTTAATTCTGCATAGTTTCATGAGTACCAATAAGAGCACATGGAAAAGGGAACAAAGTATATGTCATGAATTTGTGAATTGCTCAGCATTAACTTGAAATCTAACTTGATAACTGCACATTAGATCCAGGAACAATTAAGAGGTAAAGCTTCAAGGAAGCATTTTCACAGTGACTTCTCAGAGCAAAACACATGTTAAGTAAAGCAATCCAACTCTGGTTTTCAAAGAGAATTGCTGGTAAACCTGACTATGAGAGCAGAAAACTGTAATATTGATCCTTAAGTATTCTGCCTGACTGCACCAGCAGTTTACATTGCTTGTGTGTCTTTCACATAACCATTGCAAAATACAGACTAGATGGAAAATCTAAACTGATCCCTGTATGGATCGGAATTCATGTATCCATGGAAGGGGTAACAATATAGGTACAGACATTTCATACTCTTGAGCTATTTTCAGATGGTTATGGTTTTGTAAAACCCTAATTTCTTGTGGGGGTTTGACCATAGAGGCTACATATCTTAGGAGGAAGATTTCTGTAGTCATTTTTCTATTATACTCTGTATGCTGTCCCAGGAATTGTTTATGATGCCTCTATGTTATATTGAAACCTAAGTAGATACAAGTCATCTTTGACGTTTATGGTTGAACAGCTCACTGTAGGTCATTGTTGGTAGAAATTGCTTATAGTTTTCATAGTTTAATTTGCTCTCTAAGGACCTTGAAAATGTTTTGACTTGTTTCTTTTTATTATTTGAGAAATATTAAAATCTACAGTTCTAATCAAGAATCTACAAAAGGCTTTTTCTACTTTTTGTACTGTCATGCTGGCAAGGAGGTTGGGTGTGCGTGGGAGGAGACACAGCTGGGAAGGGTAACCCCAACAGATCAAAGGGATGTTCCAGACCATCATGGTCAGCATATAAAGTGGGAGGAAGAAGGAGGGAGGGTGGGACATTGGAAGTGACAGTGTTTGTCTTCCCAAGTTACCTTTTACACATGATGGGGCCCTGCTCTCCTAGAGATAGATGGCTGAACAACTGCCTGCCCATGGAAAACAGTGAAGTAATTCCTTTTTTTTTTTTTTTTTTTTTTTTTTTTTTTTTTTTTTTTTTTTTTTTTTTGTGTGTGTGCACAGCTTTTGATTTCCCTATTAAAATGTTTTTTATTTCAACCCACAAGTTTTGTATCATTTACCTTTCCAACATCTTTCTGATCTTCCTGATGGGGGAATCAGTGAGCTGCTGGGTGAGGCTTGGTTTCTGACTTGGGTTAAACAGCAACGTTTGGTTTGGTTGTTTTGGGGCTTTGTCGATCTTAGGTGCTGTTTGTGAGCTTGAATGGGATGCCATTGCTGCTAGTAAAAGAATGTCTTTTTTTTTAAGTTGTTATTAATTTTGTATATGTTGCGTGAGCTGTTTGACTTCCACGAACAGGACAGAGCCCCATTATTAAACTGAATATCTCTAGGGTATTTTGTATTCCAACTTTGACATACTGATAAAAAATACCGTGAAAACAGATTGCTTATATGGTTAGAATATGCCCACTCGCTACAAGAATTTCAAATGTAAAGCAGAATTTATATCAGAAATCTTACCTCTAAGAATTTCATACTCTTTCAGGACCTAAGAGATATGAAGTACTTGAAGTTTTAGAAAAAGCTGCAGGGGTATTTTTGGAATAGTGATACTATTACTACTAATTCTATCACTGCTACTACTACTACCACAACCAGAATTTTCTGTTCCTTGACCTCTAAGTTGTACATCTTTATTAATCTGAGCTTTTGCTGAAGGAAAAGGACTGTGTAAGTAATTTAGCTTATTAATCAGAATGTAGAATGTGGCATAAACAAAACATATAATTCTGTCTGGACATATTTGCAATGCTAATAAACTATAAAGAGGCTGTAATATTACTGTAAGCCTCTTTTTATTTTATACCTCATGTCACCTTTGCAAATGGTAGAGTTCCTGTCAACCATGCATACATTTTTTTGTCATGGTCTCTTGAATAAATGAGTCATCATTGAACAGAATGTTTGATTGTTTCCTTCTCTTTATTTTAAGCCCTGAAAACTCCCCAGACTCACAAAACTAACCAGCTTAAAATGATGAATAATGATGTGCATTTGATCCAAATCCATAATTTCTTGGTTTTCTTCCTAGAAAATCAGAAAATAATTAGGAAACTACACAAATGGCTGGATGTGTGTATGAAAGTCACATACATTCTCAGCAAATGCACAGTAACAGAATAATGTCTTATTGTCATGCACAAGGTAAAAAAAATCACATGGAAGACTGCTTTGTAGGGCCTCTAAAATAGGGGGTTTTTTGGCTAATATGTGTGTAATCATTCTCTTCAGAATTGTCACAGCTTGCAAAATAATCACTAGATGAGGGAAAAGCCCTTAATTTATTCTGATAAATGCAACTTACATCAACTTCAATCCTGTGCTTTTGATGTGACTCAGAATAAAACATCTGCAATAAACAAACATGTTAGAGATGGTAAAAACTAGCAAAGGTACACTTTTTTCCATCTGTGAATTAATTCACTTTATATGAAGAAAAATATTCACTGGATTTCCTGAAAATAGAGCAATCTCCTCTTGTGGATGTTTAATTCAGGGTCTAGAAATATTAAGAAGTTCTGGTGGGGCTGAGAGGCTTAGCTGTGCAAAGGAATAAGCAAAAACTCACTGGACTTGAGGCAAAGAGAGTTATTATTTGCAGGTGACTTAGCAACTCAGAGCAGAACGAACAGAACAGTTAAAGAAGGATTGATAGCATGGTGAGCAGCGAAATCCAGTAGTAAAATATCTGTTCTAGGTGGGCGAGTAAAAGTGGACAACACTGTATTCACAAGGCTGTATTAAATTATGTGTGTGTTAGTAGATATGATAGCCTCTTTTCAGAATTATGCCTATGTCTATAATGGCTGGCATCCACTGTGAGAAAGAGCAGAGTCTCACTGAAAATTGAAGGCTAATAATCTCAGTAGTCAAATTTGATGGTCCTAATTTTCCCTTTATTTACACCATTTTTATGATTATCTAACTTCATTCACTTCAATAAAGCAGTTGTGCCTGATTTACAGGGACTGTGTGAGAAGTGCTGCCAAAGAATCTTGTATAATCTGTTCATAAAAATTCCCACTATCAAACAACTTTTCTGACAACACAGTCTTTAGGTTAAATGCCTGACTGCTCAAAAGTGCATCATTAAAGCCAAATTCTGTCCTTAGGTGTTCTCCAAAAAAACATGCCTTCAGTCTATATTACACAAAACAAAACACTGAAGAAGACCATGATTCATCCAGCCATATGCCTTTAAATTAATCACACATTTTAAACATTTAACTGAACTTCCCAACCATACAAACACAAATTTTGTTTTATTTTGAAAAACCATCCCAGTTTATAATCAATGTCCTCAGCTTTCTCCAAGTGATACCCTGATCATGCTGGGCAATTTGTTAAATCTGTAAGGCTCACACAAGTTACAGAAAATGGGCTGAAAATGAACATCCTAGAAAATCTCAGTATGACTTTCCGTTATGAAAACAAAAAGGTAGGGAACACAGATATTTATTAATAAATATGATTTTGATTGCGTGTGCCATCTCCATACTAAAAGCTGGGTCTCTGTATTGTTCTGGGGCAAGTGTAATTCTAAGGCTGTTCTGGAAGGACAGATTAGTATAACTGTGAAATATTAAATATTTAATGATACAAAACAGCGGGCAGGCAGAACAACACATGCATCAGAGCAAAGGCCTTTAGCAGTGAACAATTCCCCTCTAAGCCAGCTCTCTCCTCAATCAAACCATAGTGGTCGAGAAACACTAGAAAGAATTCAGACAGAACATACAGTAAGCCTCGCTCAGCTGCCATGACAAAGAAGATGCTCCAGCTGGGGTTTGTCACTGAAAATTGCATTTTTCTCCCAGTCTACCTCTCTGAATCCCACTGGTTTAGGTGGGATTCAGTACTGGGAACTATAGCATGTCCCTGGGACACCACTTGACCAAAACTTATTGTTACTAGATTGCAAATTGCACTGGCAGTCTGCAGTGGGCTTGCAGGATCAGGGAGTGAGAGAGGGACAACACTCACTTGAAAATAACTGATGTAAAGCTGTGGAGCAGCACAGAGAAGCAATCAGTTGCATGGTTCTTCTGAATGATGCACCAATCTAGACAAGGCTGCCCTCTGCCAAGCCCTACTTTCTGACTGTGGATTGGAAGGCAGAACATGGAAATCTTCCTTTTCTTCTGTGGAGATGCCTTTTCCAGAATCACTGAATATTACCTCTATTATTATTCCTGGTTTAGAGATGCATATGTCTATGTGTATGTATCTACTGCAGTGAATTGGTAAAAAAAACAACACTTTTTTTTTTTTTTGATTTATCCTCCCCAAGTATTCACATGTATTAAAAAAACTTAGTAGCTAACTGAAGACTATATTCTTGCACTGATGACCAACCTTTTACAATAAGTGAGCACTGAAAGTGTAACACATTCCTTGTTTAGTTAGGATTCATCAGGAATGAAACGCACTTGTGTGATACACTACCATAAAAATGTCCATTTCAGCTGATGAACATATATAAAGAATTGCTATATCTTGATGTTGTGCTATGTTGTCAGTATTCACATAGGTATACACACATAAACTCCTTGCCTGACACCGTAGAGTTTCTAGAACAACACCAGGCAAGAGTTCATCATAAACTGTGACCATTTTTATATTGCATATTATCTTCCAAGGCTTAATGCTTTGTGCTTTGTATGGATAATGTAGACATCTGATGCATGGCTAAGATTACACAGCCATAGCAGAAAGAGTAAGTAATATTAAGGAAAATTTTGGGTTGTGAGTATGAATACAAGAAGCTGATGATTTGCCAAATACCTTTTATACATTCTTGGTGGGGGTTTTTGTTTGATTTGGTGGTTTATTTGGAGAGGTTTAGTTTATAAAGTTTTTTGTTTGCTTTTGGGTAGGTTTTCTTTTGTTTCTTTTGGGTGTTTTAAATCTTTTTTAAAGATTAAATGCAGTTTCCTTGAGTGTAAGAACAAACAAATTAGCAAAGAAAGTGTCTTCTCTCACGACACTCAAATCTAAAGCTCTTATTTTGACTTTATCATTTTCTCAGAGCCAGATCCTCTGTACTTCTATTGCTGAGCTTGATACTTCTTTGGAAATGTCTCTTTCCAGATTTGTGGTGTTCAACTATATTTCTTGCCATATTGCTTCTGTTGACTTATGTTTCAGGACTTTGAACAGGAACATTGGTTTCATGTATTTGCTCATTCAAACTGGATTTATCTTCCTTAAACATGTTCATTCTCCCCTTAAACATCTAAGAAAAAAAAATTAACATCCTGGAGCATCGAAAGATGTAATAGGTCTGCAAGATTAAACTTATGGAAAGTATTTGTCGGTATTGAGAAACAGGCTGTAGAAGCATGTCAAAAATATAAATTTTCAGAGTTCTAATGGCTCAGGACACTAACTTTTGAACTCCTGAAAAGGTGCTGAAATTCTCTAATGAAGTTTCATGGAAATTCTTCGTGCCAATTTTTTCTTAATCTTTTCCTTGACCCACCTTCTTCACCCTCAATGTCTGTGCTTGCAAAGAACTTGGTACTATACTCTGTGAGCCCAGAATGATGATACATTATTGTTTCTTCTAGTCACAATTTGTGTCTCTTAATCTTGTAGAAAAGTTGAGCTTTGAAAGTGGATGTGGTTTAAAGAAATGCCTTCCCTCTTCTATTCATATTTTCTTTAAAGTCTTTGTCCAATCTATTTAGACTGTAAACTTCTCAGAGAGAAGATTTTTTTTCTTCTATACAATATATAAATATGAAAATATGCTTTAGTCTCAGCTAAGACTTCAAATTGTTACCATGAGACACTTCAGCCAATGACTTTGAAGAATTTTGCTCCCTTAATCAGAGAGAACAGAAAATAAAATATTCAGCAACCAAGCACTCAATACTCTAGCATACCTGAATTATAGTCTTCCACACCTATAAAGGCATCTGTTGACTTTCTTGCACTAGCTGAAATGCAATCTCTAGTTGATGGTAATTAAGTAATATTAATGTGTGACCTGGGCAAATGGAATAAATAAAAAAGAACTTTATCATGAAAGGGTCATTCTATATTCTCTTCTCTAAGGAAACGCACACAAACTTCTGTCAGAGTGAGCAAGTGCTGTGTTGACAGGGTAAAGAGTGTTTATACGAGTTCTACATTTTTTTCATACTTTCTTTTGATTTTTTGTGTGCTCTGTGGAGAACGAATCTACAGGAGAATAAAGAGGAAAGAAAGGTCTAAGCAGCAATGAAGAGCTTTTTTCACAGTGCTAAAGCTACTGAACTGGTTGAAGAATGAACACTCTGGAGCTGATCTAGGGTATTGCATGGACGAACATGAACTGTTCTTTCTGGATTAGTACAGAAAAATCATCCTCTTATGCAGAACTTCCTGCAGGGAGTAATAAAGTTAAGATTTGGATGTTGGTTGACAAATCTGGATAGATGAAACTCAAATATTTAGCATCTGGAATGGCAGGATTCACCATTTTGTCAATGCAATTAGCTGCACAGACCTCTATGTCTGAAATTTTTCATTTTTAATTTTTATTTTTAAATGACGGGATTTTAACATATGTACCAGGACCAATATAACAGCAATAGCCACAACTTTCTCACCACCTTCTAGGGACCTGAAAATGGGAGAGATCTCAACTTTAAAGTTTCTTTCTGAATCTAAATTCACAAAGCAAGAGGGAAGAGGAGTTGCAGTTAGTCAAAGCCTTCATTTTTCATTACCTGAGAAGTAGGTAAGGAAGTTTCCATTAACTGGGTTTGAGGGGGCAACAGTGCCAGTCGTGGAGGGATCAGGCTTTTTTTCAGGAACAGAAGTCAAAGGTCTATCAGGCACCAGGTCCTGGTAAATGGTGAAAAAGAGAAAGTAAGGTGGACACTAATCTTTAAAAAGGCTTAATGCTCTTTGTCACATATTCACTTGTTATGTCAAAAATGAGACATGTTTAATAAACTACAGCTTCTATTCAAATTGAAAAGACAGATATGTCCTAAATCAAAAAAGGAGAGGTATATGTTGGGATTTCCTGCATAGCTTTCCAGACTTCATTGTTGACAATAGCAGACTCTGATTTTTCAATTGATCTTTTTTCCTCATTTTATAACAATTATTTTCTAATACTCTTTCACTATTCTCAAAGATTCTCTCCTACCCATATTCCTCAGTTCTTTTAAGTGCAACTGAAAAGCTGTGTGATGTTCTCATCTGCAATTTTCAATTTCACTAATCAAGTCCTTGCATTTCATACATATTTCAAGAGAGGTATTTTGGGAAGGCATTTGTTTCCCTTATTCTTTCCCATTTTTTTTCAAGCTGTTCAGAATGTTTTTTATCATCCCTCTTCACTTTTGTTTCCATATTAACAAATGAACCTTTATTAAGCTGAAGGTTTGTACTGGAGAGAGAGTTGGAATGACCACAAAAGCTTCCCTGTTGTGCTGGATTTGGCTGGAGTAGAGTTAATTTTCGTCACAGTAGCTAGTACGGGTTTGTGTTTTGGATTTATGCTGGAAAGATTATTGGTAACAGAAGGATGTGTTTGTTATTGCTGAGCAGCACTTACACAGAACCAGGGCCCTTTCTGCTCCTCGCCCCATCCCATCAGCGAGGGGGCTGAGGGTGCACAGTTGAGAATGGACACAGCTGTGATAATGGACCTGAACCAATCCAAGGGATATTCCATTCCACATGGCATCATTCTCAGTACATAGAAATGTGGGAAGGAGGAAGAGTGGTACATTTGGCATAATGGTTTTTCTTCCTGAGTGTTCTGATTTAGGAATGGCACTCCCTAATTTAGTGTCCTCCCACCACTGAGACTGTCCCAAACCAAATGCCAATTGCTCATTCCCACCCCACCCTTTTCACTCTCCCTCCCTGCTCCAGGGATTAAGTTGAGAATTGGAGGTACAAAAAGGTAAAAGTTGTGGGTCGAGATAAGAACAATTTACTGGAAACAACAACGAGATAAGAAAATTAACTGTAACAGCAACAATACTAATAACAAAGGTGTACAAAGAAAGGGTGATGCACATATAAAAATGCTCACAAAATCCCAATAGGTTGTGGCATTTTTATCTATTAAACTGTCTTTGCCTTGACTCACAAGTTGTTTTTTTTTACTTTTACCCCTTTGATTCTTTCCCCCTCCCACTGTGCAGGGAGTGAGTGACTGGCTGTGTGGGGATTGCTTGCCACCTGGAGTTAAACCATGAGACCTGTCCTTCATAGCCATCCTTCTGAATGAGCCTGACATCCTGCCCTTTGAGAGAAAACTTCTACAAAACCCATATTTTGTTGTTGGTAGTAAAGGCATTGGTAGTAAAAGCATCTCTTTTATATTGATTGTGTCTCTCAAAAAGCCTCCCCAAGTGTGTCCATGTGCTCCACCCTCTTTGCTGGGGTCTGTTTGCTTCAGGGATCTCAGCAAATGTGTCATAAGTATTTTCGTCTGTAAATTAAGCTCTTAGATGATTTTAGGATCAGTCCTTTGCTGGAAAAAGGGTTCAGAAAGAGAAATAAAAAAAAAAAAAGTGGGTTGGCACATGTTTAAATAAATACAAATAAGAACTATTTATCTTTCTGTAGTGATATGGCTTAGCACTAGCTATGAATTTCTTTTCTCATTTTGCAATTCCTTACTTATGGTGCTTTTTGTTTCTCTGCTGGGAAGTACAATGTTGTTCTTAATAAAAATACAGTATTGATTTTACTTAGAAATATATTATACTAATCCATGAATAAAATATTAAACTCTTGTTCTACCGTGAAACATGTCAAAACCCTTGTAAAACAAATGATTTTAGATAATATCAATATTTCTGTGGCTATATGTTTAATTAGTACATTGGAGCTCTGTAACAGTTGGCCTCTCTTTGCTACTTTAGCAGCAAACTAATCTCTTCTAAATTCAAAATAATCTGCTGTATTTAGAGCATTAAGTTGCTATATACTTTATCACTGCATTACTTCACTTTTACACTAGTGTGTATTCACTGATTAAGGATTTTCCATCTCTAGGTGGAAATAAAGTAGGAAAATAAGCTTGTAACTTATCTGTGCAGGACTGGTGTCAGAGAACTGGGATTTGGTGACTTGTTGAGGTTAAAAGGGATCTCTGAAGATCAACTGGTCCATCCTTACTGCTAAAACAGGGTCTTCTAAGGCAGGTTGATCAAGACTGTGCAGAGTTGTGTTTTCAGTATCTCTAAGGACAGAGACTCCACAATCTCTCTTGGAAATCTGACCAGCATATAATCACCCTTCAATTATTTTTTTCATGTATTCAAGTAGAATTTCTTATATTTTAATTTATGGCTGTTGCCTCTTGTCGAGTGGTCACTGCTTATAAGAGTCTGTCTCCTTTCCCTTCATTCATTTCATCAGGTATTTAAATTCTTTAAAAAGTTTCTCCCTGAATCTTCTTTCCTTCAGGCTGAATAGTCCTAGATCTCTCAGCCTTAGCTGCTGTCCCTTAATCTGCAGAGATCAGACCTGGACAGAGTAATCCAGATAGGAACAGGAACACATCCATCCATCTGATTTGTTTTCCATTTCTGCAAGATGTGTAATCTGCAAACCTGCTTAAGGTCACTCTGTCCCATCATCAAGGTCATTAATGAAGATTAAACAGTATTGGCATTGACCCCAGGGGTACAACACTAGGGACTGGCTCCAGCTGGACATCGTGCCATAAGCAAGGAGCACATCTGCAGCTGCTAAATCTGACCTGGCCAAGACCCTAATTTGAAGAATTTACTTCATCTTTATGCATCTTAGATTTGCAATACCTGAAAAAGGCTGTAGCTCTTCTTAGGTTTCTGATAAAAAAATGCTATGTAAGAGCTAGGCATCATTTTTAGTCAGGTATTTTACCCCTTATTATCAGTTAGAGTTTGCAGATCACATTTCTCTATTAAAAGGTTGCAATACATATTTTTATGACAGAAGGTGACAACTTCGTTGTTCCAAGTCTTTTACTTAACAGATCTTGGGAAAAACTTTGCACTCAGATTTCATTTCAGCAGCATCAGCTATTCTGCTTCAAAGAATCCATATTTTCAATTATTTTTATGCTATTAAAAGAAGAGTCTGGATTCAAAGACAGAAATTATTTCAGCTCTTAGAGGTAGTGTATCGGCTAAAAGGTGATTCCTTTTTTCATTTGGGAAAAGTAGGTTTTTAATCTAGTTTAGCAAGATTTTAGACTAAGTAGCATTAACCTAATAACTGCTAGCAGTACTTTAACTTTGTTTTAAGTGTACATATAAAGTATCTACTGTGGCATGTCTGTTTTTTTTTAATGCAGTGTAATAAAGAATAAGCATTTCCTGCATGGGGCAAATTGAGACATGACAAAGAGGTAAGTATTCTATAAATGCTTCTGGCATCCTATAAATCATCAAGTAAAGAAAATGCTGACAAATACCAACATCAGTGGAGTATTGATCTACCAAATGCACTTCAGCCTCTCACTAAACAGTATTCCTTAAGCATACAAATTACACAGATGAGAATGGAAAATCAGATCTTTGGCACTACTAATACCTTCAACAAATTTGCAGTAATTTTTGTAATTGTTCTCTCCTGTTCTTTTACTGCTCTCATATTACTTCATTTGAGATGACGGAAATCTGTGTTATCACATTACATGTGCTTCAATATATGCAATATGAAAACAAGTGTTTACTAGCATTCCACTCCTTGTGTGTTCAGTGTGTACTGGAAGTTAGACTGGCAGTTAAGAACAATGCAAGACTGTAATGCAAAGAAAATTTTATACTGGGTTTGTATACTGAATGACATCATCTGGATTCTAGCATGACTTTTTATCAGTTTGGGTAGCATGGTTGATTTCATCTGTATTCCCGATGAAAAAGAGGCCCCCTGAGAATGGATAACATTATGAGAATCTTTTAGCAGATGACATTTAAATCTGAATATCCAGAGGCAGTGTCATAAGCAGATATGCCTTTTTCACCTCATAAGCCAGGGCTGAATGTTAAATGCAGACAATAATATTTTATTAACATTATCATGGTGTTCAAAGAGAGGTTATGAGGCAAACAGGTAACTATTTTTTTATCCTTTTATATTTCTTCTAAGAAATAATTGCTTCTAGGAGTCAGATTATTTCAATTTATTTCCTCCTCTTTGAAGGATTCCTTTGTAGAAAGATTCCTTTGTTAATGTAATGATTTAGGGGTGCTTAAGTTCTGCAATTCAGGTCTTGAAATTTTTCAACAAGACAAAACAAACTCAAGCATGTAATCATCTAATTCTTGGGCAGAGTGGTGTAATGATTAAAATCTTAAAAAAGCTCACTTCTTTCCACTGTTCTGTTTCTGATTTTTTTTTTTTAATTTTTCATTCCAATGGCATGCTTCTGGTTCTACATAAATTAAGGCAACAATGAAATAAGCTCAGTTTGATGTTAATTTTTTGCACTCTTTGATAAAGGACTAAAAATGGAGAAAAAGGAATTGACATAAGAATAGGAAATAGCAAACACCAATTTAACTACAGTTTTTTCATTCAGCAAACCAAACAATCTCCATGCACTAATGACTGGTATTAACATTTGCATTTCATACCTGAAAATGTAGTCTTTAGAATTATTTTATCTTATGAATATACTTTCTGTAAATACATACATGTATGTATATGTGTCTAAGTCTATGTGTACGTGCATACTTTTTTTTTCTGAGAAATACATGACCTCAGGTACAGAACAACAAAAGATTATTATGTATTCTCAGTGTAAGTGGAAGGAATGACTCATGAGAAATACTGCAGGCATTTGTTATATAAATAGGTTAGCCTTGTTCAAAGGTTGGCAAGTTCCTACCTCTGGTTCATTTTCATTTATGTTTTACAAGTCATATTATGTATTAATTATTGTATTTTGATCACGCTGCTTGTTAGATAATGCATGAGCATCTCCTCTCAGATCTCAGCTAAAATTGTAAATGCACTGAAGCACATGCCTACAGAGCAGTTCCTCAGAATATGGTTTTAAAATTAAACTCCAGTGAACAATATCATAAAAGTCTAAGACTGCAGATCACAATGTTTTTATAAAATGGGCTTATGCATATAGTGAAATAGTGACCCAGACAACAACCCTTCCCTTCCCTTCCCTTCCCTTCCCTTCCCTTCCCTTCCCTTCCCTTCCCTTCCCTTCCCTTCCCTTCCCTTCCCTTCCCTTCCCTTCCCTTCCCTTCCCTTCCTTCCCTTCCCTTCCCTTCCCTTCCCTTCCCTTCCCTTCCCTTCCCTTCCCTTCCCTTCCCTTCCCTTCCCTTCCCTTCCCTTCCCTTCCCTTCCCTTCCCTTCCCTTCCCTTCCCTTCCCTTTTTCTTTTATAGAAAGAGGCTAAACATTAACTTATTATACAAATTGTATTAGTTATCTTGTGTTTTACTAGCTATTTGCCAATGATTTTTTAGAAAATATCATTGTTTAATGAATGATAAAACTTGTAGGTCCCCATCAGCTGAAACAGCTGACTAGAGACTTGTATTTATGCAGAAATATTGTAGACAATATGCTGCATACCAAGCATTCTATGTTCATGTTGACTCTTTATTTCACTTCACATCAGCTTTATTTCCCCAGAATTTAATGGGAGGTCCAGCTGACACAGCCTATTTTCTTTAGAGCTCATCAATACTCCTATTAAAAATCCAGGGAGAATTTTGAAAGAGTCACATGAGAAGTGGCCACCCAGCTTAAATGATTATCAACATTGAATTGAGCTCTGCCATGAGATTTTCTAAAGGAGACTGAAAGCTGATTTGATTTAAGTCTAGGTTGGTCCTCTTCACATCACTCTAGGAAACTGCAGAAATTTAGGATGCAAATGAGAAAAATAAAAGCTGGAGTTGTCTGCTAGGCAAGAATGACTTATGGACAGCAAGTACATAGTTTTAATTTTGAACTTATTCAAGACTATAACATATTTGTGATTCAAATGTAAGGAAAAACATTGTCTTGAAAGCTCAAGGTGGTTTAAATAGGTTTTTTTTTGGAAGAAAAAAAAAAGTAAATCTGTAAGCTAAGAATGGAAGAACTCCACAAATAAAATGGCTGTGTAGAATGTCATTGTCAGATCAGTTTTTTGTTTTTTTTTTTTTTTTTAGATATTGCAGCTTTTCAAGGGAAGGAATAATTAGAAAAAATGTTTGTGCAAATTTCTACAATATAGCGTTGAGTGCTTTGGTTTTCATCTCTTATCATAATTAGGATATTAGCTTAGCATAATCAGGACTCTAGTTTGGATACTTGCTGCATTCACACACAACAGTAAGATGTTCAGCCTAAAGAATAAAACCACCCCAAAGCCTTACAACTTAGATGGAAGATGAAGTAGAACTAGTGTAAAGGAAAGATAACTAAGAGATTATCAAAGCTGGGAAATACAAAAATGCTGATGAGCCACACATCACTTTCTTGATCACTGTTGAGTGGCATCAAGACATAAGTGAGTGGAAAAGGCAGATCTGAAGAAAGATACTGCGGCAGTTCATTAATAGAGAACTTCCTCTGTAGTATTCACTCCCTTCATAGACAAAAAGTACAAGAAAGTCTCACCTCAATTAGGTCTCTGAGGAAGTAGGAGCTGCTTTACCTTACCATTTCCTACAATGTTCTTACATTGAACGAAAGAAATATGAATTCATTTAGAGGAGATGGAACCAAAATTAAAACCAATAAAATGAAGAAACCCCCTTAAAAACCCTCAAAATCAAAAAAAACTAATCCCAAAATGCAACAACACCCCTTCAAAATTGCTCCATATGCTCTTCAAGAAAACCTCTTAGCAATTGCACAAACTTCTGTGGAGAGTAGGAATCTATCTTCACACCTGCAGCTAATCAATTTATGCCCTGAAGCATGATATTTGGTTTACCCTTATTATTAATTTTGGCATGCATAGCTACAAATGTTGTTAGTGTTCATATAATTAGCCCACTTCTTTTTAACATTCAACCAAGGTATTTGACTTGACGGTCTCCTGTGAGGGTGAATTTCACAGGTTGATTATATGCTGCATAAAGGAATATTTGCTTTTATTGGTTCTAAATTTATTGCTTTTTAATGGCAGAGAAGAAAACTGGAGAGTAAAAAACCATTTTATTGGCAAAATCTGTTAGGTTGCCCCAGTGAAAACTAACTAGAATGTTGTTGTTGTTGTAAAAGGGAAGAAAGGAAATCCCAGACAGTCCTAAATATGATTTCTTTGCTGTTTGTGTGTGTGGGTAAGAGTGGGTAAGGAATTAACACCAGGTACTGAATGACAAAAAACCCAGATCCAAAATGCATCAGAAAGGAAAAATGAAATGACGTGTCAGAGTATATTAGATAGAATTAGGATGATGACCTATGCGCTGTATCATGCAGGAAACTTAGTTTAAAACAGTCCCTATTCACTTCAGAGGAAAGAATGGATGACAAAAATGCCAAATAGGATTAGTAAAACATTGATCACAATTACTTTAGCAATAGGGCTGAAACAATATTAGATAGAATTGAAGAATTTACATTATAGTAGAAAAAAAACCTAAACAAAACAGGAAAAGTGGAAGAAACTGAATTAATATTAACAGAATTAAGTCACAAAAAGGAAGTCCTCTAAGACATGGCCAAATTATACAATGATAAAGGACTAATTTGAAAATGTCTATGCATGGCTTATAACTACTTAATGATGAGAACGACACAAAGAAATACCAAAAAAGGAAAATAAATAAGGGGAAAATAATTAAGCTGAATAAGTCAAGCTCAAGCTCTAAAGGAAAAGAAAAATAAAAAATCAAATAACAGAAACATGTTAAAACATCCACATATGAAAACATTTGTCATATGTATAAAAGAGTACCTTGTCAAAAACTTATGAAACCTAGCATTCCCAGCCCTAGGAATTTTGGGCTACCTCATGCTGCATATCTACAGAACAGATTTATCTCTGAGCTAGCTGCTTAGAATTTGTGTTTTAATAAATGGGAGAAACCATTCTGGGCTCACCTGATCTATTTTAGATAACCACCTTACAATATAGCAAACTAAGTTGCACAACTGCCTCTCTTTTCCTCCCTTATTTTCAACAGAGACCGGTGGTAAGTAGACCTCTCAGCCTGATGCAGATGACCACCACTGAAGTAATCTCGAGTTTCTATAAAAATCAGCGGATCACTTTGATACACTTGAAAATGTAAAGAAGAAAATAGTTATTCTCTTTATGAGGAAAATGTTGAACAAACACCGTGCCAGGCAGTGATTTTGGGAAGGATTGTGCACAGCCGCAGAACAAGCCACCCACACATTTTATATCTCATTGTTTGTCACCTTCTGCATAGGTAGCAGTGCACTAGTAGTGAAGGATAACAATTTATAGATCAATTGCAAACTGCTGTTAACATTGTTCTGAGTAGGCTGAGAGATGAATAAGATCCACTGGGCACCAAAATGCTTATTGAAAGTGCAAAAGTGTTGCAATAGCAACAAATTAACTCATCAGAAGGATTTATTTCTATGAGTAAAACTTTGTGCTGTCATGGTTACCCTCCTT
Organism: Phylloscopus whistleri; assembly: GCA_017589585.1. NCBI lineage: Eukaryota > Metazoa > Chordata > Aves > Passeriformes > Phylloscopidae > Phylloscopus > Phylloscopus whistleri. The sequence goes on along the minus strand of JADMLD010001097.1, from coordinate 276,777 downwards.
CTAAAAGAACTTGGCTCATGTAGTTCTAAACCAAAGCAAAGACAGTTTTGTAGTGTAGATATGCCCTAAATAAGCAGAAATATCTGCCACAAAAGAAGCTATTTGCTCCTCAAAGGTACTACAGACTTTCAAACATAAAAAAAAATATGTAGTGGGAAATACTGGCGGATACGAACAGTCCTCTTAAAATTACAAACTTTAGATGAAGTCTGACATAAGTGAAAAGAGGGAAAGACATAAATTTTTGATGCATGGAGAACCTGCACAAAGGTGTGAAAGAGGTCCAAAAGTTGACAGTGGTTGCTTGCAAAGGGCAGACTTCCACATGACCTGATAAATGAAGATTCAACAGTCTTTGGTGAGCAATGATCTATTATGTAATTTCTATGTTATTAACTCCACAGAAAATACTAACAAAACTTTCCATGCAGCTGTACAAATGCTGCAATAGTTCCCCCTGACCCCCCCAAAAGGTCTTTCAAGGATTGGATGAGAAAGGATTGGATGAGATGCTCATATATTGTAATTACAACCATGCATGTGGGAATGCAGCTTTTAACAAGGAGAAGGAGGAGTATGGAAAAATTACACTTACTCTCTGTGCCACGACTTTTTCCTTGTGTATTGGACAAAAAAGTTTGTCTCTGTAGATAGCAGGTTAAATTTGCTGCCTATTTGAGTTAAAGCAGAAGTTAAAATCCCTCAACTCTTATGAAAGACTTAAAACAAAAATCCCTGAAGTTGTTGATACACAAAATAAAAACAACATACAGCCTGGTTGCGGGGGAGAGAATTACCCCAGGTTCAGTGTGGAGGTGTGCAGTCATTTAATGACAACCATAATGCACAATGTGAGGAATAAGGTACCTCTTAACTGGGGTGGTATCCACAGTTATGCACATGCCCCTCACATGCCTATTTTCTTCCCAACTTTAGGAAGAAATAAATCATCATCCCTGAAATACCTACGGCGGGCAACGGGCATTTACATAACATAGTATTGTCTCGCTTTGTGGTCTCAATAAAAGGTTCTGGAACACCACGTGGCAGCCTTTATTAGACTTTAACAAGCACTTCAGAGAGAAAAGGAGAAAATAAGGATGTTCACAGAAAAAAAGAGGATAAAAGAAAGGCCATTGTTGAAACAAAAAATGTGGTTTCTCAACATGAATATTAACATCTTTTTCAGCTTTCTTCATGACTTTGAAAAATGTGAGTCCCACAAAGCAGTCTGTAACATCTATTTATGGAGAAAGTGATTTCATTTTAATTTCTTTAAGTAAAACACTGAAAGTAGAAGCATCAAGAAGTAATGTGTCACTTTTTTTTTTTTTTTCTGTGAAATCTGATAAAACACACTGTTACTTTAGTGGCCTTGGAACTTTATTTTTTGTCTTATTGATAAACAGATAAAGATTTGGGCAACCATCTGGTCTCAAGCAGATCCCTTGAGTATGTGTTACATTCTTGCTCCTCAATAGCTGATGCTAAAAATCAGTATAAAACTAGAAGATACTCTCCATTGTTCTCATAATTAATTGATTATTTATTGTATTCAAAATCTTTCTCCTTATGTATCACTGATTCTTAGTCTTGCTTACTAATGTTGTTTTCTTCATCTTCCCCAGATTCCCTCCCATGAATGTTTTACTGGTTATGTAGCTATAGCAGACAGCATCTCTCCTCTTCAAATGTCCCCTGCTCCTCCTGCTTGGGTTTGTAGAGGAAGACCAATCCAGCAAAGAAAACTCTGAAAGTGATGTTGCCAACTTTGACCAATCTATGTAAACTAGGAATAATAATGCTTCAGTACCACTTTAAGGCAGATCTTCCTGAATATATGGCGAAGCCTGAGCTGTTTAAATGCATGGAGGATTGGGTTTTCAGCTAAACAAGAACAGTTGTAACCATAAAAACTAGCTAGCTCAGTAAAAAACACTATTAAAATAAAATACGTATTTATTAAAACCCCCAATATTTCAGCCTTATTACTCTATTTACTCAGTAGTAAATCATAGTAAATGGGCAAAATGCCAAGAGAAATTGAGTAATATTAGAGTATTAGAGGAATACCACACCTGAGTGACTAATATAAACCAGAAGGATACAGTAGACCAAAATTAAAGAAAATATTCTAAGGTTGTGCTGCAATATTCAGTAATCAAATGCATAAATCCGAATATTATTTTTCAGTGTTTAATCAGATCTTATTTTACTTACCTTTTTCTGCCCATCACTGCACGTCTCTTTATACTGTGTGTAATGTGACTTCAACCTGTGTCAGAAAGTTTAATGCTCTGCTACACAGCAGTAACAACTCATCCATCTTCATTAGAAATTGTTCTTCTACCTGTCCATTCATAAAGCCTTTCATCCACTTCTGTACAGAATGGAGACATGAGGAGCAAATCAAAAGTAAATAGGAGAAAAAAATGTTTAAATGATTTGATTGAAGAGATTTTGAAAACATCACATTAACTGGATTGGAGAAGTTTAGGCATTAAAATTTGAGGAACAGAAGAACTTTGCTTTTCTTCTCCACTTTTTTTTTCTTTTTTTTTTTCTTTTTTCTTTTCCCATTTTGTCTTCAAGAATGAACAATCAATAATGGGAAAAAAGTGACTGAAGGAACATCTCCAAAACCAATAAGTACTTTTCTTTCATTATGTCACGTAATTCTCAGAGAAGAAAAAAATCCTACTATTACAAAAGATATTTTTTGGCAAGAAAAAATTAAACTGAAGAGCTGGATAACTAACTTTAATATGCTTTTGCCTTGCCAAATGGTTGTGTGTATAAGAATTTCGATCTGGTCTTTTCATTTTTACTGAGAGTGTATAGTAATTACTATTCACTAAAGTTATGGTGTCATATGATTCTTTTTATATAATTATAAATGTTTAAGTTTATATTTGTGGAATTTTGTCCTTTTATTGATCCTTTACATCTATCACAACACTAGATGTGACCAACCTGGTAGCAGATAAATTAGCTCATCAGAAAGAAATGGTTTAGATGGTATTGATTCAAGACCTTGCAATGTCTTTTGGAGTGAAGGAATAATTACATCCCATTCTTCCAGAAAGCATTATATGTAATTCCAGGTGCTTTCTTTTCTGAAAGTGTGAAATAGCAAAGGCTTACTAACTATGCAAGTTCTTTTCTCTTCCCTTTGTATAGATGATAAATTTAAGCACCTGGAATCAGAAGTAGAATAGACTCTGGAAAAAAACACGCAGTGTCCCACATCAAATATCATATGCTATCATATGCTATCTGGCAAAGTTAAGTCCAAATTACTAAGGATAAAATTCAAAAAGAGGAAATATAAAATCCCTTCCACAAGATTCATACAGAGTTGTCTCACATAAGACAGTGTGATAAGTTTTCAGATAATAATTAAAAAAATACTTTGATTATAATTAAATTGCAATAGGGCACTTAGATATTCCGTATCTCCTAGATAACAGTTCCCGAAAACAACGTTTCTATCCCATCCTGAAGAAAATACTGTATTTCTAACCCAGAGGTTAAATAAGTGGGTAGTAGCATGACATAGAGATTACAGAAGTCTAATACAAGTCAATGGTGTGTATTGTTTATCTAATTAATTAACATTTTGATTCAAAAACCGGCATGATCTGAAGTGAGATAATAATGCAAAATACATTAGCATGAACAGCAGGAGTTTGTAACTTGCCAGCTCCGAAGGGTTGATTGCAGGCAGCATCATTTAGGTGACTTTGGAAAACTACTTAGGTAATTTAAAAATGCATAATAAACTTTTTGAACTCTAACTGAAATTGTGCCCATGTGTGCCAGTATATTTTAAGATATGGTGAGATATACGTCATGTCATATGCAAACAGCCTCAAAGTTTTTAAAAATGTAGATTTTTTAAATTAATAACAAAAGTTAATTAGAAAGCTCATTTTTATTGTACAGAAAATACATTTGAATTATATATTAAAAGTGAAAATAAGCTTTATGTTTTCCCCTTATTAGAAGACAAAACCACACTGTCATCTTTACTGCAATACCTGTAGGAAGAACATATAAATATGCTATTAGTGAACTGTGTAAAATTAAAATTGCACTTTTCTCTGTGTAAACTGTGTTCCTTCCTGCAATAAATCATCAGCAGAGCACCAATTTAATTTCCTTTCTGAGTACATCCTAATGGGAAAATTGAAGACTAAAAAGAATGGTCTGAGACTTCCCCTCCTTCTCCACATATCAGATGAACACACATTTGCAAAATGAAAGCCACAGACAGCTTAATTGTATACTTTCTAGACAGCAGGTGGGAAGTGCAAAGACAATGGGCCAAACTCCACCCCCGGGTTGCCCAGTTCCTTAATAGGAATGCCTCCAAATCTGGAAAGTGTTGTGCCAAAGGCTAAATATTGCTTTTGTGAGGTTCTGGGAGGTGAGGAAACTGTTTTATTCAATGGGTTTGTTACAGGTTCCTGACATACCTGGCTACAGTCCATTCAAAATAATAAACAAGATATCTAGCCAGACACAAATTTTGCAGTGCATAATACAGATCTACTTCCAGACAGATTTAATTGCACATTCATTTCAAGCTAGATAATCTCTGCTTTAAATAATTAATGGATCAAGCCTTTTAAATAGACAGAATAAAATAATTTCATTAAATTGTAACTTTTTATTTAATTTAATAGAATATTCTGACAAAACCAATTTAAATTAAATATATATCACTCACCTTTGCCAGCTGAATTACTTTCTTGGAGTTAATTTAGTTATATGTTCATGAATTCAGCATAATTTCCCTATTTTTTATTTTATTTTATTTTATTTTATTTTTAATTTAACTTTACAAATGATTTAACATTGCAAAGGAAGAGGTTGATGAACCAATACATGAGATCAGGTAGTTGGGTCCAGATGATTTACTACTAAGTGCTTATAAAGTGCCGGAAAAAGTAAAGATAAACTGCAGTGACTCCCAAAGCAAAAATAACTTTTGTGAAGATGAACATTAGTCATAGGATTTGGCAAAGAAGCAAACAGAATTATGTGCCCCCACCTACTGCAAGTAATTTAACCAATTTTCAACACTTAGTACAACATTTCTGCAAGCATATTTTTAGAGGATTTTTCTCCTGAGACACCTGTCTAAGTTTTTGCTGTTGCAAAGCTGAACTAGAATCATTAAGCCACTGTAACATTATACTTATAGAAAATCTGTCAGGAAAAGGGACATTTAACCTTTAAAGAAACCTGCCTTTACAAGAGCACAAGGATTTCTTGCAGGAATATAATGAGGTACCATGACAGTGGACCAAGAAAAGCAAAGTGAGAAACTTTTCTCCTTCACACCTGGATAGCAGGTTAACTGTTGCAAACTAAACAAAAGACATGATCACTAAATTCTTGTGAGAATCCTTGTCCAATAAATATTGAGTATAGGTGAAGGACCCTGGCCTTATGTCCTGGAGAACATAATTCAAACCCAAACCCAAAAGAAGAGATGAACTGACAAGAAATGGTGGTATACACAAAAGTATTTAAAGCCATGTAGAGTCATTGAAAACAGGAACAGTCCATGTTAAAATACAATTGAGGTCATGTGCAGAAAGAAATCTACTGAAAAAGTCTTTGAAATATGAACATATTTCCAGTTCTCAGGAAAATGAGGATGCAGTTTGGGAAAATTTTGACTCTGCTTCTAGTTTCCTTGTAATAATGTACATGATTCAAATGAAACAAAAAAGCAGATAGAATATTACACAGCTTTTCTAACTTTGCTGTTTTACTAGTCTTCTTTTATAGCAAAATAATACCACTAGAAATTTCACTAGTCCTCCTACATAGCATTTTTTTTTCCTAAATGAAGTGTTATTAAATAGGAACCTGTAAGCAAAATCACATTGCTCTTCTGCATTAGCTGTCAAGGACTATGACATAGATGTCATGAGAACAGTATATTTGGGCAAAATGACTAGATTGCTTTTGTGCTTCTTACTTTCTTTTGAGGAAAAGTCCGTATTTCTGTCTGGGAAAAGAACTTGTGATAAATAGAAATTACTTGCTAAAATGTTAGACTATCTGTCATAGATGAGAGAGGATAAATGACAACCTGTAGCAGATGCAGATAATGGATTCTATTTAAGAATTAACAAGTTCAGTGCTTCTACCCTGCTTGATTATGCCACACACTCACTCCCTTGTTGTCCTTTACATTGTTTTGTCAGATGCAGTAGTGTAGCAAGCTGACTTTTGGCCATCAGGGACAATTTGTATCTTCTGCATAAGACAGGCAATTTTGTACCAACTTGTGCTTAATTAAGTTTTCAAGTTCTTACACTCATCCCTTACGTCTAGGAATATCTGGAAATCAATCTAGAAATAAACTGTTGCAAAAACTCAGAGGCTGTAAGTTTAGACATTTTACCATAACAAATTTATAACTTTCAGTTCCTCCATGTGCAATTTTCACCCATCTGTGCTTCAGCTGAATAGTTATAGGTGTCCTGTGTGGATATGTAACTAGGCACGTCACCATAAGAAATCAGGATCATTGAAAAAGCTAGACGATGCAGTGGCTGCAGACTGATAAAAAAATGATCTCAGCTTTGCAATTAATATGGATGGAGATGGGTTATGTTCAAGTATCATGCCAACTTTTTAGGATTGACAAGATTAAATGTTTAACAGGTACCATGTGGCCGTGGACCACACCTTATATAACTGCTACATAAAATAAACCAAGGATCGGTTGAATTGTGTTATTTATTTTACATTAACGTTGTTTGCAAGTTAAAGCAATCCCACCATATTTATGGAAAGCACTGGAAATCCTTATAAGAGGAGATGCAGAGTCAATGATTATGTCTTTGCAAACAATGGGAGACATAAAATTTGGCAAACTGGTAGGTTTAGGATTTTTGCTATGATCAGAGTAAGGTAATTCAACATGCAAATATTATTGGGTACTGAAGCTATCCTGTCCCTAGTCCTGCAAAATTTAGTACAACTGTGCCTAACTCTCAGTTTCTGAATCTAGACCTCAGCTAACTAGATTTTCTCATCAAACATTTGATCTGGTTAATGAGACTGTTTTATACAGGCATATCACAGAATCACACTCTTAAACAGGAAAATGAAAATGCATTTTTCTTAACACTTCATCACATGTGCAATATAACTTCTTTCCAGAGTGTCCACACACATATTTGCTTTTTCCTGTCTACATTCTAAGAAAAAAAAAAAAAATCTTTGCATACAAAATTTTGAAAATCTTTCTTTCATCTTCAGGAGAGAAGTACGTGACTGTTGGTATGATAATGACTTCCCTAAATGTGGTTGCATAAGTAACAAAGTACCAAATGGGGAAAAAAGTGTACTTTTCTTACTAATTGTTGCTCACCAATTCTCTTTATGTTCATTGCTATATCCTCATTGCATGCACCACCTGGTGCCAAGAGAGTTTTCTTTTAGTCTACCAGGCTGTGTAAAGTTACACAAGTGTTTGCTTGTTTTATCACTTCTCTACACACTATTGAAGGGAATGAGAATATTGTCCTTATGAATAATTTGGTTAATCAGCTTGCATTTCTGCAACTTAGATTACTTAATACCAAAGAAAAGCAAGGCAATTGCACCTGTCTCCTTCTATGTACTTAGAATATGTATGTACTATGCCTTATAATCTTTATAATATGCTAGAATCAATGGTACCTCCATACCATAAAAACACTAAAGCAGTGCACCTTCTTTTAGAAAAGAAATGCCTAATGACCTTATTGAAGGGGACCTCTAAATCATTTAACAGAAGAAAAGGAAATACCATAAAAGAACATTAAGGTTCCTCCAGAAAACAAGAACATAAAAGCTATTCTGAACAGGTGGAATGTGCCATGTATCTGCTGGTTCTTGGATATAATATAGAAATAACAGCATCATAATCGAGAGAGAGTTTCAAAGAAATCTTCAAAGAAACTGCAGTGTGTAAGGTGCTGATAACATTATTTTCTGTTGTTTAGATAGAGGATTCACAGTTACTCTGAGTCAGAGAAAGATGAAAGTGTTCTGCCTAAGCATTGTTGAGTTTTTGTGATCTCCATTTTGGAATTTCTGCCCAAGCTTTTCCTTTTTATTCTATAACCATCCTTAATATTTGAATGGTTTGGCTGAAAATGTCATAAGGTGTATCATAAGAATATAAACTGTGTTTCTATTTCATATTAACTATTAGGAGTTCTTTCCATCAGGAATGAACACACAAAGTAATTCAAGGTGTTTGTTGATGAGAAATTCAACATGAGCTGGCAGTGTGCGCTGACAGCCCAAAAAGTCAGCTGTGTCCTGGGCTGCATCAAAGGAAGTGTGTCCAGCAGGTCAAGCTAGACAGGGACCTTGTACAAGTGCCTGTAGTGATAGGACAATGGTAATGGATTTAAACTGAAAGAGAGTAGGTTTAGATTAGATATACGGAAGAAATTCTTTGCTGTAAGAGTGGTGAGACACTAGAACAGGTTGGTCAGAGAAGTTGTGGATTTCCCATCTCTGGAAGTGTGCAAGGCCAGATTGGATGGGGCTTTAAGCAATGCCAGGGGAATTGGAACTAGGTAATCTTTAAGATCATTTCCAACCCAAACCGTTCTGTGATTTCATGGTTCTAGTAAATTTTTAAAAGAAGCCAAAACCCCACCATCTTTATCTCATTTCTATATAACATAATGAACTGCTTCTTACAAGAAAAAAATCGTCTCGTAACCACTTCAATGACACAGGCATGAATTCGGAAAAGCAGTAGACACAAACCAGCTGTATATCATATCCTAAGTCTCACATAAAGTTGATAAAATTGATTCTATATGTACTTCTGGTCTTCTTTTTTTTTTTCCTTTTAATTTTTTCCTTATTCTTGAGGTGAGCATTCCAAAGCTACATATGTGTCTTAAATACTCTATAAATATAAAATAGTTTTCTCCATTTAATCTTAATTTAAGCAAACATTGACATTAAAGACAGGACAAAGCATTGTTCTGAGCAAATATTTAAAAATAATTGGTTCTTCACCAGAGAAATAAACTCAGAAAACCAGTTTTTGACCACACAAAGTACATGTTGCTGTCATTTTTCTTATTTAAGCACGATGATATTTAAATTTTTTCCTACTTTGAGTATATTTTTAGAGTAGTGAAGAACTGTAAATTTTGTAGTCTGTATCTGTGATTGTCATATAGTTGAAATGCATCTTTTCTGAAGTTACTTTTGTAAATCTAGTGTAATTATGCCTGAACCAAGCTTGAAATGGTAGCAGTGCAGACATTCAGGCCATAATCTATAGGAAAAAAAAACAAGTGCTAAATCTCTTCTACCTTAATCACAGCTGCTTTGAGATTCTTTAGGCAGAGGGTTCATTACTCAGATATCTTATTATTTTAGCTGCTTTCCTTTTCTTGCATACCAGGATACCACCTCTGGGTTTGGAAATCCTTGAGCTATGAATTCTTGCAGGCTGGGACAACAGAATAGAGAAGTGTTGCTATAAGCTTGTCCTATCCTGCTTTTCCCTAGACCTGTGCCATCAGTCCCTGCTGTAGATAGTGGCCTAAATAGATTTTTAATCCATTTTAGCATTTCTAATTTTTTTTTCAATTCCAGCATGTTCAGAAAACATCCTCACTCCACCACTTCCCCCAGCACTCCACATCATCATTTCTTGTTTTAATCTATATAAAGAACAAACTGGAAAAGTTTTCGCTGGAGCCTGAGTGGGTAGAAACTCACCCAGTGACATTCAGTAAAATCCCTGTCTTGGCAGAAAAAAACGTCCCAAATGCAAAGATGAGGGGTTTGTAGACCTAGGTCTTATTACAAAAGGATCTGATTTATTCAGCAATCACTGCTTAGGTTTCTGTGATTTTTACCAAATGACAGAAAACAGAACATTAAATCTATAGTTTTGCTGGTTATGGTTTGTCTCAGATTTGGCAGCTTATGCAAGATTCTACATCAATGATACTGTGAGCAGTTACCCTTTTTCCCTTGCTTGCATTGTGTTTTGATAGCCTGACATTTGTTCTCTTCAAATACATGAGCTATGAGCCTGTCTGGCCACTTGTGCTACTTCAGCTTGTACCAGTTTAAATCAAGTTTGATATCTCTAATGCACTTGAAAAGTACTTTCCTTTTTACTATCCTCCTGTGTATTATCTTTTCGTAATAGCAAAGAACTCCTATTTTCCAATATCTATGAGGGGTTGGTTTTTTGTTATTTTTTCCTTTTGTGTCCCTTGCATTATTTCCGGCTCAGTTTTACTATTCTTTTCCAGCCATCCATAATTTCACAGCTCAAGGTCAGCCCCAAAGGAAAGCCTGTACTGCTGATCTCACAGTAGACAAATTCATATGCAGAAAGTTGTGTAAATGAGAGGGAAAAAATGCTGTAAATATTCAGCTTGCCAGTCAAACATTTTTTTTATTTCCATAATACTATTCCACAATGGCATACAATATATTTGAATATGAAACACTTCTGATCTCAGAATGAGACATATAATTCCTTTATGTTTACTATTTCAGTACAAGTATTGTAGTTAAAAGTAGTTGGCAGTTTCCTATAAATCAAAACTTCTATTTTCTCTTACGTTTGTAGAAACACATCAATTTTGACAAGAAATACCACTGGTAAATAGTTTTAAATAATATGCTGAAATTTCTCTTTGCATCTGTAAAAATAAATATTCCATGAGTCCAGGACTGCTCCATTCCTTTTTCTTTTTTCCCCTTTTTTCTCTTTTTTTTTAAATTTTTGTTTGTTTGTTTGTTTTTGTTGTTGTTTTTTGTTGGTAGATTTTTTTTTCATTTTAAGGAGTAGGTCACTGAAAAGGTAAACATATCCTTATCTCATTTTCATTTAATGTGAAATAGAATTCTTGGCATTCTCCTATGTTTCATGGGCTATGAAAAATTAGTTTTTAGGAAGCTATCAAATTCCAGTTGCAGAATTGCTTGCACTTGTGCCAAGGTGCTGTAAAAAAAAGTCACAGGAAATCTCAAAAGCTAAAGAGAAACTTTTTCTCCAAAATTTTCATACAGAGGAATTTAAAGTAGAATTAGTTAAATGTAGATTTTTACTAATTCAGAATGTTTCAGCACAAGACAAAATTTGCTTTATATATTGTTGAAGGTTCTCATTTCTTGTTAGTAGGCAATGAAGAGAAACCACTGAAGTGCATTCTAAATAAGCATCTTTTATTGTCTTGCACCACACTTCAGTTTGAAAAACACCCTGCTGTTTTTTGCCTGCTCTATCACATACATATTTCTCTTGATTATTTCTTGTATTTGCTGATTAAAAGGTTATCATTAAAAGAGACCATGTGATCAGGAAGTAAACAACAAATTATCTAACCTATTCAATTATACCTGTGAAGACTATTTTTAGCAATTTAAAATCTCAGTGTTTGTAGCACTGATGTAATTTTAAAATAAAATAATTGAAGTACTTTGAACACAATGACACAGAGTGTGCGAAGCACAGGCTTGAATTCCAAAGTATTTGTTCCAAACACAAGTACCAGACTGGAGTCAAAACCCAGTATTTATCATTTAAAAATACAGTTTTAAGAGACAAGTATTTCTACAAAAAGCATATATGTTTCAGCAGTAAATTTACACTCCAATTCATAAAGATAGTTAAGCAATCAAATACTGCAAAATTATTTTAATCTGTTCAGCAGGAACCGCTCAAGTGGATAAAACTATTCATGTGTTTAACTATCTCACTGAGTTGGAGCATACACTGTAAATTTGAAATGCCAATAATTTGGGTTAGTAACAGATTAGAATTTGTAAAAGATTGTTGGGTTGTTTCCATAAAGTAAGTTATTTAGATGTTGCCATGACAAATAAAAAATTCATGGATTTCAAAAGGGATTTGTAACATTTTCTCACACTATCAGAAAACATGTATCCTGTCTCCAGATTTTCTTTAGGGTCATTAAGACATTTTCAGATATGTCACAAGAAATGTAGAATATAACACGTTCACCAAGTAATTTGAGCACTACTCATTGGTTTTGCTCTGTGTACATGGATATTAAATGAAGGCAAAAACTGAAAGATGCTTTGAATACTAATATTTGTATGTTATCAGGAAAGTCATCTTCTGGAAATGGTACCTATAAAGAGGTGTTTCAGTAAAGTGACAGAAAACAGTAACATCCTATAAGGTAAGCTTCTTGAGGAGAAGGATGAAGAGAGGTATATAACTATCAAATGTCCTGAAAAATAGGACAATATTTTCATTTGCATTGCCTCTAATGGTGATGGAGGACTGATGAAAAGTAGGAAAGGCAGAAAACATACACATAAAAACTTTTATTTGTTTCAAGTCCTGCGCTGAAAATATGAGAAATACCTGAGAGAAATGCTAAGCAGCCAGATCAAGGTGATTTGTGAAACTCCCAAGAGATCATATGATTTTTGATGGTAGATTTAAAACTGACATGATTGCTTTAGAAACAATTGCAATGGTAGATTTAAAACTTAAGTGAGAGAGCTAGAAATTATGAGGAGGCTGGTAACAATAAAATTATCTCTATGACTAGCATGCTCAGAAGACCATTGCTATTGCCTTAATTTTGCTTCTTCATTGTATCAGGGAAAAGTCTATCCATATTTGAAGGACTTATACCTTGCAATGTCTTCAGAGCACTCACTGTCCATATATAAACACTTACAATCAGCTACCTTATATTATTTTTAAATGGTTCATTTTGTACTCAGCTGTAAAGATTTTTTCCTTGTACACAGTTGGTTGTTGCTTTAAATGGAAATTCCACCCTGATTAAAAAGTCAGGCCTTCACTTCTAACAGGAAATCATTAAAAATCTGCAATAATATTTTAACTGAAATATCTCTGTTGAAAGGACTGTCATACTGTGATAAAAAATTATTCACAAACGAGTTACTGAATAGTTTTCATTGGTTCAGCCTCTGTGGGGATTATTGCAGTACACAAAAATCTTTCTTCTTTCCCACACCATGGCTAAAAAAGCTGACATAATTAAAAAAAAAAAAAAAAAAAAAAAAAAAAAAAAAGCTAAGATTGAGGGTTGTGGTTTAATCCCAGTCAGCAACTAAGCCCCACAGGCCTCTCACTCACAGAGGAATGGGGCTCTCTCCTCTTTCATCAGGGGAGGACAAGTGTGTTGAGATAAAGACAGTTTAATGGGGAAAGCAGTGGCTGCATATGAAAGTAAAGAAAAACAAGGATTTCCTTCACAACTTGCCATGCACAGGCAGGTGTTCAGCCATCCCCAGGAAAGCATCTCCCTCACATGTGACAATGACTTGGAAATACAAACGCCATTACTCCAAATGCATGCCGGCCCCCTTCTTTCTTTTTCTCCCTTTCTATATGCTGAGCATGATATCATATAGTATGGAATGTCCCTTTGGTAATTTGGGGTCAGCTGTCCCAGTTGTGTCCCCTCCCCGTTCCCTGTGCATTCCCAGCTTCCTCACTGGTAGTTTGGGATGAGAAGCAGAAAAAGACTCAGCTATGTTCAAGTACTGCTCAGCAGTAAAGTAAAAATGACTGAATTATGAACACTGTTTCCAGCACAAATCCAAAACACAGCCCCATGCTACTGTGAAGAAAATTACTCTACCTTAGCCAAAACCAGAACACTAATATAAATTCTTATAACTTCATCCTCTAGTGGTTTGTGATTCTACTACCATAGCAACAATTAGTTTGTCTTTATAAGGCAGAAAAAATATTTAATTCAAGCAGCACATGTAAATGCTTGGCAGAAATCACACTTGTGCAAATGACCACACACTTTACCCCTGCAGGTATCATTCATTATTATCTGAACAGGAACACTGCAATTGATATTTTGCCTTTCCATTTTTCTGTAGTGATTTCAAAATGACCCCATCATGCATTGGCCACCCTCAGCAGCCCCAAGCCACCCTACAGCAGTGCCAGGACTAGAAGTAGATCACATGTTAGATCTTTTCTCCAGTTTGACTACCAGCAGCATGGTGAGGAGGTGATTGTGTTTTACTGCCAAGACGTGTGTAGTGTGCAACTACACCCTGTTGCTCCACTGCATTTGTAACATCATCAGAGGAACCACAGGAGTGCAATGCACAGCAAAATCTGTAAAGCTGCAAGGCAGGGCAGTGCTGCAATAGAGCTCACAATTGTGGCACTGATGTGCTTCCTGTCTTAAAGGCGATATTGTTTGTGTCAACAGCAATGGAAAAAGCAAATCTGCATGAAGCAAAACATGAAACCATCACTGTGGTCAGAAACATTCTGCTCCCTTAGATTCACTCTGTATTATTGCCCAACATAACACAACACACTACTGCCTGCTTCAGTTCTTCAGAGCTCCTTCCCCAGTCTCTCGCATAGTGTGAGTGTATAGAGGAGATAACCAAGCCCTCAAATCAGCAAAAATTTCCAGTGCAAAGATTTCCTGTCTCCAGCATTTGTTCTCCCCAGAAAACAAGCATCCCTATCATACTGGCATCTTTCTCATTAGTTAAAGCTCTTGGAGACCATAAGAGATAGAGACTATTGTCACTGCTTGTTTACTTCAGCTGATGATGTGCTATACAATTACACATGAGAAAAAAAAAGTGCTTTACTCACTTACTATGGAATAGTCATAAAAGTAAAAAATAAAAATGGGGATAAAATTACCTAATATCTTTCTCTGTTCCAAATCTTTCAAATATTTGAAAGCATAAAGGTCTTGAAGACCTTCCCATTTTGCAACAGGTCAGCTCTAAGGCTTTTTACCATGACCAAACCACTTTCTTCATACGACAAACTCTGTCATTGCCAAAAATATGGCTGAATTTCTCTTCCTTCTTGTGCTAGAGCCACCAAATTAGCCATGTTCAAATGGGGAAGAAAAAGTTATATATTTGAAATTGACATTTCCTGTTCAGAAAAGTCAAAAGTATTTTCACTGGACTGTTTTATCTAGCTCTGGTTTAGAGTGCTATATTTTTGTTTATAAAATATTAATTTAAAGTGTATGATAGTATTTTCTTTACATTAGCAAGTTTGAGTTTTAATTCTCTAGGCTTGTCAAGGGGGCTGATTTTTTTCAGTTTTCCATTTCCTACAGTTCTGTGTGAGTGACTCTCATTAAATGGAATAGCTGTTCTGCATGCAAATCAGAGAAAACAGTTTTGGTGGACTTTTCTAGTTTATTTTAAGTTGAATACACAACCATGCTTGCTAAACACTATTGTCTGTGCAATGTGTTGAGAGATACATCTGGTGCTAGTAGCTCAGTTTGAAGGATGAAAATTGAGATGCAGGTTGAGCTCTGGGTGGGAGCTCTAGACAAGAGGCTGTGAAATGCCAACACTTTGTTTAACAAATGGCAGGAAGACAGGTGGTGGCAGCCAGGTGGATGGACACTGGGAGACTCAGCAGGAATGGAGTACTCTGCAGGAAGAGCAAGAATTTTCTGTGGACACACTGTGTGGGTATAAAAGCCCAGCCGTTCCTTTGTTGGTACAAAGCAGCTGGGGCTGTTTCTGTGTTAATGTGCCATGAATAAATTGCCTTATAGAACTGGATATCTGAGACTCTGTTATGGGAAACCTGGGGTGGATCCAGTAAGGAAATCTGGTCTGGCTCTGTGAATGAGGTGTGTGGGGAGTCAAGCGGGGCACTTGTCAATCACTGGGACTCAAGCAGGGCACTTGTCAATCACTGGAGCTACCTGGTGTGAAGGGGCTGTGGTCCAAACAGTGAAAGTCTCTGACCTTGGACAGTCTTCCCAGGAGTCTCAGCAAGGGTCAAACTGGGAAGTTTCCTTAACAAAGTAGTGCAAGTGTCCATTTTGCATTTTTTTTTACATATTTTTATGAAGCGTTAGCTAGTCTTTTCTATAATTTTGCTCAGATTATAAGATGCCTATCACTCTCTGACTGTTTTTGCACAGGAATAATATAAATAATTCCCATTTGGTATCTGTGAGCTAAGTCCCCATGATCTTCAAATTATTTTCATCTTAGAATCTCAGAAGGTCTTGTCCAACCCTTCAATATTGTCTGGGAATGCCATTGTCCAGAACATTTTTTTCCCCTTCTGCAGTCTATTGTCACGAATACGTGAATGTCGAGCAGGGAGGGTGTGGGGAGGGAGAAGAAGGAGCAGGATGAGGGGAGTTCTTCACCACAATAAACTATTCCTATTCCAAAGCTACATGGTTTGGGAAGATCATACTTATCATAAAGCAAGGGCATCAGTCATCTAACCTGATCAGAGGTAAGCTTTGTTGTTGACTCACTATGCCTTCCTGTTCCCTGTGGGCACACTCCTGAGGTGAAAAGCTACAGCCTCATATTTTTAGCTTCTGTGTGCTCAAAGTACCCCTTTTTGAAGAAATTCTGAAAAAAATTATTTTCCTTAAGTTTTGATGCATGCACAGTTTTACTTAATTTAATAGAACTGCTCTGACTTAGAGGTCATGATAACATTAGAGGTCAAATAACAGTAAAAAACATCCAGCAAATGAGTAGAAGAAATTTGAACTGTCTCCAGATTATTTTCCCTTGTGATATCTTATTGCTTTTCCCACAATTACAGTGATCAAGTTCCCTCTACTCTGCAAGTGAAGAATGTGTTTTCTTTTACTATTTCTTAAGTCATTTTGGGAGGCCTTTATAATACAAAATTATAATACAAAATGACTGATCTGTGTGACAGTTCCTGAAACCTTGAGATTTGGTGGGACTTGCTATGTTGTAATATTCAGAATACTATTTCATGATCCTGAGCTCAACAAACCATCAATCATTGTGAGTAATACATAATTACGTATTGCTTAAGAGAAAGGGGTTTTTATCCTCAAGGTAACGTAAAATACAAGTAATTACTAGAGGTATGACATTTAAATAGAGATGCTGTCTCAGATAAAAAAAAAACTACTATAAAATAAGTAGAAATTATAAAAACAAAGCTGAAGCAAAAATAAGTAGTACTTAAATATCACCAAAGAATATTCTTAATGCCACTACAAGCAGAATGTCACGAGGTGAACAAAGCTAAGCAGAGTGTGTTTATCACTTTTCCCATGGGAACAAGAATAAGGTAAAAAATTTGACACTGCATGGCTTTTATGATGTAGATGATACAACTCGTTCTGTTGCTCTAGTGGTGGAAATGAGACATGAATTATTCTGGCAAAATGTCTGTGTGAAGCTGGGATGTGGATTTTGCATGGCTCTGTGTTTCCTGACCTGACACAGGCCCTGAGGCATTTTGTTATGGTCAAGAGCGGAAAGATTTAAGAAACAGCAGTACATAAAATACCCACCTCTGCTGCAGCAATGTTAGTGCCAACCAAAATATATTGTGAGTCATAAGAGTTCAAAGGAGTCTTAAGGTTGTTAAAGAAAAAAGTTTAAGGATGTTCTCTTCAGAGCTGGACCTGGCTATAAAAAATAATTTTGTTTACCTCACCTTCAGTCTAAGCAAAGGGTTGAAAAACAATGGAAGAGCATCCAGGTTTGGCTTTGCAACATCAAGAATGATGTCATCCAGTACACGACTTTTTGTGAGGCATTTCCAGACTGCTCTTGACACTGCTGACTGAGTCTGAGAGTTGCAAAGGGGCCTCAGGGACTTGGTAATATACAGAGAACTGCAATTCAGACACCTTCATTCAGTAAGTTGAATGTCACTCTCAGCATCTGATTATCATAGAATCATAGACAGGCTTGGAGAGGAAGGGACCTTAAACATCATCTAGTTCCAACCCTCTGCTGTGGGCAGGGACACCTTCCACTAGATCGGGTTGCTCAGACTCCCCTCCAACCTGGCCACGAACACTTGCAGTGATGTGACATAAACAGATTGTCTGGGAAACCTCTTCCCATGTCTCACAACCCTTAATACAACTTTTTCCTGATATCTAATTTAAATCACCTATCTCTCAGTTTGAAGCCCTTGCACCTTGTCCTGTCATTAAACACCCTCACAAAAATTCTTTCTCCACCTTTCTTGCAGCCTCCTTTAGGTATTGGAAGGTCAAAACCATATAGGTGGAAGGAAAAGGGGGCTGAAGCCATCTCTGATATACTCCAAGATGTTTTTACGCTTGTATTAGGTTGCTTCAGTGGAGTAAAAGTCCATCCATATGTTGGCTCCATAGCATGTAACTTATGCTAGAAGTTGAAATTTGCTATTCAGAATAAACTCACACTTCCAAACTCTGTTTTACAGGAAAAACAACACTAAGATTTACAAAAATTTCTCACTTAGCAGTTAAGCTCTGTTCTCATTTTCTGTAAACCAGCACGTTTGACAAGCACCTACAAAAAGAAATGGCAACTTGGATAAATGACCTAACTCACATATATCAAGCCTACCCATGAAAGACTGGAAGACAAGGATGCACTGTTTTTGGAGGCAAAATTATTATGTTCAACTGTTGATGAGCTGTTCCAAATAAATTATCCTCATGTTCAGTTCAACATGCCATTAAGGGTAAGAAACAAGGAATCTTGCAAGGTGTGGGCCATTTCCTTTCTTTGTATTCTTTCACTTTCCTCTATTATCTAGGAAAATAATGGCTCTTGGAACCTGTTAATATAAATACAGTGTTGAAACTGTTTCTTGAACTTGGCTGTGGATAAATTTCACCTTTGCATCTACTGTACTGCCCACAAAGAGGCAATTTTTTTTTTTTTCTGAAAACCAGACACTTTTTCTTTTCTTATAATTAATTTTAACTTTTTTTCATTTTATAACAGTGAGTTTTGTTTGGTTATCTGGGAGTGAAAAACACAGAAGAGCTACTCTTTCTGACTGAAAGCCATTATAGTTTATTATCTTTTCTTTATAGGGATGAATTTGTGAACTGATCCTCTTTTTCATCAGACAAATCCGCAGCTGATGTTAACAGATATTAAGGGGAATTGGCCATAAATGACACAGATTAATTCAGACAAATAATTTTGAAATTATAAGTCATATAAACTAGTCATCTGCCCGTAGTCTTTCTTCTAGTTTAGGAAGTGAGCCTGCATATCTAAGTTTAAAAGAATTATTTTTATTCTGTTATTGTAGATCAGAGAGCGCTTTAAGAAAAGGGTTAATATAGAAATACACCAAAGTTCTTAGCACAATAATGAATGCTTGCTTATTTTCTCCACTGAACATCTCTTTTCAAAACGGCATCTTTTTAAAAGAACATTGAAAATTCCATTACTCACATGAAAACTCTGCGTCTTTATGAACATAAACATACCTTCACTTCTTTCCATTTCTGCCTGACTCCTCCTCCTTCTCCTTCCACCTTTCTTTACTGAAATTATTGCAGTGAAGAACTAACAAACACTTTTAATCTAAAATAATATTTTTAGTTTACAATAATGGTTCCATTTTGTCTTGTTTTTCCTTTAGCCTTTACCTATCAGATAACTAGAAGGAAAAGTGAGAGCTTTTCAATAACATTGGAATTCTCTCTGAAATGAAGAAAAAACACCTTCAACCTTTACAAAAACTCCCACAATGACTTTAAGTAGTAACCACCTTTTACTCAGTCATGGCTCATGTGACTGTCCCCCCCACCAGCAGTGGCAGGAACAAGGCAGCAGGTCATGCCAGAGTCCCTTTAGCTGCAGAGGATGCAATAAGGAGATCCTCAAGTTTGACGTTACTAAGTCACAGCTGGTGGTTTGCTGGTTTGAATGCCATTCCAAAACTGAGCCCCTGGGAGCCCTGGTCATTGTCTGCTGTGAAACATTCCTGCTGTTCCCATTTCTCTCAGTTCACAAAAAGGGCTGTGTGCCAGCTGCATGAAAATTCCAGCCTGTGGGGCAACCTTATCAATTTTTAGTGGGGTGAAGGAAGCAGTGCGGACAGCAAAAGCAGTCCTCCAACAACTACACTTTTATATCTACCTAAATCAGCAATTTCTGTGCACACATATGATGTTTTCAAATGTTAACAAGCACTTAAATATGCCACAAAACAGACAATAAACATTAACACAGTTCCTTTTATAGTTGCTGTGGAATATAGCACGAAACTACAATTAATTCTGCCACAGTTCCATTTTGTCTTTAAAGACTGGTTAACAAGTTGCAGTAAAAAAGCAACAGTGTTTTGATGTTTGCTGATAAAACAAATACAGTCAGATGAAAAGTTCTGGCTTTTCTCCTCTGAAATGAAAGACAAAATAAAACAAAATCTGAAAAAATATCAACACAATTGAAAGTTGCACCCAGATGTCAAAGGCAAAGCACTTATTTAAGGTAAGCAGAGACCCTGTCTTGTTTCCATAGGAAAAAGAAGCAGCAAATATTTTAGAAAGATAGTCAGAGCCGTTACTTTACCTGTAAGAATTTTATTATGGTTATATTAAAAACTTCTTGATCCTTCCCTTATTAATTAAAGGTAAATCCAAAGCAAATTTTCTTACTGTTTCAGGTGACCTAAGTTTCATTTACTTGGCTAATTTATCAATCTACAGAGTTCTCTGCTTTTGGGACAGGAAGAGAGTCATCACTGTATCATAATTATAAAAATCTGGTTTTGGAGTATTAAAGAACAGTCATAGACAAGAAAAGAAGAAAGGAAGCAGGGCATCAGGAGGCACTTGTTGCAACACATGAAAGGCAAATATACAAAAAGAAACACTTGAAAATAAGACAACAAGAAAACAATGACCAATTCAAGAATCTTCTTTTAAAAGTGGCTAAGAAAGCATTCATGCAGGAATTACAAAACATAAAGCTGAATTTAAAAAGAAGGAATTCTATATTTCGATAAAAATTATTGACTGAGAGATCTAAAGACCTATGCATAGACATGGTGAAGTTAATTAGATATGTTCGTTGGGTTTTTTATTCTACCTCCCCTTGTCATACATACCCGAAAAACTCAACTTTGCACAAGCATTTTATTTTATTTAGTACAAAATGAGACAGAACTCAAGAGACATCTTTAAAGTTCTGTACAATGTAAATACCATCTTATGTTAAATTATTTGGCATCATCAGAAATCTATTTTATGGATTTCTGTGTTAGCATATATTCTTGTAGGAGTCAGTAAATATCAAATACTCAGCACTTCGTCATAGGTGGTCAGCAAGATTGACCATTAAACAAACCCCTTATTCCCATATCTCAAGAGTATAGGGTAAATCCAGTTCATACTGGAAAGCATCAGATTTTGTGACTGAATCCCTAGCTTATGGGATTTGTACTGTTGCATATAAGTATTGGTATTGAGTAGCTTTTCTCATGACTACAGGATTTCTATTATGGGTCTCATCTTTAGAACAGCATCTTGAAATTCTGGGATATTTTCTTTTCATACTGAGCTGTGAAGGAGATGAATGCAGTGATTTACTTGTGATCCAGCTGCTCAGCACCTGGGATCAAACCCAAGCTGTGTCTGCCACCATTTCAGTCTGACAGGAAAGTCAGCTGGGCATACCCATTCACCTTCTCTGCTTTCCATCACACTGATTGTAGGAAGTAGTTCAGAGGTGAGTTGCAGGTAGGAATGCTTTCTGGTGTGGGCATATTCGTGAATAAACCTCTACTCATATTTATGAGGAGAAAAAAGGTTTCAACCAAAAGAATGATTTTCTCTTCTCATTTTTGAGAGAGATGTTTCAAGACTCTGGTCAAAACTTCTCTTTTCTTGGAGTCTGAATGGGCATTTAGTGTAATATTTGAGGCTAAGCAAGGCTACTGGACTGCTCTTGTAGCAATTGCCATTGAGAATCAGAAGAGAATTTTACCTGGTGTGTCCATCTGTGCAGTTGTGTGATTGGGCCATACATGTCTGTCTAAAGAGAGCATGGCCATCACTCCCTGAGCTTTCCCCTGGAGAAGTGGATGCTTCTTCCTTCTCCCTTTGCCAGCCATAGTGTCACCCTTGCTTTCAGAGTATTGCACCCATTCTCATGCAGAAAGCAGTGGGGACAGAGACCACAGGGATGTAGGGGTTCTTCTGTGGTAGTGTGCCTCTGCTAGGGCAGAAGCTCATCCAGAGCTTTGTGTTCAATACCGGAGAAAGTATAAACAGCTTTAATTCCCTCAGTGGCCTGGAACACTTATAGTTGGCATTTACACGGTGAAGGGGAATTTAAAATCGTACCTGCTCACTGGTGATAATTTGTTACTCTGGAGGGTAAGACAGCCCACCTGCAGAAAGGGTTAAACTATCTGGAAGCAGGGATGCCAGGGACAGAACATATTTCTAACAAGGAAGTGAAGTCCCCTTGGTGATGAAATCAGAAAGAGCCTTAACATGGACTTGTGGCCACCCTGGAATGCGAACACTCAGAAGCCCAAGCTCAGGGGACACCATCAGGCAGGAAAGGGACTGGGGGATATACCAGAGGTTGGGTTAAAATGCCCCATACAACCTCTCAGAATTCTGAGAACCTGTCGGAATTGGCTCATAACACATCTTTGCAGGCTCCTCATAGAATTTTTCAGTCATAGGATTCTTTCCAATGCATCATTAATTTATTTTATTTTATTTTATTATATTTAAACAAAAACAGTTGCCTAATTCTCCTCAAGAGATACAATTAAAATCCCTCAACAACAGAGTACATACAGTCTTTTCCCATTGTGTTCCTCAATATAAAGTTCTCATCAAGACCAGTGTTTTTTCTCTGCCAAGTATTCAGTATTGCACCTTCCACCTACCTGCCCTGCTGGCGCCTCAAGAGTTCACATTCCTTGTGCTCTTCTACTGAACCAAGTGGGCAGCCAGATCCTGCTTCTTCTTCCTCCCTTGGGTGCAGCTGGGGGTTTTCTATCTTTTACTGTAAGGATAAGTCAAAATCACATTTATTAACACTCAGCGAAAGGGAGGAAAGACAAATGTGATTGTAACACCCTGAAACCTCTTTCTAACTTTCTACTTTCTATTAGTGATGATATAATCAAAACAAATCAAAACCAAACCCAAATCCCAAGGCATCCAGATTGCCACAGAGTCCATAGAAAGAAATTAATATTTTGGAAAGCATATAAAAATGCTTGTCCATGATTTCCTGGTCCTTTTATCTCTATTATAAGAGCAGATTCTTTTAGTTCAATCAGAAGATGGGCACAAATTTATTGTCAAAAACTATGTTCTGCCATCGTAATATTTTATACTGCAGGTAGTCTGAATAATTGCATTGGTCATTAGTACCTGGACATTTTTCTTTTGGGATGTAATGTAGTAAGCTGAAGCATATATTTTATTACTTTTTGTAAAATCTAAGAAACAAAGCAGAAAATTCTGTACTTCCCAAGCATTGTAAAATCAAGTAAAATATATAAATATAACACAAAACTATACCAAACATCTACTTCACTCACAAGGCAAAATTTTTAATGACTAAAATAATCACATTGCAATCACATTGCAAAAGGACTTTCAGAGGCTGTATCTTGTCTGAACGTAGTACTTGAGAGAATAGGAAACAGTACTTTGGGAAAAAACACCCCTGACCTGAATCTGAAAAGTTCATTCAATAAAAAGACATTCAGTCTCCAGAACAGCTGAAATGAGAAAAGCTTCAAAAATAACAAGCAAATGATTCATATCCAGGGGAATGAGAGCTTGGTGGTTCGGGTTTTTTTTTTTTTTCCTTTTTTTGATAAAGGCACAAGTGGGAATTGCAGCCAGCACTTTACACTTCTGTTTCAACTCTGCTACAGACGCTCTTGTGATATTGAAGAAATCTCTTAGGCATGCAGTTCATCAACATGTATTTCTTTGGTCAACTACAGAAATGTTTGCAGAACTAGTTATTTCTGGCAATATGGTGCAACTGAAAAGCAATTTCTTTTATTTGTTCTGAAGCAAAGGTAGGGGTGGGTTTGAGATGTAAAGAAAATATTGAAAGCTTTTCATTTTTTGAAGGTGAATTTTTCTTTTTCTCTTAATCTTTGCTTGCAGAAAAAAAAATCTTAAAAATTTGACAGACATTTCAACAAAGCCAAAATAAAGAAAAAACCTTTGAGAGATTGATGCTGAGCTTTAGAAATGCGATAAAAAAAACCACTTCACCCTATCACCCTCAAGGATGAAAGAGGTTAGTCCAGTGTGCCATGAACCACAGAAAGTGCAATCTTCCCTTCAGGGAATTTATAATTTGAAACCAGAGAATATAAATTGCAGCGTTGTTATGTGTTTTTTATTGTTTTTCTCTATCTGAGGACCCCCAGCTGAATACCAAGATCTCAATTTCCCTTGGGACTGTGTAAACAGAACGAGTCTGTGACGGGCATTATTCAACCCGGTTCAACTGTGCAGGATGTTGAAAACACAACCATTTCCCAGTCATATTCGTAACAGGCCTTTCTCCTAGATAGGTATCTATGGACCAAGACATCTCTGAAATGCACAGAGTACAGTCAATTCCCTTTTGCAGCCCAGGGCACTTCCTGCACTCACTGCAGCTGGGGCAGCACTGGGATGTTATGAGGGCACTTCAGTCACCACAAAGTCACCACAATTCCTGCCAACATGCTTGGGGGCCATTGCTGCATTTAATGTGTAGTGGGAGACATGGTGGAAGCTGGTACCAGAGCACTTGATTCATGGAAATAGGTAATGGTGTTCATCTGTTAGCACTATGGCCAGGCAGGGCCAGTGCATGCCAACCACCACACCCAGTGGGTACTGTGTGTTTCTTAGGCATACAGATGTGTAGAAAGAATTTTAGGGAAGCATTTGATTTTGTTTGAAGGATTTTTACCAAATCTTTGTCAATTACAGAGGTTGGCGCGGATCCTGAGTAGCAGGAGAAGAAATCTGACACTTGACTCCATTTAAAACTCGGAGCATGCACGCACACTTTATAGAATCATAAAATGGAATCATAGATTCATAAATGTTGGAAAAAAACTCAGAAATCATCAGTCCAATATTCATCCAAGTTGGTAGGGAAACAGGTCATTAACATGTTAATCTTTGAATTATCATTTGCTCCGTGACTTTCCTCTGATCATGTCTGAAGTCTGACCACTAATTTAGGTAAAAATGCACCCCACATTGGAGACTGGCAGCACAAGATTAAATGCTACTCTAGCTTTATTGAAGTCCAGAGAGCAGCTTTAAATGTGAGAGGGTTTTTTTTACATCATAGTGGTGTGTCTGTTTCACCTGGAAAATCTGGAATCCCGGTGGGGTGACAGCCACCATTCCCAACCTGGAGCTGAAACCACACACACTGCTTTTGGATGCCATCTGTGATCACCATATTTAATCCTGAGGGGAACGATATCCTGAATGCTAACATATAGGCTAACATGGCTAGCCTCTATAAACAGCAATATTAATTTATTAGGATTATTTATTGGGCAGCAAGAGTAAGCAATATCCAGATCTGGTTTATATGTGAGTTTACTGCATATTGAGTTTTGCATAAGCAGGAACGAATGCTGAGTTAAACTGGGTTTACTGAGTGCTGGAAGATACTATGGGGTAGCTTCTCTTTAGGCCAACACATGGGTTGTTGGCTGACAATACTGATAGCAGCTTTTTAAGGGAGGTTGTTCAAAGGCATTTCAAACTTTTTATAACTCCATGAAAGGACAGTAGAAAAGAATTTAAAAATTAAAATGCTTTAACACTTTTAGATGATGCAGAAGTTTGGTTTTTTTCAATGAAGAGTTTTTTGTTCCTGTCTTCAAAAATTTTATCATTTTTGGTTGTTATTATTATTATTATTATTACTACTACTACTACTACTACTACTACTACTACTACTACTACTACTATTACTATGATTATGATTATGGTTATGATTATTTTGAGTCTCCCTGTCTAGGTCCTGTTCACCTTCAGTTGTCCAACTTAGTCATCTTTCAGTGATCTTAGACATCTCTCTTGCTTAACAACAAATCTTGGAAGCTCAAAACAGTGTGTAGTGTTCCTCCAGAGCTGTTTGCCAGCTACCCTCCATTTGCTTCTTCTCCTTCCACATGCTTTCGGAAATCCCACTCCTTTGTTCTTTTGAGAAACAGTATTTTTGCAAAGTAAATGCAGTAATTTATAAACAGGGCAACGAGTAATCCAAAGCCTGTTAGAGATTAATGACAGGGATATTCTTTGCAGCCCAAGAGGTAATACTTGATGCTATAATAAAATGTAAATGTTTTAATATTACAGACTTTCTACTTACTTTGTTATTTCCTAGTCTTAATTTTGCCTATTTAATAAATTTTGCATTCCAAGCGGCTCCATTCTAAAATCACATTTGAGTATACTTTTTGTAGGATGACTTAGTACGTCTTCTAGCCAAGTTCACCAATGTAAATATTCCCAGAAGACATTCCTCTTGCTCCTGAAATCTACTCTTGCTTCTACTGAACTGATTTTCCTCCCCACAAAAGAAAAAAATGTGTTTCTTGATCTGTGAGAAAGCAATTTTACTCACTTTCTATAACAATGCTTTGTTTTACAAGTTAATTTACTGAATCAGTGATAAAACATTAACATTAATTAATATCATTATAACTTTTACTGCCTTTATACTGCATAGTTCTACAGACAGAGTTGCTCAG
Organism: Phylloscopus whistleri; assembly: GCA_017589585.1. NCBI lineage: Eukaryota > Metazoa > Chordata > Aves > Passeriformes > Phylloscopidae > Phylloscopus > Phylloscopus whistleri. The sequence continues at coordinate 250,217 of JADMLD010001097.1, read as the reverse complement.
ATAGTCTGTGACAAAAAGCAAATGGCAGGTGGCCCTGTTTTTCACTTTTCTCCTATACTTCATGGTTTGATCCAGGAGGCATATTCTTCCTTATATTTTCTTTATATTTTCCTTGAAAATTATAGTTTATATTCTTGGGTTTTGTTGGTTCATAAGCCCAAAGATTTTTTCATTTTTTCTGTGCAGGCATAAAATGACAGTTCCTTTAGCAAGGAAAATTATAAATTGGATTTTGTTTTGGTTTGTTTTGACAACAAGACATAATGTATCCTGTTGTTTCAAGTTTAATCTTCCTTTTGCCCATGGGTGATTAAGCTCTTTTCAGAACTAAGTTTGTTAAATACATATTTAGCTAATTTAGAAATGAATGGTGGAAATTAATGTTATTAACATATCATATATTATTTACCAGACACATCAATTATCCTATAAATATGTATTTACAAAACACAAATTATTTCCTCAATAACAATAATTCTCTGGATAAACTGTAGATAGCATTCATTTTCTCATCTGAGGATCTCAAATTGTCTTTGGCATGAAGAGGCATATGAAGTCTCTTGAAGTCGTTTGAAGCATGCTTATTACTAAGAATACACAGCTTATTTTTCAATTGACTCAGATGTTAAAAAATCTCCCTTTTTTCCTTCAAAAATAGTGTGACAAGATCATGGCAAAATCCCGCGGTTTATTCTTATCTTCTCTGAAAGAAAGGGACACATCACATGTGACTTCTCTTGTGTCAAGTTTATTTGGCCATGGTGATTTTTATTAGCAGAGTGGGGTTATATTCCTTTAAATTTTCTCTCTGTTTAGTTACTGAGATTCAGGTAACTGAGTGGCAGAAAAAGTTAGCTAGTCAAAATTTGCTAAGAGAGACTGTGACTATACTGACTTGAGAAAAATAACCAGGTATGTGTGTGTATCCTGTGATACTGTCAATGCTTTCATTCAGTCCTGCCCTTTTGCTTCTTCCTCCCACATATTTTGTCATTGATGAGATACCTGTAAAACTTTAAGATGTTTTATATTTTGTTGTTGTAGGTGGTACAAATCAACAATCACATCAGTGTGATAAACATTCCAACCAGACGGTCATGAAGTGACAAAAGAGAAACATAACATATTTTAACAAATTGTCATTTTAGTCATACTGCTGGATGAACACTTTATATACATTTGAGCCTTAGAGCAACAATAGCAATTTAACAAAATATAAAAAAATCTTTTATTTTCAAATATGTTTCAGTAAACATTTTCATGATATAAATCCTCCAGGTGATATTTTTCCTTGCATCTAAATATTTCATCAAATACCATTTTTTATTCTGTATTCTAATGAGGTGAGAGAACTGCATTGAATAAGGTGACAAAAACTTCCATGATCCTAATCAATCTAATTCATAATTCTGAATTTTTTTTCTCTAGGTCTTTGAGTGAAAATTTCAGCAGCAAAAAGAAATAGATTTCTTTGGGTATTGCAGAAGGCATTTATACATCACCTGAATGTCTCATGGAAAGAGTACCCAATAGACTATGACACATAGGCCTGCTAGAAATTACAGTCTTGGTTTGACATTAAAAACACAGGCAATAGAAAACTCAGCAGACTGTAGAAGAAATATCCAATTTTATATGGAAAAATCTGATTTTAATCTTCACCAAAATTATGCACTTGGCCAAAATTTTGCAGGTAAACTGCAAGATATGACGATATTCTTGGAAAACAAGGTTCCCTTTTCCTGACACCAGTTGTTCACTTGAGCCAGATACCTGACTGTGCAGATATTCCAGGCAACACCACTCTTCAAGCTTTACTTAGAGTACTTTCAGCATTACAGGGCCAGATACACAAGGATAGCTGTAAGGAAAAAGGGAATTTTAAAAGTTTCACATATATATTTTCAGTTTAAATAAAAAGAGGTGTGCTATATAAATTTCATGTTCATGTGTCCTTCTAAAGAGAAAAGTGAGCTGGCAGCTGCCTGATCAGATGTGATCCATCTCTGACTGGCACCTGAGCTTTTCATTTCAGCCCAAATTTGTATATATCCAATTCAGAGTGTAGGAACATTAAGTCCAAATTCATCTGCAAAGGAATGAGTAAGAAAACTGGAGAGAATATATTTGCAAAGGAGGTAAGAAGATGATGGCAATGACTTTGATTTTGCTGTAGATATATCTGACAGATTACTGAACAGTATTAAATTTTTAAAATAATCTTTCTGGTTAAGGTTGCCAAAGCAACACTCTGAAGGGATGCACTGAGAGATGAATTTGGTCTGTAACATCATTAAGAAAAACATAAAGAGAAAGCTTTTGGGCAAATCTCACCTGAAATTTTCTTTCAAAGCTATTATAAAAATTAACATTTTAAAAATCAAGCTCAAAAAAACAGCAAAAAGGAAATTAGCTTTTCCTTACAGTAGTGAGCTTATTGGTTGATTTATATATTCCGCCGTTAATTGTATCTGTCTCCCAGGAACAGGCCCATTGAGATGGATATCTTCTTCAAGACATCCTGGGGCTAACAATACACAAGGCACACATTTATCCATCAGAGCATTCATAAGTATATTTTCTTAAGAAAATGAAAAGACACATTTCCTGGAGCATTACGAACCTCCATGGGCTAAAGAAATCCTGGTAGAAGAATAACCGAAGCTAAATTACCCAGCAAATATCATGATCACTCTTTGTGCAGTACCTTTAATGCCAAAACAATATTATTTCTGGTTTATATGTATTATTAGACATTTCAACACTGTCTGAAAGAGATGGAGCCAGCATATCACAGAGATGTAATGAGTATAAGACATTACTCTGGGTTTAATGAATCCCACCACAGCCTTTAGAAAAGTTCATGATATTGAGTTATTTTGCCATTATTAGTTACACAGCTAATGAAAACTTGTACACTGCTGAAGTTTGAGTTAGAAAAAGAGCAGAGCTTGCCACCTTTGGGCATATTCTGCATATCTATGTTTTTGTGGTCTTCAATAATATAAGTTTTTATACTCCATAAGAACTCTTAAGTAAGAGAAAATCCTAAGCCATCACTTGAGCCTTCCATGTTCTCAGTGTTCTCAACCCTTTCGTAGCCATGCCTCAATACCATGGAGTAGAGGATAGCTGTTGGAGAAAGTTCTACCACCTTCATCAGAGGAAATTTCAAATTTATTTATGTTATTTACCATTGACTATTTCTAGTCACTATAAACCAAGCAAATTTGTCTCATGGACTGCAGAAAGTGACCATATGATAAAGGATTCTTAGTGTTATATTCTTTACTTTATTGCATTTCTGCATTTTATCTATTTCAGTTACATTTCCTATATAAACTAGATAATATTTTCCTACTTGATACCATAAAACGTTAATTAAGTTGCCATCAAATTTTTCTTTTTAAAAAACAGTTGAGACATTCTACCTGAACTGTATTCTGACTTCCTCATTTTGTGTGTTGTACAACAGTGCAGAACATAGGCTGTGACCATATCCTCAGTTTGTTGAAATATCTTGGTCTTGTTGACCTCATTGCATATGAAGGCTATGCCTGTGTTCTTCAAATGCTCCTCCAGTGGGATGAATGTTTAATGAGACCATTCTTTTTCTAAGACTCAGCAACAAATATGACGGAGAAAAGGTAAAATTCATCAATAATTTATGTTTATTTCCTTTAAACAATATCCAGATAAAAAGTCAATCACTTATACACCTTTTGTCCTCTACTTAATTTCCTTTTATTTTCTTGAGAGTATTCCCAAAGGACCAGGTATTTAGATACTGCTAATATTCTTCATTTTTGATCATGGAAAATCTATAGGTTTTCTTTATCCCTTTTACAACAAATTTTGTACAATTAATTTTGTAATAAATGCCATTATATAGAAAAATAAGTTTTTTTATCTTTTCACAAATCTGCATTTGTACTGCATTTTTGTTAAAATATTAAACAATAATATAATTTCCAACTAACTAATAATATAGGCTGTATTAAAAAAAGGAAAAAAAGTGGTTCGCTTTGTGAAATAAAATTTTAGAAGGTAGGAGTCTAAACTAAATCTTCATGTCTATATAAAGCACACATTTTTCAGTTCCATAAAACTGAGAGCAGAGGAACTACTGTGGGTAGAAGACCTTCTGAGAACAGAAATACAAACAGAAAATAACACTTATATTTTTACCATACTGTCTTTTGTAAGGAGGCACTACAGTTATAAACTCTGTTTTCCTTGTGTATTTATGGTAACAGATTTGTTGGGTTAACACTTCTCACACCATTGTAATAACAATTTCTTTTAAATCTAGGTCAAACGTCACAATAGTCTGATTTTTTCTATTAATGTGCCAATGCATTTGTATAGCAGCATCATAGCAATCCAGCTTGTTGTACAGAATCATACAAAAAGACTTTCATGCAATTCAATAGCTGTGGAGTGATGACCCAGGATGATTGTGGTAGTCCTGGCAAGGCCACCCAGTATTACCATTTTAGAATCCCCAAAAATGCCTGATATTTAGGCCTACATATGACATTAAGTTTCTACCATTTCACAGGAAGGAATGAAAAACTTTGTCTCTCCTGCATCTGCTCAAAAATCTCTCATTCACTAATTACTTATTATTATTCTGATCTCAAGTAACAACATGCTTTGTGTAAAATTTGCGTTCCAAAATTCTCAAACAATTAATCAGCTAGAGGAAGCCATGTTTCCCAAATACATTATTCTGCTAACTTCAAAGCTAAGAGATCAATCTTGACCCAAAGACCACTGAAATCAATGTCGCAAATCTTGCTGAGTACGGGAATATTGTGCAAAACTTTCTTAAACAGTGTTCCTTAAATGCTTCTGGCTCATTTACCATCCTTGGAGAAAAATGTGAAGATGGATGAGACACCGAGGTGATGTGCCAGCCCTATTATAAATGTAGCTGTAAAGTCATAAGAGTGGTTGTTAGATGATCCATTTTCAGCCTTAAAAGCCTGTTAAGACAAAGAAAAGCAAAAGAGATCCCCCAGCTTTTAGACCAAAGACCAGGGGGAGGAATGATACTAATTCTTTGAAAAATCTATGAATTGCAGCCATCTCAGTTTTTCTATTTATATATTAATGCATTAGCATTGCATTCTGGGTGCAATTCTGACAATTATACAGAGACACCCGAAGACAATTATTTTTAACACTTAAATCAGGAAGAAGGCAGAGTTATTGTAAATACACTTAAATCAGAGCATCTGTAAAAAGTTAAAGAAATGTCACACAAAATGCTTTTCTTTTCAGAGAAAACACTTTTCAAAATATTTAAGCTAAAATCAATCATGATATTAAATGCATGCTAAGGACTGAAAGGGTATAAATAGCTAATAAATTGAAATTGGAAAGAAGTAGTGCACAAAGTTCACATAAATAAAAACAAGAAAATAAGTAAATAAGTAAATAAATAAATTAGTAAATATAAACTCCTGCATCTATGTAACTAAGTAAAATCAAATCAGCCATTGCTGAATTTCTTTGAGTATTAAATAGTGTGCAATTAAGAAAGAAACAAATAGATGGAGAAATTGCATTTTAATGACTCTCTGTGTTAATAAATTATATATATGACAGTTTGAGTAACTATGGAGCTCAGACACATTGGAAAATGAAAGGCAATGATAGGAACGAACCTGTGATGCCCTCATTATCAGCAGTGATTTTGCATATTGCCATGAATGTGTGGGAAAGCTATACATCCATTTTCTTAAGTAGAGCATTTTAAAAAATGTGACAGTGATTTTGTTTTAAAGTCAAGTGCAACAAAAAAGGTTGAAAATTCTTTCTGAATGTTCTTCCCTAATTAGTGAAGCCTTATATATTTTCAGCAGAGGAACACAAAATTCCAGGAACTCACAGAGGGAGGTTTTCATAGTGCCTTATTTCAGGCACTGAACTACAGTTCAGCACTTACATTAGCATGATAGGCTTCCTAGATTCCCTGTGTAATTAATGAAGATAGATGGGCTCCTCCAAAGGGTAATTCAGAGCAAGAACCTAACCAAGGTGACCCGAATTGCTCTCCAAGGGGGCATCTCCCTCTGACTACAGAGGAAGTTCAGGCCATTTCCCAATCAGCTCCTCTGGATCATTAAGGTGCCTGAAGTGAAAATCCCTGAATACCTCCCCGTACCCACTCTAGGTGACCAGACACTGGGCTGGCGGACTCAGAGCAGCATCCTGCACCTGCTGGTGAATCCATAACCGGGAGCTAGAGGGAGAGGCTGGAAGGGGATTGGACCAAAACTTCCTGCAGACTACCAAGTGAATTCCCAAACTAAATTCTGTTTTCTTTGGGTCTTGTCTTTATCTGAGAAGAAACAAATCAGAGAGATTAACTGAGGGCTGCCTCCTGTTGTAAGGGGACAAGGGGAGAGGGACTGTGTTGAAAAGGCACATGCTATATACAGGGACGCCTGGAATTCCTGCAGATGAATGGTGTCTGGGGGCCCATTGTGTTGTCAGCTTGCTGCAAACCATCTGTGAAAGAGAGGTTCCTACAAGAAACTTTCCCTTGATGGCTTAAATTAAATCTATTTCCCAGATGAAGGTCTCAGAGACAGTAGAATTTATTTGTGTGCCCATTAAAAGCTCACATTTCTCTTACTTGTAACCAAGAGTGGGGACATACAATTTGCTAAACAAACTTAGATTAGGTGCATTTTCTGAAACTGTTAACAGTTCATGTATCTATCTCTGCACTGTGTTCAACTTAAGGTATCTTCAAATGAAAGTGAAGACATCCTAAAAGGACCTGGGGATTTTCTTCCCTGGGAAGTATTTAGAACTTACTTGCCAAGTGCTGCAATCAGCAGCATTTTCTTTGCTTGTATATTGCTATGAAACACAGGCATAAACCAGCTCTGGCAGGGATGATGGAGCATTCTCTAGAGAAGGCATAAAATAGAAAAATCTGCTCAAATCTCATTCCCTTTCAGTTAAGTTGCAGAAGCTCCCTAGAGCACTGTAGGCCACTTCCATAATGCTACTTCAGCAGCAGTGCCAAGCTCAAATCCAGCTTTGCCAGCTAAGCAGCTTGAGAACAGTTACATCTGCATTGCCTTAGCCCATCTCTGGCTCTCATTAGCTGTGCCCCCTCTGTGCTTCACTTGGAGTAACCCGACCTCTCCAGCTATCCTACAGTCCATGTCCTCTATCTGTCTGACAGGCTCTCCTAGCAGATATATGGTCCAGTCTGACTTGTCCCAGGAGCCTTGTCTGCTGCAGCCTATTAGTATGCACACAAAATCTGCCCTTTAGGAAGCCTGATATTTGCAGAAATGTGGAGCAGGTCCACAACAGTCATTTTAAGCACCTGATTTCTGTGCTTTGGATGACACATTGGGAGTTGCAAGTGTCTTCGCCCTTTCTCTGTTTTGCCATCAACAACCGCTGTAGTGTCCCTGAGAGAAAGAGATCCTGCTTAACCAGTGACAGGCCTTTCAGGAAATTTCCCCATATGAGCAGATTGCAGTTGGAGTCTTCTCTTAGAAGGGACCAGCCTCTGCAGCCTGATTTGCCATTCATCACTGGCAAGGCACCAGCTTTGAAAGAAAAAAGCCACTGCCAGTGTCACAGTAACAGAAGGAGGCAATCAGTCATGTGCTCTTCCTACACAGGGATTGTCAAATGCATTGTCATTTGTCCAGTGTGGCCTGAGGGTGGCTGCATCCCTGAGAAATCTTCTTTGAGAAGAGTGCACTGAAGTAATTCAAAGTGATCCTGACCATTTGGCAGCTTTGTGGACATTCACTAGAAACCTCTTCTCACTAACAGACTCAGTGAAATCTCCTGATCTCTGTTCTTGATCCATGGAAAACGTCTGGCATGAAGGCTTAGAGGGACGCAGGTTTTTGAATACCGTCTTCAGAACAGTGTTTCAGCATGAATTTCCTATCCGATCCTCCTGCACCAACCTTGGGGCACGAAGTAGATGCTGTGTTTAAGATCTGACTCTCAGGCTCTAGTGCTCAGCTGTGTTTCTCTCACTAATGACATCTTTTGAAGATCAAGGCCTTTCTTGATGTCTCAACAAATAAAGACTGCTGGAACACATCTAGGGTGAGATAGGCTGGGCTCTTAAGGTGTGATTCCTGTGTCTCTAATTCTGGAAGACCTGTGTCCTCCCCATCTTGATCCTGACCAGCTCTGGGAAGATGTTTCATTCTTAACCCTCAAGATTTTTAGTGACTGTAGTTCCTTTAGTGCCCAACAAAGCTGTCCAGTTCCTATAAAGCTCAAATGGTCCCTGGCAAGTAAAAGAACTCTAAGGGTAGCAGAAGCTGAACTAGCTGAGCAGAGGAGTAGGATATCCAAGGACAGTGGCATTTAGCGGGACTGCAGGACTGAAGGGATTTGTTTGGAGGAGAAACAACCTGGCAAGATACCAGTCACATCTGTACTACTTCTGAGGAGGAGATGACTCAGAAATCTAAAAAACCTTCCAAGGTGAGCAGCTTCTTCATTCTAGAGTGAAAGAGTTAACACAACACATGACTTTGTATTTAAGCTAATGTCATTACCTACGTATGCCAACAAGTTTCTTTCCTGGCTGCCACCTCAAGAGACCTACTTGCAACTTCAGTTTTGAAATGTCATAGTAAAGCACTCCTTCACCGTGACACCGTGATTAAGGTGATCATTCTTTAGGATGAAACATCTTTAGCTTACTTATTAAAATATAAAGCCTATTAAAACGTGTTAAAATATAAGCCCTTCATAGCAGAGAACTGCATACCTTTTATTTCTTCTTGTCTCCTGTTTTTCTCTGCATTTTTCCCAATGGTAATGAGACAGAATAATTATATAAAATTGTGGTAAGCTAGCTGTTGCAAAAAGTCAAATGCACACGCAGCTGCTCACTCACTCGTCCTTCTCAGGGGGTCAGAGGGAGAAAAAAGCTTAAGAAAGCTCACAGGCCAAGATAAAGATAGGAATATCACTTACCAATTACCTTCATGGGCAAAAGAGACTCAATATGTGGGAAATTAATTTAATTTCTTGCCAATTTCAATTAGGTCCATTGTGGAGCCAGATGTTGCTGTGCCTGTCACAGGGCAGCCCATAGACTCCTCCCACACAGGTCATCCTGCAGTCTCTCTGGTACCAAAACCTTGCCATGTAACCTCATAAGACCTGTACAATATTACTAAATATTACTAAAATAACAATTAACGTTGCAACTTGCATATTAAGCTGAATGCAATCAGTTTTTATATACCTGCCTAGGGTTTTAATTGAGATCATCTGCTGATCTAAGAATATCTTCATCTGGTCCCCGTGCTATCTTTTGGTTTGCATCACAGATTGGTCTCAAAGTACACAAACTGGATTCCTTTTGGATGAAGGAATTTAGAGGAACTGGAATGTGGTCTTTAGCAGCAAAACAAACACAATCCATCTGCAAGAGGGAATACACTCTATGCAAACTGTCCAGAGCTGTTCTGAAGCAAAAATATCCTGAAATATGTATAGTGCAGGAATCAGATCCCCGGCAGCAGCTTTCTTGCCCTTCACACCTGTTCTTACTAGCTTACAGTATTTGAAAATTAAAGTATAGCCAATTTAGTATCCTAAATGGAATTATTTTATTTAAATTCAGTTCTAACTTTTTTTTTCTTAATTAGCTTTTCCATTATTACAGTATTTTCAGGCCGTTATTTCCATCTCTCACCTATATAAACTGAAGAGTAAAATTATGAATTTATTCAAGAGTCACACTGAAGGAAGTTTAAACAGGTCACTTCTCCTTTGTTTATTATATATGCCATTGTCACCCCTGTGTCCACCAGATACATGCGTTGGAGATTAGGAAATGGAGGAACCTGTAATTCAGCTTAAATGATATTTCCTAGTCATTACTGTAGCAAAGAGATACTGCTAAGGAAGGAAAATTCCTTCCCCACTACAAAATGCATTGAAAATCCCCATACACATTTCCCTAAAACTTTAGCAATAGTTTAGCATTTAAGAAGTGACATATAAATGTTCTCATTGTGCTCCACGTCTGTACAAGAGGCATCCACAGCCCATGGAAGAGACTAACTTAGTTTATTGAGTAGAAGAGTGTTTATAACACAATACCACTTGGAAGTCTCGACTAATTATCTCTATTGTGCTATGCATTGTATGAATTCACTGTAGAACAGTTCTTATCCTAAATACCTTAAAAGAAGATTCTAAAGAATCTTTTCTCATGACTTAATTTCTTTTCCACACAAACTGGAAGGATAGAAGCAAGACAAAACTGAAAACTAAATTTTTTATAACTAAAAAATCTAAACTAAATCTGACTCTGTGCCTTCTCATTTTCAAGAAAAGGAGAGGAAAGGGGAAGGAAGGGGAGGGGCAGGGAGGGGAGGGGAGGGGAAGGGAGGGAAGGGAAGGGAAGGGAAGGGAAGGGAAGGGAAGGGAAGGGAAGGGAAGGGAAGGGAAGGGAAGGGAAGGGAAGGGAAGGGAAGGGAAGGGAAGGGAAGGAAAGGAAAGGAAAGGAAAGGAAAGGAAAGGAAAGGAAAGGAAAGGAAAGGAAAGGAAAGGAAAGGAAAGGAAAGGAAAGGAAAGGAAAGGAAAGGAAAGGAAAGGAAAGGAAAGGAAAGGAAAGGAAAGGAAAGGAAAGGAAAATAAATAATAGAAAAATAATAGGAAAATAGAAAAATAGGAAAAAAATAAGAAAATAGATAGGAAAATAGAAAAAATAAAAATAAAAAATCAGAAAAAAGGGAAAAATTCAATTTAAATTTTTTTTTTCAATTTTGTCAGCAATGTTTTTAATTCTGCTTCCCAGTACTAATACTCTAGTCATCAACTCAGAGAAGGGCATTTCACAATGAGAAAAATGTTTTGAATACTTTTTAGACAGAGATTTCCTAAGAGAGCTTTTCAAAGGCTTTTTCATATGAAACACTCTTTAGCTTTCACAATAAAAAGAAATTCATGTTGCAGAAGTATGTTAATGAATTTCAAAGATACATCATCACTGGAAGAAACTGTTTAGCAATGTCAAAAAAGGATGGGAACTAGATGTGAGATACAGAGAAGACCTTATTTTTTTTTTTTTTTTTTTTTTTTTTTTTTTTTTTTTTTGTATAGTGACAGGTTTTGTTCAAAGGATACCTAGAAACCCGTGAAAGCACTGCTGCTGCTGTCACAGAAGCAAGCAAGCAAGCTGAAAAAAAACCAAGCTCCCTACAGGAAAAAAAAGTGAAATAGATGTAATGAAATATATGGCAAGAACTACCTGACTATCTAAAGATGAAGAAAGATTCACAGCTGCAGATTCTGACAAATCTAGTCAAAATAAATTCAAATCATCAATGTCTGTAATGGACTCGTTAGCCTTGAATAAAACCTTTTATTTTACCGGCTTCTGTTTCACATTTAAAGTTATTTATAAAAGCTGGTATATTCTGACACTCTCCCCACACTAAACCAGTAGCCTGCTCTCCCTGCAACCATTGCTGTAAGCTCACTCCTCTGTCAGGGTTTTGGTAGCCCAGGGCTCCCAAAAAGACCAAGAGCCTTTCAGAAGCAGCATAATGGGAAGATGGATCACTTTCAGCATGGCTCATGGTGGCTGCTGATGCCACCAGGAAATCTTGTGAGAGCTGAGCAATTTTCCAGTTCTCAGAGTACAGGATTTTCTTCACAGTCAAGAGATTTTCTCTGGGTGGTGCTTCTCAGGCTGTAGACAGAAAAATGGTTCAACCTTTTGTTGGGAAGTGATGCAAGAAAGGTTTTTCACATTTTAAGGCACCTTAGTTTTAGGTAAAAGCAAAAGAAGAGGAAAACAGTCATCTACTGCATTGTATAGAGCATCATTTTCAGAGAAACTTCTTGAAGATTGCACCATTTCCATGAGAAATTTGATTCCAAGCTTAAATAAAATTTTAATTTTAAAAGACATTTAATGTCTTATTAAGACAGGGAGGCTTGCCTGGCCTATGGTTTTGAGCAATATAGTGCTTAGTGACTTCCATTAGTCTCCACCCTTGCAGTATCCCAATGAGACTTAATACATAGGCAAAAATTGAAAAAAAAAAAAGTATTCCTCTCTTTGCAGACACCTTCTCTTTAAATGCATAATTAAAGCTTTTTTTTTTTTTTTAGGGCTACAGCACACCTTTATTTGCTCCCTTTTCTCTCATAATAAACATTTTGCCTTTTCTTAAGTCAAAACAGAAAACAGGGAGAGCTGTACCACAATCTTGAAGACAGGTCCTATAATTTCCTACTTGTAGGGATTATTTATACCTAGATCTGTACATTCAAAGCCATTGGTGAGATCTGGTGAGCTTAAGTGCAAAAACAAGTAAGTTTTTCACACACACATAGCTGAAATTCAGTAGAGAAGGTTGGATGTCATATAGAATATTTACAGCAGATATGAATATGGGAATCTGAGAAGAGTCATTGTTACACATTAGTTACTCTACCAGGCAACTCAGTGCAGTACAGTTGATTTCAAGTCGAGTTATGACAGCTACAGAGTCAGCCCTGCAGGTTGGCTTACCAACTCAGGTTATAATGATAAAAATAATGATTTTAAGCAGATATACTAATCATCAAGAGAATATGGACCTTATCTTCTTTAGTTAAAGAAATGCAAGGCCTGGGAGCTTTCTGAAGCAAGGATATGTCAGGGTGAGCAGCAGAGCCTGTGCGAGGGAAAGCAGCGAGATGACACCAGTAGCTTCATGGCATTCACACTTTACCTTGGCTTGGCAGTAAGAAACCAGCTGTCAGTCAGTGTGGAAAGGTTTGAGCAGACTGCTCAGAATTGTATATTTATGCTATCCCATGCATTTGTCAGCAATGTGTCCAAGGTCTTCGCTGCTTTGGGAGTAAGTGGGAACATAATGATGGACAAATGGGACTAGGACAGCATGCATATGGCATATTAGAGCTTTATTCTGATGTACTTGTTCATCTTCTATCTTTGGCATGTTCCTGGAAACAAGCAAGACAGTGATACATACCATGGTATCATAGCAGCACAGGAACAGAGTTTACTGCAGGTTGCAGATTTATGATTGTGGAAAGGCAGGAGAACAAATGTGCATCCCTCACACAACTGACAGAGCAGAAATGCAGGCCTTAGCCAAAACCTGAAGGCAAGACCAAGTAGGTCAGTCAGTATAGCATAATCTGAGCACAGCATATGCTGATGTTTTCTGGATTCATCAGAGGTGGAAAGGTGCCTTTTGACTATCAAATACCACTAGGGCAACAAGAAAGAATTCAGATGGAAAAAAATAAAAAAGGTGAAATTGAGTTATGTTCTATTATTTATCATTGTTTCTTTGTTTTGCACCTTCTTTTCTGCATCTCGATATTCCTTTATGTTTTTCCTTTAAGTATCATAACAAATAGGCCATGTACTTCAAAATGCTTAATTTTTCTTATCTTTATGTTTTATTTTGCCATCTAAAGTGAAGAGGAAGCATTAAAGTATCACTAATGCATACAATTTTTCAATTATAAAAACAGATAAATTAGAAAATTGGCAAAATCACTGCTTCGGAAAAAAAAAGGCAAAAAACCATTCAGAAATACAAAAACACTGAAGCTGGGAGAATTTACTTTGAGCTCACAGCTATCTAGGTTCTATAAGACGTCATCTCCTGTTGCAGTGCACCCCCACACTCGAGCAGGTGTTGCCATATTAGGAAAAGAGCTTGAGCCACACCCTTGAACTTATAAGGAAGTTGAACCAGAAACTTCTATGCTCTTCTCACCATAATTGGACAAGTGCCTGGACAAAAACACCTGTTGGTCCCTTTAGCTGTTCCTCAAGAAATGTAGCTATTTTCTATTGGGCAGCATGCCCAAAACCCTCCTAGGGCATTGAATACTTAAGAGAGAGCACAGAGATTCTCGGGGCATTTCCGGCATGTCTTAACAGGTGCAAAGGATCTCCTTGCACTGTGCACGGCTTTTGTTCTTCTGTTTTGTACAGTTTGTTATTTTCTCTTTAATTAATTTTTTTTTGCTTTTTCAAAACACACCCAATCATGTCGTCTCACTAATTATTTTGAAGCCATTTCTGGGAGGGTGCTGGACGTCCTCAGAGTGTGATGAACCCTCGTGGGGCTAAAAACGACGCTGGCCTCACAGAGAAGTTCATCAGGCTTCATTCTAAAATCAATTAATCAGTGGTGCCTGGTACAGCACTGTTAGTCTTATGTAGTTGTAAGTGACATTTCCTTACTAAAAATTGCCTTTACATCCCCTCTAAGTCTTCTGTACATCCTCAAAGATGGATGAGAATGCATCTTATGGCATTGTTATATGGAATTTAGAGCTCTTATTGGTGAAATGTATGAACTATGATGTTTGCAGCTATGGCATAGAAACTGTATGACTAAAACGGAAAATGAACTAAAGCCTACTAAAAACTTAATAAAAATAGTTGCAACATATTCTATTCCATCTTGTTTTGAAAATGTGACCAGGAAGCAGAATGCATAAGGGACTGGTCATTCAAGTCTGGACAGCATTTTTGCTGAGGGAAAGAAATGTCAGCATTTTGCACACGCTCTTGGGATGTATGCATCATTATTTACTTTTGTCCAATCTAATACCCAGGACCTGAAAAGCATGTATGGGGCCTTCAGCCAATCTCCCAGAAAACCAAATCAGACCAAATCAAACCAAATCAAACCAAACCTAATCAAGACAAAACAAAATGAACAGCTTCTTCCTTTCTGCAAAAACAACAGCATCATCAAGACAGATTTTTGGCTAAATAATCAAAATACCAAAAAATTAAATAGGTCATATTATCATTCTGATATTTTTAAAGAATTTATTTCAGACTTATGGCCATAGACTTTAGGTTAGCTTTGGAAATATCTGAGCGTCTCACTGAGTCTGCCTGAGTAACTACAAGGACAGGAATTATCAAGAGCACACACACTTGAAAGTACTGTGCAGATGACTAGGGAGATAATCATACATCTGATGAGTTAATTGCTACTAGTTAATCAGATTATAATCTTTGACATTAATACCTGTCACTTTTCCTGTATGGTAAGGGTCAACAAGTATAAAAAATTAATATTTCCTAAAACTTGTGTCATCATCAGTGGCACCTAAAGAGCATGTCAAATATTGATTATCAGAATGAAAGTTTCCTATACATCTTTCATATAGATGCAGCTAACAATTCAATGAAGCAGACACAAAATGTCAGATTTTACCAAATGTTTAGTGAAAGTCAGGAAATTTGCTAAGGAAACAATTACCATAATTAATTTAACTAATAAAAATACTGTTAGCTACATTACAATAATTTAGAGTACCCCATGAATTGCTGGCATATGGTGGAAAGACGTAGTTATATACCAGGTGATATTCCTGCTACCTGATGTGGCACTTGGGGTTAACAACTTGCCACCAGATCACATGGGTTGAAAACATACAGGTGTGGCTTTGACAGCTTTGGTTGCAGAATTCAAAATGGGCTGTACACACCCTTTTCCTCCACTCGAAGACATTGGAGAAGCTCAGAGGTTTTGTTAGAAGCTTAGAAAACAGTTTTGTTTTGCTTTCTGTGGTTGTGAAGGCAGCAATCTCAATCCAATTCCGCTGGTGAAATTATTATAAAAACCCAACAACAACAAACTAAAAGACTTGGCTCTGCAAAGAAAATCATCCACTTTGTTAAAACTGAATTTCCAAATGTTCTGAGTTTATTGCTTCTCTACTTCTCTTACAGAGGGATGAATGAAAACACAAGTACTGATGATTGGCTGGACTTGTTTGCAACAGCTGCAGGAGGAGTTGCCAAATCTGGCTTCATATAAGATAGCCTAAGTGCCTGATAAGCATTAAAATTCATTTCCATTCTTTAGCATGCATAAAAGTACACTCTTACTGTAAAAAAATATGACAAAATCCTTAAATGCTGTATGCTTTTCTTGGTCACCTTGTTTCATGCTGTAGCAAGAGCTTAATCAGCAAATGTCACCTCCTTTGTGGCTCCCTTGACCTTACTGTCAGATTTTTTCCATGAACAATTGCTAGCATTTTTTCTCATGATATGCTCTTAGAATCCTTCAAAACTCGGTGGCAAATGCATCTAAATGTGCACAGTAGTGGAATAATACCTTATGTTGAAAACAATCTTCCACAGAAATCCCTCTCAGAATTAAAACTGAAAAATAAACCAAGCAAACCCACCTCAAACTAAATGCTGTACTAAGAGGAAGATTGTATCACAGTTGTTATTTCCATGTTTTATTCACAATTGCTTTTCTCCCTTCAGCTGGTTACTCTTCTTTAGCTTAGAAACATTTACTCATGAAAGATGCCCATTTCTGTGTTTGAAACCAAGGGCCAAACAGCAGCACTTTAACCCTTTGGCAGAAAGCCCATGAGCTCCAGTCTATCAGAATATCCAAGCTAGACCCATTATTCTTTGTTCTTGCTCTCCAAAAAAGGAAAGAATCACAGGTTGTGCAACAGTTGCTGTGACACAGCCTTCTCCCACCTCTGTGCCAAAACACTCTGCTGTTCTTTTCCCACATGCCTCAGAGTAGAGAGTATACTGGGGTCATTCAGAGCAAACAAACTTGTCAGGTGAGAAGCTGTCTGAGAACCCTTCATACCCTAGTCTCATTTCTTACTGCATTTTTCATTGTGGTTGCTAAACACTTCTCAGTAGTGCATGAAGAGATACATACATTGAACTTTTTTCACTCCTATCCAGTGTATAGAGAGCAGGCTGGATTTTCCTTTGAACATGATGTGTACATACACCTACATCTACCCTTGTGTATGATATCAGAGAAGAGAAAATCAAGGAAGTGTGCTCTGCACTTAAAGTAGAAGTTAAGCTGCAAAAGCCTTACTTCTTGCAAAGGCCTTTGCAGCCCCTTTCAAAGGAAAAAACTTACTGTGGGAAATTTCTTTCTTCTACAGGGAAAAAATCTATTGTGGTGGTTGAGTAGGCTGGTTAACTATTTAGGTGCCTTAGTTCTTTAGTTAGGCAATCTGAACATAAGGTTGGAGTGTTTTGGATGAGTGAAGGCCTGGGCATAACCTGGTGCTCTGTAAGTTGCTGTGATGGGAGGCAGAAGTCAAAACCTTTGTGTCTGAGCTTCTGAGAAGAGCTACATATTTCCTATGCTCTGGACTTCCTGACTGGGTACACTGAAGTAATTCTGTTTTCCACTTCTACCTGCTCAAATGCCATTAATTCAGAGATGATTCTGGCTTGCCTGTTTATCAGCAGCTCCCTGGATACTTCCATAAGTGTTGTACTGCTGTTGCTAGGGAGATAATCTACTTCTGCTGATTAGTCATCCTGTGCTGTCATAAGTGACTTTAGAGCTAAATAGTTCAGCTGGACACAGGACTGGGGTCACAAGGACTGGGACCCCCTGGCAGAGCAAGTGGAAATCAAGAAAATAACACTGTTTTTTGGGGGGTGTGTGTGTTGGGTTTTTTTTTGTTTGTTTGGTTGGTTGGTTGGTTGGGGTTTTTTTGGTGTTTTTTGGTTGGTTTTGGGTTTGTTTGTTTGTTTGTTTGTTTTAAGACGGTGAATTATTTGGGAAAATCAGTGTAGAAATTAAAAAAAAATGGAATTTTTTAAAGAGTGTCTGAGTCATTTAATAACTTTTTAAACTAAATTTAACCTTTACTGGCATTTGAAAGCACTAAGGCAATGAATTACTTTTTTGGATGGGTAGAGTCCTTTCTATGCAGCAAATTATTATTGGGACTGATTTTCTATTAAAACAGTCTCACAAAATGAATTTCTAGTTTTATTCTAAAATCTATTCAGTTTTGAATGAGTCACCCTACACATAAGGGAATCTTACAGTTTAAATAATATTTAAGATTTGAAATGAAACCATGTTTTATGTCTGAATAGTGAACTATAATTAGTTTATAACTGTCAAGAAGGGGAAGGGGAAGGGGAAGGGGAAGGGGAAGGGGAAGGGGAAGGGGAAGGGGAAGGGGAAGGAAAGGAAAGGAAAGGAAAGGAAAGGAAAGGAAAGGAAAGGAAAGGAAAGGAAAGGAAAGGAAAGGAAAGGAAAGGAAAGGAAAGGAAAGGAAAGGAAAGGAAAGGAAAGGAAAGGAAAGGAAAGGAAAGGAAAGGAAAGGAAAGGAAAGGAAAGGAAAGGAAAGGAAAGGAAAGGAAAGGAAAGGAAAGGAAAGGAAAGGAAAGGAAAGGAAAGGAAAGGAAAGGAAAGGAAAGGAAAGGAAAGGAAAGGAATACTTTTTTCATCCACCAAGCAGATACTATTCACCCTTTATTTCTAAGTCTACAAACTGACTCCCAGAACTAAACAGGAAATCCAGAATTCAGGACTTACAAGACAGGAGAGGATGGAAGCACATTCTACTTCCCACAAACATTGTTTATGCTTTTAAGAACTCATTTAACAAGTTTGGCTATAAGGTAAATGCCACTCTTGGTGTTAGACATTGTATCTGGATCTGTCTCATTTAGACAGACAAAACAAGGTGACCTGAAACAAACAATTTGTCTCCAGACCAGACAACTTAATTTCAATAACCTGGCAGAAATGTGTTTATATTGTGTAGTGATTTACAAGAATCCAAATGCATCATGAATAGAAGGTAAGTAGAAATGCGATAAATCTCAAGGCATAGTTATTACTTTCGCCAATAGTGAAGTATTTTATGTTACTTTTTTTTTTTTTTTTAATTCTAGGAATGAATGAGCTCAAGCCCATTTTACAAACTAAAAAAATGAGGATTTATTAATTTGATTATTTGTGATCTCATCATAACTTTCTGCTCTCCTTGCTGTCCTAAGACAAAGGGCAGCAGAATATAAACGTTCACTGTGGAAATGCTGTTATATTAAGTAAAATTTTTGCTCTGCTAGGTGAAGGACAGGATCCTTCACAGTACCAAGAATGTTGCCCAAAGATTGTGAAAATGATGTATTTTATCCATAGTTTTGGTATCTTAGGAAAAAGTTCATGGCGATCAGCATTTACCCAGCAAGTAAGATGTTTAGGAGTTTAACACATGTGGCATTGCTCTAAAGATATTTCACAGTTCCTGGAAAGCAATATTCATATCACTTTCCTCTCCCTATTGATCTGAGGTTAAACTCCATTAACAGCAATAGGAATAGCTAAAGAAATGTCTGCTATTCTGCTTTATTTAGGTGCCCTTGCACTGACATTTAATCTTAGTCAGCCAAATGGGATAAGGAAAAAATTAATATGGAAGACACTTGTGACAATTTCTCCACAATGAGATTAAAGCAAAACAGATGACACAATTTTTTTTCCCAGCAAAGCATGATGCCATGTTTTGTGATAATCCGTTTTGCCACAGAATAGAGTCAGCGAAAGGTTCCTTTTCACAAGCAACAGTATGATTAGAAAGATTTGATTTTTTAATCTCCTTTCACTGTTTCCATTTTGACTGACAGAAATAGGCATATTTGATGATCTTTTATACAAAATATTAATTAAGCAAGAAGTGAAATGCATCTATATTTTTTTATGCCTGGTCCGAGAAATCCAGTTAGATAAAATCAGCATTTAAAGCTTAGGAAAGCTTGTATGTGAGATATCAAGGATATATTTCCTGAGAGACACATCAGTTAACAGCAATGATTATACTATTTCTCTAGAGTGGGGGAAAAATTGTGAAAAGACAACACCTCACTAGGCATGACAAAGCTTAGGAGGTCTGTGTAAACTGCTATCCTGTGACCAAGAACAGGTTAATTCCCATTAAATACAAATAAGAGAGCCTTATTGCCTGCCAGTAATTCTAGCCCTGTAAAGAAGACACTGGAATTGTTTCTTATCTGTTTGATTCTATCTGCTGTTTCTAAGTGTGTGTATATAACAGGCTGGAAGAATGATTTACCTTATTTAGTTAAAGGAACAGAAAGAAATGTCTGCTATATAAGTCCTAAAGGATATTTTTTTTTCTGATTAAAAAGAAACAAAGACTGGAAAATACAGGCAGGGGCAGATGTGTTTAAGTAATGTGTTTAATTTCTGTTTCCCCAGCTTGAATGACTGTGCATTTTAAATGCTGTTAGGAGGTCCCTTAATGTGACACCGACGTTTGGTGTAATGAGTAAAATGTCCCAGCGCTGTCTCCATGAGTGACCTCTGTTATCACCTTAGGAAAGGTCCCACCTCCCATCATTTATCCAGCCAGTTAATAAACCAGACAGGCCAGGGACCATCTCATTCTGTGTGCCTACACCGAGGCGGTCCTGTCTCTGTGACACGAAATATATATAACTGGAAAACAAATGTCAGTGATTCAATTAAAAAAAAAAAAAAAGTTGAAGAAGCAAAGGGAAAAACTTACCTGACATGACTGCGAACAGATTATTGAAAGGTTTATTTGCAAGAAAGGCACTTTACATCAGGTAATCCAGTTAGAAAATGTGGATCAAATTTAGCACATAGTACCAACCGATTATAGAAAAGAAGAAACTATACTGAATTTTTTAAGTACTAGAATCATTCAATTTTCTGGGCAATGTCTCAGGAAAAAATTGCGTGTCACTCACAGGTCATGGAGGAATAAATCCTAGCTTTTGAATTCACAATGCACATGGGAGGTCCCAATTCAAACATATACATTTCCAGTCTAAGTTTACAGCAACCAAAACACTTGTCTTGCATGAAGTAACAGGAAGTATCTCCTTTAAGCAAATTAGGAACAATGCTTGTCAATCTCTATATGTGCTCCTATTTAAAAATGACAAAAATCAAATGAGAAGTAATTTGTACGGAAAAAAATGTATTGCTTATCAATGTGTCATTCAAAATTTGTTAATTTACAAAAAGTCAAGCTATCGATTTTTATTTGTTTATTTTTGTTACCATTTTTTCAACAGGGAAACTAAGAAATCCCAGGAACAATTTTTCCCAATATTTTCAAACATATGCCAAAAAAAAAAAAAAAAAAGACAGAAAGGATATTTGAATTTATGATAAATTTAAATTACAAATTAAAGACTTACAGGCGAGTGATTTCTGCTATTTTTAATGGAAATCGTACTGGCTTACACATTTTACATACTGTGTAAAATGCTGATGGCAACAACTTTTATCGACTTCACTTTCCGTTTTAAAATTAGCTGTATTAGAAGTTTTCCTCTGATCTTCCTAATTTATTTAATTTTGGTTCATATCATGGAAAGATGTTGGATTAATTTTTGATGAAACCGTACCTGGAGCATGTTCGCTTCTGCTAGTAACTTATCCATGGAATCAGACTAAAGCAATTCCCAAACTAAGTGCCAAAGCATACATGGTATGGACATTGTGCTCTCAGTGCTGGCTCTTTTCTGGTCCTAGTAGGTAACAGGATTTGTCACTGTAAACATAGGCATAGATCATCATACCAAATCAAAAAACCTAAATCATGAGATTTTAATATTGTTGACACAGTTCTAGATATCCGTAGGAAGGCTACTGCAGAAAAGTACGAACCATGAAGATCTGCTAGCATGTGTAGTGCTAATCACAAGTGCAATAGCGCTACAATTGCAATAGCATGCTTGCAGTATTAACTTCAACAAAATATTTGTAATCACAGAACTAAAAAAAAGGTAAAATTAAAATCATTAATCCCTGCATAGATTTTAAGACTTTCCATGACATTGTCATGAAGACAAACTGAAATGAAGACTGTAGTGACTTGGATTGTCTAACACACCTCTTTCTATCTGCTAAACCTATAAGTAGTTTATGAAAGATTTGCAGCTTTTAATTCATAGTCCTTAATGAAGTTGCAATTTTGGATTTGGATTCACAACATGAAAAATGAATAAAAAAATTAGAAGTTTTCTCTATTATACATCAGTAGGAGTGCATGGCTGGCTAACTCAATTCAAAGACTTTAACCTACTGGTACTGTCTCTGCCAGACTGGGGGAGGAAACCTATCAAGCACAGAAAAGTATCTTTAAACACATTGCTAAAATAGTAGAGACTATAGGATAGGTGCCAAATTGAAACTGAACACTTGTTCTTAATCCCAAGAAAGTAATCAGCTGAGCATCTTTGAGACTCCCTTTTTCCACATCTCAATGGAGGAAAATAATCTTGCTTTAAAATTCTAATTGTCCAACCCTCCCCTGTCTTCAGTTTTATGAATCCTTTTTATCTCTACAAAGTGAACAGGACACTTAAACTTGTCATGACTCATTTGTGCTGCTCTAGCAGTACAGAAATGTCATAGATTCCCCTTTTTCCAGTACAGTATAGAAGTTCTGATGTTCCCCAATCCATACATTTGAAAGCTTCCTGTTATTATAAAAAGTTTAACTTTATAAAATCTTTAAAATTATGGACCTGCCCTCATAGTTTAAGGGGTGTCTGAGTTGTATAATCTGTTATGTTTGGGACTTTGGCTTTCTCTTCTTTTCCCAGCCATGCATATGAAAGTAGCAGGGAGCAAGAGACTGTAAATCAATACATGTTCCACCTATTAGACAAATCCCTGTTTGAAAGGGCATGAATAGCTGACACAATAACTATCAGTGTATGACATCATGCTAGACTATGTTATCGAGATACATAATTTTTACCATCAATAATCCTGCAACATCACAGCAAAAACTGCATGAAATCACTTAGCAGTTGTCGCTAATTAGTTAAAAGGCACAGGTGAGTACACAGAAGAATACCTACTCGTTCTTTTCAACATCTGGTAATTAAGTGGAGAAAAGTGGTAGTTCCTTGTGGGAAAATATTTTACCCATTAATCTTAACCACAATAATGTAGTCACAGCATTTGGATCAAATTGCAGAAAGGATAAAGAGAACCGGCAGCATTGCTTTTCACACACCGATATCTAATCTGCATTTATTTTTCTGCATCATGTTCTTCACAGCATCATGATGGCTTTCATAAATGGAGAGAATAGGGTTATAAGGACATGCAGTGAAAGCATACTCAGACTGTAAGAGAGGGAAAATGAACAGGCACTCATAATCATATTAGAACCCACATAGAAAATTTCATTCTTCTACATTTTTCGTTTGTTTCAGCTGTGCCCCATTTTACTTAGAATTCAACTCTTAGCCCTGAAGAATTCTCATATGATTTTATTCTTTATATAAAAAGAAATTATAGGAGAATAAATACAGTATATATGTGTGTAGACTGGCTTTTACTGCTATAACAGGCAGTTAGGTGGTAAAAGACTGAAATTAAGAGAGTTGCATCAGCACGATGCTGACATAATAAAGAGGAAATCAGTCCCATTCTGAATTCATTTTAATGCACAATATGAAAAAGAGAGACAAGAATAAAGTTATGTTTATGACTTGCTGGTATAACCAACACCTCCTACTGCATATAACTTCATTTGAACAAATGCAAATGATTTATTCAGATACAGTACCTATATCTTTTTAGCAAATTCTTTTACATTAATTTCATTTGAATGTAGACATCTGCTGAGAAACCATAAAGTATCAATTAAGCTTTCACTATGTGTCATTTAACTGAAGTGTTTTCATCATGGACATGACCACTGCCTAATTCAGGATCAATTTGTATGCAAACCAAACCAATTTTTAAGTATTTGGAATCAATCACTTGAATATTGAAAGCTCCCCGTATTTGGAATATTGAAGCTACCCATTCAGTGAGCTACATTAAAGCTGTGCACTGAATAAGGCAGGAGCCTTGTGAAAAAATGCTGTGTGATTATGTAATTAATTCCAATACAGATGTACAATGGAAATATTCACTGCAGCTTTTCCTTACCCTGAGCATCTGGCTTTACAATCTTACCTTTCATTTAGCAAAGCAGTGCTGCTGGCTTAATACAATTGCCTAGGGTTTTTCCTTTTCTTTTCTTTTTCTTTTCTTTTCTTTTCTTTTCTTTTCTTTTCTTTTCTTTTCTTTTCTTTTCTTTTCTTTTCTTTTCTTTTCTTTTCTTTTCTTTTCTTTTCTTTTCTTTTCTTTTCTTTTCTTTTCTTTTCTTTTCTTTCTTTTCTTTTCTTTTCGTTTCGTTTCTTTTCTTTTCGTTTCGTTTCGTTTCGTTTCTTTCCTTTCCTTTCCTTTTCCTTTTCCTTTTCCTTTTCCTTTTCCTTTTCCTTTTCCTTTTCCTTTCCTTTCCTTCCCTTTCCTTTCCCTTTTCCTTTCCTTTCCCTTTTCCCTTTCCTTTCCTTTCCTTTCCTTTCCTTTCCTTTCCTTTCCTTTCCTTTCCTTTCCTTTCCTTTCCTTTCCTTTCCTTTCCTTTCCTTTCCTTTCCTTTCCTTTCCTTTCCTTTCCTTTCCTTTCCTTTCCTTTCCTTTCCTTTCCTTTCCTTTCCTTTCCTTTCCTTTCCTTTCCTTTCCTTTCCTTTCCTTTCCTTTCCTTTCCTTTCCTTTCCTTTCCTTTTCCTTCCCTTCCCTTCCCTTCCCTTCCCCTTCCCCTTCCCCTTTTCCTTTTCCTTTCCTTTCCTTTCCTTTCCTTTCCTTTCCTTTCCTTTCCTTTCCTTTCCTTTCCTTTCCTTTCCTTTCCTTTCCTTTCCTTTCCTTTCCTTTCCTTTCCTTTCCTTTCCTTTCCTTTCCTTTCCTTTCCTTTCCTTTCCTTTCCTTTCCTTTCCTTTCCTTTCCTTTCCTTTCCCTTTCCCTTTCCCTTTCCCTTTCCCTTTCCCTTTCCCTTTCCCTTTCCCTTTCCCTTTCCCTTTCCCTTTCCCTTTCCCTTTCCCTTTCCCTTTCCCTTTCCCTTTCCCTTTCCCTTTCCCTTTTCTTTTCTTTTCTTTTCTTTTCTTTTCTTTTCTTTTCTTTTCTTTTCTTTTCTTTTCTTTTCTTTTCTTTTCTTTTCTTTTCTTTTCTTTTCTTTTCTTTTCTTTTCTTTTCTTTTCTTTTCTTTTCTTTTCTTTTCTTTTCTTTTCTTTTCTTTTCTTTTCTTTTCCTTTCCTTTTCCTTTTCCTTTCCTTTTCCTTTCCTTTTCCTTTCCTTCCCTTCCCTTCCCCTTTTCCTTTTCCTTTTCCTTTCCTTTCCTTTCCTTTCCTTTCCTTTCCTTTCCTTTCCTTTCCTTTCCTTTCCTTTCCTTTCCTTTCCTTTCCTTTCCTTTCCTTTCCTTTCCTTTCCTTTCCTTTCCTTTCCTTTCCTTTCCTTTCCTTTCCTTTCCTTTCCTTTCCTTTCCTTTCCTTTCCTTTCCTTTCCTTTCCTTTCCTTTCCTTTCCTTTCCTTTCCTTTCCTTTCCTTTCCTTTCCTTTCCTTCCCTTCCCTTCCCTTCCCTTCCCTTCCCTTCCCTTCCCTTCCCTTCCCTTCCCTTCCCTTTCCTTCCCTTTCCTTCCCTTTCCTTCCTTTCCCTTTCCCTTTCCCTTTCCCTTTCCCTTTCCCTTTCCCTTTCCCTTTCCCTTTCCCTTTCCCTTTCCCTTTCCCTTTCCTTTCCTTTCCTTTCCCTTTCCTTTTCTTTTCTTTTCTTTTCTTTTCTTTTCTTTTCTTTTCTTTTCTTTTCTTTTCTTTTCTTTTCTTTTCTTTTCTTTTCTTTTCTGGTTTGGTTTGTTTGTTTGTTTTTGTTTTGTTTTTTGTCTAATGAGCAAAATAATAACTACAGAATAATAACTAAAATGTATACTAAAGTATGTGGATGCACATTGTCTTCCATATTGATTAACAACAAGATGTATGCGGCAAGAAATTAGAAAACTAAATTCTTCTATATTAGTCTCCCTAGTAGATTTTTTTTCCCAGTGCAAAGAAACATCTCCTGTGACCATTTTGATTTTCCAAGTGGCATGTTCAGGCCTCTGTGACTAGAACTAAAGTGCTTGCAAGTCGTCCCTTGGCTATACCTCCCTGTGGAAGAGGTGATGGAGAGAGAGAGCGCAGCCCTGTGAGACAAAACATGTGGTCCCCCAGCTCTTGCTCACGTTGATGTGTTACCTCTGTAAATAGGACAGGCAGTTGTGCTCCCACCCTCTGACCTGGCCTAGAAGCCATATTGCCCAAAGTACAAGGTTATCCTACAGGTAATAAATATATCCTTTGGCTTTAGAGCTTCTACATTAAACCTGGCTTCACACAGAACCAGACAGCTTACAGCTGTCTGCACTTGTCTGTACCACAATTCTGCACTTGTCTGTACCACAATTCCCACACTTTCCTCTCTGCTATGTGAATTACACCTTGCTGAATGCTTTTCATAGCACTTTGTGACAGTAAAAGAAAACAGAGCTGAGTATTGACTCTAACATTCAGAGAAGGAATATGCTGTAGTAATTATAAACGTCTCCATTATTCTCTACAATTGCCTTTTGATTTTGTTTCCTTTTCCTTCACAGCCGAATTCCTGTCATGTTTTCCTTCTGCTCCTGTGTATCCCTACATCATGCCTTCTCAGACCTGACTTGCCATTGCTTTCCTTTCACCCTTCTCTTTTATTCCTAATAAGGGCCCTAGTATGCTTTTCAGAAGCTTATGACTTTGATCTTTGGAGCAAAGTTTCACAGAAACCTTTCTCTCCCAAGATGATTTCGATCTAATAAACCAGGCATTGAGTGACAAGAGGGAGCTATGCACTGAAAGAAAACATCTGTGTCTGGTTGGCCTGCAGGGCTCACTCATCCTCTCCTTGCAACCTCCTTCTCATTCAAATGGCCATATCCCAGGCAGCATTTTCAGAGGGATGATCAGCACTTTTACCAGAAACGGAATAAAGACATACTGTTGCAAGAAACAGGCAATGCTGCAAAGATCCAAAGTTGTTCCTTTCAGTTTTCCTTTCTTTTGGCAGCGTTTATTCTTCACTGTTTTCTCCTGTGCAGGGTGAGCTGGTGGGAAGTTGCAGGAGCATTCTTCAAAATGGACAGGACAATACCGAGAGAAAATCTTCCTGGTCAGTCTGGCTGATAATCTTCTGCTAATCTCTGCTCTGGCTGTGGGTAAACAGGGGAAAAAGGAGATGAGTAATCTTTATGTTTAATACCTGACGCATTAAGCTGTACATTTTAAATTAAACAATTACTCAGCAATGTGTCCAACTATGTTCCTACTGGTGAGGACTTGTTTAAGTTTCATGAATCTTAAGCTTGTGTAGAACTGAAAGATCAGATATTTTATTGAAATGGCATTTGAACCGGAATAATTTTCTGGTTGATATAGTATAACGTCACATTTTGAAACAGATTAATATTCTACCAAGTGGTTTTAGCAGATTTTGCCAAGCTAGGCTATGAGTGCTTCCTGTCAAGCTGCACAGAAACAAAGACTGGACCTTTTCCCATTGAGAATCACTCCTCCAAAAACAGCTTTTGGATGAGAAAAAAACCACTTTTCTGTGGCTCACAGGTGTTTTGGTTTTCATGAAAATAAAACAGATATTATCAGAGACTTGGAGTATTTCCCACCTCATGTCTACATGCTCACTGCATCAGACTGCACTCAGATTATGATAATTGCATTCAGGAATGAAGAGGTGCTCCAGCTTCTCTTGCTTTTTCACACAAGCTGCTTGCTGGGATGATAGGTAGGTCCAGATCTGCTGCTCTTTTCTTAGTAAATAGCCGTGGTGAGCTGCAGAGAAGCTTGCCCCTTGGCTGACATTTTGGGAGACACAACTTTCTAGGTGACCACTCATATGTTTCTGAAGCAACATGCAGGGTTTGAGACTGAAGCAACATGCAGGGTTTGAGACTGAAGCACATTGTCAAATTTTATATTCTCTCCCTCTGTCAAGAGATTAAAAGCATGTATTTAATGGATTGTTCAGAGTTCAGAGACCATGCAAGATGCCTCTTCCACATTTTCATCTATGGAGCAAGCCTAGCTTCTGTAATAAAAGTTGTGAAACATGCAAAATTTATGAACAAGCTATTTTTTTTTCCTCTCAAGAAAGTACATCTATTTTTAAACAAGGTGTATATCTGCTGTTCCTAAGAGAATGAGTCTGGAGTTCTGCTGGTTTACTGCTTTGTCTTCTAAAATAATTATATAGTAGGCCAAAAGCATATTTTAAAATTTGAGAAATTTTACTTTCTTCGTTTTTTTAAAAACATCCGATACTCAGTCCCACTGAAACAAAATATACCCGTTTCATGAAGGTGTTTGTTTGCAATAAAAGCTCCCTTAAAAGCTCCCTTTTTAAACAGTCTTGCTTAAACTTTTAAAATTAAGTAACTTTTTTAATAAGAAATAAATTTTCTCTTTGAAAGTTTTCAAATAATATTGAAATTGCTTGAAACAGAATTAAAAGTTTTATTTCAATCTGAAATTCTCATAAAATCACTAATATTTTCTTCTCCCAGTTGAGCTCTTCTCAAAAGTTCAGCTTGTAGAAAGCTCATATTAAATATGTTCAGCATTCTTTCATCTCCACTTCCACTGAACTGTTAGGAATTCTACAATGAACATTAGTGGGATAATGTCAGATATTTAATCTGAAAGTTTTAATTTTAACTCTATAGCAGTAGATATCCAAGCAATCACAAAATTTTAGATGAGTGAGGTTGTTTTTTTTTTTTTTCCTGAGGCTGCAAGAATAAGCTTTGATTGTCATGCCTAAATTTTAGTAATTTTCATTTTGCTGTGTTTCAATGAATGTAGGGAATTGACCCTAATGGCATGGTTAAGTGCGCATAGGAAGATGCCTCTCTAAAGCATATATCATTTCAGTTCTTGGGGATAAAAGGCAAAAGCTCATAAGAAAGTACCAACCAGAAAATTGCTGTTGTTATGAATAAACATTAAAATCCACTAAAATTTTATTTTCCATATTTATATTTCCTCTACCATCTTTATATGCTTTAGAAAGTATATGAAAGTTGTGTTTTATCAAAAAAATTCTATAGAGAAATCCTTTAACCTCATTAAATGTGTTTTATTTTACATGACTGAGGATTTGGAGAGTGCAGAAAGGCCTTGTCCTAATGATGTCAAAATATATGTTCACACCATTCCCACATAAATTCCGGAGCTTTGGGCCCGTGCCTGCAGTGATACACTGGGCTGGGTAGTGAGGGTAACAAGAAAGGTCATAGAGCATCACAGGAGATTGCCACAAGGTTCATTTTGTTTTTTAAAAAAATAAATTAAAAAAACCCCTTCTGATATGAACTAAATATTTTTTCCTTTTTTTTTTATTCTAACCAATACTTCTTTAGTCATTTGCTAGATGTTTTTTATCATGATTTTTTGTCCTGAGGAAGCATAGAACACAGATGCTGAAATTTCTAAGTAACTAAATATTCGTTGCTTAGTAATACTAAACTAAGATTCTCTGGATGAACTCTGCATCTTCTAATTTGTTTCAGTTGAAATATATTTAAATTTTTCATCTATTTGTCCATCTTACCAACCATTTATTATATAGAAAGTACAACAATGTGGCCTTCTTAAGTGGGCCACAAAATTTAGACACTGGAAATTTAGGAATCCAAAATTAGGTAGTGTGTCCAGTACATTAGTCTCATTTTGGATAAAAAAGTAGCAAATGTTACTCAGCTGTAACTCTTTTGTCTTTCTGCATCTAACACTCAAAACCAAACAGTCATCGAAGTCAAAAATATACTATGAATACAGCAAGGCTGGCAAAAATAGAAGCTATATAAAAGCAGACAAGGGTCTTACTAAGAGATTCAAGGAAGGAGAAGTAAAAGAGAATGTAGCATAATAGGATTAAGAGGGAAGAGCAGATTTCCAACAGAAATGTAAGAACTGAAATTCAGAATTAAAAGCTGTGATCATGGTTCACATGCATTCAGTGTAAATTAGGAATAACATTTTTGAAGTTTCTGGTGTGGGATAAGTGCAAGTGAAGACCTAGTCACTGAAATAGCCAAACAACTGAAAGAGGCTGGCTATTTTTGCAATTATTTAAAGCCATATGAAACCATGACCAAAAATATTTTTTTAAAAGTTAGAGCTATGGAGATTTAAAGGTATTATATTAATTGTCCCCATTAATTTTATGTGTCTGAGGAATATACCGTGTAATCTTGTGATTATAATGTAAGGGGGATCATACCCATTATCACCATTCTTACCCTCTCTGCCTTATTACCCCTCGAAGGAAACTTTAGTATGATAATCTCATGCTTGGAACTGATTTTAGTGGACACAAAATCAAAGCGAGTTTTTAATCAGTGATGTAACTTCCAGTGTAGCCATATTTTTCCCTCTCACTGTGTTCTGAAAATAGGTGTACATATGACTGCAATTTGCTAATTAGCTGTGGAAGTTCCTTATTCCTGGGAGCAGAATAGAGGCACT